>OY288109.1:42167174-42484674 GCA_958431115.1 Syrphus vitripennis
TAATATGCGTCAAGACAAGGTGTAATGGTCATCTTCTGATGAGCCCAGCCATTACACTGGGGCGAAACGCATATTTGAACACTTGAAAGCTGGTTCATATTTTATTCATGATTTTAAATCATATTAATTAAAATTTAATAATAATTTAGCAAAAAAAAGTTTTTAATCAATGAAATAAATAAATTTGAAAAGAAAAATTAACTATTTATACCTATTAGCTATATCCCAAATATGTATTTACTTCCAAAAACACACAAGGACGCTATACTTTTACGACCACTTTGTTTATCAATGAATGTTTCGTGTTAAAAATTCTCGAAACTTTTAGTTAAAATTCTTTCTAATTAACTGAGAATTCTAAATTGAATGTTAAAAATACCAAACCTGATATTTTACTATGTCAAATCATTTACAAAAATATACTCGTATATTTAAATGGATTTTGTCGAAAAAATCTGAAGCATTACTCAAAAACACACAACCATCCAAAAAGAAGAATTTCTCAAAATTGGAAGATTTTCATGAAAGAAAATAACTATGTACTACTAATTTAGAAATCAAATTTATAAACAAAAATAAAGTGTTCCAGTGGGAAGTCTGTTATCCTCTATTTTGTGCCTATATATAATCAAAGAAAAAATGTTGGCACATCAAAACAAAAATTTTAAAAATAGAATTTTTGGTCATAAATCTGACATCAGAAACTGAAAACAACAGAGAACTGTACTAGTAGTTCAGTCAATGTGTCATTTGTCCTTGCGCGGAGAGGCATGGTCTTTTTTTTCATTGACCGATAGGGCCTTATTTGAAAGGCTTAAATTCAAATTTGAACCACCAATTGGTAAAAAGGTGTTTTTTGCCATTTTTGGGCCCTTTGCGAATATCTCGGCTCCAGTATGTCGCACAGTAAAAACTGAAACATCATTTTATTAACAATAACAATTGTTATTATGTTATAACATAACTTTTCTTTTAACGATGAAGATTTGAAAATATTTATTGGAATTCTACTGTTTGAGTCTGAGGCAAGGGAATATATGAACTGGAAGGAGGAAGCAAATACATATGTTCCTATTGTTGCAAATAATGGCGCATAAGCCATAGTCGTCTGACAAATTCTTATACTTTATCAGGACCGGGCCAGCCCAACCGAGCGCCCTGTGCAAAATTTAGCTTTTGCGCCCCTTATTTTCATTACCTACTTCGTTTCTTAAGCCATTTGAGTGCGTTTTTTTAATGAGGTATCCCCTGAAGGCCTAGTCCTCAATAACAAAAATAATAAAGAATTTAAACAAAAATAAAAAAAATATAAAAAAAAGAAAAATTAATTCTAAAAAATCATATAATACATATTTACAAAAATAAACACAAAAATAAAACACTTCACCTAGCACTTTCACAGTTCCACCAGTGTTTTCAGCTTTAAATTTAATTGGTTATTGGTACGTACAAATACAAAACACAAATCCTGCAAAACACACGCTCCGTAATCAATAATATATTTTTCAAAAACTTAATCAGAGAACCGCAGTTTAATTTATCTATTTAGCTACAAATTATCACAAACAAAACAAAACAACCACTTCTTCTAGAATCAAGAGAAATCAAAACAAGTGACAAATATAATGAGTAACATAATTCAAATCAATAACAAAAAACAAGTACAGAGAGAATAACCGTTATTTCCAATTCACTCCTTGCTCTTTTCTCATCCTTTCTATTTTATCCACAAAAAAAAACGGTTCCTATTTGAAATGTTCTACTCATATTTCCTCATTCGAAATGTAAACGAACGAAAGAGATAAAAAGAGAAAATTGATTGAGAGATTTTGCTTGTGTGCAGGATTTAAATCTGCACAGTCTACGTCAGTCGCACTTCTTATTGTGTTGTGGGATACATTCATTTCAAACAAAAATCAACGTTTGAGTTCATTTTTCTAACAAAAATTTTGGTTGAGTGAATTCCCATATGTGCAAATCTGAAATTTGCACATTTCTACTCAAACGTATGGGAAATAAAGTAGTATATTTATTTGTATGGTGATTTTCGAGTGAAACGGGCAAATAAAAACCTTGCACGTATGAAGGAAGTTCGAATCTTTTTTGTTTGGATTAATTTATTCTTGGCGTTGATTTTGGTACTTATACGAAGGATTTTCTTTGGCAAAATGATAAAATGATTTAATTCGCATGTTTAGAAATTATTTGATAGTGACATAGTAAAAAAATAATTTAAAAAAAAATATATAAAGCAGGTTAATATAAAAAGAATGAAAACATATGAATGTAGTTTTCTTGTGAGTTTGCGCCCCTGCAGCTCTGCGCCCTGGGAATTTGCACATCTTGCACATATGGTAGGGCCGGCCCTGACTTTATGGTATTATTAAAATACCATAAAAATTTGATGTTTTCAATTTTTGGTATCCTTGGGGTTAAATGGGTTAAGATCCGTTTTTGTTTTTTAGTTTTAAGGCCCTTGTAATTACCAATAATTTTTTAAAAAATCAGCTTTCTTACGTTAACAAGAGCCGAGTAATAATTACTGAAGATAGATAAGTCAGCGATCCCAAGCAATTTTATGTTTTTATCTCAGTCCCAGTAAGTAGCAAATTACAGATTATTGCTTTCAATTGTTTATATGAGACTGACTATAAATTAGGGTAAAATTCATTATTTTTGAACAAATAGATAAAAAGTTACCGTTAGTTTGAACTTTTTTGTTGTTGTTTTTGTATGCATACCTTTTTTCGTTACTATTGAGAAATAAAACTGTAAATTACTCCCAGAAAAATTGCAAGATTATGTATTTCTAAGAGGGCTAAATAGTTATCTAAAATCTTATAAAGTAAATTGAGTTATAAATAAAGACATCTTATACTCGTATAAATTCAAGTGAGTTATAGCACTTTAAGATTTCTAATTGGCATTAAAGAGTTAGCATACATGTCCAAAGAGAACAAAAGAAAAATTTCCCAAACATCCCCCGAAACTTTCAACATCCAAAAAAAGGCTCAACATTCTCAAAAGATGGCAGATGAATTAGTTGGATCAATGACAAAATCCGATCTATGTAATCTGTTTTGCAATCTTCAAAGGTCAAAGGTTTATTCATCAAAAGTCCATAGCAGGCTTAAAATTGCAACAGTTTGTCTTCTTTGAAGACTTGTTGCTACTGTATAATTCGCAGTTGCTCTTTGTAGCTCGGGTTATATGGAATCTCGATTTATTCGGGTAAATATGCGTCAAGAGCAAGACAAGGTGTAATGGTCATCTTCTGATGAGCCCAGCCATTACACTGGGGCGAAACGCATATTTGAACACTTGAAAGCTGGTTCATATTTTATTCATGATTTTAAATCATATTAATTAAAACAAACGGTGTTAAGAAAAAAAAAACAATTCGACTGGTAACAGTCAAAGGTTTATTCATCAAAAGTCCATAGCAGGCAAAAAATTGCAACAGTTTGTCTTCTTTGAAGACTTGTTGCTACTGTATAATTCGCAGTTGCTCTTTGTAGCTCGGATTATATGGAATCTCGATTTATTCGGTTAAATATGCGTCAAGACAAGGTGTAATGGTCATCTTCTGATGAGCCCAGCCATTACACTGGGGCGAAACGCATAATTGAACACTTGAAAGCTGGTTCATATTTTATTCATGATTTTAAATCATATTAATTAAAACAAACGGTGTTCAGGAAAAAAAAACAATTCGACTGGTAACAGTCAAAGGTTTATTCATCAAAAGTCCATAGCAGGCTAAAAACTGCAACAGTTTGTCTTCTTTGAAGACTTGTTGCTACTGTATAATTCGCAGTTGCTCTTTGTAGCTCGGGTTATATGGAATCTCGATTTATTCGGTTAAATATGCGTCAAGACAAGGTGTAATGGTCATCTTCTGATGAGCCCAGCCATTACACTGGGGCGAAACGCATATTTGAACACTTGAAAGCTGGTTCATATTTTATTCATGATTTCAAATCATATTAATTAAAACAAACGGTGTTCAGGAAAAAAATAATTCGACTGGTAACAGTCAAAGGTTTATTATTAAATGTTTGTAGCTTATTTGTTGAATTATTTCTAATAGGAACGTATGTATTATACAATAATCTGCTAATAACCCATTCAATTTATTTATTTATAAGTAGTCTATTAAATCAAAAATACTAAAGTATATAAAAGTACAGTGGAGGAAGTTCCTATAAAAACAATTGTTTTTACGCTTTTTTTTATTTCTGCATGTATTTCAGCCCTATTTTTTTATGAAATAAGAAAATTTACTCAAATTCTTAAAGAAAAATAAAAATGTGTTAATTTTTAACAAAAGTAAATAAAAGTTATTAACAAAAAATTAAAACTAACAAGAAAAAAGAGGGAAATTCCCATAAAATCACCTGCGTTTTTATTGAAAATAACGGTGAATTAGTGAACAAAAATTGGTAATTTTTTAAATCAATATTTTGTAGAGCTTAAAACCGATATCATTCGCCTCGGCATTGATTCCACAAGCTTTTCAAGTTCCGCGGTTGTAATCGAGACCATTTTTCAATTATTGCGTCTCGAATCTCTTGAACGTTCTTAAATCGGCGCCCTTTGGCATAAACACGCCTGGCAATTCCCCAGAAATTTTCTATAGGATATAAATCGGGACTTCGAGACTGCAAATCGAGAAATGTTTTTCTTTTCTTCTCAAATCAGTCTCTCTTTCTTCGAGAGACATGGATAGGAGCGCTATCCTGCTGGAAAATTAAGTCAGTTCCGCATAACTCTTCAACGCTCTCAACCATAACCTCTTTTAACAACTCAACCTAGCTTTCTGAGTTTATTCCTCCAGTTACAAATGCAATTCCCGTCTTTCCTTTCACAGAAAAAGCTCCTCAAATCATAACGCTGCGCTGTCGCCACTGAAGTTGCGTTCTCACTTCTGTTTGTCAAGCTAGTATGACTGATATCCATCTCAACCAACCAAATTGAATTTCTTTTCATCACTAAACAGAACTTTTCTCCACTCTTTGGCCCAGCTTATGTGATTTACAGCGAAATAAAGTTTAGCTGACTTATGGGCTGCATCTAAAGGTGGCTTTTTGGATCTTTTTTGTACACAAGGTTGGAGTTGACTTTTAAAATTTGTATAACGCGTCGGCATTGTATATAGACTTACATAGTACTACTATGGAACATGATTTTTTCTATTTGGGTTGCCTCACTTGGTGGCGTTTCAATAGCGAAATATAGGATTGGAGAGTTCGGAATGATGATAGGCAGAAAGAATAAAGAATAAGTAGTCAAAGTGAGAGCATTCATTATTTTCATTTTGACAGTTGCTGACAACAAATAGAGAGAGTAATGGAATTAGATGAGCCAGCTGATGGTGTCATGGCAACAAGGGGAAAATGAAAATTTTTTTTTAGGCTGTGGATTTATTCAACGGTTGTTTTTTTGCATAGGACGATTTTTTCTATATGTAGAAGTATAGATATATGTAGCTATATTATTTTCAAATAATTTTGTAATTGATTTGAATTTCTGAGATTTGAGATATGATGAGAGCTATGTTGCAAATTTTCATGTGTTACAGATACATTTAAACTTTTTTTCTTGCTTGTACAGAATTGTACTATACGTATTCGGTTTTTCTGAACTATGTACGTTGCGAATTTTTATATCTTACAGAAACATTTAAGGTTTTTTTTTTGCAAGTAATAGAATTAGACTATACATATTTGTTTTTAGTCAATAAAATGCATATTTTTATATCTTCTTTTATTTCTTTTTTATTGGTACATGATATCCTTTTAATTTCTCAAATCTGAAGAAATAACCATTATACCTATATATAAAATTATATATAGATATACTTTTATCCTAAGCATTTGGAAGAAGCATATCTACTGTATTTGTTTTTCTGTGATAAAACAATAGGAAATCAAAGTTTTATGATTCCTGTTGTTTCTTCAATAGATTTTATTGGCATGAAATCATTTTAATTTTCCAAATAGTAAGATATAAGGGGCGGTCAGCCATCAGCCGAATAGGGGGAATAACATGTAGCATACGAAAACATGCACGTGCCGTAACTATTCGGGACTGGTGGAAGTGTGATCATAGCCTCTTCGCGGCGGCCGCTAGAAACAAACCTCTAAAAGGTTTGGCTAATATGATCAGGCTAGTTCCACAGGTTGGCAACGGGTTGATTCCCTGTTCCGTAAAACAAACGAATCACGAGACCTGCAACAAGCCTCGGAAACGGACTGATCCCACGACGACAACCAACGCAACGAAAAAGGAAAAATGATTTACGAATTTTCTTATGGAACGTACGATCGCTCTATAGAGCTCGAGCTGCTCAGCAGCTAGCCGATACCCTGTCAGAATATAAAGCTGACATAACAGCATTACAAGAAATTAGATGGACAGGGAATGGTGTTTTACAGAAAAGAGAATATTATATATTACAGTTGTCATACAAAACACCATGTGCTCGGGGTAGGCTTCTTGGTCAGCGAAAAAATGAAGTCTACCGTCATCGCCTTTAATGCTATAAGCGAAAGGCTGTTCACCCTTCACGTGCGAGGTAAATTCAAGAACATCAGCCTCATTAACGTTCACGGACCTACGGAGTTGTCCTCAGACGAAGAAAGAGACTTATTATGAACAAGTCGAGAGGGCCCTCCATGCCTGTCCAAGGTATGGTGTTAAAATCATCCTTGGGGATTTGAACGCTAAAATAGGTCGGGAGCCGGTATTCAGGCATTACGCAGGCATCCATAGTTTGCATGAGAGCACTAATGACAATGGACTTCGAGTCCAAGAATTGACAGCATCGAAAAATATGGTCGTTGCGAGTACCAGGTACCCGCGTAATGATATCTACAAAGCCACCTGGGTATCACCTGATGGAGTCACTCGTAACCAAATTGACCACGTGTTGATAGACCGTCGCCACTATTCGAACTTGATGACGGTACGAACGTACCGAGGTGCCAATATCAACTCGGATCACTATCTTGTTGGTATGGTTTTCCGAGGGCGGATTGCCTTGCGAAGACGTATTGCATCCGCCGATTAGGTTCGAATCAACACGGCTGCACTACGCAATGAAAATACCAGTAACACCTTTGGACATGCGTTAGGACTCGCCCTGGAACCACTCGATCCAGGGAGAGTAAGTCCTGGGGCCAGTATGCTGGGCGTAGATGAGAAGTGGACACGCCTTAAAAACACTGTCATTAGTACTGCCAACTCCATCTTAGGCAGCAGTCGTAGAAGTCGGAACGACTGGTTTGATGATGAATGCAAGCTAGCGACTGAACGTAAGAATGTTGCGTACCGAGCAATGCAACAATCTCATAGAACGCGGGCACGCGAAGATGAATATAAAGAGCTCAGAAGAATAGAAAAACGGCTTCACAGACAGAAAAAATCAGCCTGGGAGAAGAACATCATCTGTGAATTAGAAAGAAGCCGAGAGCGAGGTCCGCACCAGGCGCGGAAGTTCTACCAATCCGTCCGAAACATGACGCAGTACACACCACGCTGCACTTACTGCAAGGACGGAGAGGGAAATCTGATCACCGATCCCCAAAGCATACTGGAGCGATGGGAAGTGTACTTTAATGAATTGCTAAATGGTCAGCTCACTGCAGAAGTAGAGGCTCCACTACTTCAAGAAGATTACCCTATGTTACCGCCACCAAGCATAGAAGAGGTTGAGAAGGCTATAGCCCGGCTTAAGAAAAACAAAGCCCCGGGAGCCGATGGCATACCAGCCGAACTATTCCACCACGGCGGGCCAGCCTTACGCCAAGCAATTCATGATATTATAGTGCACGTATGGGAGCAGGAAGAAATGCCAGAAGACTGGCGAAAAGGTATAATTTGCCCCATACATAAGAAGGGAGATGTCACAACGTGCAGCAATTATAGAGGTATCACGTTGTTGAGTACCGCCTATAAGATACTCTCCTCTATCCTACAAGAACGGATAGCCCCATACGCTAAAACCATAATCGGCCAATATCAGTGTGGTTTGATTCCAGGCAAATCAACAACTGATCAGATCTTTGCCCTTAGGCAGGCTATGGAAAAATGTCTAGAATTTAACATCCCAACATACCATCTGTTTATAGACTTTAAGGCCGCCTATGATAGCATAGCCAGGGTAGAACTTTACAAAGCCATGAGAGAATTTGGCATCCCAAATAAGTTGACACGACTTTGTAGGTTGACCATGACCAACGTAACAAGCCAAGTAAAAATAGCCGGATTGCTATCCAGACCAATCAACATCTTTAATGGACTCCGACAAGGGGATGGTTTGGCCTGCCTCCTCTTCAACCTGGCGTTGGAGAAAGCAATCCGTGACTCTGGCACGGCAACAAGAGGGACCATCGTCAACAGGTCCAGCCAGATACTAGCTTACGCAGACGACATTGACATCATCGGAAGAACCGAACAAGCTGTACACGATTCCTTCATCCAGATCGAGCAGACGGCACAAAATCTGGGGCTGCACATTAGTGAAGGTAAAACAAAGTACATGGTGGCGTCGAATGCGAGAAGAACAGTTGGTCAAACAATCAAGGTAGCGGAGCACGAATTTGAAATACCTTGGGTCAATAGTAGCAGCCGATAACAATATAGAAGAAGAAATACGCGGGCGGCTGCTCAATTCCAACAGAGCCTACTAGAGTCTGTCAAAGCTCTTCAAATCCAGAAATCTCACCATAACTTCAAAACTGCTGCTGTACAGGACCATGGTCCTGCCAGTACTCACGTATGGATCCGAGACTTGGGTGCTTAGCAAAAGACACTCCGACCTCTTAGCCGCGTTCGAGAGAAAAGTCTTAAGGAGAATTGTTGGCCCCATATGTGAGGAAGGACGATTCCGGAGACGGTACAATCATGAATTGTACGCAATCTACCTTGAAGCAGACATAGTGACAACAATTAGGCTCGGTAGACTCCGGTGGGCAGGGCACCTAGCTCGCATGAGTGAAGAGGAGCCTGCTCGGAAAGTCCTTTGTGGTACATTCTATGGTAGACGGCAGCGTGGTAGACCATGCTTGCGCTGGAGAGATGGCGTAGACCAGGACGCCCGAAGCCTTGGGGTGCGCAACTGGATGGCGTCGGCTCAAGACCGGGATAGGTGGAGAGACTTGTTGAAGGAGGCCAGGACCGGACCCCGGTTGTCGAGCCGATGATGATGATGATGATATATGGCCGTTTGAAAAATCAATTTGTTGCAATATTTTCTCTTTGAAACAAAACCGCGAGTATGAATGAGTATGAATGCAATTTATTGTTAAGGAATTAAACTGAAAATTATTTATTTGAGAAACAAACGAAAATAATAATTAAAACAACCAAAAATGTGCAACCAGCACCGCGAAAGAACAAAGTAAAGAGAAAAATAAAACTGCAACAACAACTGCAATTCCCATGCAGCTCACCGGCTAGTCAGCTGGGGTGGGCTCTTATGAAGAAAATTTGTGTATGCTTTTGATAAACTGAATTGATTTGTTAAATTAATTCAGTTTATCAAATGGAAATACATATATATTTGCACAGTAGGGTGCAAAAGAAAAATGAAAGGGCGCCAGGAATTTTTTTGTATATTTAGAAAATTCCAAAACTAGTTAAATAGAAGATTTATGTGAATAATAAAAAGAGAAATGGATATGTTTGGCTATATGTATTTTATTTTACTGTATTTTGGGAAACCGTGGGATAGAAAATCCCTGGATTAAAACCCAAATCTTTTCGAATTGAAAGGCACAGAAATTACAATTTTTAAATGGTCGTTGTGTTAAAATACCACAAAGTGAAAAAGTTAAAGGTAATTAAAAAAATGGGTCTTCACGAAATAACCGAAAAAAAAGAAAACGCACTATGACAATTTTTTGCACAGAATTAAATTGATAGAAATATATATATATATTTCGAAATTATGAGTATATATAAATATTTCTATTTGAAATTAAATACAGTAGAATCTCGAAAACATGAACGGTTCAAAAACATGAACAATTCGGAAAGGATGAACGCTTTGACGAGACTTCTTTGTTCCGGGCGACAGGCTACTATGGAGCAGTTTTGTAAGAAAAGGTCTAAATGAGTGCATATTTTGTTTACCTCTTTGAACAACTTTGTTATTTTTGTTATTTTTTATGTTTTTTTCAAAATAAAATGAAGTGATATTTTGTTATATACCTACAATGTTTTTTATGTATAGTTGTATGTTTTTCTAAAACTAACTCTCGATGCTTGGAAAGATGAACAGTTCGAAAAGATTAACGGGGCCTGTTTTATATCTGTTCATCTTTTCGAGATTCTACTGTACAACTAAATAGCTTTATTGGTATCCCTCCTTTCTGCTATCCTTATTTTTCCTTTTTTCCTTCCTACCTAGAATCCTGTTTAAATTATTTCAATTTATTCCTTTTATCTAATCGAATAAACTCCTATCTCCTTCTTGATTTATATTTCCTTTTTCTCCAAAATTTCTCGATCTTTTTTTTCCACAACTCGACTTTTCACTTTCAAGGTTCTCCTAAGAGTGCCTTCCAAGCGAAACTTTTTAACTATCTTTCCTCCCTCGTCCATTCCAATCATTCACACATACATACAACTCAACCAATCGTTTTCGAGATCGTCGTTCACGGGATTACGGCTTCCTGGAAGCTTGACGCTAGCCGAGAAAGTAACCGTTGTAGATTCTCTACGAAACTTCACTCTCACACACACACAAGCACGGTTTCGACAAGTTGTTGGATGTGTTTCCAAAACTTGCCGAAACGTAATGGCGAGTTCAGACCCCCCCCCCCTCAAAACTAAATTTTCTTCGAGAAAAATTGAAAAAAGAGAAACAAATCGAGAAGGAGCCTTCATTAGGCTTTTTCCTACTACTATATTATTAACGCGGAATTCGAAGTGGGAATTCAATTATAATAGGTTCGGATATGCAGAAAGGAGTGTTATATAAACTAACATTTTTTTCTGAATGTCAAAACTCATTCTTACTAATTACCAGCGTCAAACCCCATTTTGTACAATTCATAATTTAAGTTAATTTAAATAAAAAAATTATATACTACTTTACTTTAATCACACAAACAACATAACAACTTTTCGGCTCGTCCGCCGGAATAAAAGATGCTGGAACGCGAGACCGCCCGTCCGCATATCAATTTTGGAACCACCCGTTCCATTTAGTCATCATGATCGCTGGAACACCTGTTTTATTGCTTTTGCAACATATTGGCTAAGTACACCACTGGCTGATGGAACCATGGTTGCCCTCAACCTCACCAATATTTTGCAGTAGCAAAGAAAGTAGAATAGGGGAGTCAAGGAATCGAAGGCTAGTCATTGTTGCGGTAAATTTTACCGTAACAAATACCATCCTTTCCTCCCAAGAAATGTGTTTACTTTTCAAAAAAAGTTAATCATTTCTTGAGGCTGACTCTAGGAAAAAAGGTTTTCAAAAGTTAAGGTTGACGACACAACATAAGGCTTCCATCATAACAGTAATGAAATAAAAAAAAAAAAATGGCACGGTTAAAAAAAAGTTCTTAAAATAAAAATTGATGACAAAAAAATGAAATTCAAAAATAAAACCAAAGAAAAGATAAAGGGACTTAAACATTAATATCAACATAAGGTCTTAAATACTTTACGTGCCACGTCCCTCGATCTTTACCCTTATCGTCAATTAGTAAATATGTCCAAGGAGAAACACGTTTACTAATTTTAAAAGGTCCCTCAAACTTGGTGGCCAACTTCGCCGCATAATAGTTTGCTGCGTCAGATGACGTAAAGTTACGTCGCCAAACCAATTCGTTCGGGAGATATTGAACATCTCTCCGACGAAGGTTATAATTTTTCGCCGTGATTTTGCTAGCTAACTCTAACCTTTTCCCTATCTCTTCCCTAAGCTTTCTAAATTGTTCCGTAGTATCCACCGTATTATCGCCCCTAACATACGGAGTGGTGGTTAAGGAGTCGTTTCCAAAAGTCACCATTCCTCGAACAAAATTTGCGACCTAAGACTTCGTGTTGAGCCGCGCGTATACTGCACGCCACCTTCGCCAACTGCGAATCCCAAGACCTATGATTATCACTAACATATGCCCTAAGTGTTGTTTTCAAAATTTGATTAATCCGCTCCGCCGGATTAGCCTGGGGGTGGTAATGAGCCGTAAACCTAAGTGTGGAACCATAACTATCGCATAAGGCCTTCAAATCCCTACTCTTAAATTGGAGACCGTTGTCACAAACAACGAATTTGGGTACGCCGAATAACAAGAAGACATTGTCTTTCAACTCCTTGCAAACAGACTTTGCTGTTGCAGACCTCAAAGGGAACAACAACGGAAACTTCGTAAAATAGTCTACGACCGTGAGGATATACACAAAACCCCTACTCGACTTTGGAAGTGGACCCACCAAGTCCACACAAACTATTTCCCAAGGATTTACTACGCCCTTCATTTTCCCTATCCAAGGATCAATTTTGGGCTCTGAAATCCCAGATAAAACTGGTACGCTTCTGGAAAGCATATCCGGCACCACATGATCCTTTCCCTTCCTATGGACAATGTCAAATTCAAACTGCTGCATACGTACAGCCCACATAGCCAACCTACCCGCTGGATCCTTCAATTTACTAAGCCAAATCAAAGAGTGGTGATCGGTTATAACCTTAAATCTCACCCCCTCCAGATATGGCCGCAATTTCTCTATCGCCCACAGAACAGCTAATCACTCTTTTTCTGTGGTCGAATAGTTCCTCCCATTCCTATTGAGTGATCTGCTCAAATAGCAAATCACTTTTTCCCCCTCCTCAAAATCTTGTGTTAGTACTGCGCCAATCCCAAAGTCAGAAGCATCAGTTTGAACGACAAACGGCTTCGAAAAATCCGGACACGTTAGGATTGGTGCAGCAACTAGAAACTCTCCTCACACACCCCACTCCAAATAAATTTCCTATCCTTTTTGAGAAGGTTGGTCAACGGTTTTATCAAACTCGCAAAGTTTGGTATAAATCTCCTGTACCAGGATACCGTGCCGATAAAACTCCTAACTTCCTTGACATTCTTTGGCGAGGGAATACCTAACATACTCTCTATCTTTTCTGGATCCATGTGAAGACCATTTTTGTCAACGACATAGCCCAAAAATTTTAGAGAAGGCCTAACAAAATTACATTTTTCCCTACCTACTTTCAAACCTGCTTTAATTAACCTCTTAAAAACCTCATCTAAAACTTCCATATGTTTTTCAAAACTATCTGTCACGATGATTATATCATCGAGATAGACAAAAACATATGGTTCCAACTCTGCCCCTGAAACCTGATCTATAAATCTTTGCCAAGTTGCGGGTGCGTTATGCAATCCGAACGGCATACTCAAAAACTGATACAAACCCCTGCCTGGCACTGTGAAAGCAGTATACATCCATCCATCTTTCTTCTTAATCATAACAATAGGAGAAGCCCATGGACTTTTCGATTTTTCTATCACTCCGTCCTTAAGCATCTCTTCTAACTTCTTATCTATGAAAGACTGAACCGCGGGGGAAACCGGATAATATCGTTGCTTAATCCCCAAAAATAAAAAACCGCAACAACAACTGCCCTATGCACCGTCTTCTTCATCATTGAATACTTCCAATACTGCACACGATGTGCAGAAAGAAGAAGGTGTGATGCAAAAGCAAACAAATAACAACGACGACGCTTCACGCATTGATGCTTTGATTGGAACAAATTCTACCTCTCTTATAAATAATAGAGAGGATTTAGCAATAGTTTCTAATTCTTCTGCAGTCAATTTGGATTTGGATATTGTTGATAAGGTAATCGATGTCGATGAGATGAATGCAATATGTGCGGGAAGGGGTTCACCGAATACAATCGAAGGCGAAGTTCTCCCACATGAAATAAATTCTGTGGTTGTAAGTGTTGTTGAGGAAGATCTTACTATGAATGCATCCAACGCCGACCCCGGCACTCTTTTTAATAAAATAAATGCTGATGACGTATATGCTGGTGATGACAAATCTAATAGCGAAAATAGTAAAGCTAATGCTCCTATTGTAGCTCCTAAAAGTTACATCGTTAAGTCTGGTCTGAATACGGATACGGATGACCTACAGAAAAATGTCTTTAGTAAGACTAAAATGCAATGGTTTCATTTATCCAGTTTTAGGAAGGAAACATCCACCGAAAATATAACCTCTTACATTCATTCAAAGACAAACATTGATGCATCGCTATTTGGGAACTAAGTTTATCGGCTTTATCTAATTTGGAAGATGTCTATGTTTTGTTTATGCATATAGTTGAAGACGTTTTCTCTAAGTGTGTTCCTGTTAAAAAAGTTTTAAATTCAAAGAAGCCTGTCTGGTTTAATAAACGCTTAGCTAACTTAAAAAAAGAAATGAAACGTATGTACAAAAAAAGTTTATATGATCCTTCGCTTCATGTTACTTTTAGTCGTTTGAGAAAAGAATATGAATTCTTAAAAAGATTTCTTTATCGTCAGCATATTTTGTCCGTTGAATCTAAAATAAAGAGTAACCCCAAGGCTTTTTGGTCCTTTCTTAATACAAAAAGAAAGTCAATTGGTATACCTCTTTCTATGAAATATAATGCTGAAGTTAGTACTGATTTGAAAAATATTTGTAACATGTTTGCAAACTTCTTCCAATCTAACTATGCTGCTGAACCGGAATCTAATTTTGAATCAATTCCTGCGAACTCCTTTATTAATTTGGGAAATCTTTATATTTCTGAGGATGATATTTTAAGTGAACTTTCATCTCTTGATTGCTCTCATTCTCTACCACCTGATAACTTGCCATCCATATTCATTAAAAATTGCAGATATAATCTTATAATCCCTTTTCATAAAATTTTTAATCTCTCGTTATCTACTGGTTTATTTTTGGACTGCTGGAAATACTCATTTATCACTCCTATTCACAAATCCGGTTCTAAGCAGGATATTCAAAATTATAGGCCCATTGCAAAATTACAATTGATCCCTAAAATATTTGAAGCGATTGTCAAGCGAAAAATATACTCTGTCACTCGATCATTTATTTCAGAGGACCAACATGGCTTTGTGAGTGGTAGATCCACGACAACGAATTTGGCAATTTTTACCAACTTTTGTCTTAACAATATGGAACAACACTTTCAAGTTGATGCTATCTATACAGATTTTGCGAAGGCTTTTGATCGTGTTCAGTTTCATATCTTAGAGCGTAAACTGTTAAGTTTAGGATTTCACTCTACTTTACTAAGCTGGATAATGAGTTATTTAACCAACCGTAAACAATATGTTAAATTAGGCTCGCATCTTTCGAAAGCTATTTTTAATCACTCGGGTGTTCCACAAGGAAGCCATTTAGGTCCTCTCTTTTTCCTTTTGTTTATAAATGATCTACCAAGGTTTATTTTTGACTCAAGTGCACTACTTTTTGCTGATGATTGTAAGATTTTTAGGCAAATTAAATCTGCGTCAGATTGTACCAAGCTGCAACTTGACATTAATAGGCTTACAAATTGGTGTAATACCAATTGTTTGCATCTGAACATTCGTAAATGCTCTGTTATGACATTTACTCGATCTAAAAATACAATTTTATACGAATATAAAATTTCTCGAAGTGCACTCACTCGTGTTACGATGCTAAAGGATTTAGGAGTTGTTTTTGATTCTCAATTAAGTTTTGCCTTGCATATTGATTTTTTGATCTCGAAAGCAAACGCTATGCTTGGTTTTATTTTCAGAAATTCTAAGGAATTTAGTGACCCTTACACTTTGAAGTGTCTGTTTGTCTCTTTGGTTCGAGCAAATCTTGAATATTGCTGTATAATATGGTCTCCTTACTATAACAATAGATCATTAAGAGTTGAACGAATTCAGAAAAGGTTTACAAAGTTTGCTTTGCGTAAAACGTACTTGTATTCTGAAATGCCTTCTTATAATATTAGATGCCAATTAATTGGGTTGAATCCACTTCATAACAGACGAGTTTATTATTTTGCAATGTTTGCTAGAGATATTATTTGTAGCCATATTGACAGCCCAAAGCTACTGTCATTATTCAATATATATGCACCAGTGCGTACCCAACGACTTAGAGAAAACGACTTCTTTTGTATTGCTAGACATAATACTAATTATGGTTCTAATAATCCTATTTGCAATTCCGCTTCATGTTTCAATCAATTTGAAGATTTGCTAAATTTCCATTTAAGCCGAAATGAATGTAAAACTTTACTTTTAAATAATATTTAATTAATTAGTTTTAAGTTTGTTTGAAATGAATGTATCCCACAACACAATAAGAAGTGCGACTGACGTAGACTGTGCAGATTTAAATCCTGCACACAAGCAAAATCTCTCAATCAATTTTCTCTTTTTATCTCTCTTCGTTCGTTTACATTTCGAATGAGGAAATATGAGTAGAACATTTCAAATAGGAACCGTTTTTTTTGTGGATAAAATAGAAAGGATGAGAAAAGAGCAAGGAGTGAATTGGAAATAACGGTTATTCTCTCTGTACTTGTTTTTTGTTATTGATTTGAATTATGTTACTCATTATATTTGTCACTTGTTTTGATTTCTCTTGATTCTAGAAGAAGTGGTTGTTTTGTTTTGTTTGTGATAATTTGTAGCTAAATAGATAAATTAAACTGCGGTTCTCTGATTAAGTTTTTGAAAAATATATTATTGATTACGGAGCGTGTGTTTTGCAGGATTTGTGTTTTGTATTTGTACGTACCAATAACCAATTAAATTTAAAGCTGAAAACACTGGTGGAACTGTGAAAGTGCTAGGTGAAGTGTTTTAGTGTTTTTTATTTATTCATCAAAAGTCCATAGCAGGCTAAAAATTGCAACAGTTTGTCTTCTTTGAAGACTTGTTGCTACTGTATAATTCGCAGTTGCTCTTTGTAGCTCGGGTTATATGGAATCTCGATTTATTCGGGTAAATATGCGTCAAGACAAGGTGTAATGGTCATCTTCTGATGAGCCCAGCCATTACACTGGGGCGAAACGCATATTTGAACACTTGAAAGCTGGTTCATATTTTATTCATGATTTTAAATCATATTAATTAAAATTTAATAATAATTTAGCAAAAAAAAAGTTTTTAATCAATGAAATAAATAAATTTGAAAAGAAAAATTAACTATTTATACCTATTAGCTATATCCCAAATATGTATTTACTTCCAAAAACACACAAGGACGCTATACTTTTACGACCACTTTGTTTATCAATGAATGTTTCGTGTTAAAAATTCTCGAAACTTTTAGTTAAAATTCTTTCTAATTAACTGAGAATTCTAAATTGAATGTTAAAAATACCAAACCTGATATTTTACTATGTCAAATCATTTACAAAAATATACTCGTATATTTAAATGGATTTTGTCGAAAAAATCTGAAGCATTACTCAAAAACACACAACCATCCAAAAAGAAGAATTTCTCAAAATTGGAAGATTTTCATGAAAGAAAATAACTATGTACTACTAATTTAGAAATCAAATTTATAAACAAAAATAAAGTGTTCCAGTGGGAAGTCTGTTATCCTCTATTTTGTGCCTATATATAATCAAAGAAAAAATGTTGGCACATCAAAACAAAAATTTTAAAAATAGAATTTTTGGTCATAAATCTGACATCAGAAACTGAAAACAACAGAGAACTTTACTAGTAGTTCAGTCAATGTGTCATTTGTCCTTGCGCGGAGAGGCATGGTCTTTTTTTTCATTGACCGATAGGGCCTTATTTGAAAGGCTTAAATTCAAATTTGAACCACCAATTGGTAAAAAGGTGTTTTTTGCCATTTTTGGGCCCTTTGCGAATATCTCGGCTCCAGTATGTCGCACAGTAAAAACTGAAACATCATTTTATTAACAATAACAATTGTTATTATGTTATAACATAACTTTTCTTTTAACGATGAAGATTTGAAAATATTTATTGGAATTCTACTGTTTGAGTCTGAGGCAAGGGAATATATGAACTGGAAGGAGGAAGCAAATACATATGTTCCTATTGTTGCAAATAATGGCGCATAAGCCATAGTCGTCTGACAAATTCTTATACTTTATCAGGACCGGGCCAGCCCAACCGAGCGCCCTGTGCAAAATTTAGCTTTTGCGCCCCTTATTTTCATTACCTACTTCGTTTCTTAAGCCATTTGAGTGCGTTTTTTTAATGAGGTATCCCCTGAAGGCCTAGTCCTCAATAACAAAAATAATAAAGAATTTAAACAAAAATAAAAAAAATATAAAAAAAAGAAAAATTAATTCTAAAAAATCATATAATACATATTTACAAAAATAAACACAAAAATAAAACACTTCACCTAGCACTTTCACAGTTCCACCAGTGTTTTCAGCTTTAAATTTAATTGGTTATTGGTACGTACAAATACAAAACACAAATCCTGCAAAACACACGCTCCGTAATCAATAATATATTTTTCAAAAACTTAATCAGAGAACCGCAGTTTAATTTATCTATTTAGCTACAAATTATCACAAACAAAACAAAACAACCACTTCTTCTAGAATCAAGAGAAATCAAAACAAGTGACAAATATAATGAGTAACATAATTCAAATCAATAACAAAAAACAAGTACAGAGAGAATAACCGTTATTTCCAATTCACTCCTTGCTCTTTTCTCATCCTTTCTATTTTATCCACAAAAAAAAACGGTTCCTATTTGAAATGTTCTACTCATATTTCCTCATTCGAAATGTAAACGAACGAAAGAGATAAAAAGAGAAAATTGATTGAGAGATTTTGCTTGTGTGCAGGATTTAAATCTGCACAGTCTACGTCAGTCGCACTTCTTATTGTGTTGTGGGATACATTCATTTCAAACAAAAATCAACGTTTGAGTTCATTTTTCTAACAAAAATTTTGGTTGAGTGAATTCCCATATGTGCAAATCTGAAATTTGCACATTTCTACTCAAACGTATGGGAAATAAAGTAGTATATTTATTTGTATGGTGATTTTCGAGTGAAACGGGCAAATAAAAACCTTGCACGTATGGAGGAAGTTCGAATCTTTTTTGTTTGGATTAATTTATTCTTGGCGTTGATTTTGGTACTTATACGAAGGATTTTCTTTGGCAAAATGATAAAATGATTTAATTCGCATGTTTAGAAATTATTTGATAGTGACATAGTAAAAAAATAATTTAAAAAAAAATATATAAAGCAGGTTAATATAAAAAGAATGAAAACATATGAATGTAGTTTTCTTGTGAGTTTGCGCCCCTGCAGCTCTGCGCCCTGGGAATTTGCACATCTTGCACATATGGTAGGGCCGGCCCTGACTTTATGGTATTATTAAAATACCATAAAAATTTGATGTTTTCAATTTTTGGTATCCTTGGGGTTAAATGGGTTAAGATCCGTTTTTGTTTTTTAGTTTTAAGGCCCTTGTAATTACCAATAATTTTTTAAAAAATCAGCTTTCTTACGTTAACAAGAGCCGAGTAATAATTACTGAAGATAGATAAGTCAGCGATCCCAAGCAATTTTATGTTTTTATCTCAGTCCCAGTAAGTAGCAAATTACAGATTATTGCTTTCAATTGTTTATATAAGACTGACTATAAATTAGGGTAAAATTCATTATTTTTGAACAAATAGATAAAAAGTTACCGTTAGTTTGAACTTTTTTGTTGTTGTTTTTGTATGCATACCTTTTTTCGTTACTATTGAGAAATAAAACTGTAAATTACTCCCAGAAAAATTGCAAGATTATGTATTTCTAAGAGGGCTAAATAGTTATCTAAAATCTTATAAAGTAAATTGAGTTATAAATAAAGACATCTTATACTCGTATAAATTCAAGTGAGTTATAGCACTTTAAGATTTCTAATTGGCATTAAAGAGTTAGCATACATGTCCAAAGAGAACAAAAGAAAAATTTCCCAAACATCCCCCGAAACTTTCAACATCCAAAAAAAGGCTCAACATTCTCAAAAGATGGCAGATGAATTAGTTGGATCAATGACAAAATCCGATCTATGTAATCTGTTTTGCAATCTTCAAAGGTCAAAGGTTTATTCATCAAAAGTCCATAGCAGGCTTAAAATTGCAACAGTTTGTCTTCTTTGAAGACTTGTTGCTACTGTATAATTCGCAGTTGCTCTTTGTAGCTCGGGTTATATGGAATCTCGATTTATTCGGGTAAATATGCGTCAAGAGCAAGACAAGGTGTAATGGTCATCTTCTGATGAGCCCAGCCATTACACTGGGGCGAAACGCATATTTGAACACTTGAAAGCTGGTTCATATTTTATTCATGATTTTAAATCATATTAATTAAAACAAACGGTGTTAAGAAAAAAAAAACAATTCGACTGGTAACAGTCAAAGGTTTATTCATCAAAAGTCCATAGCAGGCAAAAAATTGCAACAGTTTGTCTTCTTTGAAGACTTGTTGCTACTGTATAATTCGCAGTTGCTCTTTGTAGCTCGGATTATATGGAATCTCGATTTATTCGGTTAAATATGCGTCAAGACAAGGTGTAATGGTCATCTTCTGATGAGCCCAGCCATTACACTGGGGCGAAACGCATAATTGAACACTTGAAAGCTGGTTCATATTTTATTCATGATTTTAAATCATATTAATTAAAACAAACGGTGTTCAGGAAAAAAAAACAATTCGACTGGTAACAGTCAAAGGTTTATTCATCAAAAGTCCATAGCAGGCTAAAAACTGCAACAGTTTGTCTTCTTTGAAGACTTGTTGCTACAGTATAATTCGCAGTTGCTCTTTGTAGCTCGGGTTATATGGAATCTCGATTTATTCGGTTAAATATGCGTCAAGACAAGGTGTAATGGTCATCTTCTGATGAGCCCAGCCATTACACTGGGGCGAAACGCATATTTGAACACTTGAAAGCTGGTTCATATTTTATTCATGATTTTAAATCATATTAATTAAAACAAACGGTGTTCAGGAAAAAAATAATTCGACTGGTAACAGTCAAAGGTTTATTATTAAATGTTTGTAGCTTATTTGTTGAATTATTTCTAATAGGAACGTATGTATTATACAATAATCTGCTAATAACCCATTCAATTTATTTATTTATAAGTAGTCTATTAAATCAAAAATACTAAAGTATATAAAAGTACAGTGGAGGAAGTTCCTATAAAAACAATTGTTTTTACGCTTTTTTTTATTTCTGCATGTATTTCAGCCCTATTTTTTTATGAAATAAGAAAATTTACTCAAATTCTTAAAGAAAAATAAAAATGTGTTAATTTTTAACAAAAGTAAATAAAAGTTATTAACAAAAAATTAAAACTAACAAGAAAAAAGAGGGAAATTCCCATAAAATCACCTGCGTTTTTATTGAAAATAACGGTGAATTAGTGAACAAAAATTGGTAATTTTTTAAATCAATATTTTGTAGAGCTTAAAACCGATATCATTCGCCTCGGCATTGATTCCACAAGCTTTTCAAGTTCCGCGGTTGTAATCGAGACCATTTTTCAATTATTGCGTCTCGAATCTCTTGAACGTTCTTAAATCGGCGCCCTTTGGCATAAACACGCCTGGCAATTCCCCAGAAATTTTCTATAGGATATAAATCGGGACTTCGAGACTGCAAATCGAGAAATGTTTTTCTTTTCTCCTCAAATCAGTCTCTCTTTCTTCGAGAGACATGGATAGGAGCGCTATCCTGCTGGAAAATTAAGTCAGTTCCGCATAACTCTTCAACGCTCTCAACCATAACCTCTTTTAACAACTCAACCTAGCTTTCTGAGTTTATTCCTCCAGTTACAAATGCAATTCCCGTCTTTCCTTTCACAGAAAAAGCTCCTCAAATCATAACGCTGCGCTGTCGCCACTGAAGTTGCGTTCTCACTTCTGTTTGTCAAGCTAGTATGACTGATATCCATCTCAACCAACCAAATTGAATTTCTTTTCATCACTAAACAGAACTTTTCTCCACTCTTTGGCCCAGCTTATGTGATTTACAGCGAAATAAAGTTTAGCTGACTTATGGGCTGCATCTAAAGGTGGCTTTTTGGATCTTTTTTGTACACAAGGTTGGAGTTGACTTTTAAAATTTGTATAACGCGTCGGCATTGTATATAGACTTACATAGTACTACTATGGAACATGATTTTTTCTATTTGGGTTGCCTCACTTGGTGGCGTTTCAATAGCGAAATATAGGATTGGAGAGTTCGGAATGATGATAGGCAGAAAGAATAAAGAATAAGTAGTCAAAGTGAGAGCATTCATTATTTTCATTTTGACAGTTGCTGACAACAAATAGAGAGAGTAATGGAATTAGATGAGCCAGCTGATGGTGTCATGGCAACAAGGGGAAAATGAAAATTTTTTTTTAGGCTGTGGATTTATTCAACGGTTGTTTTTTTGCATAGGACGATTTTTTCTATATGTAGAAGTATAGATATATGTAGCTATATTATTTTCAAATAATTTTGTAATTGATTTGAATTTCTGAGATTTGAGATATGATGAGAGCTATGTTGCAAATTTTCATGTGTTACAGATACATTTAAACTTTTTTTTCTTGCTTGTACAGAATTGTACTATACGTATTCGGTTTTTCTGAACTATGTACGTTGCGAATTTTTATGTCTTACAGAAACATTTAAGGTTTTTTTTTTGCAAGTAATAGAATTAGACTATACATATTTGTTTTTAGTCAATAAAATGCATATTTTTATATCTTCTTTTATTTCTTTTTTATTGGTACATGATATCCTTTTAATTTCTCAAATCTGAAGAAATAACCATTATACCTATATATAAAATTATATATAGATATACTTTTATCCTAAGCATTTGGAAGAAGCATATCTACTGTATTTGTTTTTCTGTGATAAAACAATAGGAAATCAAAGTTTTATGATTCCTGTTGTTTCTTCAATAGATTTTATTGGCATGAAATCATTTTAATTTTCCAAATAGTAAGATATAAGGGGCGGTCAGCCATCAGCCGAATAGGGGGAATGTAGCATACGAAAACATGCACGTGCCGTAACTATTCGGGACTGGTGGAAGTGTGATCATAGCCTCTTCGCGGCGGCCGCTAGAAACAAACCTCTAAAAGGTTTGGCTAATATGATCAGGCTAGTTCCACAGGTTGGCAACGGGTTGATTCCCTGTTCCGTAAAACAAACGAATCACGAGACCTGCAACAAGCCTCGGAAACGGACTGATCCCACGACGACAATGGTCGTTGCGAGTACCAGGTACCCGCGTAATGATATCTACAAAGCCACCTGGGTATCACCTGATGGAGTCACTCGTAACCAAATTGACCACGTGTTGATAGACCGTCGCCACTATTCGAACTTGATGACGGTACGAACGTACCGAGGTGCCAATATCAACTCGGATCACTATCTTGTTGGTATGGTTTTCCGAGGGCGGATTGCCTTGCGAAGACGTATTGCATCCGCCGATTAGGTTCGAATCAACACGGCTGCACTACGCAATGAAAATACCAGTAACACCTTTGGACATGCGTTAGGACTCGCCCTGGAACCACTCGATCCAGGGAGAGTAAGTCCTGGGGCCAGTATGCTGGGCGTAGATGAGAAGTGGACACGCCTTAAAAACACTGTCATTAGTACTGCCAACTCCATCTTAGGCAGCAGTCGTAGAAGTCGGAACGACTGGTTTGATGATGAATGCAAGCTAGCGACTGAACGTAAGAATGTTGCGTACCGAGCAATGCAACAATCTCATAGAACGCGGGCACGCGAAGATGAATATAAAGAGCTCAGAAGAATAGAAAAACGGCTTCACAGACAGAAAAAATCAGCCTGGGAGAAGAACATCATCTGTGAATTAGAAAGAAGCCGAGAGCGAGGTCCGCACCAGGCGCGGAAGTTCTACCAATCCGTCCGAAACATGACGCAGTACACACCACGCTGCACTTACTGCAAGGACGGAGAGGGAAATCTGATCACCGATCCCCAAAGCATACTGGAGCGATGGGAAGTGTACTTTAATGAATTGCTAAATGGTCAGCTCACTGCAGAAGTAGAGGCTCCACTACTTCAAGAAGATTACCCTATGTTACCGCCACCAAGCATAGAAGAGGTTGAGAAGGCTATAGCCCGGCTTAAGAAAAACAAAGCCCCGGGAGCCGATGGCATACCAGCCGAACTATTCCACCACGGCGGGCCAGCCTTACGCCAAGCAATTCATGATATTATAGTGCACGTATGGGAGCAGGAAGAAATGCCAGAAGACTGGCGAAAAGGTATAATTTGCCCCATACATAAGAAGGGAGATGTCACAACGTGCAGCAATTATAGAGGTATCACGTTGTTGAGTACCGCCTATAAGATACTCTCCTCTATCCTACAAGAACGGATAGCCCCATACGCTAAAACCATAATCGGCCAATATCAGTGTGGTTTGATTCCAGGCAAATCAACAACTGATCAGATCTTTGCCCTTAGGCAGGCTATGGAAAAATGTCTAGAATTTAACATCCCAACATACCATCTGTTTATAGACTTTAAGGCCGCCTATGATAGCATAGCCAGGGTAGAACTTTACAAAGCCATGAGAGAATTTGGCATCCCAAATAAGTTGACACGACTTTGTAGGTTGACCATGACCAACGTAACAAGCCAAGTAAAAATAGCCGGATTGCTATCCAGACCAATCAACATCTTTAATGGACTCCGACAAGGGGATGGTTTGGCCTGCCTCCTCTTCAACCTGGCGTTGGAGAAAGCAATCCGTGACTCTGGCACGGCAACAAGAGGGACCATCGTCAACAGGTCCAGCCAGATACTAGCTTACGCAGACGACATTGACATCATCGGAAGAACCGAACAAGCTGTACACGATTCCTTCATCCAGATCGAGCAGACGGCACAAAATCTGGGGCTGCACATTAGTGAAGGTAAAACAAAGTACATGGTGGCGTCGAATGCGAGAAGAACAGTTGGTCAAACAATCAAGGTAGCGGAGCACGAATTTGAAATACCTTGGGTCAATAGTAGCAGCCGATAACAATATAGAAGAAGAAATACGCGGGCGGCTGCTCAATTCCAACAGAGCCTACTAGAGTCTGTCAAAGCTCTTCAAATCCAGAAATCTCACCATAACTTCAAAACTGCTGCTGTACAGGACCATGGTCCTGCCAGTACTCACGTATGGATCCGAGACTTGGGTGCTTAGCAAAAGACACTCCGACCTCTTAGCCGCGTTCGAGAGAAAAGTCTTAAGGAGAATTGTTGGCCCCATATGTGAGGAAGGACGATTCCGGAGACGGTACAATCATGAATTGTACGCAATCTACCTTGAAGCAGACATAGTGACAACAATTAGGCTCGGTAGACTCCGGTGGGCAGGGCACCTAGCTCGCATGAGTGAAGAGGAGCCTGCTCGGAAAGTCCTTTGTGGTACATTCTATGGTAGACGGCAGCGTGGTAGACCATGCTTGCGCTGGAGAGATGGCGTAGACCAGGACGCCCGAAGCCTTGGGGTGCGCAACTGGATGGCGTCGGCTCAAGACCGGGATAGGTGGAGAGACTTGTTGAAGGAGGCCAGGACCGGACCCCGGTTGTCGAGCCGATGATGATGATGATGATATATGGCCGTTTGAAAAATCAATTTGTTGCAATATTTTCTCTTTGAAACAAAACCGCGAGTATGAATGAGTATGAATGCAATTTATTGTTAAGGAATTAAACTGAAAATTATTTATTTGAGAAACAAACGAAAATAATAATTAAAACAACCAAAAATGTGCAACCAGCACCGCGAAAGAACAAAGTAAAGAGAAAAATAAAACTGCAACAACAACTGCAATTCCCATGCAGCTCACCGGCTAGTCAGCTGGGGTGGGCTCTTATGAAGAAAATTTGTGTATGCTTTTGATAAACTGAATTGATTTGTTAAATTAATTCAGTTTATCAAATGGAAATACATATATATTTGCACAGTAGGGTGCAAAAGAAAAATGAAAGGGCGCCAGGAATTTTTTTGTATATTTAGAAAATTCCAAAACTAGTTAAATAGAAGATTTATGTGAATAATAAAAAGAGAAATGGATATGTTTGGCTATATGTATTTTATTTTACTGTATTTTGGGAAACCGTGGGATAGAAAATCCCTGGATTAAAACCCAAATCTTTTCGAATTGAAAGGCACAGAAATTACAATTTTTAAATGGTCGTTGTGTTAAAATACCACAAAGTGAAAAAGTTAAAGGTAATTAAAAAAATGGGTCTTCACGAAATAACCGAAAAAAAAGAAAACGCACTATGACAATTTTTTGCACAGAATTAAATTGATAGAAATATATATATATATTTCGAAATTATGAGTATATATAAATATTTCTATTTGAAATTAAATACAGTAGAATCTCGAAAACATGAACGGTTCAAAAACATGAACAATTCGGAAAGATGAACGCTTTGACGAGACTTCTTTGTTCCGGGCGACAGGCTACTATGGAGCAGTTTTGTAAGAAAAGGTCTAAATGAGTGCATATTTTGTTTACCTCTTTGAACAACTTTGTTATTTTTGTTATTTTTTATGTTTTTTTCAAAATAAAATGAATTGATATTTTGTTATATACCTACAATGTTTTTTATGTATAGTTGTATGTTTTTCTAAAACTAACTCTCGATGCTTGGAAAGATGAACAGTTCGAAAAGATGAACGGGGCCTGTTTTATATCTGTTCATCTTTTCGAGATTCTACTGTACAACTAAATAGCTTTATTGGTATCCCTCCTTTCTGCTATCCTTATTTTTCCTTTTTTCCTTCCTACCTCGAATCCTGTTTAAATTATTTCAATTTATTCCTTTTATCTAATCGAATAAACTCCTATCTCCTTCTTGATTTATATTTCCTTTTTCTCCAAAATTTCTCGATCTTTTTTTTCCACAACTCGACTTTTCACTTTCAAGGTTCTCCTAAGAGTGCCTTCCAAGCGAAACTTTTTAACTATCTTTCCTCCCTCGTCCATTCCAATCATTCACACATACATACAACTCAACCAATCGTTTTCGAGATCGTCGTTCACGGGATTACGGCTTCCTGGAAGCTTGACGCTAGCCGAGAAAGTAACCGTTGTAGATTCTCTACGAAACTTCACCCTCACACACACACAAGCACGGTTTCGACAAGTTGTTGGATGTGTTTCCAAAACTTGCCGAAACGTAATGGCGAGTTCAGACCCCCCCCCCCTCAAAACTAAATTTTCTTCGAGAAAAATTGAAAAAAGAGAAACGAATCGAGAAGGAGCCTTCATTAGGCTTTTTCCTACTACTATATTATTAACGCGGAATTCGAAGTGGGAATTCAATTATAATAGGTTCGGATATGCAGAAAGGAGTGTTATATAAACTAACATTTTTTTCTGAATGTCAAAACTTATTCTTACTAATTACCGGCGTCAAACCCCATTTGGTACAATTCATAATTTAAGTTAATTTAAATAAAAAAAATTATACCTTTACTACTTTACTTTAATCACACAAACAACATATCAATTTTGGAACCACCCGTTCCATTTGGTCATCATGATCGCTGGAACACCTGTTTTATTGCTTTTGCAACATATTGGCTAAGTACACCACTGGCTGATGGAACCATGGTTGCCCTCAACCTCACCAATATTTTGCAGTAGCAAAGAAAGTAGAATAGGGGAGTCAAGGAATCGAAGGCTAGTCATTGTTGCGGTAAATTTTACCGTAACAAATACCATCCTTTCCTCCCAAGAAATGTGTTTACTTTTCAAAAAAAGTTAATCATTTCTTGAGGCTGACTCTAGGAAAAAAGGTTTTCAAAAGTTAAGGTTGACGACACAACATAAGGCTTCCATCATAACAGTAATGAAATAAAAAAAAAAAATGGCACGGTTAAAAAAAAGTTCTTAAAATAAAAATTGATGACAAAAAAATGAAATTCAAAAATAAAACCAAAGAAAAGATAAAGGGACTTAAACATTAATATCAACATAAGGTCTTAAATACTTTACGTGCCACGTCCCTCGATCTTTACCCTTATCGTCAATTAGTAAATATGTCCAAGGAGAAACACGTTTACTAATTTTAAAAGGTCCCTCAAACTTGGTGGCCAACTTCGCCGCATAATAGTTTGCTGCGTCAGATGACGTAAAGTTACGTCGCCAAACCAATTCGTTCGGGAGATATTGAACATCTCTCCGACGAAGGTTATAATTTTTCGCCGTGATTTTGCTAGCTAACTCTAACCTTTTCCCTATCTCTTCCCTAAGCTTTCTAAATTGTTCCGTAGTATCCACCGTATTATCGCCCCTAACATACGGAGTGGTGGTTAAGGAGTCGTTTCCAAAAGTCACCATTCCTCGAACAAAATTTGCGACCTAAGACTTCGTGTTGAGCCGTGCGTATACTGCACGCCACCTTCGCCAACTGCGAATCCCAAGACCTATGATTATCACTAACATATGCCCTAAGTGTTGTTTTCAAAATTTGATTAATCCGCTCCGCCGGATTAGCCTGGGGGTGGTAATGAGCCGTAAACCTAAGTGTGGAACCATAACTATCGCATAAGGCCTTCAAATCCCTACTCTTAAATTGGAGACCGTTGTCACAAACAACGAATTTGGGTACGCCGAATAACAAGAAGACATTGTCTTTCAACTCCTTGCAAACAGACTTTGCTGTTGCAGACCTCAAAGGGAACAACAACGGAAACTTCGTAAAATAGTCTACGACCGTGAGGATATACACAAAACCCCTACTCGACTTTGGAAGTGGACCCACCAAGTCCACACAAACTATTTCCCAAGGATTTACTACGCCCTTCATTTTCCCTATCCAAGGATCAATTTTGGGCTCTGAAATCCCAGATAAAACTGGTACGCTTCTGGAAAGCATATCCGGCACCACATGATCCTTTCCCTTCCTATGGACAATGTCAAATTCAAACTGCTGCATACGTACAGCCCACCTAGCCAACCTACCCGCTGGATCCTTCAATTTACCAAGCCAAATCAAAGAGTGGTGATCGGTTATAACCTTAAATCTCACCCCCTCCAGATATGGCCGCAATTTCTCTATCGCCCACAGAACAGCTAATCACTCTTTTTCTGTGGTCGAATAGTTCCTCTCATTCCTATTGAGTGATCTGCTCAAATAGCAAATCACTTTTTCCCCCTCCTCAAAATCTTGTGTTAGTACTGCGCCAATCCCAAAGTCAGAAGCATCAGTTTGAACGACAAACGGCTTCGAAAAATCCGGACACGTTAGGATTGGTGCAGCAACTAGAAACTCTCCTCACACACCCCACTCCAAATAAATTTCCTATCCTTTTTGAGAAGGTTGGTCAACGGTTTTATCAAACTCGCAAAGTTTGGTATAAATCTCCTGTACCAGGATACCGTGCCGATAAAACTCCTAACTTCCTTGACATTCTTTGGCGAGGGAATACCTAACATACTCTCTATCTTTTCTGGATCCATGTGAAGACCATTTTTGTCAACGACATAGCCCAAAAATTTTAGAGAAGGCCTAACAAAATTACATTTTTCCCTACCTACTTTCAAACCTGCTTTAATTAACCTCTTAAAAACCTCATCTAAAACTTCCATATGTTTTTCAAAACTATCTGTCACGATGATTATATCATCGAGATAGACAAAAACATATGGTTCCAACTCTGCCCCTGAAACCTGATCTATAAATCTTTGCCAAGTTGCGGGTGCGTTATGCAATCCGAACGGCATACTCAAAAACTGATACAAACCCCTGCCTGGCACTGTGAAAGCAGTATACATCCATCCATCTTTCTTCTTAATCATAACAATAGGAGAAGCCCATGGACTTTTCGATTTTTCTATCACTCCGTCCTTAAGCATCTCTTCTAACTTCTTATCTATGAAAGACTGAACCGCGGGGGAAACCGGATAATATCGTTGCTTAATCCCCAAAAATAAAAAACCGCAACAACAACTGCCCTATGCACCGTCTTCTTCATCATTGAATACTTCCAATACTGCACACGATGTGCAGAAAGAAGAGGGTGTGATGCAAAAGCAAACAAATAACAACGACGACGCTTCACGCATTGATGCTTTGATTGGAACAAATTCTACCTCTCTTATAAATAATAGAGAGGATTTAGCAATAGTTTCTAATTCTTCTGCAGTCAATTTGGATTTGGATATTGTTGATAAGGTAATCGATGTCGATGAGATGAATGCAATATGTGCGGGAAGGGGTTTACCGAATACAATCGAAGGCGAAGTTCTCCCACATGAAATAAATTCTGTGGTTGTAAGTGTTGTTGAGGAAGATCTTACTATGAATGCATCCAACGCCGACCCCGGCACTCTTTTTAATAAAATAAATGCTGATGACGTATATGCTGGTGATGACAAATCTAATAGCGAAAATAGTAAAGCTAATGCTCCTATTGTAGCTCCTAAAAGTTACATCGTTAAGTCTGGTCTGAATACGGATACGGATGACCTACAGAAAAATGTCTTTAGTAAGACTAAAATGCGATGGTTTCATTTATCCAGTTTTAGGAAGGAAACATCCACCGAAAATATAACCTCTTACATTCATTCAAAGACAAACATTGATGCATCGCTATTTGGGAACTAAGTTTATCGGCTTTATCTAATTTGGAAGATGTCTATGTTTTGTTTATGCATATAGTTGAAGACGTTTTCTCTAAGTGTGTTCCTGTTAAAAAAGTTTTAAATTCAAAGAAGCCTGTCTGGTTTAATAAACGCTTAGCTAACTTAAAAAAAGAAATGAAACGTATGTACAGAAAAAGTTTATATGATCCTTCGCTTCATGTTACTTTTAGTCGTTTGAGAAAAGAATATGAATTCTTAAAAAGATTTCTTTATCGTCAGCATATTTTGTCCGTTGAATCTAAAATAAAGAGTAACCCCAAGGCTTTTTGGTCCTTTCTTAATACAAAAAGAAAGTCAATTGGTATACCTCTTTCTATGAAATATAATGCTGAAGTTAGTACTGATTTGAAAAATATTTGTAACATGTTTGCAAACTTCTTCCAATCTAACTATGCTGCTGAACCGGAATCTAATTTTGAATCAATTCCTGCGAACTCCTTTATTAATTTGGGAAATCTTTATATTTCTGAGGATGATATTTTAAGTGAACTTTCATCTCTTGATTGCTCTCATTCTCTACCACCTGATAACTTGCCATCCATATTCATTAAAAATTGCAGATATAATCTTATAATCCCTTTTCATAAAATTTTTAATCTCTCGTTATCTACTGGTTTATTTTTGGACTGCTGGAAATACTCATTTATCACTCCTATTCACAAATCCGGTTCTAAGCAGGATATTCAAAATTATAGGCCCATTGCAAAATTACAATTGATCCCTAAAATATTTGAAGCGATTGTCAAGCGAAAAATATACTCTGTCACTCGATCATTTATTTCAGAGGACCAACATGGCTTTGTGAGTGGTAGATCCACGACAACGAATTTGGCAATTTTTACCAACTTTTGTCTTAACAATATGGAACAACACTTTCAAGTTGATGCTATCTATACAGATTTTGCGAAGGCTTTTGATCGTGTTCAGTTTCATATCTTAGAGCGTAAACTGTTAAGTTTAGGATTTCACTCTACTTTACTAAGCTGGATAATGAGTTATTTAACCAACCGTAAACAATATGTTAAATTAGGCTCGCATCTTTCGAAAGCTATTTTTAATCACTCGGGTGTTCCACAAGGAAGCCATTTAGGTCCTCTCTTTTTCCTTTTGTTTATAAATGATCTACCAAGGTTTATTTTTGACTCAAGTGCACTACTTTTTGCTGATGATTGTAAGATTTTTAGGCAAATTAAATCTGCGTCAGATTGTACCAAGCTGCAACTTGACATTAATAGGCTTACAAATTGGTGTAATACCAATTGTTTGCATCTGAACATTCGTAAATGCTCTGTTATGACATTTACTCGATCTAAAAATACAATTTTATACGAATATAAAATTTCTCGAAGTGCACTCACTCGTGTTACGATGCTAAAGGATTTAGGAGTTGTTTTTGATTCTCAATTAAGTTTTGCCTTGCATATTGATTTTTTGATCTCGAAAGCAAACGCTATGCTTGGTTTTATTTTCAGAAATTCTAAGGAATTTAGTGACCCTTACACTTTGAAGTGTCTGTTTGTCTCTTTGGTTCGAGCAAATCTTGAATATTGCTGTATAATATGGTCTCCTTACTATAACAATAGATCATTAAGAGTTGAACGAATTCAGAAAAGGTTTACAAAGTTTGCTTTGCGTAAAACGTACTTGTATTCTGAAATGCCTTCTTATAATATTAGATGCCAATTAATTGGGTTGAATCCACTTCATAACAGACGAGTTTATTATTTTGCAATGTTTGCTAGAGATATTATTTGTAGCCATATTGACAGCCCAAAGCTACTGTCATTATTCAATATATATGCACCAGTGCGTACCCAACGACTTAGAGAAAACGACTTCTTTTGTATTGCTAGACATAATACTAATTATGGTTCTAATAATCCTATTTGCAATTCCGCTTCATGTTTCAATCAATTTGAAGATTTGCTAAATTTCCATTTAAGCCGAAATGAATGTAAAACTTTACTTTTAAATAATATTTAATTAATTAGTTTTAAGTTTAATTTTAAGATATTCTATGAAAGTCAATGTACTTGTTAGAGTTAAATAAATAAATAAATAAATTAATTGGTTCAGCTTTCGTCCTAATTTTGTGCTCCACCATCTGTGTGCACCCTAAACCTTCGGGCATCTCCCTGAAAACTTTTTCTAACAAAAAATTCTAACTGCCTACTTTGTGTCTCGTTTAATTCTGTTAAATGATCCGCCATTGATATGGAAGCCAACGCACTTCGGTTCGAGAAAGTCCACTCCCCTGATTTTAAGTCCGGGACAATTCCCGATAGAGCCCAAAAATCAGCCCCTAAAATCAGTTTGTGGGGGAGGCGAGGAATAACGAGGCACTCTATCAAAACTACTTTCTCTTTTATCCTAATTGGAAGTGAAACAACCCCTTCCACTCCAATACCTGCACCATCCGCTAAAATAACATTTCCTAACTTTGTTTTACCTAACTGTGTCCCTAAACGTTCCAAAATTTCCCATCCCTTCCCACCTATTATTGTGCGTGAAGCACCAGAATCTAATAGCCCTAACATTTTAACACCAAAAATCTCAACTCCAACACATGGCCGTTGTGAGAAATGACATTTTTAAAATTAAAATAAATCCTTAAATATGTACATATGTAGATAGTTAAACAAATTTGAAAGAAATGGAAATTGTGTATACGCAAACGTGTCCCAATATTATTTGTGCTTCATTTGGTATAATGACGTTAAGCCAATGTATGAGAGAGTATAACAGTTAGGAAATTTGAGTAAAAAGGTTTTGGTAGATGCTAGTAGGTTGGAGCATGCATACTTTCAGGGTGAAATCTTTTCGGACTTGTTTTGTTTTTTTTTGAATGCTTTTATGTTTTGTCGTTGGAGATTGGCGTATAACGATAATGATAATAGTGAACACAATTCACAATAAAAAAATGGAAGGACATTTACGTGACGAACAAGGAGTGGGTTTTGTAAAAAAAAAAATAAAAACAAAAAAAAAAAAAAAATTGGTAAATAAAATTAAGATTAATAAAAATATACATAAAAATCCAAAATCAATAAAAAAAAATATATATAAATGGAAGAAGTGGGATTCGAACCCGAGAGATGTGACGGTGGTGGTATGAGCCAACGTCGAAGCCACTAGACCATGGTCAAGGACATCGAAGAGAAAACAAAAATGAAACAGTAAAGTAAAACACATGAAAAAGCAAACTAAGGAATGAAAAACAAAAAATAAAAGAAAGAAGTAAAAAAAAAGGAAACGCGATCGGTAACTAATACCAAGAAAGGTATTAGTATTGGTAGCGTATGGACTCACGTGTTTTCCTTAAATTTCAAGAATTTTGACCAAAACTATAATATCATATCACACTTATATAAAGAAAATTCCATAATTCAATTTAACAATTAAATTGGATTTTTTAAGTTAAAAACCAAACTCAAAAACCTTGAAAACAAAAACCGGATTCACTTCCATCTTAAAAATCCCAGTTTCGTCAAATAATTTCGACAATGGAAAATTCGAAAAACTCAAAAAAAAAAAAGCCAAGGCAAATCTTTCATTTGGTTCCTGGTGCGCGAAGATATAAGTCGTAAAAAAAAGAAAAAATAAAATAATAAGTAAAAAGTTGTAAAAAAAAAAAGTGTTAATATAAAGTTTTTAAAAAAAATAATAAAGACAACGAAATAAAATTTCAAAAAAGAAAAGACATCGAATAAGACATTAAAGTCTAGTCGCCACGAGGGACCAACACATTTTTTTTAAGAGCGGACGAGTTTTCTTGAACTACCTTGACTATTTTCGCCAAACGAAACACAGAAAATCCATCCAAACGTCCAACTATCCAAGCTCACAACATAACAACATAACAAAATCATACAACGATCCACAAGTAACATCTAATAACGAGAACGTCCAACCATAGACACCAAATTCAACAGCACATCCATCATCCGCATTCAAAATCCGCATACACACCAAAAACAGCAAATAGTACAACCATTCAACACTCCATCCATTCATAGCAGCAAGATCATACGAAAATCCACACACGCTTCAACAGGACCATCCAAACGTCCAACCATCCATACTCACACCTCATTCAAAACCATCAAAACAGCAAGTACATACGATCATCCACACACACACTTTATTCTAACAGCAAGAGCATACAAACATGCACATCCAAATAACATACAACATCCATACAAACATCCACACATAAACAAAAAACAGCAGGAACATCCAACCACATAACTATCCACGTGAACGACGGAAACAGCAAGAACATACGACCATCCATATACACACAATTACAACAACTTCATCCAACCATCCCCATACACTCCATTCATAACAGCAGAAACAGACAACCATCCACAAACGCACAAGATCTAACAGCAAGTACACACGACCATTTATACCATACTCCATTCCTCAACAAAGTCCAAAATCCAATCCAAGCTAAGTACCAGTCTATCCAATTTTATTATTAATATCTATTTAGTATTTTTTTTTAAGATTATCATTAATTATATATACTTTATACATAGGACTAAACTTAAAAAAAAAAAGAACTCAAATACTTGACAAAACAAATTATTAAACTTACAAACAAAAAAAGAATAATGAAACGTAAATATCTAAAGCTTTTAAATTGAAAAGAATAAAAAATTAATAAGTAACAAGGAATTAAAGTAAATTATAGTTGTTATAGTGAAAGCAATATTCAACCATAAAACTCAATCAAATTTAAATCTTTTAAATAGGTACAACATCTTAAGTGTTTTTATGGAATATATTATACCATCCTCGAAGTGGTGCACCACCTCGACGGCTGAAACAACATCTTAACAAAAGCTCCATAGCATAAGCTCACTGATCATCACGAAACAACAAGGTACATTTTTTTTACATGCATATTTAAAAATAAGAATAATTTAAAAAAAAAGCTCGGTAAGTGATTTTTACTTGTTTAAGTTTGATTGTGAATTAAAGTTGAAAATTGCTAAACACATACACACAATTCCACATATGTATATCATATTAGTTTAGAGAAACCCCGAAAGTAGGCAATAAAAAGCATTTTTGTACTATTTACCTAAAAGTAGGCTACAAATACTTACACTATATATATATGATTTGTTTTGACTTTAAAATGACTCATAAAAAGTGCAATAAAAGCAAATAACTAATGACTGAAAGTAGGCAACGATTCTAAAAGGAAATAAACAAACTGCAACCGTTGAAAATTTAAAAGAAAAAATTTTATTTCAAGTATTGCTAATAAAACGAAATACCTACCTTTTTGTACATTATTTCACCTAACTTAATTTTAAAATTATACTTATATAATAAAATAAAATAAAATATAACAAAATGGCAATAACGAAATAAAAAAAAAGAAAAGGAATTATAACGAATACAAAAAAAAAAAACAATACATTTATATTAATAATATTATAAGATACATATAAAAAAATTTTGACATACTTATATAATTATTATATATTTCACCTTATTTCCATAGAAGTTTTTCTTCATTTATTAGTTTATTTTTTTATCTTTTGTTGTTACATATACTTATATTTTTTTTTTGCTTCCTTTATAAAATAAAATGAATTTATAACGTTTAGTGAAATTAACGACTTATCATTATGAAATTGATCAAAGGATGAAATTGATAAATTAGAAATTGTCATGGATTACTAGTAGAAAAATAATAGGGTAAATGTGACCATTTCAGTAAACCTTCGTTAAGTCACCACTATGAAGTTAGGGGGTTACTGCAATACGACATTGAGGTAGCAGTAGCCAAGGTCGTACCACGTTAGTGATGCGCGGGTGGGATTACCTCTTAAGAACATAAAATCCAGATCTTCCTTCTCTAAGTTTGTTACTTGAATTTTACTACTCAATCGATCCATTCAATTTGTTGAAATTCGAATAATAATTCTTTCATTTTTTTTAAGGATGAATTTAGGGTCATAATATTTTTTTTTTGATCCGAAATTTTAAGTTACTCTTGTACTTACAACCAACATGGCATGATTTTAAGTAACACACATTTTGGTATCCCTTGGCAAGAACCCAGCCATTTCCGACGAGCTAAGTCAATTACAAGCATGCCAGCCAAAGAGATACCGGAACACTCTTCACTCCAACTTACAGGACTGGACTATAGTTTCCTGTAGGCCCGTTTCCCGAACACTGTTGGCAGTTACTTCGTATAACTCCAACCCTCCCACATCCATAACAACGCCTAACAGCGGAACACCTATTAGCACAATGGCCCACTCCATTGCATTTATAACACCTTGCGCCCTGTCCTGTACTATTCTGAGCAATCCTATTCCTATCAGAAGAATTTTGTTCCCTATTCCTACTTTGAAACGGATTCGACCTCTGGCCCTGTTGAACAACCTGACTATTTTGTGAAACAATCGAAACTGAAGCATAAGCTAAATCTGGTTCTAAAAGATTTCTACTTCTACTATTGGGAGGGGGAACGTATGATTCTACGTTAGCTCTAACCGCTTCCAAATCTCTTCCTAATGCCACTAAATCTGACACACAATTCGGTCTAGCCAAACCAAGTTGTGTCTGGTAGAAAGGTGCAAGTTCCGCTGAATCATTGACAACTTCCTCCGCTCAGATATTGGTTCGGAAAGCCGACCAAACAAATTCTGCATCGTTGCCACATAGACCCCAATGGAATCATTTTGGCCTTGTGTGCGATGCTTTATCTCATCTATCAAACAATCATCGTAATTCGGTGGCAAAAACTCCAATTTTAATTCTCTGACAAGTTCTGGCCACGAATTTACGGAAAGCCTAATTGCCCTAAACCATATCATTGCTTTTCCTTCAAATAGCTCTATCGCGGACCTAAAAAGTTGCGCTTCCTTGACCCCACGGGATATGCACATTTCCTTAACCTTTTCTAGAAATGAGTTCAAGGACGCACCACAGCGTTCACCAGTGAACTTCAAGTTCCATTTATAAATTTGCTCACTCTTGTTTGGATTAAGAACAACCTGCTCTACAATTCTGTTTTCTAACCTACCACTATCATTTCTACCACCAATCCTACCATCTGCTATTCCTAAGTCCGTCGATGTACTCATCGACTTGTTTTGAGATTCAGCTGAACTCAAATCATCCCCCTCTAGCCCAGCCATTGCCATCACTAATTTATACTTCAGAGCAAGCTTGCTCTTCTCCTGACTTTCATTTTCTGGTATAGACCTATCTAACCTACGTAATCCCCACTCTATCTTCGTTACTATCTTCAAATACTCCTTTGAAGTTTCCGACTTCGGAGGTTTTTATAAAATTTTTTCTAATTCCTCCAACTTCTTCTCCACCGCCAAAGTTCAAAATTGAACTTGTAAGCGGGAGCTACAAAAGAATTCCTACGTTCTAACTTGGTGGCACTTCTACCTGAGCGTCAAACTTGCCGAGTTGTAGAAGCTGAGTAAGGTCAATGATTCTCGAGTGTATATCTCTAGATGAGTCCTGAAACCAAAGGGCGCTCCTCTTCCCAATACCCCTCCTCTGATCCTTTCCCCTCCCTCGACGACTAATACTGCCCCACCTCTCCTTCCCCTCCCTAACCACCATATTGGGCTGGATCTAAGGTGTTATACGATCCGTGCCGATGATCGACCAGGTTGGGGGCCCAATTTAAAAATAGCTCAGTCGCTAACGGAGTATTCGGATATGTAGCAAAGCAAGGTTTTGATAATAAAATAAGATAGAGACTTTTATTTTATGTTTATACAAATTGGAGAATTTATTCGGAATGAAAAAATAGTTATTTGATATAAAGTATATCACAATCTAGATATAGTTATAATATTCAAAGTTATTTTTTCAGCAAAGTTATTTTAACTAAACAAATATTTATATAAAGCAAATATGCGTTGTTAACACATTATAAAAATAAAACAGGATACCTGGCGACCTCCGAATTAACTAGCCTTATCTGTCTATGCGAATCTCTGCACAGATGGACCACACTTTCTTCGCCACTCGTGGGAACACAAATGGATAAAAACAAAAAAAAACAAAGGATGTTGGTGAGACCGGTTCTTCTTCTAAACCGGGCGGCGGTATGGTGTCAACACTGTCCGCCGTTAGTCCTGTGTTGTGTATCAGTAGGGAGGCTGGGGTCAACCCTGGCTCCTCTGCTGGTGCAAACCAGGACGGAAGTAGGAAGGTAGGAATACCTAATTTCAGGAGAGGAAGAGCTGTGGATAATGGCTCCTCCTCTTCTAAAGAGAGTAAACCTCTCGTAAATGCAACTCGACAGGGAGCCCCTCCCGGCGGTGCAGGGACTGTGAACAATGGCCCCGGCACGGTCGGGGGGAGCTCTCTGCCGGGTTTCTCACGTAAGGACACGCGTAGGTCCAAACCTTCCAGGAAGGCCTACAATCAGAGGCGTTATGCTGCGGAGATCCTAAAGGCCTCTGGTTCAACACTGGGGGTCCAGGGTGAATCGGAGCAGGACGCCAAAGTGAAGTGGGCAAAAAGCATCATCGCGAATGCTAAGACGAATGACGGCTCAACGTCAAAACGAGAACGGTCCATAGAAGAGAATGTTCCAATGCCCAAAAGGCCTCGTGTGCTTAACACCAGCACACCCCTAAGAACCTTCAGTGACGTTCTCAAAAATAAAATCGTTGTTGCGGTTATTGACAGAAGTGACATTAATGACGCAATATCCCCGGAGCGTTGGCAGCTGGTAAAAAGGAAACTCCTGATTGACTTCCTGGATGTCATGACGGAGAATCCCGGACCACCACCTATCACTAGCGATGGGGCTGGCATCAGGGTCACGTCAAGCTTGTCGTGTGTGACGATCAGAGGTCATGTGATCTCTATAAGCTTGCTGTCGGTAGATTGGGGGAAGTATGGCCAGGTGCAAGACTCGAGGTTGTTGCTAAGGAGGATATCCCGTGCAGATCAAGAGCTCGTACTTGGATCCCAGCTGAACCTGACCTCCCGGAGATTATTCTCCAAATAATAATCAAGATTAGCAACCCGAAACTGCCGACTCACAACTGGAAAGTCGCGAAATTAGAGGAAGTAAGGGGATCTTATAGGAGCGCGATCATCGTGGTCAATAAGGAGTCCCTTGCCCCTCTGACTCAGACCAAAGGTGTGATTCGGTATGGGTATGAGACGATCACCCTGAAGATTTACAAGAAAGATGAGGTCGACGCTGAATGCGTGCCTCCGGAAGATGTAGTCCTTATACAGGAAACCTGGATCGTGAGATCCACGGTCCGAGGCTTAGTTACTCCTGGACACTACGCACTCTATGCAACAGATAAAGGTGAACCGAGGGCTTGCATTTTAGTGAAAAGTAGCATTAATGTAAATTTACTCCCTAATTTCAGTGATAGAGATGTAACGACAGCTAGGCTGGAGACAGCCAATGGAAAATATTAGCTAGTGTCGGCATATCCCGGCCACTACCACCTTGGCCCTCTGCCCGGTAACACACTGGAGAGAGTAATCGCTGAAGCAGAACTGCAGAAAATCAGCCTCATCATAGGCAGTGATGCAAACGCACATCATACAGTGTGGGGTAGCACTGACATTAACGACAGAGGTGAGACTCTTTTTGATTTTATCTTAAACACTAACCTTATAGTAAGTAACGTAGGAAATGAACCTACATTTGTTACTAAAAACCAACAAGAGGTCCTGGATATCACCCTTGTCTCTGAGCCATTGAAATTCCGTAATTATCTTAAAACTGATTGGGCTAAATATAGGAAATCTTTTAAGAACTCTTTATTCCTGCAATCAGCACTAATGAACTGGATGATAAAGTTTCAGATCACACTTCAGCCTTGAATAAATCAATGGAAATCTCCTGTCCACTCAAACAAGTGAGGGGCAGGAGGAAACCTCATTGGTGGATCTCAGGTCTGGAGACGCTCAGAAAAGATTGTAGGAAGATCTTCAATCGTGCTAAAAGTACGAGGGAATCTTCAGATTGGAATTTATATAAAGAACCCCTAAAAAAATATAAGAAAGAACTGAGAAAAAGTAAAAGATCCTCCTGGAGATCCTTCTGCAGTAACATAGAAGAAACCTCAGAAGTATCTAGACTAAGGAAAATCCTCTCAACAAATCCTAGTATGCCAAGTTGCCTGAAGAACTCTGATGGCTCCTGGACTAATTCGTGCGAAGAATCACTCGACCTGCTATTGGACACTCATTTCCCTGATAGCTCTCAAAAGATTAATACTATGAACCAGTTAAGGTCAAGTAATAATTTAACATTTCCTCAAGGTCTGATCACTAGGGAAAAATTACATTGGGCTCTCAACAGCTTCAAACCATATAAATCCGCGGGGCCAGATGGAGTCATACCAGCTGAACTCCAGACAGTAGAAGACATCATCTTGCCAATCCTCGTGGCAATTTTCAATAGTTGTCTTAATCTGGTCCATATACCGTTGATGTGGAGAGAAGTTAAAGTTGTATTTATACCCAAAGCGGGGAAATGTTCCCATGTCAATCCTAAGGATCTCAGACCCATAAGCCTATCGTCATTTCTTCTTAAAACATTTGAACGTTTGATTGATATACATTAACGCGCACACATAGATACGTCTCCGTCTCAGCATGCGCACTGCAAAGGGAAATCGGTAGAGACAGCTCTACACACTTTAGTTCGTGCTATCGAATATTCCCTTCAATACAAAGAGTACACTATGGTTGCTTTTCTTGATATAGAAGGAGCATTTAATAATGTCGACGCATCTGCAATCGCAGCGGCACTGTCATCTCTGGAGGTGGAGAGTTCGCTCCGGGAATTAATTAATCAGAAGATCTGTCAGCAGAGGCACGCCGCAAGGAGGGGTTCTTTCTCCCCTTCAATGGAACTTGGTAGTGAACCAACTATTATTTTCTCTAGAGGCAGAACGCTACAAGGTGATTGCTTATGCGGATGATGTTGCTATTGCAGTCTCAGGAAAGCACCCAAACACCTTAAGAGAGCTCTAAATATGCTAACAAGATGGGCAGATCAGTGTGGATTGGGGGTCAACCCCCAAAAAACAGATCTTGTCCTCTTCACCAGGAAATATAAAATTCCGTACATTGACCCTCCGCCTATTAAAGGCATACCACTTATTTTCACTGACCAAGCCAAATATTTGGGCCTAATTTTGGACAAGAAGCTAAGCTGGAAACCTAATGTTCAAGAAAGAGTTAAAAAAGCCACAGTGGCACTCTACTCATACAAAAAAGCCATAGGTAATAAATGGGGTTTTCAAACTCGCATCACGCATTGGCTGTACATTTCGGTCATTAGACCGATTCTCACATATGGTGTGTCTGTTTGGTGGACTGCTTTGGACAAAGCCATAAATCGTGACATTTTAAGTAAGGTCCAGCGTACAGCAGGTTTGTGCATTAGTGGATCACTCCGCACAACTCCCTCCGCTGCCCTTGAAGTGTTACTCCATCTGACACCCTTAATATTTTGTAAACACACAGCTGCAAGTACTGCCATCCGTCTCAAAGCTTCCTCACAGTGGATCAATAATGAAATTGGCCACTCGGTTATTCCGAACTTATTAGGAACAATTCCCAGGTACATCGATTACTCCATTCCGCGACTTCAGTTTGACAAGAATTTTCAGGTTTCAATACCCTCTAGATCAGTCTGGGAGGATTTGTCATTCCTTGAGGATAATTGTGTCCACTTTTATACCGATGGATCAAAAACTGAGGACGGAGTGGGATGGCCTAAACTAAGCCTATCCTTCCGTCTTCCTAATCATTGTAGCGTGTTCCAGGCGGAAATTTTAGCGATCAAAGAAGTTCTGTCTTGGCTTAAAGAAAACGTGATATCAACTACTGATATCCGCATTTTCTCTGACAGCCACGCCGCTATTAAATCTCTTGATTCTGTCTTCAGTAACTCACTGACTGCCCTCAACTGCCGATCATCTCTCGCGGAGATGGCGCAGCAGTTTAACATTCACCTATGTTGGGTGCCGGGCCACAGGGATATTAAGGGCAATTGCAAGGCTGATGAACTCGCTAGAAATGGAACCACCCTACCAATCGCACCATGTATGGAAAATATTGGTATACCTCACGCTACATGTAAACTCATGCTGGTGCAAGAAGCCATTAGGTTAACAAACCTTAGGTGGAACACCATCACCACTTGTGTGGCGACAAAGCAGATCTGGCCATTGTTAAATCCTAGTCGATCTAAATGCTTGTTGTCTCTGAGCAGATTGCATATTGGATCCGTAATTGGTGTCATAACAGGACACTGCTTAATTGGAAGACACGCAGCAAGACTGGGTGTTCTCTCCAATGACTTTTGCAGAAGCTGCATGGATGAGGAGGAGGAGGAAACAATTGCTCATCTTCTCTGCACAAGCCCTGCTCTATCCCAAAGACGAAGGGTTCATTTGGGAGAATACTTTTTCAACGACCCTAGCGATCTTGCTAACATAAACATTAACAATCTTTCACGCTTCATAAGAAGCTCCAGCTGGTTCAACGAGTAGAGGGGAAAAATCTCTAGATTCATGTGGTATCACAATGGGCCAATCCTGGCCTAAGTGTGTCGGATCATACTGACAGCCACTTCAACCTAACCTAACCTAACTTGGTGGCAGCCCTAAGAGCTTTGCGCATCTCATCTACTGTCTCTATTGGCAAACCTCGCCACTCCATCTCGTATGCGAGTTCATCTTGCGATAATCTATTAACCTCCATTGCAAATGTAAAATAAATAAAACAAAATATGAAACTAAAATTTCTAATGAATGAATCGAAAACCCCATTTTGTACTTAGAGAATAATAATGAAAATTAAATTCTTCAAATTGTTGAAAACAAAATAAAAAAACGATAGAAAAAATTAATAATTTGAAAGAGCAATAACTAAACAAATTAGAAAAATTTAATAAAGTAAAAAAAAAATCACGTCGGTAACTCTATTAAAATTCTAAGAAAACTATTAAAATTTGGAAAAAAAAATATCCCATATAGTTTCAACTTAAGACCGTCCGTCTAAAATCCTAATTACAACTCACTAAAAGACTTTTAAAAAAAACTTGAAAAGTATCACTACCAAAAAGTTTGCTTAACTAAAGTGGGAACACTTATTGAACTAAACTTAATATATTAATAATCAATGCAAAAAAACTGCCACGAATAAGAAAGAGACAACTCTATTACATATTAATTTCCAACTATTGCCAAAACGAATTATAATATATGGAAATTAAAAGATAATCAATATAAAAAAAATCAATACAAATCAAAATCAATATTGAATAAAAATCAATAAAAACTAAATCAATAAACAAAATCAAGAAAACAGAAACACCTTACTCTTTGTTTTTATTTTCCTTTCCCTTTGTGTCACCGCACGTCAAGCGAGCGCTTCTCTGCTCCAAAAAAAAAAACACTTTACTTGGGAGAAAAAGACTTTAGTAAAAAAGAACTTAAAAAGTAATTAAAAAAAGAACAATTTATCTACACCGAAACACAAAAACAACACTTCCTAAAGACAGGTGTTTATTTGGAAACCACTTGCACTTCAGAATGTAGGTATTTATTTTTTCTTCAGAGAAATTCCAACACGTTGGGCGCCAAAATTGTTGCAATATTTTCTCTTTAAAACAAAACCGCGAGTATGAATGAGTATGAATGCAATTTATTATTAAGGAATTAAACTGAAAATTATTTATTTGAGAAACAAACGAAAATAATTAAAACAACCAAAAATGTGCAACCAGCACCGCGAAAGAACAAAGTAAAGAGAAAAATAAAACTGCAACAACAACTGCAATTCCCATGCAGCTCACCGGCTAGTCAGCTGGGGTGGGCTCTTATGAAGAAAATTTGTGTATGCTTTTGATAAACTGAATTGATTTGTTAAATTAATTCAGTTTATCAAATGGAAATACATATTTGCACAGTAGGGTACAAAAGAAAAATGAAAGGGCGCCAGGAATTTTTTTGTATATGTATTTAGAAAATTCCAAAACTAGTTAAATAGAAGATTTATGTGAATAATAAAAAGAGAAATGGATATGTTTGGCTATATGTTTTTTATTTTACTGTATTTTGGGAAACCGTGGGGTAGAAAATCCCTGGATTAAAACCCAAATCTTTTCGAATTGAAAGGCACATAAATTACAATTTTTAAATGGTCGTTGTGTTAAAATACCACAAAGTGAAAAAGTTAAAGGTAATTAAAAAAATGGGTCTTCACGAAATAACCGAAAAAAAAGAAAACGCACTATGACAATTTTTTGCACAGAATTAAATTGATAGAAATATATACATATATTTCGAAATTATGAGTATATATAAATATTTCTATTTGAAATTAAATACAGTAGAATCTCGAAAACATGAACGGTTCAAAAACATGAACAATTCGGAAAGATGAACGCTTTGACGAGACTTCTTTGTTCCGGGCGACAGGCTACTATGGAGCAGTTTTGTAAGAAAAGGTCTAAATGAGTGCATATTTTGTTTACCTCTTTGAACAACTTTGTTATTTTTGTTATTTTTTATGTTTTTTTCAAAATAAAATGAATTGATATTTTGTTATATACCTACAATGTTTTTTATGTATAGTTGTATGTTTTTCTAAAACTAACTCTCGATGCTTGGAAAGATGAACAGTTCGAAAAGATGAACGGGGCCTGTTTTATATCTGTTCATCTTTTCGAGATTCTACTGTACAACTAAATAGCTTTATTGGTATCCCTCCTTTCTGCTATCCTTATTTTTCCTTTTTTCCTTCCTACCTCGAATCCTGTTTAAATTATTTCAATTTATTCCTTTTATCTAATCGAATAAACTCCTATCTCCTTCTTGATTTATATTTCCTTTTTCTCCAAAATTTCTCGATCTTTTTTTTCCACAACTCGACTTTTCACTTTCAAGGTTCTCCTAAGAGTGCCTTCCAAGCGAAACTTTTTAACTATCTTTCCTCCCTCGTCCATTCCAATCATTCACACATACATACAACTCAACCAATCGTTTTCGAGATCGTCGTTCACGGGATTACGGCTTCCTGGAAGCTTGACGCTAGCCGAGAAAGTAACCGTTGTAGATTCTCTACGAAACTTCACCCTCACACACACACAAGCACGGTTTCGACAAGTTGTTGGATGTGTTTCCAAAACTTGCCGAAACGTAATGGCGAGTTCAGACCCCCCCCCCCCCTCAAAACTAAATTTTCTTCGAGAAAAATTGAAAAAAGAGAAACGAATCGAGAAGGAGCCTTCATTAGGCTTTTTCCTACTACTATATTATTAACGCGGAATTCGAAGTGGGAATTCAATTATAATAGGTTCGGATATGCAGAAAGGAGTGTTATATAAACTAACATTTTTTTCTGAATGTCAAAACTTATTCTTACTAATTACCGGCGTCAAACCCCATTTGGTACAATTCATAATTTAAGTTAATTTAAATAAAAAAAATTATACCTTTACTACTTTACTTTAATCACACAAACAACATATCAATTTTGGAACCACCCGTTCCATTTGGTCATCATGATCGCTGGAACACCTGTTTTATTGCTTTTGCAACATATTGGCTAAGTACACCACTGGCTGATGGAACCATGGTTGCCGTCAACCTCACCAATATTTTGCAGCAGCAAAGAAAGTAGAATAGGGGAGTCAAGGAATCGAAGGCTAGTCATTGTTGCGGTAAATTTTACCGTAACAAATTCAAATAATTTATTCAACACTTTTGTTTTGTTAATTTTTTTGCTGATGAAAATAATTTTTTCGCACTCCATCAGAAAAATCAAAAAATGCTTAAAAATATACAAAGGTATTTGTACCAAAATTTGAAAAGTTTAGAAATTTTTTTTTTTAAATCCAAAAGTTTAGAAAAAAAATTGAAAAATGTAAAACATAATTTTGATAAATTTCGAAATAATTTGTGAAAAAATTGAAAAATTTGAAAAGAAATATAGGAGAATAAAAATTTTGAAAAAAAAATGAGAAATTTAGAAAAAAAAACTTGAAAAATGTAAAAAATGAATCTGAGAAATTTAAAGATAATTTGTGAAAAAAATTGAAAAATGAGCATACAAATTTAAAAAAATAAGAAATTTAGAATAAAAATTTGAAAAATTTAATTTGTGAATAAAATTGAAAAATTAGTACAAAAAAATAGAAATTTAAAAAGTTTTGAAAAAAAATTGAGAAACAAAAAAAATGTAGAAAAAAATTGAGAAATTAAAAAAAAAGTTTTAAAAATTTGAAAAAATTTGTTCACTTTTTTTTTTAAAGATGTACCCAGTTAATAATATTTTTTTTTCAATCAATTCTTGATCGAATTCTAAAAATTCGAAGTTGTAATAGTGATAGTTTTCGAAAACAAAATACAAATTGTAAAATTGAAAAATTTTATTTTTTTTTAATTTTTTGTCATTCGAAATAGATAGAACCTTGATTTAATTACATATTAAAGTGTTCCCTAGCCATAGATAATACCCTCTACGCCATTTCAACACTAACACTTTTCATACTTCTTCGTTTCTAAATTTAAACTAAGTATTAACTCAATTTTATTAAATTAATACATTCAAGTGTTTAAAGAAAAATTAAAAATTTTATGAATTTTCAAAAAACCCAAGAAAATCTAAAATTTACTTAAATTTTCCATAGCAATAACATAATTTTAGTTTTCAGTAAACTTTAAATTTTATGTCGATTTTCAATAATTTTAAAATATCACGTAAGTATAAACAAAAAAACAGCTAATTTTGGAAATCTACGTGAAATTAAAAAAAAATAAATAAAATATTAAGAAATTTCTTTCATAAGTATGAAAGTACTTCAATTGTAAAAGAAAAAATAATCTTAAAAATATTTTTTTATTTGCAAAGTGGCAACCCATAACGCCTTTTGTTTGAAAAAATTCAAAACAAAACCATCTTTTCTTCATGCATTTTCATTGCCATCAAAAGTCAAATAATTCCCCTTTGCAAGAAAGACAATGAAGAAAAAATCAATAAGTCTTTTTTTCTAACTCCCTCGAACTCCCATTTTCAATTCCAATTTTATACATCGTTCTCTATCTTCGGTTATTTCCTCAACACTCATATTTATTATTCTTTTTCTTTGTGACTACCCCACTTTCTTTGCAAATGAAGTAAGTATGAAAGGAATTTATAAATATTTTATCAAATTTTTGGAAATTTTTTGTAGATTTCCGAAGTTTTTTCTTTTAATTTTTTTTTGTTTAAAATTATATGATATTTTAAAATTATTGAAAGTCGACATAAAATTTTAAGTATACTTAAAACTTTTCAAAATACATGTCAACTTTCAAAATTATGCTATGTATTGCTATGGAAAATTGAAGTAAATTTTAAATTTTCTTCGGCTTTTTGAAAATTCAAGTAATGTTTTCAAATTACGTAAGGTTTTTAAAATTACTTATAAAAATTCATAAGTTAATCTTTGAATTATGAAATTTGTTAAAATTGACAATGAAAATTGAATTATGAAAAATTTTATAGAAGTCTTGAAACTTGGATTATTGAATATGTTTGAAATTCATGGTAATCTTTAAAATTATTAAATTCTGTTGAAAATTAAAGTGAAATTTCGAATTTACTTAAGAATTTTAAAAATTCAAGTGAAAGTTTTAGCTACCTAACTTCAAAACATGAAAATCGCCGTGAAAATTTAAAATTATTAAATTCTTTTGAAAATCCACGTGGCATTTTAAATTTGCTTAAAATTGATTCAAGTGAAATTTCAAATTTAATTAAGAATTTACGTGTTGTTTTTTTAATTCACGTGAAATTTATAAAATTATATAATTCTTTGCAGATACGTTTAGAATAGTAAAATTAAGTAAGTTTTTTAAAGGTAGGTACGTTGTTCTTTAAGGTTTAGTGTCTTTTCTTGAAAATGTACATGTTATAAAACGAGGTAATTTTTTGACAATTAACATGGAATATTATAATTACGTGTTTTTTTAAATGTACATGTTTTTTTGAAAATTCATCTGAAAAATATATAACGATGTTGCGTAGAGCTCTCTCAGGAGGTCAGGTGGAAGGTGGGACGCAGTCAAACCACCACAATCAAATTTAGTCGCAGCTTTGCTGAATTCTCAACCACGATCGTGCTGTCCAACAGCGTTGTGCTAAAGTGCCCAATTGGGCCATTTGGCCCCAAGATTTATATTTTGGCCCCCTGCCCCGGGCCATCACGAAATGGCCCCAGAATCGTAAAATTTAAAACCTTTAAATGATATTTTTTATGGAAATGATTTTGATGGCATATTTAACACACTTCAAGATGAAGAAAAAAAAAACATTTTTGAGTTCAATTCAAAATTATTATATTGAACTTATTACCCAGATTAAAAAAAGATTTAAAATTGACAATACTGTTTTAAGTGCTTTCCAAATTTTTGATCCAAATTATTTGAAAAAAAATATAAATGATTTTAAAACTATATCGATTCAATTTAACAATCAGATTCTATATTGAAACAATTTCCTAGTTTACTTGAATGTTGTAAGGATGCCTTGGTTTTAGAGCTTCAGAATATAATAGAAGAAATAGATTTCTCCGAGGAACAATTAGATTCGGTTAAATTCTGGGCCAGTCTTAAAGACAAGAAAAATTTGAATACAAATTTTGTATATCATAACATTTGCTCTTTCGCGATTAATATTTTAAGCTTACCTCATAGCAGTGCATCTGCAGAACGTGTTTTTTCGGATCTTAATAATATTAAAACAGATAATCGAAATAGACTCAGCTATGAAGTTATTACTGCTCTTATGAGCTTTAACGGTTTTCTAACAAATGTTACCTGTGGGAATTTTATTCCGCCTACAGAATTATTAAAAAAATGTTAAAATAATTTAAAAATATTGTATGTTATACCTACTTATGTTAAAAATTGATGAAATAATAAAAAATACTAATGCGAAAATATGAAGTATAACCTATTGTTTTATTCGATTATTTTCATTTCATTTTCTTGTATTTCTTTTTTAATATATCTACTTATACCTAACGTCTGACAATAAAAAAATATACCATTTGAAAATCAATATAGAATTATATTATATTTATATGTGAAATCATATTTTGTCGCTCAGATGGTCGAATTTCGACCACACGTGATACTATAAATAAGGACAAAATAAGTGGCCCCAAAAAAGTCAAAATGGCCCCAAAAATGGCCCCAATATTTTTTTTCCCAGGAACAACGCTGCTGTCCAAGGACTAAAGCAAGCGTTGAATTGGCAAAAGTGGAAACAAGAAAACCGTCAACCAACAACGTAAAAGTAAAAAAAAATGTTTTTTAAATTTTAATGCACAGAATATACTTTATTGAAATAAAGGTATAAGTTATGTTTAAAGTTAGAATTTAAGTACAAAGACAAGTTATAATCCAAGAATTTAGAATGAGTTTTAAAAAAAGAAAGTTAAAGGTTAAACGGAGTTGGCAATCGTGCTCGCGACTTGTATTACCTTACTTAAGAACGGTGGGAAACCAACCGTCGCATTAAGGTAAGGAAACAAACCAAAATTTAACGAAATTCTCAAAAGATAGTCGAATACCGAACTCAGGTTGTGATATTTTTTAATGGGCGTTGGGAAACGTTGCATATACAAAACATCAAAACCTAGTATTTGTGAGGGAAGAAGTCTATTTTCCCAGTAGGCTTTATTGACACTGGCCGCGGTAAGGAAGTGTGAACTATAAAATGGTAAACGAACATTTTAGTTGCGTTCGCGTAAGAGATGGTTAGATTGCCAATTACGTAAGTTATATGTTACATATGTACATACATAAGATGAGTTGAAAAATAATAAAAAAAGTTATGTACAGGGACGATACAATCGGGGTGTTACAACGATGTTATTAAAAAAAACAAGTCTTTAGAACTATTCAAAAATATTCGAAAAAGTGGCAACAATGCCATTTGTTCAATTCTCGATAATATTGCTTTTGACGCTTGTGTTTTCTATTCAGTATAGTGACAGTGAAAGCTTTTCAAAGTGCGGTTTAAATTTGTATTTTTGTGAATTTGTGAATATAGTTTTTTTTTTTAAACTATAAAATAAACTTAATATTGAACCTGCTAAACATATATTTCCTGAGGGAGGACTCATTGTACCTGCTACAACTATGTATTTCCTGAAGGAGGACACATACAAATTTTCCACACATATTTCTACTCTACCTATATTACTAATAGTATATATAGTGAGTTTTTAATTATTATATTAATTTTATTATGTATATCAATTATATTATATTATATTAGGTAATAATATCATAATAAAGTAAAGTATTTAAGTAGGTCATCAGCTACTTTTTTTTTGTCGGTTGTTCCTTAAACTTTTTTCAATTTTAAAATCAGAGGGTACTTACGCACATGTTAGGAATTGTGTTAAATAAAAATTTTCATAAATAATTTTTCAAAAATATAATAATTAATTTAAGTTGTGATTTTGGTATTTTGATTAAATTGCTTAGCAGATTAGTCAAATATTAAAATTATTAGTAAAATATTTTGAAATAAAAATAAAAATTAACTTTTTTGATTTAATTTTTTTTCCTTTTGGTTTGTAAAATCACATTATTATCATATCTTTTTTCTTTCTTTCTTTCGCGTAATACTTTTATTACTTTTCATTTTATTAAATATATAATAATAATTATTATTAATAAAAAAAGACTTATGCTTGGTGTTGCTATGCTAACTGCGAGATGGAGCAGTTTCCACTCAGCAGTATTTCATTTTTTAAAGTACCTTCTGATCACAGAAGAGCCGTTTGGCTTAAACATACCTCTCTATCTAAATACCCAAAAATGTGTGAAAATCATTTTTTCACAAAAGATATTAATTCAAAGTCAAGTTTCAATCTTCTGTGCAAATACGCGCTCCCTATTTCTTCTGCTGAAATTTGTACTTGTTCTGAAACTGAAAACGACAAAGCATGTATTCGCTTAATGGATGCATGGAGGACCCGGAAGCAGCCATCTTCCACGGTTACTTCTACGTCCCAGGTTTCTCAGCATTTACCTCCACCTCCATCCCAACTTCTACCAGTGCCTTCACAGGCAACTTGCAGTCCAGCCTTGTCTCTTAAGAATTTGGCTGCAAGTTGCTCAACAACCTACATTAGGGATTATTCCATCCCTTCGTCCTAAATTTCTCCATCACAATTCCCTTCGCCTGGCTTGTATACAAATAAAAAGGCACCGGTTCCAAAGGTAGATCGTGCGACATACATTCCACGGTCTATTTCCTATATTTTAGAAACGCCTATTAAAAAAGCCTTAGACCAGGAATACATATTAAGAAACGATCTTGATAAATATATGGAAGCCTAAAGAGAGGGACCTCTTTCTTAAATTTTTTTAAGTCTCCTTCATGCTACTCATTCATGATTAGCTCAGGATTCAAGTTGCCATCGGTGAGCACAATCTACCGATGGCATTCCGAAATTCGCTTACCGACAGGGTTTAGTGAAAATATAAAGGATTTGCTGAAAAACAAAGCAAAAGACATGACGGCAATGGACAAGAAATGTATTCTCCTTTTTGACGAAATGATAGTCAAAAAGGAATTGGAATACAATATCAAAGACGAAATAATTTATAATTACTTAGATTTTGGAAAGTATGGACGACAGGCAACTATAGCCAATAAAATAATGGTCTTCACGTTCCGGGGGTTGAACAAAAACTGACAGCAAACCATCCTCTACTATCACGGATCACCAAAGGGAGAATTATTGTCAGTTATGATAATAGACATTGTTCAAAGCACAAATTGTCAAACCATAATCAACCTTCATTCAACTTGACACCACGATGACGACGTCACTGTCAACATAAATTTCATGTCTTACTTACTTACTGTCTCTTATATTTTTTATTTTTAATTGTCAAAAAAATTGCAAGTCATTTTTGTGTAATAAGTGTATTTCAATCTAAATGAAAAATATAATAGGATTCTTGTACCAACCACCAAGGACTAAACATCGAGTTTTATTTTTGGAAGTCAAATCATTGTATTTAACATTTGGTCCTTCGAGCCGGATCTTTGATTTTCAATAAATTATTTAACAAACTGTGATAAAACAATTCGAGCTGTGATACTACGTTGAGTGCCGTCTTCTTGTCCAGAGTGCCGTCAACTTTATGGAAAATTCTGTTTGTCCAGAGGAGCAACAATGAGAGCGTCACGAAGTATTTGCGATTTGGAATATTGTTCAGCGGAGTTCCTGCAATTAAATTATTGGAAATCAATAAATATCATTGAATGTGAGTAAGATAATCAATTTATTACAAAATAAGAGTGTATAAGCCAACAAATCGCATTCTTTTCATCGTTTTTATGTGTTGGAGAAATTGCTGCTGGAATTATATTAATTTTGTCCAGTTATTCATCGCCGTTATTGAGTGCCGTTATTGAGTGCCGTTGTTGAGTGCCGTTATCGATTTTGGAGTGTTTTGCGGAGTCCCAGATACCTGAAAAAGAAGTTTTAATTAACCAAGGAAAACAAAGTGAGTGCAATACTCTTTTACTATATTGATTATATTGATTTATCATATATATTGAGTGTGTAAAAATGAGTGCTTCGCCGTCATACAAGATTTTCATGAACACTTGTTCGCAAATTGTGAAAAACAGCGAAAAGTTCAGCAATTTAAATTCAGAACAGAAAACTAAGAATTATTTAGTAGGGCGCTTGAGTATCTGGGAAGAAAATTTTAGAAAAATATTTGATTTGTACGATACATTTCAAGGCTCCGAAAAAGATAAGAAGGTTTTAAAAGAGTGTGAGAAAGTTTACGATAGAACGATGGAAACTTGCCTTTCTTATAAAGCTTGCATGTTAGATGAGTTAGATAGGTTAGATGGTTTGCATTTCGGTGAAAAATCGAGAGATGAAGGAAGAGATGGTGCCAAATTCCAGAATAGTCGGGAATCTTTTTCACACAATGAGTCAAAGACATCGAACGTGCGGGACATACAACTTCCGAGGATAACTCCCCCGACTTTCTCTGGGGATTACAACAATTGGCGTCCATTTCACGATCTTTATGCAGCCTTGATTCATAGTAATTCATCTCTGTCGAAGATAGAAAAATTAACGTATTTAAAGTCGTGTTTAAAAGGTAGTGCAGCGTCGTTGTTAGATTATCTTGAGGTCAATAATGACAAATATGACCAGGCATGGTCAGTTTTAGTAGCTCGCTACGACCATAAGAGGATTTTGGTCACCGCACATCTTAAAACGTTTTTCGATCAGCCGACAATCAATGTGGAAACAGCCGATTCCATCAAGGGCCTGTTAGACAAGTCGAGAGAGGTACTTCACGCTTTGAAAAACTTAGGTATTCCGGTAGACAGTTGGGACATAGTAGTTATCTTCACTTTGCTGAAAAAATTGCCAACGAAAACTCAACAAATGTGGGAAGAAAAGTTAGGTTTGCAGACAGATTTACCTACCTTTAAGGAATTTTCAACATTTTTGAAAACCGGGTTTCGTTCATTAGAAGTCATCGGTCAGCAAGGTTCCAAGTCTAAAGATAATGCTAGTAAGGAGCAATCCAAACTGAGACCAAGGGTTTTGCACATGAAGACGGTGAGGAAGGAGAAGTATAGCTGCGCAGTATGTCAGAAGGGTCAGCATTCACTTCGTTCGTGCCATTCATTTTTGAAGCTGGATGTACCAACACGGTTGAAAAATGTAAAACAAATCGGCGTTTGTGAAAATTGTTTAGCATACAACCACAAAACTTTTCAATGCCCGAGCGAAAAACGCTGCTTTAACTGCAACCAAAAACATCACACGCTTTTGCACAATTCTCAAACCGATCATTCGAGAGGCAATTACAATTCCTTTGGTGCTCACAGTTCACAATCTAATCAGTCAAACTTTTCCAATTCTCATTCAGCTCCTACAAATACAAACAATAGAAGTTCACAGTCTCATATTCCAAATAAAAATCACAGTACATACCAAATTTCAACACAAATAAATCCAGATGCGCCACCATTCAATCCATCAAGTAGTACCGAAGCTTTGACAGATTCCACCATGCAAAATTATCACGTCTCAAATCCAACCAATACACTGGTTTTGCTTGCGACAGCAGTTGTCCAAGTACAAGCAATCAATGGAGAGTTTATCAACATGAGAGCGCTGATAGATCCAGGTTCAGAAGCAACTTTTATCACTGAACGAGCTGCGCAACAACTTAATCTGAGGAAATGTCGCACCTTCATCGAAATCTCTGGATTTGGAAACAACAAAAATGGATCATGTCAAAGTCTTGTCAATATAAAACTTAAATCATTACATGCATCATTTGAAACTGAAGCTAGGGCGTTGGTTTTTAAAACTTTAACCGGTTTGCTTCCCAATAGGCAAATTCTTCCCAGTGGAAACACATTCAGGGGTTGAGTTTAGCTGATCCTTCATTTTGCAAACCTTCTAGTGTTGACTTGCTCCTAGGTAGTGATATCTTTTCTGAGGTCGTTTTGCCAGATATTGATAGGGGAATTGAGCCTATAGCACCCATTGCTCAAAATACTCAACTTGGCTGGATCATCTTTGGTAAGGCACCATTCAAACTTGCCGTGTTCACCTGCAGCTCGTCGACATCGATACACAACTTCGAAGGTTTTGGGATATCGAAGAATCCCCATTTGAGAATCCCGAAACAAAGGAAAACATTGCCTGCGAAGATCACTTCCAGAAACATACAAGGCGTTTAGCAGATGGACGTTTCGAGGTCTCACTACCATTCAAGGAAGGTTTTCGCCCAGGACTAGGAGCAAGTCAGCAGGGAGCACTAAGAAGATTTCTTCAGCTGGAAAGAAGGTTCGACAACAATCCTGAATTACACAAACAGTATTCTGCCTGCATTTCGGAGTATCTTCAGCTCGGTCAGATGGAAAAAGTAGATGTCAGCCAAGGTGAAATTCTCAAATCACCATTCCATTATATTGTGCCCCATCATGCCGTGTTTAAGGAGTCCAGTACAACCACGAAGCTTCGTGTAGTTTTCGATGCTGCCTTTAAAACTGCAGATGGGACTTCCTTAAACGAACATCTTTTGGTTGGGCCTAAAACACAAGCAAATATTATGGACATAATTCTAAAATGGAGAAAATTCAAAATTACCTTGACGGCTGACATCGAAAAAATGTACCGGCAGATCCAGATGTGATAACCAGACACCTTTTATCAGCTGATTTACTGGCGGGACAACAAGGTGAATCTTCTGCAGCTGTATCGATTAAAAACCGTCACCTTTGGAACAGCGTCTGCTCCTTATCTAGCCACTCGTACATTGAACAAGCTTGCTGATGACGAAAAGTACAACTATCCATTAGCAGCCCAGATGATACGCCACGATATGTACATTGATGATTTGGTAAGCGGAGCAGACTCAGTACAAGAAGCTCAACAAAAAGTAACTGAAATCAACCAACTTCTATCATCAGCCGGCTTTCACTTACGCAAATGGGCGAGCAATTCTGAAGACGCTTTGATCAACATTGCACCCCAAGAACGTGAAGTTGATTTTCTACTGCCTTTCGATTCATCTGAGCACATCAAAACCTTGGGCATAAAATGGCTTCCATCCAGTGACTCATTTACTTTTCAGTGGATTCAATCTGAAGCAACTGAAGTCACAAAGCGAACCATCTTGTCAACCATTGCTAAACTTTTTGATCCACTTGGTTGGATTTCTCCATGCGTGATCTGAGCAAAAATTATCATGCAAAAATTATGGCTGAAGAGTTTAGCATGGGATGTTCCTGTTTCACTCGATCTGCAACGAGAATGGGTCTCTCTGCGAGCAGATTTGCCAAGTCTCGAAAAAATTCGAATACCAAGATGGATTTGCACTGAAAAAGAGAATTTGGAGTTAGAATTACACGGTTTTAGTGACGCTTCTATGAAGGCATACGGGGCAGTAGTTTACCTTAGGGTTCTCAACAGTAGCAACAAAATTCACACTCACCTCGTTATGTCCAAAACTAGAGTCGCTCCTCTTAATACAATTTCACTTCCTCGACTTGAGTTATGCGGAGCTGTTATGTTAGCTCGTCTTTTGTGCTATGTGAGAGATGTTTTGCAGCTAGGCCAAATCAGAACTTATGCGTGGACTGATTCCACCATCTCTTTATGTTGGATAGCTGCACGGCCGTCAAAATGGAAGACTTTCATCAGCAATCGAGTAGCTGAAATTCAGAGATTAACTAACGTCAACATCTGGAATCACGTTCCAACTGAATTGAATCCTGCAGACTTAGCGTCGAGAGGAATTTCGCTATCAGAATTGAAAACCAACACTCTTTGGTGGAGTATCTGCAATCAAAGTGGAAGTTCTCTTTTCCAAGTCGGAAAACAACATATGAAACTGAAGAAGAAATACGATCAGTGAAAATCCAGTTACATTGCGCCATAGAATCTGAAAATCAAGTTGCGAAATTATTTCAAAAAATCTCAGATATGAAAAAACTGGTACGAATCATCGCTTATTGCCGGAGGATTGTTCGCATTTGCCTGAAAAAACTCCCGATGAACAAGCTAATTGAACCACTTACCACTTCCGAGTTACAAAACGCAACATTGAACTGAATCAGGGCTGCTCAAATAGAGATGTTTCCTGAAGAAATCCAGAACTTAATCAAGCATCCATCATCATCGAAACATTTTGGATCACTACATCCATTCATCGACCGAGACGGTGTTCTTAGAGTTGGAGGACGCCTTCAAAATTCAAACTTAGAATTCGAGCAACAACATCCAGTCATCCTCAAACCAGATCACGTATTTTCAAAATTACTCATCTGAGAAGCTCACGAAAAAACACTCCACGGTGGACTGCAGCAAATGGTCAGCAATCTACGCACCAAATATTGGATTTTAAACCTCAAGCGAAGCGTCAAAAAAACACATTCATCATTGTGTAATCTGCTACCGATTCAAGGCCAAACCTATGCAGCAGCTGATGGGGAATTTACCAGCCCCTCGAGTCAGAGTCTCTCGCCCGTTCACGCATACCGGAGTAGATTATGCGGGGCCGAAAGATGTAAAAGCTTGGAAAGGACGTGGAGAAAAAATCTTCAAAGGATACTTCGCCATATTTGTGTGCTTAGCGACCAAGGCAATCCACCTGCAGGCTGTCAGTGACATGACAACTCAAGCGTTTCTGGCAGCTTTTCGAAGATTCACTGCACGTCGAGGTGTCTGCGCAGAAATGTACAGCGATTGCGGAAAAAACTTTGTGGGAGCTAACACGGAGCTCCAGAGAATGCTGAAGGCTGCAAACATCGACTGGAATCAAATCCAATCAACAACAACCAACGTCGGAACAAAATGGAACTTCATTCCTCCCGCTTCTCCCCATTTTGGAGGATTATGGGAAGCCGGAGTGAAATCCGTAAAGTTTCATTTGAAGAGAATCTTCAGACAGAAATAGAAGCATGTTTAAACTCTAGACCTCTATGTCCGCTGTCCGACAACTACGATGATTTTGCCATTCTGACTCCAGCACACTTTCTGATTGGAACATCAGCACATCTAGTACCAGAAGCAAATTTGGCTGTCGAAAAAGTTTCTCACCTGGATAGATGGAAGAGAATACAATTAGCAGTTCAGTCATTTTGGAAGCAATGGAGTGGTGAATACCTGTCTCGTCTTCAACAACGACCGAAATGGTTAAAAACCGAACAGATGAACGTCTACCACCTTCTAAATGGGCTCTTGCACGCATAATATCCTTAGTTCCAGGAGCAGATAAACTGACTCGTGTCGTAAACGTGAAAACACAATCTGGAGAATTCAAGAGGCCAATTATCAAAATTTGTCTTCTACCGTCAAACAAAATTGTGGAGGAAAACGCAACCATCTAACCATGGACGAAAATCTAACATGTAATAAACAAAAACACTCAAAATAGTCAACCGATCACAATCAATCAATCAGTCATTCAATCACAAAAATAATAACATTCATGCATTATTATATCACTCATACAAATTTGATGTTGTCAACAGACAATCAAGTATTCAACATCAAGCACTAATGTATTGCAGTCACTCACAAAATGCCGCAAACAGAAAATCAAAATATTCGACATCACAAAAATAGCAATCATTCAAAATCACAGTATCAAATCATTCATAAAACTCAAATCACTCATTTTCGATATCACTCACACTCAAATCACTCATTTTCGATATCACTCACACTCAAATCACTCACATTTGATATCACTTACTCACGTTTAATCATTGAAGCACTCATAGTAAATAATTCGATAATATATACACTCAATCAAAATCACAGTTAAAATCAAAATCACAGTTGTAACAAATTATTTCACATAATATGAATCTACACACATTCGAAAAACACCCACATGAAATATTAAATCACTTAAGCGATGTCATCTACACAAAGGAAATTCAAATTAATAAATTAAATCGCAATCGCAGAAATACAAATCACAATCACTATGAAATCACAGTCAGCGCCTTTAATTCGCCGAAAAAATAATTTAATTTTGGCTCACATTAATTTTAATTCACCGGAGAATAATTTTAACTTCACTTAAAACTGTTAGAACTAAGAGAAATATCAACCAGCGCTCTGGCAATGCCCTGCCAGTGACAGAACAATTAACTTTATATTATATTTGGCAACACTATTACTTTTTGAATTCCAAACGACTGAATATGTCACTTCATTCTTTTTGTCTAGAAACTTCTTACGCAAATCATTCTTTTCTTGTTAGGTTAGGTTAGGTTAGGTTTGGTTAAGGTGGCTGTCGGACGATTTCCAACACACATAGACCAAAATTAGGCCCGTTGTGATACCACATGGATCAGTAGATCTACCTCACTCATTGAACCATTTAGAGCTGCGAATGAAGCGTAGGAGACAAATAATGTCGGAGTTTATTAGATCACTAGGATCATTGAAAAAGAAATCTCCAAGATGGAGTTTTCGTCTTTGTGACAGGGCGGGGCAAGTGCAAAGAAGATGAGAGATCGTCTCTTCTTCCTCTTCGTCCATACAACTCCTGCAAAAATCATTTGCAGGGGCTCCAAGTCGAATTTCATGCCTCCCTATTAAGCAGTAACCAGTTAGGACACTTATTACGTAGCCAATGTGCAATCTACTAAGGGAGATCAACTGTTTGGAGCGTTTGGCACTAAGTCTAGGCCAAATTAGTTTTGTCGCTGCACAGGTGGTGATGTTGTTCCATCTGTAGTTTGCTCTCCCTATTGTGTCTTGCTTTAGCATAAGTTTACAAGTAGCTAAAGGCATACCTACGCCAGCTTTGTGAGCTAGCAGAGGTAACGTTGTTCCTTTTTTTGCAAGTTCGTCGGCTTTGCAATTTCCTGGAATGTCTCTGTGGCCCGGCACCCAGCAAAGGTGAATGTTGAACTGTTTGGCCATCTCCGTAAGAGATGATCGACAGTTTAAGGCTGTTGATGAATTCGTAGAGACAGAGTCTAGGGATTTTAACGCAGCTTGGCTGTCAGAGAAGATGCGTATATCAGTTTTTGATATAACGTTTTCTCTAAGCCAGGAAAGGACTTCTTTGATAGCCAGGATTTCGGCTTGGAACACGCTACAGTGATCAGGTAGACGGAAGGAGAGACTTAAGTTTAGTCTTTCGGAGTATACGCCTCCACCAACCCCATCATCCGTTTTTGATCCATCTGTAAAGAAGTTAATGGGATCATCGTTCAGAAATGATGTGTCCTCCCAGGTAGACCTGGAGGGGATAGTCACCCTGAAGCTTTTATTATTGAAGTGGGGAAAGGGGATGGTGTAGTCGATATTACTGTTAATTGATCTGAATGAATTCAGAATAGTGGAGTGGCCAATCTGATTATTGAACCACTGTGAGGAGGCTTGAAGTCGTACGGCAGTGCTTGCAGCCGTTTGCTTACTGAAAAGGTCAAGCGGTAATAGATGAAAGAGAACATCAAGTGAGGCGGAGGGAGTAGAGCGAAGTGCTCCGCCCATACACATGCAGGCTGTTCGTTGGACTTTGCTGAGCTTATCACGATTTGTCGCTATGTCCAGCGCAGTCCACCATACCGCTACTCCGTATGTAAGGATCGGCCTTATAACCGAGATGTATAGCCAGTATGTAATGCGGGGCTGAAAACCCCATTTATTTCCAATGGCTTTTTTACAAGAGAACAAGGCTACTGTGGCCTTGTTTATTCTTTCTTGAATGTTAGGTTTCCAACTTAATTTTTTATCCAAAATAAGACCCAAGTATTTTGCCTGTTCCGAAAATTTAAGTGGAACACCGTTTATGTGGGGAGGGTCGATGGGTGGGATTTTGGATTTCCTGGTGAAGAGGACAAGATCGGTTTTATGTGGGTTAACACCTAGTCCACACTGATTTGCCCAATTGGTGAGCTTATTTAAAGCGTTCTGCAAGATTTCTTTAAGTGAATTGAGATGTTTTCCCGTCACTGCGATAGCAACATCGTCCGCATAGGCAAACACTTTGTATCCCTCTCCTTCTAGAGTGATTAGTAATTCATTTATTACTAAGTTCCAGAGGAGAGGTGATAGGACACCGCCTTGCGGCGTACCTCTGCTGACACTCCTTTGTGTAGTAAAATCGCCCAGTTTTGAGTTAATAATCCTGCTTATCAGCATCTGATTTATCAAAAAACTGATCGATTTATCTACCTTGAGAGATGTCAATACACGTGTAATTGCCGATGTGTCGACATTGTTAAATGCTCCTTCTATATCTAAGAAGGCAACTAGGGTGTACTCTTTTTGGTGGAGGGAACGTTCGATTGTACGTACTATACAGTGTAAAGCCGTTTCAACCGATTTCCCTTTATTGTAGGCATGTTGGGCCTTTGAGAGGAGGGACTTATCCACCCTTAGGTGGATATCAATCAATCGTTCAAATGTCTTAAGGAGGAATGATGATAAGCTGATTGGTCTCAGATCTTTAGGGTTCACGTGACTGGATTTTCCAGCTTTAGGGATAAAAACAACTTTAACTTGTCTCCATGACAGTGGTATATATGTCAGTTTTAGACAGCCTATGAAGATATTTTCTAGGATGGGCATTAGAAAATTAGCATTTTGTTGCAATTCAGCCGGAATTATACCATCCGGACCTGCAGATTTGTATGGTTTAAAGCTGTTAATAGCCCATTTGAGTTTTTCCCTGGTGACTAGATCTTGAGGAGGAGTTATTACTTTGTCGCACGGACTTGGAGTAATATTTCTGATATTATTGGAGCTACCAGGGAAGTGAACATCTAGTAGCAGGTTGAGCGATTCTTCGCATGAGTTGGTCCAGAGGCCAGAGGCATTTTTCAAGCAGCTTGGCATGACTGGGTTTTTGGAGAGGATTTTACGTAGTCTGGATGCTTCAGAACAGTACTCTACTGTGCTGCAGAAGTTTCTCCAGGACGACCGTTTGGTTTTCCTCAATTCTTTTTTGTATGTCTTCAGTGATTCTTTATAAGAATCCCAGTCAGACGTATCTCTAGAAGCTTTTGCTCTATTAAAGAGTTTTCTGCATTCTTTTCGAAGTGGATCTAACCCAGAGTTCCACCAGTAAGGTTTCTTTTTACCCCTTATTTGTACAAGGGGACATGCAGTGTCTAGAGATTTGTTTAGGGCTAGTGTTAGATTATTGACTTTGTCGTCAAGATCTTTGATATTAGTAGGAATATTAAATAGTTCAGGTCTGACTAAACTGTTCAATATTCTCTCATATTTTGGCCAATCTGTTCTTTTTAAATTACGAAAGGAGGGTTGGCTAGAAGGATCATTTGTAAGGCTGGATTGGATGTATCTGTGATCGGAAAAAGAGTGATCTTTGGATACTTTCCAGTTCAGAATATTATTGTTAATGAAATCTGAGACAAGAGTTATATCTAGAACTTCTTGTCGGTTTTTAGTAATAAAAGTTGGTTCATTACCAACATTACTTATAAGTAGGTTAGTGTTAAGAATATAATCGAAAAGAGACTCACCCCTGTCGTTTATATCAGTGCTACCCCACACTGTATGGTGTGCGTTAGCATCACTTCCGATGATGAGGCCGATGTTAAGCCTTTGTGATTCAGCTACCAATCTCTCCAGGGTGTTGCCCGGGAGAGGGCCAAGATGGTCGTGGCTGAGATACGCCGACGCCAGCCAGAACGTTCCTTTGGCTGTTTCCAGTCTTGCAGCGGTGATATCTCTATCGCTGAAATTAGGGAGTAAAAATACATTTAGGCTACTTTTGACTAATATGCAAGATCTGGGTTCACCCTCACCTGATGCATATAGCAAGTAGTGGTTAGGAGTTCTGATTCCTCGAACAATGGATTTTACAATCCACGGTTCTTGAATCAGGACAATATCCTCATCGCTGCTGGAGAGGCGTATGAGGAGAGAGGCCGAAGCCTTTTTGGAGTGTTGGAGATTAATCTGAAGTATAGTATTTGCAGCATTTTTGCTACAGTACTCCCGATCAATCTCCAACACTGTGATATCGGAGTCCTCGATTTCCGAGAATGACTCTAGGAGAGTATCCTCGTCTCCGATGGTGCAGTCTTCGGTCTCCATTTCGGATAAACCGTCGACGGTGAGAGCATCCACTTCTGCCGAGGATGACCGAGATGCATCATCTTCCATTATAGGAAAGGTGATCGATGCACCTGGCTCCTCAGCAGTCGCTTCAGCTTGTGTAGGGAGGATGGGGGGAGGGAGAGGGGAAGTGGAGGGGGGAAGGGGGATGGAAGGGGGAGGGGGAAGGGAAGGGGTCGGGGAGGGAGAAGGGATTGAGCATCGGCCCCATCTTTCTTGTAGACCCTCAAGGTTATGGCTTCAAACCCACACCTAATCACGCCTTTCAGCTGCGCCAGAGGGGCAAGGGACTCTGTATTGATGACTATAATAGCACCTCTATAGGGTCCCTTAGCCTCTTTCAGTTTCGCAACTTTCCAGTTGTGAGTAGGGAGGGATGGATTTGATAGCCGGTTCTTTTCTTGTTTCTTTTATTAAAATAAACTTTTGCTTATATATAGTTTTGCGTTTTCAATTCATCAGGTTATGGGCCCAGTCCCAACGTGAAGTATAAATTGTTAAAAAGTAAGAAACAATGTCGAACAGCATGAATTCCATCAGGCCACTCGTCAGCGACAACTATGATACGTGGGTCATGCAAATCGAGGCCGTGATGGTGAAAGCTGGAACATGGAAGCATGTGAATGGAGCAGCACCAAAACCAGAACTTCTTGAAAACAACGATAAGTCCAAAAAAAATCTGCAGAAGTGGTTGGATGACGACGCGAAAGCGAAGTCAGACTTGATTATTGCCATCGATCCGAGTCTATTGCGTCTCGTTAAAGGATTGGACACGGCAAAAGGTGTCTGGGAACGATTGAAGTCTGAATTTGCTTCCACGGGACCAACGAAGAAGGCAACATTGCTGAAACGTGTCGCGACATATAAAATCCAAGAAGGCGACGATTTGCGCAAGAATTTAATGGAATTCTTTGATGCAGTGTCACAACTAAAGTGTATGGATGTTGATATACACGAAGAGTTATTGTCGATTCTTTTATTGAATGGATTGCCACCGAGTTTTGAACTGTTCAAGTGTGCAGTGGAGTCTCACGACAACCTTCCGAAGCCCAGTATTCTGAGAGAGAAAATTCTCGAGAAGTACGATGCAACAAATCAGCGTAAGGAGGACGACAGATCCGAAGCAATGTATGTCCGGCGAGGTGCTAGTCAGACCAAATCGAAGTTCGAACGAGGAATGCAGCAACGAAAGCATGTCAATGCGAGTGACCGTGACACATCTTTTGAATTCAGATGCTACAAATGTCATGAACTTGGTCACAAGGCGTCCATGTGTACGAAGAACATCAAACCGAAATTCCCTTCACGATTTGAATCGTCAGCGAAAGCAGAAAATACATTTTTCATGATGGAAGATCAAGCTTTGGGGATGCAGAGGAGTGAATTTGACAGACGGTGGTGTCTGGACAGCGGTTGCACGTCCCACATGTGCAACGATGAGAGTCTGTTTACATCCACACCATCTGCTATGCAAGGAAAGCTGCTGTTGGCAAACGATTCCAGTACGAATGTCGATGCGAGAGGAGCTATAAGGATTGTCACCACAGACGGGATGTCTGAGAGGTCAGTAAAACTCGAAAATACATTACTAGTCAAGAACCTTCGAACTAACCTATTATCTGTTGCGAGGATAACCGACCACAACAACACCATCACATTCGATAAAGAGAAGGCAATCGTCCGAGGAGATGACGGTGAAGTTAAGGTAGTTGTTAGCCGAGTTGGACAACTGTACTATGTCCAAGAAAGTACAACACAAGCGTGTATCGTGGATGTGAGTGAATCCAAGCTTGATTTATGGCATCGCAGGCTCGGTCACCTGAACGAACGAGACCTTCTGGATATGCATCGAGGGAATGTGGTGACTGGACTTTCTCTGAACGAAAACGAAAAGCTTGGTACCTGCAGCGTGTGTCTCAGCGGAAAGATGACGAGGTTGCCGTTTCCCAAGAAGTCACATAGAAGCACAAACGTTTTGGATCTTGTGCACACTGATGTGTGGGGACCCTCCAGAGTTGATTCGTTAGCAAAGTCGAGATACTTCGTCACTTTCATCGACGATTGCAGCTGTTGGTGCGAAATAAGGTTTTTGAAGCATAAAAATGAAGTTTTTCGCGCTTTTAAAGATTACAAAGCTCAAGTTGAGACGCAAACTGGTCGAAAAATAAAATGCTTGATGTCAGACAACGGAGGAGAGTTCTGCAACCATGAATTTGACGAGTTTCTACGATTGAACGGAATAAAAAGACAACTTACAATTCCGCATACGCCACAGCAAAATGGTGTGGCAGAACGAAAGAATCGAACGCTTGCTGATATGGCAAGGTGTCTCCTAATTCAATCTGGTGTTGAAAACGATTTTTGGGCAGAAGCAATTGCAGCATCAAATTACTTGCGAAACCGATGCCCTACAACCAGTTTGGATGGACGCACACCGTTTGAGTTCTGGAACAAAAGATTGCCAGACCTGAGACATCTGAAGGTTTTCGGCGCAAGGACTTTTGTTCTTGATAAAACTCCTGGTAAGGACAAATTCGAAGCGCGTTCAATGGAGGGCATCTTGGTTGGTTACTCCGACGTATCCAAGGGTTATCGTGTATGGATCCCTGAAAAACAAAAGGTAGTCATTACGAGAGACGTCAAGGTTGTAGAACATGATTTAGTTTCTGTGAAAAGTCAAGAGAGACAGTTAACTATTCCAAGTGACGAAACTACAATTGAACTGGAGTTAGCTTCGATTGATTTGGAGACAGATAATAGTACGGGAGGTAGCGTTAATTTGGAAAAGTGATAAGTACCCGGGCTGAAATTAATAGTATAGATAGTTTTCCACTAATACATAATATATCTGGCCGTCAGCCGCCTGGGTAGCGGTGGACCTAGGTGTGAGGGCGGGTCAAAGTGGTAATTTTTTTTTTTCAAAAAGTCATTTTACCCGGCTCCAAAATTTGAGGAATGGTTATTGATGTTCTACTGAATCCAAAAATTGCCGTCAGCCGCATGGATGGCGGTGGAAAGACCATCAGCCAGGCACCTGAACTTGTAAAAAATTTTGAAAAAAAAGTCATTTTACTCGGGCTGATTTTTTTACAGATGAATCTTCAACCTTTCAAGATAATAAAACAAACCGTCAGCCGACGTCATCAACATGACGCCCTCCCAGTTGACCTGAGCGTTACTCAGTCACTTTGAATGAAAAACTGACGACTTTTATCCCCACTAACATTCGGTTTATGGCTAATTTTATTTTTGTTAGTAAGCAAACAATCTGAAAATTATAATTTCCATCGATTTAATATTAGTTTCATATTAATTTCGTCACTTTTGCCGAAGGTAACTAAATTAGTCAAGTAAACGGAACTCGAAAAAGAAGATAGTTGCCCCAAAAAAGGTAGGGTAGTGCTATTTTTTTTATATGTTGTAAAGTATATATAGTAGAAGAACAAAAAATAAATTACACAACCACGCCCCCTCCACCCCTTCACCATTCTCGAAAAACCAATCGCAGAAAATACCACAATTTTCGACTTTTTCAAGTTTTTGTCAAAAACTCAGAAATTGTAAATTTTTGGGATCAATATTCTTCTACAAAAATAAAGTATATTAATTTTCCTACGAAATACATATTTCAATTATTATTTTTGGTTAAGCCGTTTTGCCGCTATAGCCAGCTGAAAAAACGCCAAAATATGTCTTTTTTTTTAAACCCGTTTTCTCGATTTTTTTTTTCATTCAGACTTCAAAAACTGTACTTGTAATTGCAAATATCTCTAAATTTTCTAAAACTACATAAAATTCTCTATAAAATGAACATCTTAATTATTTATTTAGGCCAAACCGTGTAACCGCCAGAGCACAGTCAACTGGATTTCATTTATTAATTTCATCACTTCTTGCCAGAATCCCAAATGTTTTTTTTTTCATTTTTACATAATAAAAAAGGTATTATGTATGTATTGTATACCGTATATACAGGGTGTCCCGTAAAGGATAGTCCAAACTGAATATGGTGATAGGCCAGTTCATGACCATTCAGAATTTGGTAACTTGTTCATCCCAAATCGTAACGGTTTTCGAGTAACGGCTGTTTTTTTGAAATTTGCCCAAACCCCTACTTTGGACCACTGTTTTGCTCACCCCGTCCATAATTGATTTTTTATTTTTTTTATTTTTTCACCAAAATATTGACCAGAAATAAAACTTTTTTTGTGCATTCAAAAAATTTGGATTTTAGTCCACCATTTTTATAAAATTACTAGATAAGTTCATAGTTTGATCAAAATTAATTTTTTACTTCAATATTTGAAAGAGCGCCCTGAAAAAAACCGTATGACACAATACTGGCCCTTACTTTAAAAAAATTGCCTTGCTTTTCAAATTTCTAAAAATGTTTAAATCTTACCAATACGAATTCCCAATCAAAAGTTATTACAGTTTAAACTCGATAAGTCGTGGTTTTAATAAAAATTAAAATAAATTCTTTTTTTGTTTTTGTTTTTGTAATGTTGTTTGTTTCATGTTTTTTTTTGTTGTTTTAGTTTTCTTACGTGTTGTTTTTTATTGTTGTTTTTTAATTTTTTTCACTGTCGGTACTTTAACCCAAATTGTCTTTTTTCATTGTAATATTAGCGAAATCGTATATCAATTTCAATAGTCTTTAAGTTTAAGACGCCACGCTTGGTCAATCCTTGTACTAATGTTTTATTTATTTTTACCGGTAATGGTATGGCTGGTAAAAAATTCAAAACGTTCAAAAGTAATGGCGCTTATTAGTCATTCAAAGTGAGATAGTTATTTTTTCTTTTTTGGTTTTTGTAAAACGCTTTTAATTGAAAAAAAAATAAAATGTTTTACACGCCACGCGAATATGCTTCAATGCATAACATTTATGGAGAATGTGGAGGAAACGCTAGATTAGCAGCCAGGACATATGCTGAAAGGTACCCAAATGCTTCACTACCCGACCATCGCCTTTTCATACGGGTTCACTTGGCTTATTTGGAGGGCAGGGCAGCAGGGAGAAGTCTAGGACAAGAAAGAAGTCAACGCCACCATGATGAGACAGTTTTGCATGCTGTGCAGACTGAACCTTCTACTTCTATTAGAGCTATCGAAAGGACAACAGGGATCTCAAAAACAAACATCCAAAGACTGCTGAAAAGGAACAAGCTGCATTTTTTTCATTTGCAACGTATTCAAACTCTTCTTCCAAGGGACTATACACAAAGGGTTGAATTTTTTTCGCACGGTGCTCCAAAAAAACCATGAGGATCCAGATTTGTTCAACAAAATATTGTGGACCGACGAATCATCGTGCAAAAAAGATGGATTTGTCGACTTGCGTAACCTCCATAGTTGGCAATTGGAAAATCCGCATTTGGTGCGAGAACAAAATTCACAATACCAGTTCAAAATAAATTTGTGGACTGGGATTTTGGATGGCCACATAATAGGACCCATTGAACTGCCGCATACACTAAATAGTGAAATTTATTTAGATTTTCTGCAAAAAAGGCTATTTTTTTTGTTGGAAGACGTGCCACTTGCCATAATACAGTCTATGTGGTATCAACACGACGCGACGCCGACGGATGCCCAGCTCATTACAATAGAAATGTGAGACGTTTTTTGGACATTTCTTACCATGAACGATGCGTGGTGGACCAATTTTATGGCCACCTCGGTCACCAGACCTTAATCCATTGGACTTTTTTTATTGGGGCTGTCTCAAGGAAAAAGTCTATGCTAAGCCTATTTCAAACATAAGTGAACTCCAGCAACGTATTCAGGTTTCTGCTGCAGAAATAAGCAACTCGATAAGCACAAGGAATTTAAAAAGACAGTTTTTTTAAACGCTGTCGAGCTTGTATACGTGCAGGTGGGGCACATTTTGAACAATTTTTATAAATAAACTGGGTAAAAAATTAAAAATGTAAACAAAAACAAATTAAAAAAAAAATACAAGAAAAAAACACAAAAAAAAACATGAAACAAACAACATTACAAAAACAAAAACAAAAAAAGAATTTATTTTAATTTTTATTAAAATCACGACTTACGAGTTTAAACTGTAATAACTTTTGATTGGGAATTCGTATTGGTAAGATTTAAACATTTTTAGAAATTTGAAAAACAAGGCAATTTTTTAAAAGTAAGGGCCAGTATTGTGTCATACGGTTTTTTTCAGGGCGCTCTTTCAAATATTGAAGTAAAAAAGTGATGAAATTAATAAATGAAATCCAGTTGACTTCGCGTTTTCTAGTTATGACATACCTTTTATTTAAAAGTGCTCTGGCGGTTACACGGTTTGGCCTAAATAAATAATTAAGATGTTCATTTTATAGAGAATTTTATATAGTTTTAGAAAATTGAGAGATATTTGCAATTACAAGTACAGTTTTTGAAGTCTGAATAAAAAAAAAAATCGAGAAAACGCGTTTTAAAAAAAAGACATATTTTGGCGTTTTTTCAGCTGGCTATAGCGGCAAAACGGCTTAACCAAAAATAATAATTGAAATATGTATTTCGTAGGAAATTTAATATACTTTATTTTTGTAGAAGAATATTGATCCCAAAAATTTACAATTTCTGAGTTTTTGACAAAAACTTGAAAAAGTCAAAAATTGTGGTATTTTCTGCGATTGGTTTTTCGAGAATGGTGAAGGGGTGGAGGGGGCGTGGTTGTGTAATTTATTTTTTGTTCTTCTACTATATATACTTTACAACATATAAAAAAAATAGCACTACCCTACCTTTTTTGGGGCAACTATCTTCTTTTTCGAGTTCCGTTTACTTGACTAATTTAGTTACCTTCGGCAAAAGTGACGAAATTAATATGAAACTAATATTAAATCGATGGAAATTATAATTTTCAGATTGTTTGCTTACTAACAAAAATAAAATTAGCCATAAACCGAATGTTAGTGGGGATAAAAGTCGTCAGTTTTTCATTTAAAGTGACTGAGTAACGCTCAGGTCAACTGGGAGGGCGTCATGTTGATGACGTCGGCTGACGGTCTTTCCACCGCTACCCGGGCGGCTGACGGTTTGTTTTATTATCTTGAAAGGTTGAAGATTCATCTGTAAAAAAATCAGCCCGAGTAAAATGACTTTTTTTTTCAAAATTTTTTACAAGTTCAGGTGCCTGGCTGATGGTCTTTCCACCGCCATCCATGCGGCTGACGGCAATTTTTGGATTCAGTAGAACATCAATAACCATTCCTCAAATTTTGGAGCCGAGTAAAATGACTTTTTGAAAAAAAAAAAAATTACCACTTTGACCCGCCCTCACACCTAGGTCCACCGCGGGCGCGGCGGCTGTTGCGCATTTTTATGATACACATACAAATATCTTTCAATTCTGATAAGAATCATCCCGGGTAAAATCACTCGGAAAAACTCAACGCTGCCTCCCGTACTATAAGGAGTTTGAGCCTCCGATGGAGAAGAAAAATGTTCGTGAAGATTATCAAACGCGGTCTGTTTCGAAGTTGGCCAAGCAGAGACAAGTCGAACAACCAACAGAAAACGATGCTGATGTTGAAGACGAAAGCGAAGATGAAGATTACGATGATGCTGTAGACGGAGATGACATTGAGATAGCGAACATTGGAGAGTTGTCACTCGAGGATGCAATGTCTGGAGCAGAAGCACAAGACTGGTTGGAAGCAATCAAAGAAGAGATTCGAGCGCTAATCAAGAACAATACTTGGGACCTAATCGAGCGTCCAGAGAACAGAAGTGTCGTGACAAGCAAAATTGTTCTACGAAATAAAATGAACGCAGATGGTTCTTTGGAACGAAAGAAGGCTCGTGTCGTTGCTCGAGGTTTCACGCAGCGCAAAGGAATCGATTATGAGGACACCTTTGCGCCTGTAGCCCGCCTCGAATCAATTAGGCTCCTGATGGCTTTAGCAGTCCGTGAGAATTTGAAAGTTTATCAAATGGATGTCGTGGCAGCGTATCTAAACGGTGAATTGGAACAAGAGATTTTTATGGAAACTCCAAAATATCTTCAGCAGTCGTTGCAAATGCTTGTTAGAGAGAACCGAAATAATGATGGTGTGATGAAAAGGGCCAAACAAATGCTGCAAAAACTCAAGAATGGTGATTATGTGTGTCGATTGAGGAAAGCGTTATATGGTCTGCGGCAGGCTGGACGACAATGGCACAAGAAGTTGGACGAAACACTTCGTAGACTTGGCTTGAAACCAGCTGCCAACGATACATGTTTTTACTTCAACACAAGTGGAGAAGAATTCACCATCGTTGCAGTGTACGTCGACGATATCCTGTACGCCTCAAGAAGTCAAAATACATTAAAGCACATACGTGATGGACTTGCTGCAGCATTTGAAGTGAAGGATCTAGGTCTGGCGCGATTTTGTTTGGGCGTCGAAATCATTCAGAGTGAAGGCCAGATTAAACTGAAGCAGCAAGCATACATCAGAGAAATATTAAAAAAGTTCAACATGGACGAGTCGAAACCAATAAATACACCGAGCGACTCAAAGTCAAAATTACCTCCTGGGAAAGGCAACACTGAACAGCGTCAAAGCGAAAAACCCTATCGTCAACTTATCGGATCGCTTATGTATTTGGCAATTGCGACAAGGCCAGACATAGCCTTCACAGTAAATCGTTTAGCGCAGTACAACGAAACCTATCAAGATATGCACTGGTCAGCTGCGAAGCGTGTTCTACGCTATTTAAGAGGAACGGAAACGTACGGGCTCACTTATACGAAGGACACTTTGGGTCTTCGAGGATACTCGGATGCTGATCATGCTAACGACGAGACCGATAGAATATCATACACCGGATATGTTTTTATATTGAGCGGAGCTGCAATTACCTGGCGTTCTCAGAAACAAAGGTCAGTAGCCATTTCAAGTACTGAGGCAGAATACGTTGCGCTGTCAGACTCATCGAGAGAAGCAACATATCTGCAGAATCTTATGACCGAGATGAATTTGCCTCAACTTACGAAGATAAGTATTGGAACAGACAACCAAGGCGCAAAACATATAGCTGAGAATGCAGTCTGTCATTCAAGAACAAAGCATATTGCGACCAGATACCATTTTGTCCGGCAGCTCCTACATGATGGAAAAATAACAGTCGTCTACACCCCAACTGATAAGATGCCAGCGGATGTGTTCACCAAGCCACTTCCTGGACCAGCCCACTACAGATGTATGGAAGACATCGGTACATCAACTTGTTAAAATGCGCTGATTGAGGAAGGCGTGTTAGAACTAAGAGAAATATCAACCAGCGCTCTGGCAATGCCCTGCCAGTGACAGAACAATTAACTTTATATTATATTTGGCAACACTATTACTTTTTGAATTCCAAACGACTGAATATGTCACTTCATTCTTTTTGTCTAGAAACTTCTTACGCAAATCATTCTTTTCTTGTTTCTTTTATTAAAATAAACTTTTGCTTATATATAGTTTTGCGTTTTCAATTCATCAAAACAACTATAATTCACATAGCAAAATTATTCCGAACAATTTTCTACTTAAAAAATTTTTTTTAATTAAATTAATTTAATTATTTTTACCTAAAAACCGAAGCACCCTGTAAAATCAATCAAAATTCATAATAAATTAAACGAAATTCAATAAAATACAGTCCACTTAATTTTCATTCAAAATAATTTTATCACAAATAACTAACATATTTTAACACATGAAAACGAAACACCCTGCACCGAAGTCAAAACGAAGTAAGCAATGGAAAAGTACCACAGCTTATCAATGAAATAAGAATACACACGCTCTTATGGGAAACACACGAACATGTGTATTTCTCAAGGCCGACAACCGAACATGTGTATTTCTTATGAGCAACACACAAACACGTATATTCCTTATGGAGGATGAATGAATGAAATTAAAACACTTAATTTATTAACATAATCCAATATATTCAGACAATATAATAATAAAACTCACCTGAATTTATTAATGCAACACTTAATACAATACAATACTACAAACAACAAAAAAAACAACGCCGCAACTTACAAACGACACGACATCTATTGACAGATAGAAGTAGTAATGGAAACACTTAAAACTTCAAGAATGTAATAGATCAGAATCAGGCTTGTTTGTTTTTAAAAATCTTTTGTGTCTTAAATCTATTACCGTTTTATTGTGTTTATAATGTACTAAATGTATTTTTTTATCGTTTCATGTAAAATGAGCAATGATATTAGAGGTGCAGTCAACGACATATTGAGAACTTCGTTCACAGCCGGGGAGGAATGTTCAAAGCACAAATTGTCAAACCATAATCAACCTTCATTCAACTTGACACCACGATGATGACGTCACTGTCAACATAAATTTCATGTCTTACTTACTTACTGTCTCTTATATTTTTTATTTTGTCAAATTGTCAAAAAAATTGCAAGTCATTTTTGTGTAAAAAGTGTATTTCAATCTAAATGAAAAATATAATAGGATTCTTGTACCAACCACCAACGACTAAACATCGAGTTTTATTTTTGGAAGTCAAATCATTGAATTTAACAGACATCATTAAAGAAGTTTTAAAATGTGGACTAAATGTTATCGCAACAAGCTGTGACCAAGGTTCTTCCAACTTATTAGCGTATAGGAAACTAGGACCCCCTCAATTCTTACAGACAAATCCATATGTCGATGTAGATAACCATAGTTTTTTTTTGCTTCTTGATTATCCACATTTGTTCAAGAGCATATTTGTTCAACATATTCTTGAAACATACAATTGCTATTGGTGAGGATATTGTTGATTGGCGTATCCGCAAGAAGCTTTTTCAAGCAGATGTAGACAAATTTCAAGTTTTCTACAAACTTAATAGGGCCCATATAGAACCTACCTGACAAGAGAAATTATCAGTTAAGTAAGCGACGCAAGTTTCTAGCTCTATGGTGGCTGCAGGCACTTTATTTGCATTGGCTGAGTCAACAGCTAGGTTTTTCAGCAAAATGAACGACCTATTTGACAACTTCAATACGGGACAGTTATTTTTAAGAAATCCCCATAATCAGGTCCTATCGGAGGATATTGATACATTGGAATGTATTATTTCAGCAAGGCACTGGATATCGACTTGGAGATCCAGCAGCTGTATGAAAGTCGCATCTTGTTTCAGTGGCCTACAACAAACCCTTTTGGGAATTGAGTTGATGTGGAAACATCACAAAAGTGACAACCAAACTTATTTTCTGCTTTTACATCTAAATACAGATGTGGCAGAAAATTTGTTTTCTATTGTTCGTTGCAATAGAGGATCATATGAGAGGGAACCTTCCACTTGGAGATTCATAAGGAATCTCAAACAAATTATTTTTCAGCACTGCAGAACATTCTGGATACAAAGATGCTGAAGCACCACTTCCGGAGGGTTCTACCTGTAGAGAAGAACCAGTTGATATGAATCAACAGGAGCACTTCGTGTTTGAGGACATAACAGAAGATGAAGCTGAGAAATTAGCGGGCGTCAAAGAAACTGCAGAAAGCAGGTACGGCATATTACGCCGGCTTTGCAGCAGCTAAATTAAAAAGGAAGCTCAATTGCGGGATTTGCTCCAAATTTTTAATTGATGAAGGCAAAAAGGACAAAGAAAGGGAAGAAACAATGCTCATTAAACTTAGAGCTTATCAAACCAAAACCGCACCTACGGACTATGGAAAGCTGACAGTTCCTTCGATTCGTTTTGAAGAAACTGTCAATGTCCTCAACGGAATTTGTTAGATAGATTTCGCAAAGAAAAGTTTTTCCAAAAGATTGTCGAAACATGGTCGCTTAGATTCATAAACGACAAGATAAGGATCCCAACAGCAAACTGTTCAACTGAACACCAGGTAGCAATGATAAAGTTTGTGCTGATCGGACTTATCATCCTGGTGATTCGAAAAATAAACAAAGGCCTTGTACAAACTCATAAATGTTTGCACACGTATCTATAGGTATAAATAATCTTGTCATTTTTGCATAGTTGTAAATATCAATCGCTAGCTCGAGCCTCTCAACGACATCGAGAGCCTCCAGGCGTTGCAAAATTACTAATTGCAAAAGAACTGTCAAGAGGCTGGGTAAACTCCGAATGGGACCAGATGACAGACCAGGAAAGGAAGTGGCTACATAATGCTCGTGCCTTTCTGGAGAGGGAGCTGGGAAAAGATGGGCATTCTGCTAATCTAGCACCAAATCTCCTTCTTCCGACAGGTTCGAGCATCAAGTCCCTGATGGGTCCACCCGCCCCTATCGCTGGTTTAGTACAGAGTAAGGAAGGGTGCCCCCATCAAAGGCTGCCGTACCACTCCCCCTAGACGAACAAACACTAACTGAACGGACAAACATTGAGACGTCCACCAATCCTCCTGCCTTACCGGTGATCGCTCTGATATCAGTTGGTAAAGCAGGGGGAGGTTACACTCAATGAGGGTAGGGTTGATAAGGCTTGTGAAGGTAACCCCTCTGGCAACAATCCAGGAGTTAACCTGAACAAAACCCTCAACTCTAAACCTGCAAACCGCACGACTAATACAACGACCGACAGCTTTAACACGGTTATAATGAACAGGACGAAAGAACGTAAAACCAAGACACTCAACGATAACGAAGTACGTCGACGACAAAAACGAAACGCTGAAAGGATTGTCCGACGCTTTGCTAACAGGACTCCCGAGTCCTTGACAGCAAAGGAGAAGGCAGCGCTGGACAAATCCAGGCAGCGCCTACAGACTTCTACGCGACATGAACTAAACGCTACACCACCTCTTGACGATGGCGCTCCCTGCTCCTCTAAAAGGACAAGGAACGAATATTCATCACCGACTGACTCTTCACCCAATAAGGTACCGAAGAGGATGAAGACCTCAAGGGTGACCGTGAAGGGAAAACAAGTCGCAATAGCGGACTTCGGCAAACCTTCACGGAAGCTGACTGAGGATGAATGGCAACTTCTGGAGCTAAGAATCCTGGAAGAAGTCAACGAGGCCATAGTCAAAAATAGGCCCCCTCCGCTTTTTGCCAACCTCACGAACATCCATGGTTTCAAAGTAATGGACTGTGAAGATGAAGACACTCTTAAGTGGCTTCAGAATTTCACGCAAACCACTACAGCGCCCCGGCTAAATGCCGATCTTCGACTAGTCGAAGTCCAGGACATCAAAAACCTGTCAAGACCAGTAGGCGTACTACTAGTCAAAGGTCCAACCCTTCCCAATGATCGACTCGAGAGATACATAATATCTCTCAACAAAGATCTTCTCAGCCAATAGTGGCTGAGAAGATCGCATACAGACCCATATATGGTTCACCAAATTAAACATAATTTATTTCTATTATTATTGCACAAGTAGTAAAAAAATGCAATGTAGAATTAAACTAGGCCTATTTTACTATGATAAACCGGTTTTTATTTTTCGTCAGAGATCTGTCAATCTCCAATAAGCTTATTCTCTCAAGAGCACGTGTCAAGTGCATTTCATTGAAAAAAGTTCGATTTTTGATACAATTTTGTTATAATAAACAGGTAAGTTCCACAAAATAGAAAAAAAAATTCTTATGTATTTATAGTTTTTTTTAAGTTTATAATCTTTTTTTTTATTTATATAAGTAAATATGCCTTTTTTATTGGCTTTTTCTAAGAGACCCTATATGGACCTTCATGCATTGTATGCTTTTTACTTTCTTTTTGTTAGGACCTTATGTGGTCTTATATGCATTGGACTGAGTGTTGTTAAAAATGTGTTTTTTGCTTGTAGGATGAATTCAAAGAGTTTTTATGGCAATAATAAACTTGCCAGTGCTATACCTGGCTATGGCTCTCAAAGCGATGAGGATCTAGCTTCGGATTCTGGTGATGAATATGTACCTCAGATTGAACATCGAAGAAGTTCAGTAGTAATCCCGAGACAGATAGCGATTGTTCTGATGACGAACCCGAACCAATTCTTCCGAACACGACAAAATCGACATCGACAAAGCCTGCTAAAGTTAAATGGGTAACGCAACATTTAGACCCCTTTGACGGGGAAAATTTTAAATTTACAGGAATAACGCAGTTACGGGAATTTATTGAAAAACTGGAATCACCTGCAAATTTTTTTATTCCTTTTTTCAAATGAGGTGTTAGTGGAAATGTGGTATCTCGTCTCACGGCAACTGTACCTAGGAATGTCAATCATAAAATCTTCTTTGACAATTGGTTCAACAGTCCTAAACTCCAGATTCATCTTTCGAAAATTGGTCTATTGCCATTAGGTATACTGTGCGTCTTAACCGTGTTTCCAATTTAGAAATGCCTTCAGAAAAAGAACTTAAGAAAAAGGGAAGAGGATTCTACATTGAAAAAGTTGCTGTCATAGAAGGAGTTCGGATAAGTGCTGTCACTTGGTTTGATAACAAGCCAGTTCATATGCTTTCTACATATGTAGGAAGCGAGCCAGCTACTACAAAAAAAGATATTTTAGAAAAGAGAAAATGTTTAAGGATATTAACTGCCCTCAGGCTATAACAATTTACAATCAGCATATGAGAGGTGTGGATTTATTGGATTCTATGCTTGGGTTATATAGAATTCATTTACGGTCCAAAAAGGACTATCCATTGCCTGAGTGGCAAAAAAAAACGACATAAATGCAAGGTTTGTCAACTTAAAACCTACACCAAATGCAGGAAATGTAACGTGTTCTTATGCTACAATGGTGGCTAAATTCCACGAACAACAAAAATCATTCATCATTTAGCCTTTAATGCATAATAAACCATATATGCATGATGACCCATATATGGGTTCTTTATGTAAAACATTATACATTATATATAAGAAAAAAAACTATGTAAAACTTTTTCTTAAACCTCAATAAAGATTAGTTAATGCTATAATTTTTTTTTCGTTGCCTTCATAATTCATGCAGTAGAGGGATAATAGGTTGTGAGAAGACAAGTGAAGGAACCGAGGTAATGGTGAGATTGATCCACAAATCAATTCCATTACTGAGGAAAGTGGACTTCAAAGTACGCGTCGGGATCACCAGGTGCAAACTTAGACTGAAGACAAATAACAGAAAACAGGTTAGTAAGGCGATGAACAAATTCTTTATTATGTAAATGGAATTGAAACTTTTAGAAATCAATCTTCAACATAGTAAAGCCGCCAGCGCAAACCTGGTCTACCTAATGGAAAGTAGACAATATGACGTGGCCCTTATTCAAGAACCCTGGACAGTAGGAGGCATGATATAGGGCCTAAATTCAAAAGAACTCATACTGTACAAGTCAAATATTGACAATCAAAACAGTAATCCCAGATCTTGTATAGTAGCCAGGAAACAGTTTAATCTTTTTCTCCTAACTACTTACAGCAACATCGACCAGACCGCGGTAATATTAGAACGCAAGGAGCTCCCAACGCTCATTTTAATCTCCACGTATATGCCATATGATGGAGACAAGGGACCACCAGCGGATTTAACAAGTCAATTGGTATCATTCGCAAGTAAGAGAAACTTTAATATTATTATAGGATGCGACTCCAATGCACACCATGTGCAATGGGGAAGTACCAACATTAATACTAGGGGTGAATCCCTTTTTGAATTTATTATTGAGAGTAATCTTTGCGTGGCTAACCGAGGTAATACACCCACCTTTGTCACAAAAAACTGTAAAGAGGTGCTCAAATAATTCACACTCCTGTCAGATAGAAAATTGGAAAGTTTTAGATGAACCTTCCTTTTCAGACCATTGACTCATAGAAATTACTATTCCAAATGTTGAGGGTCAGCGCAATGCCTTTAGAAATGATAGGCGCACAGACTGGCATATCTTCAATAGGGAAATTAGTAGAAAAATAAAACTCGTTAGTATAGAACTGCAGACCAAACAGCTTAGAGAAAGCAACAGTAGACCTCACTGTGGCTCTGCAAAAAGCTTTTGAATTGAGCTGTCTCATTGTAAAGTCAGAAAAGAAAAACAAGAAACCCCGCTGGTGGACGCTAGAACTATCGAATATTAGGAAAGAAACTAGGAAACTTTTTAATATCGCTAAACGCACTAGACTTGATAGTGACTGGGACTGCTACAAGTCTAGCCAAAGAAAATTTAAAACAGAAACACAGCGCGCTAAACGTAGCTCGTGGAGATATTTCTGTAGCAATATTGAGTGCACCAACAAATCAGCTAGGCTCAGAAAGATCCTAGCGAAAACAACTACCTCTGTGGGTTCTCTAAAGAAACCCGACAACAGTTGGACAGAGTCAGGTTATGATAGTCTAGAACTCCTGGTTGAAACACACTTCCCAGGAAGCAAATCTAGTCTTGAATGCGTACCAGATAACAGAAATCCCCACTGACATTATAACTGAAGAAAAGGTAAAGTGGGCTATAAACTCTTTCTCCCCTTATAAATCTCCAGGTCTTGACGGCATCTTCCCTCAGATGCTGCAGAAAGCAGTGAATTTATCACTCCCCACCTGATAAACATATTCCACAGTAGCCTAAGATGGAGTTATGTTCCAAAGACATGGCGTGAGATCAAAGTGGTCTTTATTCCGAAAGCCGGCAAGCCCAGCCACACCAAACCCAATGACTTCAGACCTATTAGTCTCACCTCCTTTATGCTCAAAACACTTGAAAGGCTAATTGATATTCATATCCAAAGTAATCAAAAACCGGAGGTCATATCACCCTTTCAACATGCCTATACGAAAGGTAGAAGCGTAGAAACGGCACTACATTGTGTCGTGAGCACTATAGAAAAATCGCTTGAGGTTAAAGATTACACTCTCGCAGCATTCCTGGACATCGAAGGAGCTTTCAATAACGTTCACAACAGTGCAATTGAGAAAGCACTTCGATATCTCAATGTAGAAGGAACAGTTATCAAATGGATCATGTACATGTTGAAAAACAGACAGATACATAGTGAACTAGGTAACGCACATATAAAGATGCACGCATCTAGAGGTACACCGCAAGGTAGAATTCTTTCACCTCTTCTCTGCATCCTGGTGATGAACGAGATCCTATTGAAACTAAAACATAGAGGCATAATAGTGGTTGCCTACGCTGATGACTAAGCGCTTTTGGCTACGGGAAGGTATCCTACCGCTATTAGCGAATTATTAGATAATGCACTTTCCATGGTCAGTAGCTGGACCAATAACTGTGGTCTCAAGGTAAATCCCCTCAAAACAGAGTTAGTACTTTTTACAAACAGAAGGAAAATACCTCCGTTTGATTTACCAAAAATTGAAGACACCCCACTCAAGATTTCCGACCGAGCGAGATATCTTAGTGTGATCTTAGACAAAAAACTTAACTGGGCTCAAATATACAAGAAAGATATAAAAAGGTCATGTTTGCACTCTACTCATGTAATAGGATTATAGGCAGAAACTGGGGACCTAATCCTTAAATAATCATGTGGATGTATACTGCCATTGTCAGACCTATTCTGACTTATGGCAGTTTGGTTTGGTGGAAAACCCTGGAGAAATCCTCGAATTTAAAAACCCTAACCAAACTACAAAGAATGGCATGCATCAGCACAACTGGTGTGATGAGGACCACCCCTACTGCGGGCTTGGAACAATCCTCAATCTCCCATCCTTAGATCTATTTGTACAAGAATCAGCAGCTAACAGCGCCCTTCGGCTTAGTCAAACCGATATATGGAAAACTAATCCAAGTGGCCATGCTGCTATAACGAAACTCGTAGGCAACGATATCTGTACCGATTATATGACCCCCTACTTAGATTTAAACAAATCTTTTAGTACCATATTCTCCAATAGAATAGATTGGAAAAACAGTGTGCCATACTCCAACGAGTCGACTTTCACCGTCTTCACTGATGGCTCTAAAATGAACACGGGAGTAGGAGCAGGATTTTTCTCTGAAACCTTAATCTTGCCTATTCATTCAGGCTCCTTGACCACAGCAGCGTCTTCCAAGCTGAGATTTTAGCAGTGAAAAACGCTGCGAGGCATATATCGATGATGGAGATATCACACGCGGACATCACCTTTTTCATTGACAGGCAGGCAGCAATAAAAGCTCTGTCTGCCATTCAAATCAAGTCGAAGCTTGTTTCTTGCTGTCGCGAAGACCTAAGGTTCTTGGTATACAGCATAATGTAAGACTCTCCTGGGTTCCCGGCCAAAGTGGTGTGCAGGGAAACGAAAAAGCAGATAAGCTGGCAAGGGAAGGCTCAACACTTGAACCTTCTCACATAGATCACAACATAGGGATCCTACTTTGTGAACTGAAACAAAACGTCGGTAACTTAATTGTTCAAAAATCCAACGAGAGATGGAACCTCCTAGAAACCTGTGTTATCACCAGGAAACTATGGCCTAGATACGATAAGAAAAGGTCCGATAGAATTTTAATTCTTAATAAACCTTCCTTAAGATCCCTTATAAGTATAATAACCTACTTGGCTACCATAAAAAGAAAATGGGGCTCAATACCGACGATCTCTGCAGAGGCTGTGGCAATGAAGATGAGCATGAAGACACAGCTCACTTTCTTTGTCACTGCCCAGCACTCTGCCGCACTAGGAAAAATACCCTCGGGAACTACTTCTTTACTGAATTAGAAGCACTATCAGAACTCTCAAGCAAGAGCTTACTGAACTTCGTCAAGACCTCCAAATGGCTAGACGAACCATCGGATTCATAGGTTTAACACTTCAAGAAGTTTTTAACACTTCAGGGTATCACATTGATCTAATTGTGACGATAACAAAACCAACTGTCAGTCCAATCAACCTAACCTAACCTAAATATATAAATTTTCATTTTTGTAACGAGAGCTCCTGCGTGACCGATTGATTTTAATGGTTCACCAGACGAAATACGAACTTTTGTCTGTTTTTAATTTGTATGCATATTCCCACGTTAGCGTGGGATAGAGAAAATATCACACAGTAGCTCATCGAATAATAGGCTTTGTACATTAGTTTATGTCTAAATAAAATCATTATAATTTCACCTTTTAAGAAAAGCAGTTATTTGATTTCGTCTTCCAGAGCTTACTTCGTGGCCTACAGTATTTTTGTGTTTATTTTAAATTATTCAACACTTGTGTTGAACATTATTCAATTTTTGTATTAAACAGGCCTGAAAAGCTAGAATTCTTCAATTTCAAATTAAATTTGTTTTCCCTCACCCTCCAAGCTTCTTCTGTGCCACTTTCCTGATCAGCGTCGTTCCTGATCAGATCCACTCTTCATCCTCTTCAAGTTGTTCAGTTCAGCTACTTTCCTGATCAGTGTCGTTCCTGATCAGATTTATTCTGCCAATCCAATCATTCCGTCCAATCTATAACTTTTCCTGATCAGTGTTGTTCCTGATCAGACATCGTCATCCAGTCCACCAATTTCCTGATCAGTGTCGTTCCTGATCAGACTTATTCTTCATCGTCTTCCAATCCATCCGTCCAGTCCACTAATTTCCTGATCAGTGTCGTTCCTCATCAGACTCATTCTTCATCGTCATCCAGTCTATCACTTTTCCTTATCAGTGTCGTTCCTAATCAGACTTCATACTATCCATCTTTTTTATGTCATTTTTTATTATTACATTATTATTATTATTTTGCTTTTATTTATATATGTAAGTTAATCGAACACCAATTCTTGAATTTAAAAAAAAAATTTTTTCTCAGAGCAGGTTGCTCTGACCTTTATTGAATTAATACAAACTATCAACTGAACTTAAAAATAATTTTTCATTAATTTGTTTCTTACTTGCTAAATACATAAATGCAACCTTTGCATTCCCACAGTAGTTGTTAATTTCGTAGTTTTTCTTCGTAAAAAGCCAGACGCATCGTCAGCATTTCCGTAGAGTCAAACTTCGTGTTAACTCTTCCCCTCTTAGAAACGATCGTCATCGGTCGTCAGAAGTATGGCAGGTTATTGAACTTAGGGTTATTTAGATTTTGGATAGAGTTCATCTCAAGCATAGGAAATTTGACCACAATTGCTACTGGTCCATTGGCTTCTGGTGTTGGCTGTTTTATTACTATTTTTGTATTCTGACGTTTTGGTAAGATTTTCCATAGGAACAATATTATGAAAAGAAATCCAAGGACGGAAATGAAGGAATATGTGGTTATTTGATTATGATTATTCTCTTTTTGTAGGAGATGAATTTTGTTAGTGTTGTTAATATGAAGTTCCTTCATCATTTCTAGAGAGAGTAATTCACGGTACATATTCTTTTTCCTTAGGATTTGTTTGGAATATTGCTGGTAGGGGTTTTATTATAGAACCTTCTTTGGAGATATGTGGGATTCCATTCAAGTTGATGGTCATGTTCCGGAATTTGACTAAAAATGTTCCGTTTAAATTGTGAGTCGTATTGTCGAATTCAAGAGTTCCGATAAACTGATTTAGCAATATTACATCTGGTGTTATTTCTTCTATGGTTGGCATGTGGTGATTAGTAACTGTATTGCAGGTAGCTGGTAGACTTTTTAACAAATTGGGAATGCAAGAGTAGTTTGTAATGCTTACAATATTTTTAGAGTTACAAATTGATAGATTATTGAATGTCTTACATTTTTTTGTTGTTCCATACAATTGCTCATTATTTCTTAAAACTACATCGTATAAAATTTCAGTTACAATATTTTTCTTTTTTATTGGTTTGATTAGAAGATTTTCGTATATTTCTTTGTTTGTTAAGGGAATATTTATTATATAAAGGATTGATAATTGATTTTGATTTCTACGAAATCTAAGGCTTCTTCTATTGTTGTGTAAGGCAATTGTTGTTCATTAAATATTTTAGTGGCTAAATCTATTTCGTTTTTTGACAATATGAAAGAGTTGATTATTCCTTGTTTTGCACAATGAATGGCATAGATTATGTTCTCTAATTCTTCTTTTACAATTTTAATTCTGTATTTAAGATTTGTAATGATTTCAAAATTGATTTTATTAAATTTTGGATTTCAGTTTGGATTTTTGTAATGTTATTAATTCGTTCATTGTATAATTCGTTAATGATAACTTGTTTATTATTATTTTTCAAAACATCTGTAATTTTTTCTTTTATTGTTACAAAATCATCATGATCTGGATTGCCAGCAATCCATTTCCAACCTTTAACTTGAAATCTAAAGAGCGTTTACTTTTGGTTTTAAGATTATGTAAAAAATTGCGGATTTGTTGAATTTCGTGTGATAGTAAGGGAAAAATGGTTTTGGGTTGTTTCTAGGTTAAGGATTGGTGATATGTCGGAAAGCAATTGATCGTACTGGTCAAGATTAATAATATGAATTAACTTAAAATGTCCGTTCTGTATCTTCGTCAGTCCTGTATGTAAAGAAACAATTTGTGAATTTGAAAAGTCCATGATTTGAATTTCAGCTTGGCAAATGTTAAAAGTACATCTGAAAAAAAAAATAATTAATTTCTTATGTTACTTTTGTGGACTATTTTTCCAGATTCAATATTGTAGAGTTCTTATTTTCTTTCAAAATTTCTTGTCTATATCTACTAGTCAGCTTAGAGTCTATACGTTTGTTGTTTTTAATATAAATAACTTGGCCTATTTCATAATCTTTAATAGGTTCTTTCTTTTTGTTGTGGTATGTAGTGTCTTTTTCTTGTTTAGATTTTAGTTTGTCTAGGTTGATTTGTCGTGTTTTTTCGAATTCATCGGGGTTTAGCCTAGGTATTCGTCCATAGAATAGTTCTATAGGTTTTTTGTTTATGGTGAGTTACTTGTAAAATTGTATTCGTTTACGGCTCGTTCTAAAAGTTCTTCAAAGGACCGTGAAGGTCCATCCGATTTAAGGCATCTCATCATTTCCGATAGAGTAGAGTGAAAACGTTCAACTTGTCCGTTCACTTCACTTTTGTATGGTGGAGTTTTGAAAATTTTGATCTGGAGGTCATCTTCTAACATTGAAGTTATTGAGGCAGAATTGAGAGCTTTTTCGTTGTCTATTACAACTATACATCGGGTACGCAGAAGAAAAATAGTATGTCTCGTAAAGGGCGTCTTATATCTTCAATCGATCTTGAAGAAATTATTTTTGCCTGGGCAAATTTAGTGAATTTGTCCACTGCAGTAAGGACGAGACGTTTTTCCGTGGAAAAAATGTCGATATGCAGTGTGTGTCCTGGGTAGTTAGGAATTGGTGTCGGATTTAGATGTGGTTTGTTAGGGTGCCTATCATATTTATTTTCCTTGCAAGTTGTACAGCGGCTAACTAGGGCTTTGATTTTTGAAGCCATTTTAGGAAAATAGAAGTTCTCTAACATTTGAATTCGGTTTTCATCAGCATTGCGGTGAGCACGCCGGTGTATTTTTAGGATCTTTTCTTCTTGTTCGCTTTGGTTAGGTATGTCTTCGACAACTTTTTGTGTGAATCTGATGCGATAGTCTCTAAAATGTAAAGGGTAAATTTCTTGTACACGTCCCATTGTCATTTCGTCTGTAAGAAGTCCGTTTATAGTATTTGGGTTAAGGTATCTTTTAAAAATATCAATAATGTCATTTTTTGAGTAGTCGGGTCGAATTATGATATGTCGAGTGTAATTGTCAAATGGGTTCTTAATTTGATAGCTATTTTCGTTTCCTATTTTTAGTAGAAGTTGATTTCGGAAGATATTTATAGGGATTTCAACGGAGGGAATTAAATTTTGCGCTGAGCTGTCAGCACTGTGTTCTGTTGGAGTCATTGAATTAATTTCTATTTTCGGAGGTCTAGAGAGGGTGTCTGTGACAACATTTTCCTTCCCGGGTTTATATTTGGCTTATAGTTGTATTCTTCCAAAATGGCTTTCCATCTCTTCATTTTGGAGTTCGTATTTTTGTTACTAAGCGCATAAGTAAGGGGTTGGTGGTCCGTAAAAATGTTAACCTTGCGCGATCCGTATAGGAAATTTCTAAGAGAGTTAAGCGACCAAATTATTGCCAGCATTTCCTTTTCATTGGTGGCATAATCTTCTTCTGATTTGCTCAACGTTCTAGAAAGAAAAGTTATTGGCTTGTCATCTTGGGAAAGGACTGCGCCGATGGCGTAGTCGGAGGCATCTGTTGTAAGTTGAAAACTTTTTTCGAAGTCTGGGTATTGAAGAATGACTTCTGCAGAAACAAGAGATTTTTTTAATTTATTAAATGCTTCGATGGCTTCTCGATCTAATTGAATAATTTTTTTCTTTGACATATTCTTGGACACATGTCCGTCTTCCCCTCTTAAAAGGGATGTCAGGGGTTTCGCTAATTTTGCGTAGTCTTTAACGAAGCGGCGATAGTATCCCGACATTCCAAGGAAGGATCGAAGCTCTTTTAGGTTTTTGGGAATAGGTCGATCGACTATTGCTTGTATTTTTTTTGGATTAGTTTTTATACCATCCCTGCCAATAACAAAACCTAAAAATTCAATTTCTTCTTGGAAAAATTCACATTTGTCTAATTGGATTTTCATATTTGCTTTCTCTAATGTGTTGAAGACTTTTTGGAGATTTGTGAAGTGTTCGTCTTCGTCTTTTCCGAAGATCACAATGTCGTCGATGTAGACATAACAACATTTTCCGATAAGATCTCTTAGGATGTCATCTAAAGCTCTCTGAAAAATGGATGGAGCGTTTTTGAGACCAAATGGAAGGCGTGTATATTCAAACTTGCCGTTGTTTACCGAAAAGGCAGTTTTTTCTATATCAGATTCTTTTAGTGGGATCTGATGAAAGCCACTTTTCAAGTCTACTAAGGAAAACCATTGGTTCTTACTCAGATTTGCAAGAATTTCATAAATTTCAGGGATCGGGTATTTGTCAGCTATGGTTAAAGTGTTCAGCTTACGGTAGTCAATTACCATTCGGAATTTCTTTTCTCCTGAGGCGTCCATTTTTTTGGGGACTACCCAAACCGGAGAATTGTAGGGTGATTTTGATGGTCTAATAATACCGTCTCCTAATAGTTTTTGAATTTCTTTTTCAACTTCATTCTTGAGTGCCATGGGATAAGGATACGATTTAGAGTATACGGGAGTTGTAATTCGAATTTCTCCTTTTACAGTTGTAGTATAGGTCAATTTTTCATTTGGTTCGGAAAAAAGATTTGGGCATTTACGAATAATGTTTTTAAGCTTTTTGCTTTGATTTTTAGTCATGTGATCAGTTCTTATATTGTTGACAAATTCTGACAGATGCTGAAATTCTTGGATGAGTGGAACTAGGCTGAAGGGACATGTGATTCTTTTTTGTATGGATGATGGCATTAAGTTGTTTTAGAGTATCATGTCCTATAATGCCGTCGAATGAAATAAAGCTGGGGAGGATGAAGAATTTAATTTTGTCAGTTTGAGGGCCAAAAATTTGAATAAATGAGTGGTGCGTTATCTTGATGCTACCTCCAACAGAGTTAGCATAGAAATGATTTTCATTAAGCATGGGATTTTTTATATGACGAGGCTGAATATAATTTTTATTCGACCCAGTGTCAACAAGGAATTTCAGGATCTCTCCGCTTCTGGAAATGTGTTCGAAAAAGGGAAGCGAATAGGACTTTAATCTAAAAAATAAATGTCGACTAGTTCTTCTGGTTGTTCTATGTTGTTGTTCTCCTCTTGGTCAACGTATTCTTCTAGGGATTCATCGTACTCTTGGTCTTCTTTTACAATTTCTGCTTCATATTCTTCCATAGATTTGTCGATATCACCTGGTTGAGTATGATAGATGCGCTGCATCTTTTGTGGTGGGTGCATTTGTTGCGAATGTTGACGTTTTTGAGTAAATTGTTGATTCCTTGGTCTATTTTGGTAGTTAACCTTTTGAGTTCTTAGAGAATAATCAATGGACATCGGTTTCGGTGGAAGAGGTCGTTCATTTGGTGGGATTCTTGGCTGCTGATGCTGTTGATATCTAGGTTGGTATTTCACGTCCCTATCAAACTGCGGGGATTGAGGAGTACGTGGGTCATGCAGTAAGTGAGGATAAAACTCACGTCTGGGAGCCGGTATTGGCCGAGGGTTTTGAAAGTTTTCTCTTCTAGGAGGAACTGGAGGTGCTTGTTGATGCATTTTTTTGCTGGAACTTTGTGAATTATTAGCATGTTGTGCTCTAAAGTCTACATTTTGCAGCTTTAGGCATAAATGCAAAGCCTGGGAAGATCTGCTGGTTCTCTGATACTGAGTAACCGAGGAAGATCTCCTTTAAGGCCCCTGACAAAGGTGTCTAAGGCTATGTCACGGTAGTACTGAGTCATATTATTCATAGAATCCTGACTCATTTCAATTGATCCTAATTTATTGAGGATCAAAGACAAATGGTGATACACAGCTTGATAGAATTCAGGAACTGTGTTATTACCTTAAACCAGAGTAGTCATCTGGTATTCGAGGGTGCCTAAGTCCCTCTTTTCTGCATAATGCAATATAAGGCATTTGGATATTTTTTCCCAATTAAGGGGTGTATTATAGGACTCAAGTACCACGTCAGCATGTCCTGTTATCTTATTTCTTATGACAGATAAGATACCGTAGTATCTTGGAGTACCCTTAAGGTGCTCATAAATTTTAAGAATTCTGTCAATGCTTTTTTTCCATGAATTAAATTCATGTGTTTGTCCGGAAAATTCCCTCAAACTTTTTACCACGTCGGGTATTTTATCTAAATCATTCAGATTATTATCTGCTATATTAATGGGTTGCAGGGTTCATAATAGAATTGAAAATCTGTCTTCCCTGGATGTGTAGAGTTTCGCTTACTAGTCTAGTAATAAGTTGAACCAAATCATTTTGGTTAAGAACCGGTTGAATCGGTGGAGCGGGTGGAGGAGGTTGATTAATAACAGGTGGAATAAAGAAGGGTAAAAATGAAGGTAATAAAATAAGAATTAGCAAACTATTGAGGAAAAAGGGTGGAAACAAACAAAGGCAGCAATATGTTTACACTTTAAAAATACATCAGATGAAATGAAAATGTTCCCAAAACTTTTTCTTAAAATACGATTTAAAAATTTAATGAACTTAAAAAGATATTTTTGCTAAAATTTCAGTTTTATTCTAATCTATATAAATAAAAATGTAAATGTTCGTTTGTTCCTAACCGCTAATCTCCGAAAGTTCTTCACCAATTGCTTTGAAATTTTGACACAACATTGCATTCGAATACGGTAATGTTTATATATACTTAAAACAAAAATAACTATGGTGTACGTTGGGCATGAAAAAACAACACTCACTAAGAACTATATTTATCAAAAAATCTACATAACAGATTTTTTTCTAATTTTTAAAACTTTTTTTTTAAATTTCTCAATTTTTTTCTACATTTTTTTCTGTTTCTCAATTTTTTTTTTCAAATTTGTATTCTTTATACTAATTTTTCAATTTTATTCACAAATTAAATTTTCCAAATTTTTATTCTATATTTCTCATTTTTTTTCAAATTTTTTTACTCATTTTTTAATTTTTTACACAAATTATCTCTAAATTTCTCAGATTCATTTTCTACATTTTTCAAGTTTTTTTTCTAAATTTCTCAATTTTTCAAATTTTTATTCTCCTATATTTTTTTTCCAAACTTCAAATTTATAATAATAATAAGGTCATCGCTTAAATAGAAAATTTAGTATATTCTACGTAAATTTTTTTTTATTAAATAAAGTATTAATATGAAAACGATTTCGTATGAAAAAATGAGTGACTTTTTTTCTTATTTATTTCATAGCTTCTACATTTCTCGTTCAATTTTAATGAATTTGGTCTTCAAATTTTTGTTATAAAAATATATTTTATTCGGGTCAAAAAAAAAATGTTTCTATTTTTTTTTCTATCCACACGGTTCAATTGAAAATGATAAATTTTCAAAAAAGCTGGAAAAAATCTATTTTTATAATTTTTGATCGCTTATAATTTAGCGAATTCGCATCCGATTATAACAAACAGTATACTGTTAGAAAGAAAAAAATTATATCTTTCCAAAAATATTTACTTTATTTAAATTAAAAAGATCACTTAAGAGATATAAGCCAGTGTTGAAAAAAACCTTTTTTTTTAATTTATTTTAATTTTTTTTAAAGCCACGGCTGATTGAGCTTAAACTGTAATAACTTTTGATTGGGAGTTTGCATTGGTAAGATTTATACCTTTTTGAAAACTCGAAAAGCAAGGCAATTTTTTAAAATTAAGGGCCAGTATTGTGTCATACGAATTTTTCAGGGCGCTTCTTTCAAATATTGAAGTAAAAAAATTATTTTGATTAAACTATGACTTTATCTAGTAGTTTTATAAAAATGGTGGACTAAAATCAATATTTTTTGAATGCACAAAAGAAGTCTTAATACTAGTTAATATTTTGGTGAAAAAATAAAAAAAATTAAAATCAGTTATGGACGGGGTGAGCAAAACAGTGGTCCAAAGTAGGGGTTCGGGCAAATTTCAAAAAAACAGCTGTTACTCGAAAACCGTTACGATTCGGGATAAACAAGTTACTAAATTCTGACAGGTCATGACCTGGCCTATCACCATATTCAGTTTGGACCATCCTTTACGGGACACCCTGTATAAAATTTGTGAAAATGTGCAACGTTGCTCTCAGAACAATCATATTCGCTCAAATTCAAAATTCAAAGCTGTTATCAATTATGTTATCCTTTTAATTTTTCAAATGGTCATTTCTTCAGATTTGAGAAATTAAAAGGATATCATGTACCTATAAAAAAGAAATCAAAAAAAGATATAAAAATATGCATTTTATTCCCAAAAAACAAATATGTATAGTCTAATTCTGTTATTTGCAAGAAAAAAAATATAAATGTTTCTGTAAAACATGAAAATTCGCAAGGTACATAGTTCACAAAAACCAAATACCTATGTACAAGTCTATCACTAGCAAGAAAAAAAAAGTTTAAATGTATCTGTAAAACATGAAAATTTGGAACATAGCTCTCATCAAATCTCACAAATTCAAATCAAATACGAAATTATTTGAAAATAATATAGCTATATCTATACTTCTACATATAGCAAAAATCGTCCTATGCAAAAAAACCGTTGAATAAATCCACAGCCCATAGAATTCTTTTCATTTTCCCCTTGTTGCCATGACACGCATCAGCTGGCTCACCTATCTCCCTTACCCTGCCTAATTGTTTTCAGCAACTGTCAGAATCAAAATAATTAATCCTCTCACTCTATTGACACTTGGTAAGTTGCGTTCCACGCCCCCTGGAAGTCAACATACGAACCCGGAATTGGAGATAGATTTTTTTTCGATTTGACGTTCAATGTATTTCCCATAAGAAAAACCCAGAAAAGAGCTCGAAATATTATAACTTCACTAATAGAATTTATATGAACGGGTATTGATATTATGATTGTAAAAGCATAATAAAATGTGTTTATTTCTAAATCAGGTGGAACATATATAAAAAAAACTTAAATAATCATGTGTAATTTGTCCTCAAAAACTGTGAAAAATCGCAAGGAAACAACAACAAATAGGTACTAAAAAAATTTAGGGTTCACGCCTTGACTGCCAGGTGCCGTGTTACCAAGTTCTAATAACTTATTTTACATTCTTTCTGTTTTAGGTCATTCCGAACTCTCCAATCTGCTTTCAACGCAACAACAGCGCCACCAAAAGAGAGAGAAAGGTATCTTAAAATCATGTTCCATAGTAGTACTTTGTATATGAAAACTATAGTACTATCATGGCGAGTTTTTTTTAGGGTTGCCCTGACCCTTGTGGTGGCGCTGCAAAATGTGAGGTGTAAAATTCGATTTTGGGAGTCTTTAAGCATCGGAAATTGGTGGTAGGGGCAAGAAGAGACGATTTTTTGGATTATTGCATCCAAAAAATATCAATAAATATCGATTAAAACCTCCATAAGCCCTCCGCAAAAAAAAAGAGTAAGGGTTGCCCGCATACTTTAGATGTCGCCCCATTCGACTTCCACCATGAGAGTACTATAGTTTTCATATACAAAGAGTAGTACTATAAGGTTATACATACAAAGCGTGCTGTGAGCTTTTTATTTTGAGGGTGGTTGGCTATTTTTCCATTAATTTTACTTAACCTTAAAAAGTTATGAATAACTGTATTGGATATCCCTAGTTTTCTTGCAATCTCGCGATAAGAAAGGTCGCACTTAAAATTCTTCCACGCGGCATGATGAGATTCTGTAAAAAAAAATTCTGCTAAAACAATTTTAGAGACACACAAAACTTAACTTTATGAAATAGCCACTTTTATTTAGACCGTTTTTATACGAAGTTACAAATTTGCAGTTTGTTAAATGAGTTATGTATATAAGGTTGTAGTGTTTTTATGGGAATTTCCTCAATATAAAAGGCCACTAAAGAAATAAAAGAATTAATACTGTAGAACGGTTTTAATATTTATACTAAGGACAAATTAAATGCTTCTTATAACTGTTCTGAAATTCCTCAAATAGATTCAAGTTTGAAGTTTAAAGTGTGAAGACAAATTCTACTGTAGCCTAAAATGTAGTTCCACGAATTGACTGTTTGGTGGAGCTACCTCCTACGAACCAAATGTCAAATGCCCACCTTTTTACTTGCTTCTTTCCTTCTTGACTTTAAAAAAAAGGATTCTAACCTTGACCGGCCACGAGGTGATTTAGTACCTACTATTAATTTACAAATTGATATATTTGTAACATCCCATGAATTTTATACATTAAATAAGACTAAGTAAGTTATTATCAAATAAGTAATTACATATAAAAAAATAGAAACTTATAATTTTTTTAATAAAGGTTTTGTAATTCTGCACATCGAAACCAATTTGTTTGATTTGTGCCAATTAACAAAAAAGTCTTTGGTTGCTGCCGAATTTGTCGCAACATTTTACAAAACTTATTTGAAGCTCTGTTGATGAGTTAAAAAGATGCCGCCTAAAATTCCAAGGACAAGAGGAGGAGTATAATTGCTGTAGCTTTGATGAACCTGATGCCGTTGATGATATGGTTCAATGTGACCAGTGCAAAGCCTGGAACCATTTTGGATGTGCCGGAGTAAACCATAGTATTGAAGACAAATCTTTTTTATGCCAAAACTTGCGGCCGAGGATGCCACTATGTGTAGAAAGTATGTTCCTGCAACGTTTCCAATTGCAAACCCCACAAAGTCACTTTCTACCACAGCAAATCAAAGTGTTTTTAATATAGCTAATTTTCCATAGTATGCCTCTACGTTTATATCTAACCCACAAAGTGCTACCTTTACACAAAACTCAACTTTTTCAGCTCCAGGCATTAAACCGAACATAGAGCAGACGATTCCGCAAAAGAACGAGAAGACTGTGCTTTCCACACAAGTTCCAAGACGCAGAAGTTCAACGAGTTCAATGTCTTCTAAAATTTAACTAAATAAACTCCAAATTGAGTTAATGCAAATAGAAGAAGAAAGACAGTTGAGGGAGAGTCTTGACAAGGAGGAACTCAGACTTCGAAAAATGAGGGAAGCGAAGTATCTTGATAAAAAGTATAAGATCATGAGTCAAATTGTATGCCCCGTGTGATCGAGACCTTGAGGATGTTATATGGAAGCCCGGAGCATCATTAATATATTGATTCGGACTATAAGCTCTACACCGACCTTCTCCAAAGGCAGACAAATTGGAAGCTATAGTTACATTTGCTATAGCAGTGCAGAACCTGTGTGCTACATTTGTACCCTTGCAGATTTCAGTGCTTGGATATATACGATGGCTGAAGCCGCCAATGGAGTTCTTATTTCAGCCCCCTCTTCATCTGCTGAGGAGAAAAAACTTCGAAGCAAAGGCTGGAAAAACAAAGGAATAGTTAATACGCATTATAATGACAGTGAACACTATACTACAAATGTGGATAATAATAAGTGCAGTATTTGTATTTCGGTAGCACTGTGTAAGTAGTTTCTACAGCTCGATCGCACCGCCCGCTGGGCAGAAGTGAGGAAGCATAACTTATGCAGAAAATGTGTTAAAAGACACTTGAACTACAAATGTAAGTCAGAAGCTACTTGTGGTAAAAATAACTGCTTACTAAAACACCACCAGCTTCTCCATAAGGATCCGACAGAAACTGTATCATCTCCTTCTAATGCTGCCACTGTTGGAGTTCACTCCGAAACCCGTTCTATTTCTCTAAGTTATAAAACCGATCCCGTGCTGTTTCGAATTCTTCCTGTAATTCTATTTGGAAAAGGGGCTAAAATTAAAGTGTACACCTTTTTGGATGAAGGGTCGTCTGTAACCCTGATAGATGAAGACATTTTGAGACAGCTTGAAGTAAGAGAACTGTTGAAGTTGTTAATATAAAACTTTAATACTTTAAATATGAACTTTACTTGTTGTATTTTTGATTTTTCCTAAAATTGTTTTTAATATCAAATAAACTTTGTATTCGAAATTATATCAAACAATCAACATCGTTTTTATTTCATAACGAATTAAAAATTCTTTGGAAACTTTAAAAACTATAAAAGGTTATGGTCCCATCCTCGCTTATACGCGAAATACTTTTATAAAAGAAAATAGTTTTGAAAGAAGAAGTTTCTTGAAAGAGAAGAATTTTTAAGATAGATATTGAATTTTTGTTTAAAAACTATAAAATATCGAGAATTTTGATTTCATTGAGATGAAACATTCAAGAAATATAAAACTTTTATCTGGGGAAGGGACTGGCCTATTTGGAAGGGAAAGATCCGAGATCTTTTGGATTACCATGAAGGGGCCTAGATGTAATCGATGGAAAGCTTTTGAACCCGAATCCATTACCATCAAATGCATCAGAAGCAGATGCGAAGAAATATAAACAAGAGTTTGATGCGTATAGAAAAGCGAATAGTTATGGAAAGACAATGCTAACTAATTCGATGACTGATAATGTGTACCAAAAAGTTATGGATAGCGAAAAGGCAAAAGACATGTGGGAAACATTAAAAAGTTTGTTCGAAGCCACATCAAAAGATCAACTTTTTAAGAAGTGCACTGATCTTTTTTCTTTTAGTTGGACAGAAAATGAAGACGTTTCAACACATGTTGCCGAGCTAAAAAGTCTATGGAGTGAAATCAACAATGGGCTGAAAGTTAAAAATGAAAGTGCCCTACCAAATTGGTTGTTGGTTTGCAAGACGCTTCAGATTCTTCCCAACCGTTTTGAGACGTTTAGGTCAAGTTGGATGCTGTTGACAACAGAGAATGAAAAGACTTTTGATGAACTTACGATGCAGCTTTGTTTATTCGAGAGCAATACAAAGAAAGCTAATGAAGGTGATTCTGAAGAAGCTCTAATTGTAAAAGTCAACAATCAACAAAGACATCGTTTATCCAAACAAAACAAATCATCAAATAAAGAGAATGATGTATGCAACTATTGCAAAAACAAAGGACACTGGATCAAAAACTGTTACAAATGGATTGCAGATGGAAAACCGAAGAAGAAGTCTTGCAATAATTTTCCAAACGAAGTAAATTCTAATGTTACCCTTCCAACTATTGCGAACGAAGTCAATCAGTTTGAACCAAATGAAGAAGATTGGTGGATTGACAATGGAGCCACCAAACATGTCACGAACCAAAAAGCATATTTCATTGATTTTGAAAAGTTTAGGGATGGTGTCACCATTCAGTCTGCAGGGAGAGAGAGTCTAGCTGCACTTGGCAAGGGTACCATCCAAATTGTTTCAACTGTTGGAACTATGAAGAAGACGATGACTCTTAACGATGTTTGGTTTATTCCTAATATACTTAGAAATTTATTTTCAGTTTTGGCAGCACAAGACAGAAACCCGAAAAGTGAGTTTACTTCAACATCAACAACAACATAGTGTTGAAAGGTTCACGACAAGTAGGGCTTTAAGGCCAATATAAAAGTCAAAAGTAAACAAGAAGATGTAAACATGGCAGTGGTGTCAAAACCTCTACTTCAGTTGTATCATGAGAGGTTTGGTCACCAAGACAAGCGTCATGTGAAATCCCTGCTCGAAAACCAATTAGGAATCAGGGTCCAATTAGATAACGAAGTTTGCTAGTCTTGCGTATATGGGAAAGCTCACCGTCTCCCATTTGGCACCAGGGAGAAATCTTCTGAACCTGGCCAGTTGATTTCAGCCGATGTTTGTGGTCCATTTGCAGAATCGTTTACCAAGAAACGCTTTTTTGTAATTTTCAAAGACTGTTACTCTAAATTTCGATATTGTTATTTTATTCGCCACAAGTCTGAAGTCAAAGATGCTCTTAAAGAAATGCTAATTCATCCAAAAACATTATGGCATTCAATTAAAGAATTTTTAAGTGACAATGGTGGTGAATTCAATAACGAAGAAGTTCGAAAAACTCTGAGTTCATTTGGAATAACACAAAGATTAACTGCTCCTTATACACCACAGCAAATTGGTTCAAGTGAGCGTGGAAATCGAACAGTAGTTGAGATGGCAAGGACTCTTAAATATTATAATAAAAATGTCGTTTTTCCAGAAGCCATGTGGGCTGAAGTTGTAAATACAGCCATTTACATATTAAATCGAACAAGCAAGTCCTCAGTTGAAAATATTACTCCGACAGAACTTTGGCTAAGACAAAAATCGAGAATTCACCATTTAAGAATAATAGGCTCTACTTGTTATGTACACACACCTGATCAACGACGTAAGAAGATGGATCCAAAAGCTCAGAAAGGCTACCTTATTGGATATGATGGCAAAGAGAGGTATAGAGTTTATATCAAAGAGGAAAATAAAGTCATTTTTTCTAGAGATGTTAAATTTAACATAGAATGTACCAAAGATCATGAATCCAATAACTACACTTCAGACCAAGCCTAACAAGAAAATAAAACAATCCTTCCTACCAAGCTAATCGAAAATCAAGAAAAAGAAACTCAAAACAAGACTCAAGACATAGATTTAGAACAAGATCTTAACCAAGAAGAAGAAGTTATAGAATATGAAAATCAAGAAGATGAAAATAAAAATTTGCAAGACCATGAAGAATTTCAAGATGCTGAAGACAATGAAGAAGAACCGACGATAGTTCAAAGACAATGAAGAAATCGAAGTACCTTAAAAAGACCAAATTACTTTCATAATTTTATCTTTGAACTTGTAAGCAATGATCCTGAAGATTACGAAGAAGCTTTAAATAGTGAAGATAAAGTACATTGGCAAGTTGCTATGGAAAAAGAAATTTACTCTTTTCAAGAAAACAATACCTGGAAAACAATACCGGATTTACCAAAAGTTAAGAAAGCTTTACCCTGCAAGTGGGTTTTCCGTATAAAAAAGAATCCTGATGGCAGCGTTGAAAGGCATAAGGCTAGGCTCGTTGTCAAAGGATTCAAGCAGAAGCGAGGTATCGATCATAACCAAACATACAGTCCAGTAGCAAAATTAGCTACAATAAGATCAATTATAAGTATAGCAGCATCAGAAAAGATGCATCTATCACAGTTTGATGTATCAACAGCGTTTTTTTTTTTTGGAGAACTTCAAGAGGATATCTACATGCAACAACCTGAAGGCTATACAGATGGATCACAGGAAGTATGCAAACTAAATAAAAGCCTGTATGGTTTAAAACAAGCACCAAGATGCTGGAATAATCGCTTTGGTGTATTCTTATCTAAATTAGGATTTAATGTCAGTGAAGCTGATCCATGTCTCTACACAAAAATGGATGGTGAGAAGAAACTCATTCTTGTTCTTTATGTGGATGATGGATTAGTTGCGGCTACAGATTTAAAAGATTTAGAAGGATTCATACAAAACTTGAGAAAGGAATTCAAAATAATTTCGAAAAAAGCCGAATATTTCTTGGGACTCGAAATTAAATACGAAGATGATGGCATTCGAATGAGTCAAAAAGCTCATGCAAACAAAATGTTAGAGCGATTTACCTTTGCAGAATGTAAACCTGTTTCTACACCGATACTGAAGACCTCAGAGTTGCCTACACCTGAAAGGAAACCTCAAGAAAACATAATTTTCCTTATCGACAAGCTGTTGGAGCTCTTATGTATCTAATGCTGGGAACGAGGCCGGACCTTGCATATACTGTTGGGTTCCTATCAAGATCATTGGAAAATCCAACTCAAGAAGATGTAGGAGAGTGAAGGGAGTTTTCCGATACATTCAAGGAACAAAAGATACCGGAATCCTATACCGATCAAACAGTAAAGAGAACATATTTGACTGCTATAGTGATGCTGATTTTGGAGGTTGTACTAAAACCGGAAGATCAACTACTGGAGTTGTCATTATCTATGCAGGAGGTGCGATATCCTGGATGAGTCAACGCCAAACTATGGTTGCTACTTTGACAACAGAAGCTGAAATAGTAGCTGCCAACGAAGCATCAAAAGAAATAATTTGGGTAACAAGATTATTTAAATTAATACTCAACGTATCCAACATACCAACTCTTAAAGTCGACAATACAGCAGCAGTGAGATTATCCCAATCCCGAATTTCATAAAAGAACAAAACATTTAACTTTGAAACATTTCTTTATACGTGAAAAAGTCAACGAAGGTGCACTGGGTATTCAACAAATCTCAACAGATCGACAAATTGCTGATATTATGACAAAACCATTGCCAAAAATTAGACTATGTCTGCTTTGTAAAATGATGTTGTTGTTGTAATTATCATTTTGTTTTTGTATTTTGGTTTTTAACTAGTTTTATTAATTTAAAATTTATAGTTTCTTTTAACAAGGGGAAGTGTTGAAGTTGTTAATATAAAACTTTAAATATGAACTTTACTTGTTGTATTTTTGATTTTTCCTAAAATTGTTTTTAATATCAAATCAAATATCAAATAAACTTTGTATTCGAAATTATATCAAACAATCAACATCGTTTTTATTTCATAACGAATTAAAAATTATTTGGAAACTTTAAAATGAACTGATAAACCTTCAGATTTCCAGCATTAAAGAGAACGCAGAAAAATTCCAACTCGCTAATGTTCACACTGTCAAGAAGCTTGCTTTGTCTGCACAAACCATCGATCAAGATGAGCTCCAAGAGTTTAAGCATCTAAAAGGACTTCCTTTTGAGTCCTATACTAAAGCTGTTCCGCGATTGCTTATTGGGGTAAACAACGCTCAACTTGGTCATCCATTAAAATCGAAGGAAGGTAGTTGGAATGAGCCTATTGCGACGAAAACTCGCCTAGGGTGGGTAGTTCACGGAAATTGCATCAATGAAGAAAAGAAACACATTCAAGCGTACAGTTTCCATGTTTGTGACTGGAACGACCTAGACCTTAATCGATTGGTGAATGACTTCATTTGTGATGACAATTTTGAAACTTCAGAGTTCCAAAATTCTTTGATGTCGCAAGATGATGCTCGGGCCTTAGAACAACTCAGCAACAATACAGTTCGCAAAGATGGATGGTTCGAAACGTCACTACTTTGGAAATTCGATGATGTGCAGCTACCTGATAGTTACCCTATGGCTAAGCGACGGTGGGAGTGCCTTAAAAAACGGATGGAGCGTATCCCAGATCTAGCCAAATTGCTAGATAGTAAAATTAAAGAGTACGTCCAGAAGGGATATGCCCGGAGAGTAACGGCTGAAGAGATCCAAGAAAATCAAAGTCAATCGTGGTACTTACCAATCTTTCCTGTTGAGAATGCTATAAACCCGGCAAAGTTAGAATTGTGTGGGATGCTGCAGCATCAGTTCGTGGAATATCATTGAATTCAGTACTCTTAAAGGGTCCTGATTAACTTACGGCCTTAACTTTGGTCATATATAAGTTTAGACAACAGAAGATCGCTATTTGCGGAGACATCAAGGAAATGTTTCATCCAGTTAAAATCCGCAAAGCAGATTAACATTAGGTATCAGCGATTCTTGTGGGGGTACAACAATGATGGTCAGCCCGATACGTACATCAAAACAGTGATGACCTTTGGGGCGACTTGTTCGCCGTGTAGGCACATTATATTAAAAATACCAATGCTGAACAATTTGCTGCAAAATATCCAAGAGCTGTCAACTCCATTTAGGAGAATCATTATGTGGATGACTTAATGGACAGTGTACCAACAGAGGAGGAAGCAGTCAAATTAGCTGAAGAGATACGTCGCTGTAGTCTACATCCGAAATTCTTGTAATGAGTTAACAGAGACCAGTTTAATTGGTGCAAAAACACGAGTAGGGTTGGCCGTGGCGCGATGGTATGCGTGGTCGCCTGTCACCCTCACAGGTCAAAGGTTCGATCACTGCCGTAGTTCTATGTCATGTTCTTATTCCATTATCATTGATCATTGTTGGGCCGCTGGTTTACTCATTACATGTTGTTCAGGCATAACACTAACAACATGTGTTTGAGTAAATACTAGTATGCCACAAATATGACAATGAACAAAATAATGCGAATTATAAAGGGACATTGCCGCCAACCCTGGAGATACAATCTGAGACAACCACCACCTTCAGTCTCAGTACCTCGCGCCACATACCTTTCCATACACCTTTCCCTTCCCATCCCTATCCATCACGCCCACGCTGTGTTGAACAAACATATAAAGGGTACACCTTACCCTTGAGCGCGCGCAAATTATATATTTAAAAAAAAAGTAGCACCTCTTAAGTCGCTATCTATTTTTCGCCTCGAATTACAGGCAGCCCTTCTCGGTGCACGATTTGCGAAGTGTATTGCCGAATCACATGGAATTTGCTCTAGCCGCCGTTTTTTCTGGTGGGACTCTAAACCCGTTCTATGTTGGCTTCGATCTGACTATCGAAAGTACCGCCAATTTGTAGCGTTCCGTGTGAGTGAAATTTTGGAGCTCAGTAAAATTGATGAGTGGAATTGGGTACCCTATATGAATGTAGCTGATGAAGCTACCAAATGGCAAAAACCACCTGATCTTAAACCTACCAGCAGATGGTTTAATAGACCAAAGTTTGTGAAACTCTCACCAGATAAATGGCCAAAATAAAAAATCACGGGAACCACAATCGAAGAGATGAAATCAAACTTCTTCGGCGTTCATACTCAAGTTCAGGAAGATATGTATAGGTCCAAAACATCATCTAGCTGGAGGAAACTGCTTCGGAGCACTGCTTACGTCCTTCGATTTATTCATAATACGAGCACCAAAAGGATTAAGTTGCCTAGGTTGAATGGACCCTTCTCACGCAAAGAATTACAGGCTTCAGAAAATGTATTGCTGAAAGAGGCACAAAATAGTGAGTATGCAGAAGAGACCGCACACCTTACAATGAATCGTTGTATCCAGAAAAGTAGCTCTATTCTTAATCTAAATCCATTCCTTGACGAAAATGGTATCGTTCGAGCAAATGGAAGAATCTGTTCGGCAGAGGGCGCCAGTGCAGATGTTAGACAACCCACAATTCTTCCAAGATGGAATGAAATTACTTTATTCATTATAAATGATATGCATTGACAGAACAGACACCGAAATGACGAGACAGTGGTGAATATCTTACGTTAAAGATTCTTAATTTCCCACATGAGATCAGCTCTGAAAATCGTGAAAAACAACTGCCAAAAATGCAAAAACAACAAAGCTCAACCACGTCCACCAATAATGGCATTTTCGTTTGTCGGGGTTGACTATTTTGGACCAATAAACAGTCAGTGTAAGTAGAAGAATTTAAAAGCGCTGGGGAGTTCTTCTAACTTGTCTTACCATAAGAGCCGTTCATATTGAAGTCGCTCATACTTTGACGACGGATTCATGTATCCTTTGCCTTCAAAATTTCATTGCCAGAAGAGGTACACCAATCGAATTCCACAGCCATAATGGGACTAATTTCCATGGTGCGGAACGCGAACTGCGGGAAGTGGGTTCTTCTATCCAGAGGGACCCAAATGATGAACTGCTACGAAGTATGCTCATAGAAGCAGAAAACATCTTAAACTCACGGCCCTTAACATTCCAATAGATGCCAAAAATCCGGAAGCTTTAACGCCTAACCATTTCTTGTTGGGTTCAGCCTGTGGTAGATTTCAGCGACGACGTCATATTACACCGCAAAAATTGGCTTACCTCACAGCATTTTGCGGAACGCTTCGGGAAGTGCTGGGTATCAGAATACCTGTCTACGTTTACCAGACGCACTAAATGGTTCATTCCTACGAAACCTCTAGAGGTTCGTTGATCCAAATATTCCCAAGAACAGTTCGCCTAAAGGGCGAATTGTCAAAGTCAAGTTATTAAAGGATAATCAAGTAAGAAGCGCCGTCATTCAAACTCAGATTAGTTCTCATCGTGAAGTTGTGGGGTACACTCGTGTCGAGAATTTTTCTTTATTTATCTAAAACTTAAACTATAAATATGTATTGCATTTATAATCTAAAAGTTGGAAGTCGGGATGCACGAATTCAGTGTCATCATTGTAAAACTTTTTTTCATTTAAATTGTGTTAAATTAAAACCTATTGACAGAGATTTTATGAACAAAAACAATATACCATTTATCTGTCCGAAATGTAATAAAAAAAGAAGAGATTCTCTTCGCCACTCTCCAACACAACATCAAGTTACAATACCTGCCTACGCTTACCAGACGCACTAAATGGTTCATTCCTACGAAACCTCTAGAGGTTGGTGACATAGTCTTGTTCGTTGATCCAAATAATCCCAAGAACAGTTCGCCTAAAGGGCGAATTGTCAAAGTCAAGTTATTAAAGGATAATCAAGTAAGAAGCGCCGTCATTCAAACTCAGATTAGTTCTCATCGTGAAGTTGTGGGGTACACTCGTGTCGAGAATTTTTCTTTATTTATCTAAAACTTAAACTATAAATATGTATTGCATTTGTAATCTAAAAGTTGGAAGTCGGGATGCACGAATTCAGTGTCATCATTGTAAAACTTTTTTTCATTTAAATTGTGTTAAATTAAAACCTATTGACAGAGATTATATGAACAAAAACAATATACCATTTATCTGTCCGAAATGTAATAAAAAAAGAAGAGATTCTCTTCGCCACTCTCCAACACAACATCAAGTTACATCACCTGTGTTGACTACATCTATCGCACACCGTGATACGTAACAACATGCATCTTTTAACCAAAATGCTTCTAATCTATTGCTACAACCTGCCATCTCACCAACACCCACATCTTCTACACAACCACTTAAATCATCCGTTTTATCTGCTTCCGACTCAAACACATCAGCAACTCAGAAAATATCTACATCATCAGCATTTCCACAACGACAAACGTCATCATCAACATCATCAGCATCACCATCACTAAACAATAATCCGACACAAAATTTATCACATCAAAACCTAAATTCTACCACCAGCACAACTCTACCCTCCACCACTCCACCACTCCACCATCAACACCAGCCTCATCAACTTTAACCTCCACCACTCTACCATCAACACCAGCCTCAGCATCAACATCCACATCAACAGCTATTTCACTGCCAACACCCGCACCACTGCATGTAGTTGATCTTGTTCTCAACCAAAGTTCAAAGGTCATCTATGAAAATAACAATAGAACGCACCATACCATGCCACCGTCACTAAAATCATCTGCACTACCGCCACCGCCGCCGCATAAACATACTGAAGAGGCATTTCAAATGCCTTTCAACAGCAATGCATTGCCTGCAGCTACCGATCACACGAAACCTATCACTCTGGAAGTAGTTTATAGAGAGATCTTGTCTATGAACAAAGAACTTATTTCTCTAAAAGAAACCAACAAAAATGCGTTATCTCTTATCAACGTGCTTCAAGAGGACAATCGCACTCTACACATCAAGATTGAGAAATTGCAAAACAAAGTGAATTCGTTACAACAAAAATCGCCTAACAAATGCATTGACATTGTTGGTATTCCTTTTGTCAACCAGAAAAATGCATTGCCGTCGGCAGTTAAGCTTATTGCGGAAGGTCTGGATGCTAGTTTCAGTGCTTCTGATATCAAACAGTGTTATGTAAAATCGATCAATAATAAAATCCATGCAACAAATAAAAACAATAACTCTGCAGCTATAGTTAATAAACCATTGGACATCGTGTGTGTTAAATTAAAAACTATGGAATGCAAGGAAAAGATCATCTCTCATCAGCGGAAAAAAACAACTATCATCATGTATTTTTAGTGAACAATTTGAAAAGAAACCAATATTTATTAATGAAACTCTTACTAGTATAAATAGAAATTTATTCAACAAAGCTAGATTAGTCAAAAAAGAAAAAAGTTTTTCGTATTTATCGATTAAAAGAGGGGTAATCTTAATGAAGAAACATGAAGAGGAAAAACGTTTCGTATATCTTCATTTGAAGATCTTAATAAAATAACTTAACTATGGAAAGTAATTTTAATATAGATTTTAATGTTTCTACGTTAATTACTCCTTTTTCCCATTTTGATAGAGAATTTCATAAAAGTGTTTTTAATTCTGATAACTATAACAACAGTTTTTTTATTGTACAACAAAACATTCGAAGCTTGAGAAAGAATTTTGATTTGTTTTTGGTTCATATTGAATCGTTTGTTAATAAGCCTGATATAATTTTTCTAACTGAAATATGGATTTTTGGGCATGAAAAGAATTTTTTTAATATTCCTGGTTATAAGATGTATGCAAAGTGTAATAATTCTTATGCGTCTGGTGGTACTGCTGTGTATATAAATGAAGGAATTAATTGTGAGTATACAAGCTTAGATATGCTAAAGATTTCTCTCATTATTAATTCATTCAAATTAGTCTTTATATGTCTTTATAGATTTCATTTTATAAGTGAAGATGTTTTTATTGAAGAGCTTTCAAACATTCTAAATAATCAAAATGCAAAAAATTTGTTCGTAGTTGGTGATTTTAACTTAGATATCTTAGTAGATTCTTCTTACGTTGAAAACTATAAATTGTTGATGTCATCTAATGGTCTAGAATCATGTATTAATGAGCCAACTAGAATAACCTCTACGTCAAAGACCTGCATTGATCATATTTTCGCCAGACTTGACCTTAAGGCAAATATTTCTCTCATTAGCTCTATATCAGAGTTGAAAATTTCTGATCATAGCATGACATCCCTGTTTTTTAATTTTATTGAAAGGATAAAGTACCAAAGTGTAAGAATCAATTCTGTTAAAACTACAAGTAGAACCAATTTTAATTTACTGAATGCGAACTTGATCCAAGAAAATTGGTTAGACGTCTATATGGAATCCGATCCGTCTTTAGCTTTCGATAAATTTTTAAATATATTTAATGGCTATGTTGTTCAAAGTTCCGAAACATTTAGTTGCAGAAAAAAAAAAATAAGAAAACTTAAGCCATGGATGCCTATTCACCTTTTAAAAAAAATAGAGAAAAAAAATATCTTAAGGTTAAAGTGTAAAAAACACCCTAATAACATTAATTTTCGAAAGAATTATGAACTTCTTTGCAAGGAAATTTCTATGTCAACAAATTCCATAATGCCCGAGGTAACTTAAGAAAGGAATGGAAAATAGTAAATGAGTTATTTGATAAAAATGGTGATTTAGGTACTCCAGTTATTTTGAACCATGAAAATTTGAATGTTGTTGATCATTCTGAAATTGGGAAACTATTTAATAAATATTTTACTAAAATAGCTAGGGATACTCTTTCTGAAGCTGGAATCAGCAGGAGTACTGAAACTTGCTCGGATAATTGCTTTAATGAAAGGACTTATTCAAATAGTTTTTACTTTGATCCAATCTCTTCTTTTGAGATTTTCAAAACTATTATGGCGTTAGACAATTCGGATTCTTACACGAAAAATAGTTATTCTAATAATTTTATCAAAAAAGTTTGTCTAAATTTGGTTGATGTTTTAGCACATTTACTCAATAAAAGTATTTCATGGCCAATTTCCGAAAAACATAAAAGTGGCGGAAGTTATTCCCATATTTAAAAAAGGTGATAGTAAGCGCATTAAAAATTATAGACCCATCTCGCTACTCCCAGTATTCTCTAAAATTTTTGAAAAAGTAGTAAAAATAAGAATTTTAGCCTTTTTGGAAAACATACAATTTTTCAGTTCAAAACAATTTGGATTTCGTGCTGAAAAATCAACTGAAGATACTGCACTGCTTAGCTTTTGTATTCAAGTATATGAAAGCATGAACATGAAAAAACCAACTGCTGCTTTATATATCGATATTACAAAAGCATTTGATACCGTAGATCATGATATATTGTTAATTAAACTAGAAAAAGTAGGTTTCAGAGGTTTTTGAAATGGTTTGCATCATTTCTTGAAGGTAGAAAACAAAATGTAAGAATTGGGGAAACGTTAAGTGATAGCCTTGATATTAGTATTGGAGTACCTCAAGGATCTGTTCTTGGTCCAATATTATTCCTAATTTATATTAACTCGGTATTTAGTTTGAACTTAAAAGGAAAAGCTACTGGTTTTGCCGATGATATAGCTCTGTCATATTCCAGCTCTTCAGTCTTGGACTTGGTAGCTGATATAAATCATGACCTAGATTCTATTAGGCACTGGCTTGGAATGCATAAGCTAGTTATAAGTGAAAAAACAAAGCTAATGTTTTTCAAATTACCTTTACTTGAATATAATCCTCCACAACTTATTCAGCATAGCTATGACTGCAAAAATTCTTGTTTGAGCTTGTTTACTTGTTCAACATCTAACCATAATTTAACTTTTAATGTTGATATGAACTGTTCATCTAATTGTTTTCAAATTGAACATGTTACTGAATTCAAGTATCTTGGATTGACCATTGATAATAATATGAATTGGAAAGCACAAACACTATCTCTGAAAAAATACTTGAAATCTGCCACTTATATTATGTATCACCTTAAGAATCTTTGTTGTAGGAAACTTCTTGAAATGATTTATTATGGTTTGGTTCAATCAAAGCTTCAATATGGCATAGTTTGTTGGGGTGGAACTTTTAAAAACTACCTACAACCCTTGATCGTTTCTCAAAAACATATTTTAAGAACTATCTGGAGAAAGAGACGTCTTGAATACAGCTTTGGTTTATTTTTGAGCTCTAAAATTTTACCACTCAAACATCTTTACTTTTATAAAGTTTTAAAAATATTTTATTTAAGAAGCGGTTATCTATTGAATCGAAATTTATCCTTACGTAGTAATGAGAGATATCTTGCCTACACTCCTGCTTATAATACTCAACACTTTTTTAAATTCTACACATCAGTTGCACCTAGACTTTTTAATGCGCTTCCCCTTGACATTCGTTCCACTGGCTCAGAAATCTTCTTCAATACAAAGATTAAGAAATGGCTTTTTGGCTTCGATTTTGATGAAATCAATAACATAATTAGAATTGTTGCTTAATAAATATTACATTTTTGTTTTATTTCTAACAATTTTTAGCTTTTGGTTGATGTTATTCTTGATATTGTACCCCACAACATTTAAATTACTTTTAAAGAATATTTGAAATTGTATTTTTATTGTTATATTTTTTTGTTATACTATTTTAATTGAAGATGCACTCGACACTTGTCATAGGCAACAGAGTGTATCTTTCATTCTTCAAATCTTGTTTTTTTGAATTCACTTTTAATTAATAATATATCTTTCTCATAATGTTATATCAATCATATTTGCTAACTTACCTTATATATTGTTAATTTTAAGATCATTTTATGTAAATGTCAACTGAAGATGAAAAAATAAATTGAAAAAAAAAATGGAATCTACGAAAGACCCGCAGTAAAGTTAGCGGTCAAAACTCATTAAGATACCAGTCAACAGGCAGAACTACCAAGGGGGAGTGTGAAGGCAAATGCTTTTTTTTTTTTTTTTTTATATATAATTTGCACCCACACAAGGGATTTTTTATACCCTTTTTTGTGCCAGAGACACAGTGAGTGCATTAGGAAGAAGGGAAGGGGTTGGAAAGGAGGTGTCGATGTACATTGGTCTTGAATTCCTGAACATTGCAATGATCGGGAAAGACAGAGTGTGGAAGAGAGTTCCACATTCGCGTAGTACGGCTAAAAAATGATTCCCTATACTTGAGAGTACGTCCGAAGTTGGGCTCGAGGGTAAACTGATGGGCATTCCTAGAAGCGCGAGTATTACGGGCGAATTGTTTGAGGGGAGGAATGCAACTGGCTATTTCACTAGAGCAATTACCGTAGAAGTAACGGTAGAACAAGGAGAGACACGCAACGTTACGACGGTGGTCTAAAGAGGTGAATGAGTTGGTGATCTCTCTATCACCAATCATTTTTACAGCTCTTTTTTGTATTCCATCTAAGAGGCTTAAGTAAGTAACTGGAGCACCAGCCCAGAGGTGGGAATTGTACTCAAGCTTTGGACGGATGTAGGTTTTATAGATAATAGCCAGATCAGACGGGGAAAAAAATTTCTTGCACCGTCTTAAGAAACCCAAACATCTTGCGGCATTTTTGGCGACATCGCATATGTGCTCGTTCCACGAGAGGTGGTCAGTGATGCACATACCGAGAATCTCGAGATGTTCGGTCTCGTTGATGCAAGTGCCACTCATGGACAGTGGCAAGGGGGGTATATCTCGCTTCGACGATACAAGACAGCATTGGGTTTTCGAAGCATTAAACTCTACGCGGTTTTTAATTCCCCATTGTACAATGCTGTTTAAGTCAGAGTTTAATGAGCTTATCATATTTTGCCGCTGCAGTTCCACATCCGAAGAGGAGGGATGTGAGTCTGGAAACGAATAAGAAAAGCTAAGGGTGCTATCGTCGGCGAAACAATTTATTGGATTAGATGTTACAGACAAAAGATCATTAATGAAAATGAGGAAGAGGGTTGGAGACAAAACGGAGCCCTGGGGCACACCAGCATTTATATTATGGGTTTCAGACTTGAAACCGTCCAATACAACTTGTATGGAACGGTTCGAAAGAAAGTTTCTAATCCAACGAAGAAGGGATTCATCGATACCGAAAGCACGCATTTTCGATAAAAGAGCAAGATGCCAGACTTTATCAAATGCCTTGCAACAATCTTACTTTCTCCAAAACGATGTATAGATTTGTTCCACTGTTCGGTGAGATAAACCATCAGATCACCAGTGGACCTGTTGCTGCGAAAGCCGTACTGCCGGTCATTAAGAAGCTTTCGGTCTTCGAGATATTTCTTGAGCTGATAGTTAATCAGCGTTTCCATGACCTTAGAAAGAAGGGACGTAAGTGCAATCGGACGATAATTGGAGGGAGAAGAAGATTCGCCTTTTTTTGGGATTGGCTGGACAAATGCTGTTTTCCAACTGCTCGGAACGAGCCCAGAAGAATAGGATAGATGGAAAAGCTTACGCAAGGGTTTTGCCAGCGTGGAAGAACACCTCTTCAGAATAATAGCGGGGATACCATCCGGACCAGCGGATTTATGTATGTTGAGATTCTTTAGGACTCTCGCCACAGCACGAGTGCGGAAGAAGATTTGTCCCATAGAATCATTGACGCGCTCAAGAGCTGGAGGAGTCATGACACTCTCTGGCAGCGAAGAGTTGGAGGCGAACTGCCTAGCAAAAACGTTAGCTTTTGCGAGAGAGCTAACAACTGGAGTGTCATTGTCAACGAGCGTTGGGACCGAGGAAGAAGAAGAATTCTTCATATTTTTCACAAATGACCAAAAATTCTTACTGCCTTTGGGACATTGCAGTATTTTTTGCCTTAATTTTTGGTCATGCAAAAATTTGGTCCTTCGAATATGGGCATTGCAGGCCTTCCTGGCTTGTTTAAACTTGTTCCGGTTTTCCTCAGTTGGGTTGGCTCTAAAACACCGGAACTTTACATCTTTTTCCCTGATAACCTCTTTACAGCTTGGATCAAACCATGACTTTTCCTTAGGTTTAATGCTTTTAACCCTATTCGGGATAAAAGTTTTCATACCCACAATAATCATATTAGTAATCATATCTGTGCTGGAGTCTACGTCACTATCGAGGAAACATAGTGGCCAGTTAAAGATCCGGTAAAAGTTGTTTAGACCGTCCCAGTTGGCTTTCTCGTATTGCCATACGGTTCTCTTCGGAGCTCTTTCTTTAACTGAATTAGTTTGACACGAGAAATTTGCAGATATAATACTATGGTCTGACCTGCCTAGAGGCGTTAATACATTGATAGTGTATTTATCAGGGTCAGTCGTAAGGAACAAGTCAAGAGTATTTTCCGCTTGGCCATCAATATCCGATATTCGAGTGGGCTCGGTGACAAGCTGAGTAAGGTGGTTAAACTCAGCAAAGATCTCAGCACACATTCCTTCGGGTGTTGTCTGGCCCGAATGGAGAAGCCACGAAGAATTGTGTACATTGAAATCGCCCGTAATAACGATTTCAGTGTGAGGATACAGGGATACAATTCTTTGAATGGAGTCAGACAGAGCGTCAAATTCGTGAGAAGTTGAAGCTCTGTCCAAATTTGGGCTTCGATAAAGAAAGCAGTAGTGAATGATGTGCTTATTTACGGAAAACTTAAACCACATAAAATTGAAAAAAGGGTTGGAGCAGCGTCCATATTGTGGTAAGAGTTGATAAGCAACATCATTCCTAATGTAGACGTCGAGACCATAATGGGAGAAGAATAACGGCACTAAGCAATACCCATGAATAAAAAATTCAGTAGGGTCGGAATTCTCACCTACTTGGGTTTCGCTCAGTGCCAATACAGCTGGCCTGTTCGAAACAGTGTGGATGTACGCAGCAAGAAAATTAATTCTTAGCCCACGAATATTGCAATAATCAACACTGAAATTGTCAATCATTACACGTAAAAGAATGAAAAAGACCAAAACAGACGATATCAAAAGAAATACTAAGTTGAATACAGGAATTCTTCACGATTCAGCGCCACTATTAGTGTTATGCCTTAATGGCAGCGTGAATCGATCCGACCCTGGAATTCAAATAGCAAATCTTTAATCCGTTATTGACGAAATATCATATGCTTACATTGAATAAGTATAAAAAAAAAAACTCAATGCAATGCAATGCATATGATAACCCATCAACTGTACGAAGGGGAAACAAAGAGAAGGGATTGATGGAATTATGTACTCACTGCGCTCTTGTGGCTATCGGGTATTGTTTTTTTTTTTTGCCTTTTTTGTGGGTGCATTTGTTTTTGTTTGTGTTGTTTTTGTTGTTGTTGAACACTTGTTTAATTTTAATTTTAATATTTATTTTATGTTTATTTTTGGGTGACTTGTTTAATGTTTCTTTTTATTGTTTTGTGTTTATTGTATTTTGTATGGTTTGTTTTTTGGTAACGGACGCGACGGACTTAGACGGGACAAAAAAAAAAAAAAATAACGACAAGGGACACCAGCACTGCACAAGCACAACCACTCTTGCGCTGGAGAGATGGCGTAGACCAGGACGCCCGAAGCCTTGGGGTGCGCAACTGTAGCTACTGTAGCCTAAATGTAGTTCCACGAATTGACTGTTTGGTGGAGCTACCTCCTACGAACAAATTTCAAATGCCCACCTTTTTACTTGCTTCTTTCTTTCTTGACTCTAAAACAGGATTCTAACATTGACCGGCCACGAGCACGAGGTGATTTAGTACCTACTATTTAATATATATGTGACATCCCATGAATTTTGTACATTAATACTAAGTAAGTTATTATCAAATAAGTAATTACATATAAAAAAATTGAAACTTATAATTTTTTTAATAAAGGTTTTGTAATTCTGCACATCGAAACCAATTTGTTTGATATGTGCCAATTAACAAAAAAGCCTTTGGTTGCGGTCCAATTTGTCGCAACATAAAGATTAGTTGCCTCGAACGGGTTTTCAATTAATATGAATAGAATAGAGATTAAGCACCACATATAATGAGTCTAATGATCGAGGTTGCACTCGTCTCGTAACAATCAAACCTTCAAAGTACCTACCCTGTAAATCGCATAGATAACAAAAAAAAAAATTGTGGCTTTTGTTGTTTTTGGGATTTTTAATGTAAGAAAAATTAATAACTATGGAGAAAAATCCCTGAGATTCATTTTATTTAGCCAAAAACTTCTGATTTTTTCCTTGATAAAACTACGGAATATGTTCGTTATTTTCCATCCATCCGAAAGGCGAAGTGTACCCCCGGCTTTTTAATTTGCTTTATTAATCAATGAAAAAAGATGTCTTGATATTCTGATTCAGCATTATAATTTCCTCTTCGTTGCTATCTTCTTCATCTTCGCTATTAAGAACTTGCAAGTCTTCATCGTAATATGGTTTCGAACTAATATTCTCTGTAAGAAAATAATTAATTTAAATAGAAATATTATTGTTATATTATTATAAGAACAAACTTTTTATTGGTGAACGGAATAGTTCGTTTTCGTCTTGCTCGTCGTCTTCAAAAAGTTCTTTTGCATTTTGGGGAAGAAGTGAAAAATTGTAGCACTTTTTAACACGATATCTCCTCGCTTGAATGCTGTTAATAACAAAGGTACAAGCAACGACCGTAAGAACTAACGCAAATCCAGCTGAAGAAATAAAGATCATGCGTGATACGCCCATTACGCGTTCATCTTTCTTTAAACGGAATACGATGTTACTATTTTTTTCTCTTATTTGTATGATTTGTGAAGAATGGTAATGACCAGGCGATTCAATCTCAATTGATAAACGACCTAAGGGAACGTTGTGCAAAATGTAGCCTCCATCGCTGTTTGTAACATTATTACTCGTAAATGCTTTATTTTTTATTTTTGTGTATATTTTGGCATTATTGATAGGGTGATTTTCTAGGTCCAGCACAAATCCTTGAAAACAATAAGTAATAATAATAAATATAGATAATAATAGTAAATATAGGTTATTTTCAGATATTTTTTGTATACTAAAAGTAATTAAAAACAAAAACATTTGTTTCTATCTTTTCACCTTTAATTTTGTAAACGATTGAGGGTAATGAAAAATCTTACATTTCAAGTTTCAGTTATTTTTAATAAGTAGTATTTATAGGTACACTAGCAAACCCGGCGAACTCCGTTTCGCCACCAGATGGCTTCGTTCTTTGTAACATTTCGTTTGGGGATTAAAAAATGAAGAACAATTTTTTTGTTTTATATTTCGCCGGCTGAATGCTTAAATGCCCCACAGACCACTTTTTCGGGAAACTGAGTTAAAGATGCAGTTATACTAATTCGTATGTTTTCTTTCGTTTGGTGATATTCCCGTTGCTCTATCTATATTATTAACGAAGTTACAGATACCGGTTTTGCTCCAAAGACCACATTTTTTCGGTTCTGTTCGTTCTTATTTGCCGCATATCCAAAATTTGTATGAGGTGGGGCAGTTTTTCTACTAAAGTTTTAAAAACAGACGCTTAAAGCTTAAATGCCTCATTGCAATGGGTAATGGAAATAGATCAAACTTCACTCAAATATATTTTCAATGCTTAGTTGCCCCATATCCACATGAGATGAGATACATAGAGCATATAAGCTCTCACAATCTATTGAAACCAATTGACATTTTTCTTGCTTTTGTGCCCTATATCCATGGACAAAAGTGTAATCAGCTGGAAAAGTATGAATAGAAGTAATTTTTTATAAAATAATTTTTAAATTAACTCAAAATAATTAAATAATGTTATTTTTAACTATTTATGAAATTATCTATTTTCTATTTCTACTTTCTATTTTAAAAAAAAACTTATGTTCCTACAATTCCGAGCAAATTCTAAATTTATTTTTTATTTATTATTTATATTTTTCTATATCATTTTTAAAATGAACTTTGAATAAAAACATTAATTAAAAACCGAAAAAATGCTGTCTATATTTTAATTAAATATTTATTGATTATTTTCCGACGCTTCAACTCTATGCTGATTAAGTAATATCTGTTAAGGATATAAAGATAATTTTCCAAAAAAGGCCATAATATTTCTTTTTTTAAATATTTTAGAAAAAATAAAAACGAGGTAAAAATAAGGAAAAAAAATATTTTTAATAAGACTATTTCTATATATTCAGGTTCACAAACTAAAATAATGCGTTTAGAGTATTCTTAATAAGGTTTTTATCGATAATGTTCAAACATTTTTGTTTTGTTTTTACTAAAATGGATAAAAACAAAAACGGTAAAAACCAAAAATAATTAATTTAAAAAAATGCGAAAAAATACTAAAACTTAATCCTATGAATGCTGAAGCATTTTTTAAACCAATTCCGAATAAAATTGAATGTATTTTTCTAGGAAATTTTAAGAACTAAAGTTCAAGTTGGGTATTTTTAATAGTAAAGTGTGAAAATACTTTGCCATTTTTCATACTTTTTTTATCGACTTAAAAAGAAGCCAATGTAATATAGAGGAGGGCTAAGCCATTCTATTAATATTACTTTTTGTTTTATATTTTTATCACTACAAACAGATTTTTAAAAATTAAAAGTGTTCAAAATTTAAAATTTTATTATTATATTTACTATCGTTGATTGCCCAATGTTAAAAGCATAAAGGTTCTATATCCATAGGAAATTTGCAGTTTGGTTTTCATAGATTTAACATTCGTATGGAAAGGGTTTTATATCCGTTTTTGACTTTTTCTAAACTTTTTTTTTTTTTTTTTTAAATAACAATAAATGTTTTTAACCTTAGGATTTCAAATTTAAAAAAAGGAATATTCCATTCATGTATATAAAAATTCAGAGGTCGAAATTTTCAAATGCAAAATAACGAAATTATGTTTCAAACTTTAAAATTCGTTTTCTGAGGAATAATTTTTTTGTATATGGGGCATTTAAACATTCAGCCGGCTATTTGAAAAGGAAAAATTTATTCCATTTCACAACAGTAATGAATTAATTCATTTCAATTACAAAAATAAAGTGTAATTAAGTTGAACTTCTCTAAGTAAAAAATGAAAGTGAATCCAAAGTAAATACTGAATCGAAGCGTTATACCTTACGTGTCCGCAAATTATCTGTTTCATTGAAGTGCTCTTTGGTAAACCATATTTTTGTTTTTTGGTCTGATTTTAACACAAACAAAGCGGACGGTTTCCCAACTCGTGAACACGCAACATATAGCTGCCCATAAAAAAAATATTTTCTAAATTTATCCCGCAAACACTAAGTGATTGGCCCTGTGACTTGTTAATTGTCATTGCGAACCGGAAATTGCAATCGTTTGAAGTCAAACGGAAGATCAGTCGGAATCATTGGTATTCGAGGAATACATACATTTTTACCTGCGTACTTTCCGTTAATAACGGTTGCCTCAATCAAATTCGGCATAAGTCTTTTCACCGCAAGTCGAGTACGGTTGCAAAGTCGCGGTGGATTCAAATTGCGCAATAAATTTGAGTTGCAAGTTATGTGGTGGAAATCCTGGTAGCTCCAGAGAGTTCAAAACTCCGTTGGATAATTTACTACATCATCGTAATTTGTTATGGAATCAACGGATTTGTATGTCACCAAATCGCCATCGTTTTTGATTGAATGGTGAAATTCAGTGCGTGTATATCATTATTCTTTGCGGCGGGAATTGCTCGTTGACTTGGCTAACAATTGTTTGGAAAGTTGTGCAGCACTTTGATCATTTTAAAGTTGAACTCTCATATTAGTGGTTAGCGATAATGGCAAACAATTAAGATAGAATAAGTAATTTATTTATTTTTGAAGAATACGGTGTGACTTCTGATCGTGTGATGGTGTAGTGTGTGGTGTATGTGTAGTTGTTATGTGGTGCAATTGATTGTGTTGGTGTGATTGATTGGTTGTGTGTTGTATCTTTTACCTTGCAAGTCGGCATGAAGCCGCCTTTTCGAATGATATTAGCTCCAAAGAAAGTCATGCCAAAGCAGTTATTGTATTCAAGGATGTGTTGAAGAAAATGGTTGGAATCGGGATCAGTTCCATCGAACAATGGTTTCAGTGGCTGTAGTGGTGTAAGTAGTGGATCCAGTTTGGCTTTTCCACTTGCGCAGCAATCCAGCCGTTTCTCTTTTGAACTTTAACGCATTGCAATATCGGCATACAGTCGTCATTGGTCCAATATCTAAATTGTCATCATCACTGTAGTTCGCAGTGGGATCTTATTGGAATGCCAAGCGATTGTATGATGCCAATGATCTTCGTGTGCTCACGCGTTGTCTCAATCGGGCATTTTCTCTTATTATATTTTGTCTTTCTTCGCTTAAGTTCTGTGAATACACTTGTTGCTGGCTTGCATGTCTTGTGCGGCGGCCGATGTTCGCTCGTCGTCCTCTCGGCATTTTGGACTATGGACAGACTAGTGAATTTAACCTCAAATGCACGATCCACATAATTTACACAGGTCAACATACCACCTTAACTACAAATGCCTGCTGTTGAAGTTGAATAAAAACTTACACAATACGCGTGATTGATTTGATGGTTTCCAATTGAACTGTTAGGGAAAGAATAACTTTAACCTCAATTTCGCAGTGAGCACAATACCGGTTTGAAGTTAGCGTTTGAAAGAACGTGCGCATAATAAATGTCACATGAAATTAACTGAGCAGAGTACAATGAGTAGCTGTCAAACAATGTTTCACGCACCACCGCCATCTACATAAAATGAAACGTACTTATTTTCGTGAGGGATAATCACACACCACGTACTGGCGCCGTTGTAGTACAAGCTATGTATCAGAGATGGCGCTTTATGTGAAAAATGATTTTCCCTGTTTTCCTGCTTTTCTCTTGAAGTTTTTTCCTGAATTTTTTGCTTTAAACCTCACGGACCCCAAGACCTTTCCAACGAATGCAAAACCATGGAAATCGGTTGATGCGTTCTGGAGTTATAGCGTCAGGAAGTAAGACCCGACTTATTTTTATATACATAATAGAGATATAACGAATAAAATTAAAAATAGGTTAAAGAAGGAACAACAAAAGAGTTACAAAACAGTAACATTATATTAGAAAAAGTATATCTTATCAACTAGTTAATAAGTTTGACACCTTAGTGATTTCACAAAATTAACCGGACAATAAAATTACATTAATAATTAAATGAAATAAAATTAAAAAACGATCTTTTACTATCCGACTCACTTTGAATGCATTTCGGAATACCTTCATTCCATCTTCAGCAAACACGACTATGTATCCAGTGCTAATCATCGGCGATGTAATTTCTTGCAATTTGGTCAAACAGTAAAGCACAACAAAAACTATAACACTCACAATATGTGAACAAAAAATTAAAACAAAAACGGTCAAACGCGATTGAAGAGGCATGACACAATGTTGCCACTGTCTTGATTTAAAAGATTTGTGCCCTTCTGAATATAAAAACTTTCAAATGCGTCAAGTTGTGCCTCATTTGTGACTGTTTTAACTAGGCGTACACTATCTTTTTCGTTTACGTTATGATTTTCCGTTAACACATGTGATGCTACGGCGGCGGAGCAAAGAGGTTTATTTAAACGAATGCTGGTGATATGGTCATTAAATCTCTTTTCTACGCTTCGTTTGGTTTGACCGATGTATTCGCGTTCACAAACATTACATTTAACCGCGTAAATACCGGACTTTTTTAAATTGGGTGTCTTATCCTTTGTGGAACACAGCAAGTTACATAATTTATTATTGGTTTTATAAACAATGTCCAAACTATGTTCTTTGAATTTCTTTTTCAATTTGTATGTTATTGCTGGTGTAAAAGATAAGGGCACTTTACGATTATTTTCTTTTTTATTTTCTAAAAACAGAGTTGTTAATTCTGAAGCACGTATTTTGTTTGAGTGGTGTAAAACTATATCATTGATAGTCGTGTTTGCTGAAGATGGAATGAAGGTATTCCGAAATGCATTCAAAGTGAGTCGGATAGTAAAAGATCGTTTTTTAATTTTATTTCATTTAATTATTAATGTAATTTTATTGTCCGGTTAATTTTGTGAAATCACTAAGGTGTCAAACTTATTAACTAGTTGATTTTTACGGATTTCACGCGGTTCAACTCAATAATAATTTATTATATCTTATCACCTGGTTTTTTTTTACTGCAAAAACATGGATCACCTCGTCGGTATTGATTTCGATATGTCGATGAATTGACATTAACGCTAATCCAGTTAGCCGTTCTTCAGCGGTGGAATTTTATAAAAATGTTTTAAGTCGTTTCAACGTCGTAAACGTTCTTTCAGGAGATCATGTTGACACTGGCAAAGTTGCCAAATTTTTTAGAAGTGTATGTTTATTGAGGAAAAAAATCCTTACTTCAGTCTCCTAGAGCTGTTATTGCTGTCTTTGAACGCTGTCTTTCTTCTTGTTCATTACATTTTGTCTTCCACAGCATAAACTCAGTCTCTCAATCCAAAAATCTTTTTTAAAATTGAAAGTTTTCTTCGTTAAATTTTTCTTCACTTTTCCCAAGTACTGAAGGGATCAGAATATACAATGATGACAGGACAGACTTATGATTCCCAACCGCATTTCAAGCTGAGTTATGAAATCATCATCTGTTCGTGGAGTTTTTAAAGTTTCATTTTCATCCACAATATTTAGAAGCCCTTGCACAGTCTCAAAGATATCTTTGAATTCAGCAATAAAATTTTCTCGAATTTTTCGAAAAGTATTTGTAACTAGCTGTAGGTACGTGTTCCAGCGCTGACACTAGGTCACAAGAGGGAAATTGCAAAATTATACATAGTGGTAGTGTATATGAAAATACTATCCCTAAGCAGCACAAGCTTATCAAAAAGTCTCTGGACAAAACTGATTTCAAAAAAACAACTAGCTTTAGATGAGGTTTCAGAATCTTTATCAGTGCTTAACTCTTCCAAAGTAAGCATGCCTTTAAAAAATTCTTCAAACCTTATCAATCCATCATGATTAAATTCCTCCATTTAGTTTCAGCATAGTTATTTTTTAATATTTTGTTGCAACAAATGTGTACGTTTTGCCGACAGCTAAAAAAATTCCCAACTGTTTGTACTATCCCAATCGTATTTCTAACAGGCTGAATTTGAGAAGAATGTCCTAGCTCGAGGTTTAGGTCACTGCTGCAATTTTCTTTTCCTTTTCTTTTTATGCTTCTATTATTTTCTTCAGAATTGGTCTCTGCTGCTGTCACAAAGGCTTGCAATTCGAATCAAGGTTTATGTTAAATCATTTTCTTCTTGAAGAACGTGAGCGTTTTTCTTCAGCTGTCACTTTCCAAACTGCTTCTCTGACAGAGGCTTTTCATTTTTGTAATTAGAGCAAATTCTGAAGTCTGCTTTTAATTTTTTTAAATTTAAGAAAATAGGTATTTGGTTGTCTTTTGATGTGATTATAGTTATTTTCGTTTGATAAAAACAGTAATTATTATAAATATACACACTACACAGCCTGGCAGAAAGCCTCGTATTAAACCCTCCTAGTGGGTGCCGGGCGGTAATGATCACGACAGTTATCTTGTATGTTGTCAAGATGGGGATCAGCTAAGGTCAGGTTGAATTGCTAAGGTTTCCTACTCCTTAATAGTAGCAACCCTTGGCAATGCAATTTGACCATAGATACCGGATCCCTAATTTCAGTGGTGGTGTGAACGTTTTTACATATTCCGTGCCGAAGAATGAAAGGCTGGCGGGTAAACCAGTCGCAAACGAGCTCATTCGGATGCCCTGGCCGGGTCCGTCTTAAATCCTGCCTTACCCCGGTATATCGGCTCTGCCGGGGCTGACCTCTCTTTTTCGACCTACTCGTGGGAACCAAATTTAAATTTAAAATCAAAATGGACAAAATGACGACAAACATTTGCAACACAACGGACAACGAAGACGAACTCCTGGCTTCTAGCCAGGAGACACTGACGGGAAGCTTTCTAAGCACAGATAACTGTGCTGACGAAATATCTTCTAAAACTTCAGGGAGCATAGCTAGTACCAGCCAAGTACTCCTGTGCTTCCTAAATCGACCAATACTGACAAGCCATCGGGTAGCAATACCAGCCATAGCATTGCTATCCCTGGTAAGAAGAAATCTTCGGGCATTTTGGAGCTCTTTTGAAGCTAAGCTCTCTGAGATGGTTTTCTTTTACACTTTGACCGCTAATGAGGCACCCTATCCTTGTTTTGACTCAGGTGAAATGCTCAGGGGATACAGGGTTATCAAATGCGAGAATGCGTTTTCAAGGGATTTCCTTACAGAAAGCATTGCTAAGGTCAGCAATGACTGGGAAGGCCTGAAGCTCAAGCTCATCCCAGCTAAAGATATCCCTAGACAACCAAAGGCTTGCATTTGGTTGCCTCGCATGGGCATCAAACCTAGTGGACAGGAGCTGATCCGTTGTCTTCAGAGGTTGAATCCACTGGTCCCCATGCACGACTGGGCTGTCATCAAGGTGGAGGAACCGCAAAAGACCAGCGCTCATAGCCTCTGAGGATCAGCGAGGAAAGCATTCGTCTTTTCAAGTTCAGAAAATTACGACGGCTGGTAAGATGTACCTACTTGATCTTTGTATATGAAAACTATAGTACTATCATGGTGGAAGTTGAATGGGGGGACATCTAAAGTGTGTCGGCAACCCTTACTTTTTTTTTTGCGGAGAGCTTATGGAGGATGATATTTATTGATATTTTTTGGATGCAATAATCCAAAAAATAGTCTCCTCTTGCCCCTACCAATAATTTCCGACGCTTAAAGACTCCCAAATTTTGCAGCGCCACCACGAGGGTCGGGGCAACATTAAAAAATACTGCCATGATAGTACTATAAATTTCATATACAAAGCTTGATATCACTGTTACAAACAACTGTAATTTGGTGGTGGAAAACTGGAGAGTATCCTCTGCAACTCTTTTTCGGATCACAGGTGGATCCTTTTTAACATAGGTTTCAAGATAGAAACCCCTCTCCCTTATAGAAATCCTAAACGAACTGACTGGAAGAAAATTAGTCAGATCACTTAATCTAAACTATGCAAATTACCAATTATTAGAGTAGAAACTGTGGAAGTTCTCGAGTCTAAGGTAGAGACCTTCGAGGCAGCCATTAAAACTGCCTTCAAGGTCTCTTGTCCAGTTAAATATAGCCGCTAAAAATGCCCTCCTTGGTGGAACGAAGATCTTTCGGCACTAAGAAAAATGACCAGAACGATCTTCAATATCTGTCAGAAGGAGAAATTCTTTCAACCTTACAAAGACTGTCTCAAAGAGTACAAGCGAGCCATAGCAGCGCCCAAGAAACTTTCCATAAAAGACATTAAGCATTCTGCCAGATTAAGTAAAGTTTTATCAAAGGAACATTGTAATCCCTCGTTCCTAAAAAAAATCTGACGGTCTCTGGGCAGCCTTTCCTGCTGAGTCTTTGAAGTGCTAATGGCAACACATTTTCCGGGCTGCGGGAACAGCAACCCCGAAATTCTGAGTACTAACGGGTGATTTTTTAGCTGGTTTGGTTTTGGCAACACTGGTTTTGACAGCTGACGTGTGTTTAGTACCTTGTGTCACTGTCAAACAGCTTCAGTTTGGTTTGCAATTTAACCATGGATCGTCTTACAAATGAACAACGCTTGCAAATTATTGAATTTTACTATCAAAATTCGTGCTCGGTTCGAAATGTTCATCGCGCGCTGCTTCCATTTTATGGTCGCAATTGCGAGGCGAGTTTGGTCAATTGGCCGCCTAGATCGTGCGATTTGACACCATTAGACTATTTTTTGTGAGGGTATGTCAAGGCTAATGTCTAAAGGGACAAGCCCACTTCGATTGACGCACTGGAAGCCAACATCCATGCATTCATTCGTGAGATACCGGCCGATATGTGTGAAAGAGTATGCCAAAATTGGACTCAGAGGATGGGCTACCTGAGACGCAGCCGCGGTCAACATTTGCGTGAAATTATCTTTAAACATTAAATTGCAAGGTTCAAACCATCGATTCAAATAAATATTTCAATCATTTTTTCGAATTTTTTGTGTTTTTTTTTTTTTTTAAGTTCTAAACCTCTTAAAAAATCACCCGTTATAAACACCGATCCAGCTCATCATCATCATCATCATCGGCTCGACAACCGGGGTCCGGTCCTGGCCTCCTTCAACAAGTCTCTCCACCTATCCCGGTCTTGAGCCGACGCCATCCAGTTGCGCACCCCAAGGCTTCGGGCGTCCTGGTCTACGCCATCTCTCCAGCGCAAGCATGGTCTACCACGCTGCCGTCTACCATAGAATGTACCACAAAGGACTTTCCGAGCAGGTTCCTCTTCACTCATGCGAGCTAGGTGCCCTGCCCACCGGAGTCTACCGAGCTTAATTTTTGTCACTATGTCTGCTTCAAGGTAGATTGCGTACAATTCATGATTGTACCGTCTCCGGAATCGCCCTTCCTCACATATGGGGCCAACAATTCTCCTTAAGACTTTTCTCTCGAACGCGGCTAAGAGGTCGGAGTGTCTTTTGCTAAGTACCCAAGTCTCGGATCCATACGTGAGTACTGGCAGGACCATGGTCCTGTACAGCAGCAGTTTTGAAGTTATGGTGAGATTTCTGGATTTGAAGAGCTTTGACAGACTATAGTAGGCTTTGTTGGAATTGAGCAGCCGCCCGCGTATTTCTTCTTCTATATTATTATCGGCTGCTACTATTGACCCAAGGTATTTAAAGGATTGCACCACTTCAAATTCGTGCTCCGCTACCTTGATTGTTTGACCAACTGTTCTTCTCGCATTCGACGCCACCATGTACTTTGTTTTACCTTCACTAATGTGCAGCCCCAGATTTTGTGCCGCCTGCTCGATCTGGATGAAGGAATCGTGTACAGCTTGTTCGGTTCTTGCGATGATGTCAATGTCGTCTGCGTAAGCCAGTATCTGGCTGGACCTGTTGACGATGGTCCCTCTTGTTGCCGTGCCAGAGTCACGGATTGCTTTCTCCAACGCCAGGTTGAAGAGGAGGCAGGCCAAACCATCCCCTTGTCGGAGTCCATTAAAGATGTTGATTGGTCTGGATAGCAATCCGGCTATTTTTACTTGGCTTGTTACGTTGGTCATGGTCAACCTACAAAGTCGTGTCAACTTATTTGGGATGCCGAATTCTCTCATGGCTTTGTAAAGTTCTACCCTGGCTATGCTATCATAGGCGGCCTTAAAGTCTATAAACAGATGGTATGTTGGGATGTTAAATTCTAGACATTTTTCCATCGCCTGCCTAAGGGTAAAGATCTGATCAGTTGTTGATTTGCCTGGAATGAAACCACACTGATATTGGCCGATTATGGTTTTAGCGTATGGGGCTATCCGTTCTTGTAGGATAGAGGAGAGTATCTTATAGGCGGTACTCAACAACGTGATACCTCTATAATTGCTGCACGTTGTGACATCTCCCTTCTTATGTATGGGGCAAATTATACCTTTTCGCCAGTCTTCTGGCATTTCTTCCTGCTCCCATACGTGCACTATAATATCATGAATTGCTTGGCGTAAGGCTGGCCCGCCGTGGTGGAATAGTTCGGCTGGTATGCCATCGGCTCCCGGAGCTTTGTTTTTCTTAAGCCGGGCTATAGCCTTCTCAACCTCTTCTATGCTTGGTGGCGGTAACATAGGGTAATCTTCTTGAAGTAGTGGAGCCTCTACTTCTGCAGTGAGCTGACCATTTAGCAATTCATTAAAGTACACTTCCCATCGCTCCAGTATGCTTTGGGGATCGGTGATCAGATTTCCCTCTCCGTCCTTGCAGTAAGTGCAGCGTGGTGTGTACTGCGTCATGTTTCGGACGGATTGGTAGAACTTCCGCGCCTGGTGCGGACCTCGCTCTCGGCTTCTTTCTAAATCACAGATGATGTTCTTCTCCCAGGCTGATTTTTTCTGTCTGTGAAGCCGTTTTTCTATTCTTCTGAGCTCTTTATATTCATCTTCGCGTGCCCGCGTTCTATGAGATTGTTGCATTGCTCGGTACGCAACATTCTTACGTTCAGTCGCTAGCTTGCATTCATCATCAAACCAGTCGTTCCGACTTCTACGACTGCTGCCTAAGATGGAATTGGCAGTACTAATGACAGTGTTTTTAAGGCGTGTCCACTTCTCATCTACGCCCAGCATACTGGCTCCAGGACTTACTCTCCCTGGATCGAGTGGTTCTAGGGCGAGTCCTAACGCAAGTCCAAAGGTGTTACTGGTGTTTTCATTGCGTAGTGCAGCCGTGTTGATTCGAACCTGATCGGCGGATGCAATACGTCTTCGCAAGGCAATCCGCCCTCGGAAAACCATACCAACAAGATAGTGATCCGAGTCGATATTGGCACCTCGGTACGTTCGTACCGTCATCAAGTTCGAGTAGTGGCGACGGTCTATCAACACGTGGTCAATTTGGTTACGAGTGACTCCATCAGGTGATACCCAGGTGGCTTTGCAACGACCATGTTTTTCGATGCTGCCAATTCTAGGACTCGAAGTCCATTGTCATTAGTGTTCTCATGCAAACTATGGGTGCCTGCGTAATGCCTGAATACCGGCTCCCGACCTTTTTTAGCGTTCAAATCCCCAAGGATGATTTTAACATCATACCTTGGACAGGCATGGAGGGCCCTCTCGACTTGTTCATAGTAAGTCTCTTTATCTTCGTCTGAGGACTCCTCCGTAGGTCCGTGAACGTTAATGAGGCTGATGTTCTTTAATTTGCCTCGCACGCGAAGGGTGCATTGCATAGCCTTTCGCTTATAGCGTTAAAGCCGATGACGGTAGACTTCATTTTTTCGCTGACCAGGAAGCCTACCCCGAGCACATGGTGTTTTGTATGACAGCTGTAATATAAGTCATATTCTTTCTTTTGCAAAACACCATTCCCTGTCCATCTTATTTCTTGCAGTGCTGTTATGTCAGCTTTATATTTTGACAGGGTATCGGCTAGCTGCTGAGCAGCTCGAGCTCTATAGAGCGATCGTACGTTCCATAAGAAAATTCGTAAATCGTTGTTCCGTTTTCGTTGCAAGGGTTGTCGTCGTGAGATCAGTCCGTTTCCGAGGCTTGTTGACGGTCTCGTAATTCTTTTAGTTTTACGGGGAATTAACCTGTTGCCAACCTGTGGAAATAGCCTGATCATATTAGCCAAACCTTTTTGGGGTTTGTTTCTAGCGGCCGCCGCGATCCAGCTCAGGAAGAGCTAATCAATTCCTTTATAACAGAGGATAGTATTTCACGGGCCATTAATACTTTTTCTCCTTACAAATCACCAGGCCTTGATGGCATAATACCAATTATGCTGCAGAAACTGCAAGACATAGCAGTGCCCTGGCTTGAAATGATCTTCAAAGGTTGCCTCTATCTCAACCATGTACCTGAGTCGTGGAGACATGTTAAAGTGGTCTTTATTCCGAAGGTAGATAGGCGAGGTCATGAATCCGCGAAGGACTTCAGACCTATTAGCTTAACATCCTTTGCATTAAAGACACTAGAGCGCATCCTTGATACTCACATTAGAGTTTTACTAGAAGTTTGTCCTCTTAATGCATCCCAGCATGCATACCTCAAAGGCAAGTCTACGGAGACTGCCCTGCATGAAGTTGTGCGTACACTGATTGTGTATTTATTGGGGTCAGAGGTTAGAAATAAGTCAAGAGTATTTTCGGCTCGGCCATTAACGTCCGATATTCGGGTAGGCTCGTTGACAAGCTGAGTAAGGTGGTTAAACTCTGCGAAGATCTCAGCACACATACCTTCGGGTGTTGTCTGGCACGAATGTTGAAGCCAAAAAGAATTGTGTACATTGAAATCGCCCGTAATAACGATTTCAGTGTGAGGATGCAAGGAAACAATTTTTTGGATGGAGTCAGACAGAGCATCAAATTCGCCAGAAGTTGAAACTATGTCCAAATTGGGCCTTCGATAAAGAAAACAATAATGCATGATGTGCCTGTTTGCCGAGAACTTGAACCACAAGAAGTTAAACAAGGGGTTGGTACTAGGACCATATTGTGGTTGAAATTGGTAAGCAATATCATTTCTTACGTAGACGGCGAGACCATGGTGGGAAAGGAATAATGGCACTAAATTATACCCATGAATTTGAAATTCAGCAGGATCTGTATTTTCACCTACTTGAGTTTCACTTAGTGCCAAAACAGTTGGCCTGTTTATAACAGAATGGGCGTACAAGGCAAGGAAATTTGCTCTAAGCCCACGAATATTACAATAGTCGACTCTGAAATTTCCAATTATTGTGAAATAAAAGAAAAAAAAAAGACTAAAACAGACGATATCTAAGAGAAAAACTGAATATGATTATAGAATACTTTTCAATACACAACACTACTACTGTTATGCCTTAGCAGTGATGTGAATCGATCCGAACCCTAACAATCAAACAGCATTTCTCTTTACATCTATTGCTAATCGTTTAGCAAGTGCATCAATTGAGAGAGCTTAGACAAGTTCAATGCAATTGATGCATCCGCTAAGCCAAACAGCTGCAGGTTGGGGAGGAAAAAGAAGGAATGCTCTACTCACTGCGCTCTGTGGGTACATACTTTTTTTTTCCCCTTTTGCTATTGATGTTGTTGTTTCTTTTTTGCGGCACTAATTATATTATTTTTTTGAGTTGGTTTTTTTTTCTATGATGACTGATGTTTTTGCTTTTAGTTAGGTGTATATTTTATTTTTAGTTTTCTTTTTTATTTTATTATATTGAGTATTATTTTTTTTGGGCTTTATGTTGGGGACAAAACGCGACGAGAATACGAGACAAAACGAAATAAAACTGTAGGGGACGAGGGGGCGACAAAACGCACAAACAAGTACAGCACACACGAAGGTGACCTTCTCTTGTCAACCTGCAGCAACAACTACAAATGCAATTGCAAAATAAGCAAACAAATGTTCATGAGTCTTGAAATCAATAAAAATAAGAAATATGTTCATGCATATTTAGATACAAAAAATATAGTAATTATTTATTTAGTATCTACTCGTACCTACAATAGGAAAAAGTGTATATCGACCGTTTATTTTTTGTGGTTATTGACTAAAAAAAATATGATTCGATTAAAATTTGAATATTAAACCCTGTTTTTGAATGAAGCTTGGCAATGGGCCCTACGATTCCAACTTGGCTGCAACCCATATTTCGTGTTTTGTTGATTTTACTTTTTTATTTTAGTTAGATTATTGTTTTAATTTTTTACACAGATGAACAAGCATATTGGAAAACAACACTTTTTTAAATGAAATAAAAAACAAATATTTGCCTACAATCTTTCAATACAATTTTGGGCTTTATTTAAAATTGTAAAATTGCGAAAAAAAATGTTTGTATTATAAGCCTCACATTTAAACTAATTGTGTACCTATTGGATTGCATCAGGTATGCAGGTAACTATTTTTTATGGGGAGGGTAGTAAAAAGAAAGGATTTCATACCTAATCTATCATAAAAATAAAAAGAGCTAAGAGATTTTTTGCACAATTAATCAATCGAAAATTATATAATACTTAAAAGATTAAAGTTTTAATTTTTGGCACTCGTCACTATAATTACGTATAAAAACCCTTTCTTTTTACTACCTATAATCTCTATAAAAAATAGGTACTACCTGCATTTTTTAATACAAAATTTGTTTTGAATCTGAGGTTTATGATATAAAAAATTATTTTGCCTAGGTAGTGTGTTTTTAAATAAAATTAGAGTCCCAAAATTTATTTAAATATAGTAGGTATTTCAACTTTTAATTCATTTAAGAAAAAGTTGTTATCCAGGAAGCACTTTGCCTGTTAATCTGTGATATTTGAAATTTATAACAAAATTAAAAAGTTTAACTTAAAAAACTAAAAAACATAAACATAAACGAATTATGGGCCGCCGCCGAGTTCAAATCAGACCAATTTCCAAACTACATAGAAAAATTCAAGTATGTATACACTTTTTCAAATAATACTAAAATAAATATTTCAATTCAATCATATAGGTGGCAAATAGTTAAGGAAGAAAATCCTGGTGAAGATATTTCATTTCAGGAGGAGATACCCCACAGCACCCAAAATCAAAGAAATGAAGAAATGATTTAAGTATTTCAACTCATGTCGGATATAGAACTATCGGAACCTGAAAGCATCAAGAGCTTGATTAAAGAAAGTGATTCTCCTGCGATTAAAAACAAGACGATTATACAAGGACGGAGGCTGGTTGATATTGATTTTTTTTTAATCTTTTGAAAACAGCTGATCAACATTGTCCCCAGTTTGGCTGCAGTTTGAAAAACTTCTCCATTGTCAAAGAAATAAGAACTGGACAACGTCGAAAGCAGAGTGCCTTTGAATAACAAAGGTAAGAATAAACCAAATGTGAACACTGCCGCTGTGCTTGGAATAACAAGTATTGGTTGTGGATACTCCCAGCTAGAAACGTTTTTGTCTATATTAGACTTACCTTGTCTCTCATTTAATAAATACCATACAATCGAAAAAATAGCTGGACAAATGTGGCAAGATGTGGCAGCCAAATACATGCTAAATGCTGCACAAGAAGAAGCTGAAGCTATTGACCCAGTTGATGGAATACCGTTTATAACAGTTGTGACAGATGCTTGTTGGAGTAAAAGATCATATAGAAAGAATTTCTCAGCTTTGTCTGGAGCAGCGGTTGTCGTCGGACTTCACACTGGAAAAGTTTTGTCAATGGGCGTTACATGCAAGCCCAAATCATATTTGCAATAGAAACTATGATGGACCTTCAACTCTGATGGAATCAGACATTCTTCTTGAAGCTTTCAAGTGCAGTGTTAAAATAAACGGTGTTAGGTACCTTACAATGCTTGCTGATGGAAACAGCAGTTCATTCAAAAAACTATTAGAAAATGATCCCTACAACGGAAGGAAAGTGGAGAAAATTAAATGTTGCAACCATTTGATGAGGAACTTTAGAAACAAGCTGGAAGCTGTTTCTAAAGGGGCAAAAACTGGCTTGAAAGGTGCTCTGACAAAAAATTTGGAGCGGATAAGAAAAGACATCTTGAGCGCAATAAAATACAGACGAATGAATACAGAAACAAAAGAAAGCTCCTTATTGGCAATCAAAGAAGACATAAGAAACGTCATTCATCATGTTTTTGGAGATCATGCAAAGTGTCCAACGTACATAAAAGAAAGTTGCAACGCTAAAGACACCAATTTGATACCTCTTATGTTAATACATGGAAACTCAACTCGGTCAACAAATAAAAGGTAGCGGATTATTCATTGACGAACAGTTCTCTTATCTTAGAGCATCACCAGATGGAATTATTGATGAAAACACCATTTGCGAGATCAAATGCCCCTTTTCAATTGCTGAATTGGATCCGATTGCAGCCATCAAAGACAAGAAACTAAATTTCATCACAGTTTCAGATGATGGTTGCGTAGGAATTAATAAGACCCATATTTACTATTATCAAATATAAGGGCAACTGCATATTTCCCAAAAGAATGTCTGTGTTTTTGCAGTTGGGACTAGAAGCAAATATGATCTATACGTTGAAAGAGTTGAAAAGGATGACGACTTTTGGGAAACTCAAATGGTGACTAAACTTTCATCTTTTTATATGGATTGGCTTTTACTAAAACTAGTAGATCCACGGGTTTCGTGGTATGAAAGTACGTGCTCCCTCAAATAACTGAGAAAGGGTTGTTTCTTTTTGTCTTTCTTCTTTTATAATTATGAAACAAAAATAAACTAAAATAAAATAAACAAATAAATTCAAGTAGGTGTATAGGTAGGTTAAAACAAATGTGAAATTATTCATTGAATAGAAATAATATCTAATATTGAATTAAATCGATTTGCTCATTATTTTATTATTTTGACACTTCAAAGACCCTTCTAGATATAAAATACAGAATGGTTTTACTTTCATTCCAATGAGACCTGAAATTTTTTTTTCGAATCAATCAATTATTTTTTTAGTCACAATTTCAAATTGGTACCTAGTTTTCTTCAAAATGTAAGAATCAAACATTACATCCTAACATGCATCCACCCCTACTGTCCTACTTTTTCTCAATATTATTGGCATCGGCTTCGGCAATCTAAAATAAATATTTTTCGTCTGAATTTTTTTTCTTCTCAATCGCCATATGTAAAAGCAAAAACAAATCTCAGTCAGTCAAATTGGTATGTCCAATTGCTATGAATTTACGACACGTAAAGGGTAAAAGTGTCATATGTATTTCAAACGCTTATTTCATATTTTAAAAATCTTGAACAAAAATCGTTTTATAATTTTCGTATTGCAGAATAATACAACAAATTAAGTGTCCATGAAAGGACTTACAATCTTACATAGTGAAAACAAAAAAATATACACAAAAAAATTAATGAAACAAATTTTACGGCAGCATACTTGGTCACACTAAGCAAGCGAATAATACAGAAAAATACCAAAACCAACCAAACTAGTTTTTTTGAGGTATATGTATGTATATAGAAAACAAAATACGAGTAGGTACACATAAAGAATCTGGAAAAATATTTTTACTCTTTTCAACATTAGCGATCGTAATAAACTTTTGTCTTGCTTTCACTTATTGGATATTTTACTGAGTACCAAGTGAATGGTGGTGAGTGTTCTTTTTGTGGATTGGTTTGGAATGTATATCTGATGTTTAAACCTAACATTGGTGAAGAACTCGGATCAATAGGTTCTACTTTTAGTTCTCACTTTTAGTTGAAGGGCTCTTAAAGGACTAGAAGAGCAGTAAGCAGTACCGAGATCATCTACAAAAACTCTTATTTTCCCTTTAAAAGGGAAATTATATATATTAGGAACAAAATCGGACCAAGTAAACCATAAATATATGTTTTATGTTACCATGTCAAAGGCTTTAGTTATGTCTACAAAAAGTCCGGCACAATATTTTTTTCGATATAGACCACTTTATAGAATGCAACAAAAGTCCAAAAGAGCATCTTCTGTGGAAAGCCCAGTCCTAAAACCAAATTGCATTGGACTAAAGAAGTTTATTTTATCAAGATAAGCGAGCATTCTAGTTTTTACAAGCTTTTCGAAAACTTTAATATTGCAGATAGCAAAGTAATTGATCTACATTTAGTTAGACTTATCTTTCCTACTTCCTTTTTTGAATAAGGGAATAACTATACCAACTTTAAGTTCATCGGGAAATTTCCCAGAGCCAATACTCAAATTGAAAACGCGTGATAATATATCTATTAGATTAGTACTAACGTGTTTTAAAAGAATATTTGAAATCTCATCTTTAACATGGGAAGTTGAATTATTTAATAAATATTGATAGTTTTTAACACATCAAATCCAGTTATTGGTTCAAAAAAGAAACTGTTTCTATAGGCAAATTGATTATCAAACTCAGAACAGCAATTTCATAACACGGATTGCCTATCAGGGAAAAAATTTTGTCCAATAGACGCAAAAAAATTGCTGAATTCGTTAACAACATCTTCCAGATTTGATATGTTAACACTTCCATTATTAAGCTCAATACAGTTAGCGTAGGTAGAATTGTTACTGTTTATGATACTATTAACAACTTTCCACTCTTTTTTTATATTACCTTTCGCTGTATTTATTTTAGAGCGGTAGTAGCTTAGTTTTGCAGTTTTTATTTCTTTATTCACATTTTTGCATAATCTCATGAACCGAATTTTAAAATTTGTGTTTGATGGATGTTTGAAGCATTTTTTTCGCAATTTGTTTTTAAGTTTAATTTTTTTGATGAGAGGAAGTTTTATCCAAGGTTTGAGACTGCTTTCTGATTTCTTTTTTGTCAGTGTATAACTAGATAAGCTTATGTGATCATTCAAGATTTTTAAGAAAATATTATAAGCTTTGGCTGCATTATCTTCAACCAATACATCTTCCCAATTTTCAAATAGCAATCTGTTGTTTAAAATATGATAGTTTACCTTGGTGACCATGGATTGCACAGGATTCCAAAATTTTAAATTGTTACATTTTATACTTTCTATGAATATTCCTGACATACAGTGATCAGTTATATGTAGATCTAAGTTGATACCAAACATAAAATTAGAGGGAATATTTTTGAAGCGTGCAAATACATGATCAAGGCAAGTACCTGAACTTAGCCTTGTGACATCATTTACGTATGAAGTTAGACCATTTTCCGCCATGAGAGCTTTAGATGAATCTGAAATTGAACAGTCTTCCAAGATATCTATATTAAAATCACCTAAAATTACAAGGTTTTGAGCTGATTTATTGGATAAAAAGTTAAACATTTCATCAATAAAGTAATTTGGTGGTAGAGCGTGAAATCTGTAGACACATATAAAGGTAAAAATGTCGTCTTCTTTATTTAGACACACCTCAATGACATCCGCACTATTTAAACTAAAAACTTTAACATCGCATTCATACATGCTATTTACAAAAACTCCCACTCCACCAGCAGTATAATTATCATTATCATTAGCATTAGCATAAAATTTATAACCATTAATATTGTAATCATTAATTTCATAAGAATATATCAAAATTTCGAATACAATAATTATTTCCGGTAAAGTAACGAATGCTTCAAGATTTGCAACCAATAAGTCAAAATCAATTTTGACGTATACTACGAATGTTTTGATGAGTTATTAAAAACGATTTGTTTTCCGAATTACAATGAAAAGAGCTATCTTAAATACATCTAATTGATCCAGTAGTGAGGCTATCGTATATAAGATCAAAATTATCGATCATGCTATTGCTCTTGGACAGAAGCTAAGTCGTCAAATGATCTTACAACAACAACCTCACTACCTTCAGCCTTTCTCATCAATATTTGAGATTTAAGAAACCATAAATACTTAAATTTCTTTTCAACTTTAATTTTTGTTGCTGCCATGAATAGATTTCTAGTATATTTTGCAAAACAGTCATTGATATAAATACTTGTTTTACCACCCACATCGAATAAATTAGAATTCAGCTTCTTCCTTGCAATACGTTTGGCTTGTATAATTGTTTGTTTGACTTCAGGTGATGAGAAATGGATACATAAAATATTATCATAAGCGGCAGATTTGGAATTAGAATTCCTTTGCTTATTGATGCGTTTAACATAATATTTAATGACATCATTATTGGAAACCGAGACGTTTAAGGCTTTGCCAAAAATAGTGCTTGCTCTTTCTTCTACATTGGAGCTATTCAGATCAGGTACACCAACAATCTAAATGACATTCTCCAGCTGCTTTTGGTCCCTCCAATTCACCTTACTCTCCAGATTCGCCACCAAAGAGCGTAATGTTTTGTTTTCTTCTTTCAGCTGTTGTATTGTTGTTAGAAATTCAGTGATGATTTTTTTTTAAGCTCAATAATTTCTCATAGAGTAGTTGTAGGGTTATCGAACTATTGACCGATGATAACTGAACTGTTGATCCAGTGCTTATGCTTAATGCATTATTGTTATCTGATGCATATACGCTCGTATTCGGAGATGAAGAATGATGGACTTGGTCGTTGGAAAAGTTGTTGTTGCGTTTGTTGCAGTTTTTTTTTTTTTTTTTTTTGGATTTCAAGTGGAAATGTTTGTTGCTGCTGCAAGTTCCTTGGTGTTAAGAGTTGTTGTTGTAGCGATGCGATAGACGGTGGCGTGATACACGCCACTTGTCACATCGATATAGTTTGCTATTTGCAGACATATGTATTGTAATATTCTGCTAAGGGTTCGCAATAAAAACTTATTTACTTTATTTCTTAACTTTTTCTTATTACATTTAAAATAAAACACACTTTACTTCAATTGAAATCACTTTTATTAATCACTGGCACAACAGTATGCAACACTACACGAACTTTATTCTTTCACTTTCAAAAATAAACTGTGTCCAATCGGTAGCGCCATCAAGCTAATATAGGGAAATTTCTGGTTTTTGGTCTAATCTCGAAAGCAATAGAAAGCTCTTGATCCTGTATCTCGATCTTTCTATTCTGACAGATAGATGGAATAATTCCCCTTCGGGCTTTGACATTTACCAATGTTCGAAAAAGCTCATTCAAAGCTCACAGCAGGTTGTTCTAATGACGATGGTAGATGGCGTTGTCATCGCATTCGAGAATCGATATAGTTCGAATGTAAAAGTCGTTATATTAGCCGCGTTTTATTATCACCGATAACCTGGATGGGTTACCCAGTGATAATAAAACGATCTAGGTTATGAAAAGTTTTTTCTTTGCGTTGTTGGCATGGGAATTTCCGTTTATGGTGTAAATTTTTGTGTGGCTGACTGAAATCGTTGATTTAATTTTTTTTTGTTGACATCTCACTTTTCTTTGTTGACATCTCACTTTTTCTTGTTTTTTTTTTCACACTAGTACCAACATTTACGATGAAAGTGGCCACCTAGCCGTCGAAGTTAAAACTATTTTCTGGGTTACAGAAATTACCTAGATAAAAAGCAAGATCCCAAATTGTTATTGTATTACGTCATGTTAAAAAATAACCTAGAACCGGATAAGAAAACCTGTATAGGTTATTTATGATAATAAAACGCGGCTATTATAATTCAAAAGTAGTTCTTTACAGTATATTCAATATCTTCTCTTTGAATGTTAACACATGATCCGTGAAAAAACAAATCACAGTCACAACATTCAATTTTCATCTTATCTATCACTTTTATGTATCTAATTCTATTTTACAAATTGAGCACTGCATTTTTTAAGATTTTATAAGTGATTTGAACAGTTTATGTAAAATTAAAAGTACGCACCCCACGACACCTTAAGAGACACGTGTAATCGCGGATACAGGTTCACATTGCCCAACCATTTCTCCCTTCTTGAGCTTACTTTCGTACGGTTTGATGTTCAGTATCCGTATAGGCACCATGTTGTTCTTTGGTGCCACCAGAGACTTCCCTACCATGATGTTTTGGGAACATTGTTCCGCATCTGGTTCCACCATGAGGTATCAATGGCTTCCAAAGTCGCCCTTTAGTTTCGTCCACACGAATGCTTCCGAAGAAGCAGACAAGCAAATATCTTTTTCGATGACGGTCCTGATAATTGTTGAGTTTTCGTTGCCATAGACCATCGGAATCTCCACATTTTGGTACTTAAGAACCTGCTTACCGATATCCAAAATTATTCCATATGCTCCTTCATGAAGTCGATTCCAGCGATGCACTCGTCAAATATATCTGCTACCAGGAATAGGTGTGAAAACTCTTGTTCTGCCAAACGGATACACTAGTGCTGCCTCTCCTGTGGCGGTCTTCAGACGGTAGCTATTGGTGTTGTGTAGTCAAGTCATCTTGACCAAGTCTCTTCGCACAATGGAGGCGGTGACACCGGTATCAATTGTAGCCACGTGTTTCTTATTGTTTATTATTGCCTCCACTGTCAGACTTTTGTTGTCTCGTTTAGTCTGTGAGAATTGGATAGTGTTTCTGGGGCCATCGATACCAGAAACCATCTTCTGCCCCTCGAAGTCGTTTCCCGTCTGGGAAACAAGTTGAGCAGGAGTGTTGGTACTATTGCTTGGTTGTTCTCGAGCGTTGGTTCTGCTTCCACAATGTTGGCATGCAGCTCTTCTCGGTGGTAATCTGCACTGCCGCTGGAGATGTCCGGTTTTGTTACAATTCCAGCATCGACAAGAGCATTCTTCAACTTCCAATTCTCTGACTCGATGAACTCATTGGGAAGCTTGTTCTACTGCTTCCATAGTCGAATTGCTCGCTGTAAGTTGATGTCAGATACAGCACTTATGAAGGCTTCTGTTGCAGGTTGGCTGACGATTTCATCCCCTTCAGCTGGATATGCGAGATGCGCCAAGCGTTCAATATCCGCTTGAAGTTGTTGCAGAGTTTCTCCTCTTTTCTGGACTCTAGTATTCAGTTGGACGAGGAAGACTTCTTGCATATGGTCATCTCCAAAGCGTTTGTCTATGGCCTGAGCAAAAGCGCTGAAGTTACCGTTTTTATCTCGCAATGGTTTGCAGCAGTTCAGCAGCAGATCCTCTGAGGGCAACCGTCAGAGCTATTGAATGTAATGGGTAAGCATTTGCACTGCGACCTTTAGATCTATTGTGCCCCCCTTTTTGATGTGGATGAGGTTTCTCATCTAAAATTCATCCTCCAAATTTGTTCCTTTGAGGAATTTAATAATTTAGAGAACGTATTTCATTCTCGTCTATATGGTACTTGCCCAGATATTTTTGTCTTTGATGCACTAGTGCATCGCATTTCCCTATTATGTGGTCCGGCGTCTCCTCATGAGCATTGCAGAATCTGCAGGAAGCGCTGCTCACTAGGCCTAGGATGCTGAGGTGTCTTCTTAGTTTGCAATGGCCGGTGAGGAGACCCGTTACACTCCTGAGATTATTCCTGATTAGGCTGATGCAGGATAGGAAACGCTCTCGGTTATAGTTCCGTTTAAGAATTTTGCCTGTCTCAGCTTGGGGAGTTCTTTCCAGATTTTTGATCTTTTCGCCTCCTCTTCAGATTTGATTCTGTTTTTAATCATATTCTCCCCTATACCACAATAGGGCTCTGGTCCCGTTAGGGGTGACATTGCTCCTATTTTTGCTAGGGAGTCAGCATCTTCATTGCCCTGTACACCGACGTGACCTGGTACCCCAATGTAGTGTGACTTTGTTTTCCTTGCCTAGTTCATTGAGCTTATTCACACATTCCCATACTAGTTAAGAAGTAATGGTGTATGAATTCAAGGCTTTTAGTGCAGCTTGACTGTCTGACATGATGGCAATGTTTTGGTTTTTGTATTTTCTATCCATGTTACGTTCTGCACATTTTCCGATGGCATTTACTTCTGCCTGGAATATGCTGGTGGACTTCCCCATCGGTATGGAAAATTTAGTTCTAGGCCCAAAAATCCCTATCCCAGTCCTTTCAGAAGTTCTCGATCCATCAGTGTTCCACTTGATGGTGTTTGCTTTGAGATTGTAGTTTTCCATTTCGCTTACCCAGTCTCTTTTGCAACTTAACTCCGTTCGGAAATGCTTTTCGAAGTTATATTTTCTAATCATGCTATCCCTGGGAATGTCAAGAAGGTTTATTTCTGTGGACTTGAGGATCATGTTTCTCTCCCTATGGCCAATAATCTTCCATGTACCAGTATTACATACAAATATACCTACATATATAATTCGTCTTCGTTACATGAATTTTTTTGTGGAAATTTTGGTTTTTTTTTTGAGAAAAAATAAATTTTTTGAATTTTTTTTCTTTTGACAACTAATTTTAAAGCCCCAATCTACAATTGATTGCATTGTTAGATTTTCACAATTGATTTCTTAATGCCTGTTTTGAAAACGTCAAGATAGCACTACTCCGAATTTAATTGTTTCAAAAAACTTAGCCAAAACAATTTTTAGAGTGTTTTTCTTTTCACAACTAATTTTAAAAGACCAAGCTACAATTAATTGCATATTTGGATTTTAAATTGAGATTTTTAAATGGCTGTTTTGGCAATATTGAAAAATTGAGCTTTTTTCATTTTGTTTTTGTTCAAAAAAGTATAAAAAAATTTTTTTTATTATTTTTTTTTGTTTCCACAACTAATTTAGTACAAAAAAGCTACAATTAACTGTAAACTCAGTTTATGAAAATATACCCATTTTCATATTTTTTTTTAGGTGAAAATTTTTTTTTGGAATTTTTTCGTTTCCAAAAACTAATTTACTACAAAAAAGCTACAACTAACTGCACACTCGGTTCTTGAAAGTTTTGAAGATGTAGTGCTAACTTGATATCAAGCTAAGACTACACCACATGTTCTTAAAAACCAGCGGAGCTACATTATTTTTGGCTGTCTACATTATTATTTACTACAAAAAAGCTACAATTAACTGTATACTTACCTTTGTATATAAAAACTATAGTACTATAGACCTGTGTGGTGGCGCTTCAAAATTGTAGGTTTAAAATTTGATTTGGGGAGTCTTTTATCATCGCAAATTGTTCGTAGGAGCAAGAGGAGACTATTATTTGGATTATTGCATCCAAAAAATATCGATTAAAGCCTTTAATTGAGTAAGGGTTGCCGGCATACTTTAGATGTCGCACTATGGAGTAAAAGCATGCAAAAACGAGACAAAAGTCGGTTTTAAAAATTGCAAAATTTAGAAGAAAAGTTTTAACCAAACTTTAGAGAAATGTCCGTAGATTAAGAAACTGTAAACTTTTTTTTTTTTACTCCAACTAATTTAGCCGCAGCACTAGCTCAAAGTCAGTGAAAAGGAGAACATATTTTCTGCACCATCAACAAAAAAAAGTTGTAATTTCAATTCATTATTTATTTAACATTTTGCAACTGTTGATATAATTTTTAACATGAATAATACAGATGCAGGTGTGTTCTAATATATTCATTCTGGTTTTTGTTAAAAAATTGAGTTTTAATAGTTTTTGTGATTTAATTTAAAAAATGCCTATAAAATGCATTTTTCTGATTTTTGTTCTTTCTTTTTTAATCGTTTTGTTATTACTTTCCGTTAAATTCCGTTTAGTTGTTTGTGTAAAGTGATAAAGTGAATCATAAAGCTGCAGTTGCAAAAAAAAATTGGGTGCTACAATTTGCAACCTTAGTTGTTATTTGTGTTAGAAAAAGTAATGTTTTATGCATTTTTAAGCTTTTCCTTTAAACACCTAAATTTTGATATATTTGAAGGATCATTCGGCTTAATAGTTTTTACCAAAAAACGTTTATATATTGTGATGAAAACATGTTCTGAAAGTGGATTTAAAGCTAAATTGGATTATTTAGAAAAATATTTGTTAGACAAGACATGTTGTGAGGAGGGTCAACTCGAAGAATTTGAAATTAAAATATGGCATTTATCAATTCTACATGCAAGAATTCGTCTTTTCGAAACCATTTTGCATTTAAGCTTCCTTTAAAGAAATGGCAAATTCGAAAACAAGAAGATAAAGATATTTTCAAAGAAAAAAAAGAGAATTGCAAGAAAAATTCAAAAACCAACTCGGTCTAATAGTGGATGTACCAAAGCCAGGTTTCGGGAGTTTAAATTATGGCAATACAAGTCGAAGATTCTTTGAAGATACACAAATTTCTGCCGAAATAACAGGTGTTGACATTCAGTTAATTTATAGGCTGAAGGTTATATTATTGTAGAAGTTCTGTCCAGTGGATATAAAATCGATATTTCCAAGTTTGATAAATTTGCATTCGATACAAGGAAAAACAAGAAAATAAATCTTCGTACATATTCCCAAATAAACGTTATTTATAATTAAAAAAAAAATTTTTTACTTATATATAACATGAAATATATTTTATACGTCATAAAATATTGTTTCAGATGAATATCTACCCAATGAAGCCAAAAAATAATTTTGTCTCGTTTTTTCATGCATTAACTCCATAGTGTGTCGCCCCATTCGACTTCCACCATGAAAGTACTATAGTTTTTATATATAAAGTAGGTACTTACTATTTGTAATTTCCAAAAATGTAGTGCTAACTTGACAGATATATCAACTTTACTTTCAAAAGCTCTTTGTCTAGTAAGACGTGTCTGGTAAGACGTGTCTGGTAAGGAAAAAATATGACCCACGTTTGTATGCAGGGATAAGACATCTGTGTAACTTTATTATCTGTGGTACTATGTTTTTCATATATGTACATAATATGTACAAGGCTTTTTGTATTTTTCGAGATGGAAGATAGAAATTTGAAATGCGACAGGCTGTCACATGGAATGACCCCTTAATAAATTGGCCCTCGAATTTCGGAAGCTGGTTCGGCTAGTATTGTGAAAATTGGGAGTAACATTATGTTTTAATTATCTTTTAATCACGTTCAAGACCGTATTCAGGAAAATACTAAATCATTTTCTGTTTTAAACATTGATCAATAAACCTTAATTGAATTTGAATGTTCAACACTATAATTGAAATATGAAATTTCTATGAATTCATGTTTAATTTTCTGATATCTCGACCTTTCAAATAAAGTATTAATTGTTGACCACTTGAATTAACAATAATTTGACTAATTATTTGAAATAATTTGAATGTTTATGGTAAAATCAAGCTTTTTATGGTCACTTCCTTCTATATGCAAATAAAAACTATTATTTCATATTTTTTCATACGTTTCGTCGTAATTTCTCGACTTCATCAGGGATTGTTTATTAAATCTGTAGAAATTTTATTTTTTAAAAATTTACAGTTAAAAAAAAAAATTTTTAATACTTAAACTTACATGAAAAAAACGTTTATTACATTTCATAATAAATAAAAATTTTTTTTTTAATATGTATGGTTCTATGGATTAATTTTTAAAATGGAATTTTAGCACAGCACTTTAGAAAAACTAAATTAAATGAACTATTTAAGTGTACTGAAAAAATTATGTAGTATGCCAGAGAATAGCTAGCTATTGTGTTGTCTATATCTTCCTGTGTATTCATTGTTTTCTCTATATTTTGTTGTATACGTAGACTTTCTTGTAGATATGTATCTGTTATTTGTTCTCTTTCCTTGGCCATTATTATTGTATTATCAAAGTCTGCAGAAGTGCAGTGTCCAGTTTCTAGTATATGTTGCGATAACCCAGTGGATTCTCTTTTATTTCGAATATCAGCTTTGTATTCGTTTAATCTCGTTGACCACTGACTTGGGTATATTTATAGATAGATAGATAGAGATGGTTGTCGCTAGCTCTGGCTTTGCGACTCAATTAGCGCTGGAGAGCGCCGTTTTGGTACTATTTACTCGTGTCAACCTAATAGGGATTTAAAACGGAATGATGTGGTTTTTATGACTTTGACGAACCATTGTTAAAGCCATTTCGTCGCATTTAGAAAGATAATCATATCCTTGATTTCCTCCTCAGAAAGCTCACTTGGGTCATCGAGGAATGATTTTCCAAAGGAAGTCATTCTAAAATAGGCTAAGGCGGGGCTTTCTTGTATGCTCCCCTATGGGTCAGTGCCGAGTGCAGATTGCTGTGATCCTGGGCCCTCATCACGTAAGGGTGGCGATATCGTTTTCGATATCGACATCGATAGCTATCCTTCACGTTAGCACAAAAAACCTCTATCGTCCAAACGATATCGAATTGACGATTTGGTTTTTACTTCACGAAAGCACTATGACTATCGTTTCGTCGATAGCCATTGTGCGATACCCATTTAGCAATCGTCTTTGTTGTTTAGTTTGTTTTTAGCAAAAACAAAAACTAAATCTTAAAAAAAATGTTTCGCCGCAATATTTTAATGGTACAGAAGGCTAACGAAATGGAAAAACATCGCTTAGTAAGAAGAAGAAAGGAACTTAGAGATGCCCCTGATCCCCTATCTCTTCCAGCACAGATGTATGTAAGTATCTACAAATTATTTTTTTTTTTTTTATTGTTAAGAGATTTTAATTTGTGTTACAGCTTTATTCAACGCTTTCGTGTTTCGAAGGAAACTTTTGTAGTACTTTTGGAAACCATTAATTTGTCAGAAGGCTGTCGTTTGTTTGTCTTTCTGTTTCACGTGTTCATTCATGGACATGAAACGTAGGTAATTACATATGCAAACCCAAACAATTGGGCTTTGGAGGGTGAAACGCAAGAAGGTTTGCAATCACAGCACAATGTGTCATATTTGACAGATAAGATAATGTTGTGTTCAGTGGCTCTCAAACTTAAAACAACGAGAACGATACACGACACGAGAGCAGTAGTGATACATGAACCAAACTATTGATGATATCGTTTACATCTATCGCGTAGACGATAGTCGTCAGCAAAGTTACGTGATTAGGGTCCTGGCTATATCGTGCCTGGGTCTACATAACAGATCGTTAGAACGTGTGTTGTTGTAGGTATGCCATATCTTTCTAGATTGGACACAGTGTGTGAGACTGTTCCACCTAAGCTTGGATTCATTGAGAAAAATCGAGAAAATTTGTCTCTTCACAGCACCAAGAGGGATGTTTACATTTACCGCTAATGAGCTATTAAGGGCCGAGCCTTATCGAGCCAACTCGTCAGCCCGTTCATTACCCTCTATGTCACTATGACCTGGAACCCAAATGAGAGTGCCTCGGAGGTTAGTGTTCAGACTCGATAGTTCGTCTCGACATTGCCGGACAAATAATGAGGTATATGTGGCTGATTTGATGGCCTTAATGGCCGGCTGGCTGTCAGAGCAGATTGCTGAATTTCTGGATTGATTTTTTTTTTTTTTATAATTTGCACCCACTCAAGGGATTTTTTATACCCTTTTTATGCCAGAGACACAGTGAGTGCATTAGGAAGAAGGGAAGGGGTTGAAAAGGAGGTGTCGGTGTACATTGGTCTTGAATTCTTGAACATTGTAATGATCGGGAAAGACAGAGTGTGGAAGAGAGTTCCACATTCGCGTAGTACGGCTAAAAAATGATTCCCTATACTTGAGAGTACGTCCGAAGTTGGGCTCGAGGGTAAACTGATGGGCATTCCTAGAAGCGCGAGTATTACGGGCGAATTGTTTGAGGGGAGGAATGCAACTGGCTATTTCACTAGAGCAATTACCGTAGAAGTAACGGTAGAACAAGGAGAGACACGCAACGTTACGACGGTGGTCTAAAGAGGTGAATGAGTTGGTGATCTCTCTATCACCAATCATTTTTACAGCTCTTTTTTGTATTCCATCTAAGAGGCTTAAGTAAGTAACTGGAGCACCAGCCCAGAGGTGGGAATTGTACTCAAGCTTTGAACGGATATAGGTTTTATAGATAATAGCCAGATCAGACGGGGAGAAAAATTGCTTGCACCTTCTTAAGAAACCGAATGTGTGAGACTCGCTTCATGTGTAAGAAGGCGTAAGTGGGAATCCGCAGACGGTAAATCTTATGTGATGCAGCTAGTCGTACCTCGGTCAAAGGTTAACGACGTACTTCAAGAGATGCATGCTGGAACTTCTGGAGGTCATTTGGGAGTGAATAAGACACTGAAAAGGGACGACAACGGTTCTACTGGCTACATGCCAGAGATGAAGTCGAAAAATGGTGCCGAAAATGTGATATTTGTGCTGCTAACAAGGGACCAGGTAGAAAAATTCAAAGTAAAATGCAGCAGTATAATGTGGGCACACCTTTTGAGAGCATTGCACTAGACGTCGGTCGCGGGTCCTTTTCCTGAAACTAACAACGGAAACTGATACATCCTTGTAGTCATGGATTGTTTCAGCAAGTGGCCTGAAGCATTTACCATCCGAAACCAAGAAACTAAAGCAGTTGTGGATCAAATTGTCTTCAATTGGGTGAGCAGGTTCAGCGTTCCCATGGAGCTTAATTCTGACCAAGGAAGGAACTCCGAATCTTAAGTCTTTCAGGAAGTTTGCTCGCTCCTTGGCATTAAAAAGACAAGAACAACACCGCTCCCTCCACAATCTGATGGGATGGTTGAACGATTCAACAGAACGCTTAAAGAACATCTGTCTAAGGTTGTCGGCGACTACCAACGAGACTGGGACCGACATATCCCATTGTTCCTTACGGCATGTCGAAGTGCAACCCATAGCTCCACAGGAAAAACACCATCGGAAATACTGTTCGGATCAACTATACGGCTGCCAAGTGAAGTAAAATTTGGTTGTCATCCAAATGAGTCTCAGGGAACAGAGGAATATGTGGATGACCTCAAGAAAAGGCTTATTGACATTCATCAACGAACAAGGACAAATACAAAATTGTCTAGTGATCGGATGAAAACAAGATACGGCGCAAATATAAATATAAAAATAAATATAAATATAAATATAAATATAAATATAAATATAAATATAAATATAAATATAAATATAAATATAAATATAAATATAAATATAAATATAAATATAAATATAAATATAAATATAAATATAAATATAAATATAAATATAAATATAAATATAAATATAAATATAAATATAAATATAAATATAAATATAAATATAAATATAAATATAAATATAAATATAAATATAAATATAAATATAAATATAAATATAAATATAAATATAAATATAAATATAAATATAAATATAAATATAAATATAAATATAATATAAATATAAATATAAATATAAATATAAATATAAATATAAATATAATATAAATATAAATATAAATATAAATATAAATATAAATATAAATATAAATATAAATATAAATATAAATATAAATATAAATATAAATATAAATATAAATATAAATATAAATATAAATATAAATATAAATATAAATATAAATATAAATATAAATATAAATATAAATATAAATATAAATATAAATATAAATATAAATATAAATATAAATATAAATATAAATATAAATATAAATATAAATATAAATATAAATATAAATATAAATATAAAATATAAATATAAATATAAATATAAATATAAATATAAATATAAATATAAATATAAATATAAATATAAATATAAATATAAATATAAATATAAATATAAATATAAATATAAATATAAATATAAATATAAATATAAATATAAATATAAATATAAATATAAATATAAATATAAATATAAATATAAATATAAATATAAATATAAATATAAATATAAATATAATATAAATATAAATATAAATATAAATATAAATATAAATATAAATATAAATATAAATATAAATATAAATATAAATATAAATATAAATATAAATATAAATATAAATATAAATATAAATATAAATATAAATATAAATATAAATATAAATATAAATATAAATATAAATATAAATATAAATATAAATATAAATATAATATAAATATAAATATAAATATAAATATAAATATAAATATAAATATAAATATAAATATAAATATAAATATAAATATAAATATAAATATAAATATAAATATAAATATAAATATAAATATAAATATAAATATAAATATAAATATAAATATAAATATAAATATAAATATAAATATAAATATAAATATAAATATAAATATAAATATAAATATAAATATAAATATAAATATAAATATAAATATAAATATAAATATAAATATAAATATAAATATAAATATAAATATAAATATAAATATAAATATAAATATAAATATAAATATAAATATAAATATAAATATAAATATAAATATAAATATAAATATAAATATAAATATAAATATAAATATAAATATAAATATAAATATAAATATAAATATAAATATAAATATAAATATAAATATAAATATAAATATAAATATAAATATAAATATAAATATAAATATAAATATAAATATAAATATAAATATAAATATAAATATAAATATAATATAAATATAAATATAAATATAAATATAAATATAAATATAAATATAAATATAAATATAAATATAAATATAAATATAAATATAAATATAAATATAAATATAAATATAAATATAAATATAAATATAAATATAAATATAAATATAAATATAAATATAAATATAAATATAAATATAAATATAAATATAAATATAAATATAAATATAAATATAAATATAAATATAAATATAAATATAAATATAAATATAAATATAAATATAAATATAAATATAAATATAAATATAAATATAAATATAAATATAAATATAAATATAAATATAAATATAAATATAAATATAAATATAAATATAATATAAATATAAATATAAATATAAATATAAATATAAATATAAATATAAATATAAATATAAATATAAATATAAATATAAATATAAATATAAATATAAATATAAATATAAATATAAATATAAATATAAATATAAATATAAATATAAATATAAATATAAATATAAATATAAATATAAATATAAATATAAATATAAATATAAATATAAATATAAATATAAATATAAATATAAATATAAATATAAATATAAATATAAATATAAATATAAATATAAATATAAATATAAATATAAATATAAATATAAATATAAATATAAATATAAATATAAATATAAATATAAATATAAATATAAATATAAATATAAATATAAATATAAATATAAATATAAATATAAATATAAATATAAATATAAATATAAATATAAATATAAATATAAATATAAATATAAATATAAATATAAATATAAATATAAATATAAATATAAATATAAATATAAATATAAATATAAATATAAATATAAATATAAATATAAATATAAATATAAATATAAATATAAATATAAATATAAATATAAATATAAATATAAATATAAATATAAATATAAATATAAATATAAAATATAAATATAAATATAAATATAAATATAAATATAAATATAAATATAAATATAAATATAAATATAAATATAAATATAAATATAAATATAAATATAAATATAATATAAATATAAATATAAATATAAATATAAATATAAATATAAATATAAATATAAATATAAATATAAATATAAATATAAATATAAATATAAATATAAATATAAATATAAATATAAATATAAATATAAATATAAATATAAATATAAATATAAATATAAATATAAATATAAATATAAATATAAATATAAATATAAATATAAATATAAATATAAATATAAATATAATATAAATATAAATATAAATATAAATATAAATATAAATATAAATATAAATATAAATATAAATATAAATATAAATATAAATATAAATATAAATATAAATATAAATATAAATATAAATATAAATATAAATATAAATATAAATAAATATAAATATAAATATAAATATAAATATAAATATAAATATAAATATAAATATAAATATAAATATAAATATAAATATAAATATAAATATAAATATAAATATAAATATAAATATAAATATAAATATAAATATAAATATAAATATAAATATAAATATAAATATAAATATAAATATAAATATAAATATAAATATAAATATAAATATAAATATAAATATAAATATAAATATAAATATAAATATAAATATAAATATAAATATAAATATAAATATAAATATAAATATAAATATAAATATAAATATAAATATAAATATAAATATAAATATAAATATAAATATAAATATAAATATAAATATAAATATAAATATAAATATAAATATAAATATAAATATAAATATAAATATAAATATAAATATAAATATAAATATAAATATAAATATAAATATAAATATAAATATAAATATAAATATAAATATAAATATAAATATAAATATAAATATAAATATAAATATAAATATAAATATAAATATAAATATAAATATAAATATAAATATAAATATAAATATAAATATAAATATAAATATAAATATAAATATAAATATAAATATAAATATAAATATAAATATAAATATAAATATAAATATAAATATAAATATAAATATAAATATAAATATAAATATAAATATAAATATAAATATAAATATAAATATAAATATAAATATAAATATAAATATAAATATAAATATAAATATAAATATAAATATAAATATAAATATAAATATAAATATAAATATAAATATAAATATAAATATAAATATAAATATAAATATAAATATAAATATAAATATAAATATAAATATAAATATAATATAAATATAAATATAAATATAAATATAAATATAAATATAAATATAAATATAAATATAAATATAAATATAAATATAAATATAAATATAAATATAAATATAAATATAAATATAAATATAAATATAAATATAAATATAAATATAAATATAAATATAAATATAAATATAAATATAATATAAATATAAATATAAATATAAATATAAATATAAATATAAATATAAATATAAATATAAATATAAATATAAATATAAATATAAATATAAATATAAATATAAATATAAATATAAATATAAATATAAATATAAATATAAATATAAATATAAATATAAATATAAATATAAATATAAATATAAATATAAATATAAATATAAATATAAATATAAATATAAATATAAATATAAATATAAATATAAATATAAATATAAATATAAATATAAATATAAATATAAATATAAATATAAATATAAATATAAATATAAATATAAATATAAATATAAATATAAATATAAATATAAATATAAATATAAATATAAATATAAATATAAATATAAATATAAATATAAATATAAATATAAATATAAATATAAATATAAATATAAATATAAATATAAATATAAATATAAATATAAATATAAATATAAATATAAATATAAATATAAATATAAATATAAATATAAATATAAATATAAATATAAATATAAATATAAATATAAATATAAATATAAATATAAATATAAATATAAATATAAATATAAATATAAATATAAATATAAATATAAATATAAATATAAATATAAATATAAATATAAATATAAATATAAATATAAATATAAATATAAATATAAATATAAATATAAATATAAATATAAATATAAATATAAATATAAATATAAATATAAATATAAATATAAATATAAATATAAATATAAATATAAATATAAATATAAATATAAATATAAATATAAATATAAATATAAATATAAATATAAATATAAATATAAATATAAATATAAATATAAATATAAATATAAATATAAATATAAATATAAATATAAATATAAATATAAATATAAATATAAATATAAATATAAATATAAATATAAATATAAATATAAATATAAATATAAATATAAATATAAATATAAATATAAATATAAATATAAATATAAATATAAATATAAATATAAATATAAATATAAATATAAATATAAATATAAATATAAATATAAATATAAATATAAATATAAATATAAATATAAATATAAATATAAATATAAATATAAATATAAATATAAATATAAATATAAATATAAATATAAATATAAATATAAATATAAATATAAATATAAATATAAATATAAATATAAATATAAATATAAATATAAATATAAATATAAATATAAATATAAATATAAATATAAATATAAATATAAATATAAATATAAATATAAATATAAATATAAATATAAATATAAATATAAATATAAATATAAATATAAATATAAATATAAATATAAATATAAATATAAATATAAATATAAATATAAATATAAATATAAATATAAATATAAATATAAATATAAAATATAAATATAAATATAAATATAAATATATTTTTTGCAAAGGGGAATTATTTGAATTTTTTTTGCTAGGTAGGTAAGGAATGGTCAATGAAAATTCGTGAAGAAAAAACGATTTTGTTTTGAAATTTTTCAAGCAAAAGGCCCGTATGCACTTTGCACATAGAAAAATATTTTTAAGATTATTTTAATTTTATTTTTTCTTGAAAATTGAAGTAATTATGAAAGGAATTTCTTAATGTTTTATCAATTGTTTTTTAATTTCACGTAGTTGTTTATACTTACGTGATATTTTAAAATTATTGAAAGTTGACATAAAAAAATATTGCTATGGAAAATTGAAGTAAATTAAAAATTTTTTTTTTCGGTTAGGTATTTGAAAATTCAAGTAATATTTTCAAATTGAAACGTGAGTTATTGAAGATGTTTAAAATTCACGTAAATTTGTAAAATTATTAAATTATGCTGAAAATTAGCGTGAAATTTTGAATTTACTTAAGAACCTTAAAAATTCATGTCAAAGTCTTAATTTACTTAAGAAACATGAAAATCACCGTGAAAAGTTAAAATTATTAATTTCTTTTGAAAATTCACGCGGTATTTAAAATTTGTTTAGGACTTGAAAATCCAAGAATTCTTAAAATACCCGTAAAATATAAACACAGTGAGCAATAGAATGACGTGTTTTTGGAAAATTGACGTGAAATTTATAAAATGTTCTAATTCTTTGGAAATGCACCTAGAATAGTAAAATTAAGTAAGTTTTTTTGAAAACTACGCGTTTTTAAAGTTCCGTGTTTTTTTTTTTTTTTTTTGAAAATTCACTTGAAATTTATAAAATTATGTAATTTCTTGAGAATTAACCTGGAATATTAAAACTACGTGTTTTTTTAAAGTTCGATGTTTTTTTTTTGGAAAACTCATGTGAAATTTCTCGAAAATTCACAAGAAATTTTAAATTTCTTTGAAAACTACGAAAAATCCACAGGAAAATTAAAAGAAAAAGGTTAAAACTATGGACTATGAATTTTTTTTTTAAATAATTAAAACTTTTGAAATTTCACGTGAAATTTTTAGAATTAAATATGTAGGTACTTAATTTACTAAAAAATTTTTAAAATTTTAAATTTCATTGAGAACTATCCACGTGAAATTTTTAACTTCATTTGAGTTACAAAAATTCACGTGAAAATTATTTAAACTTTTGAAAATTCAGGTGAAATTTTCGATTTGCTTAAAATACTAAAATTCACGTGGTATCTCAAATTTACTTAAACATTTTGAAAATTGACGTGATATTTTTTGTTTAAATTTTACTGTTGAAAATTCGTACAGAAACTTTTTTTTTAACAGTAAAGTTCAAAACAAAAAAATTGTTACTTAACTATCAATTCTGTTATCCTTTTAATTTTTCAAATATCTAGCCATTTCTTCAGATTTCAGAAATTAAAAGGATATCATGTACCTATTAAAAAGAAATAAAAAAAGACATCATAAAAATATGACTGTAAACAAATGACAAAAATCAAATACGTATTGTACAATTCTATCTATCACTTGCAAGAAAAAAAAAATATAAATGTTTCTGTAAAACATGAAAATTCGCAACGTACATACATAGTTCACAAAAACCAAATACGTATAGTACAATTCTACCACTAGCAAGAAAAAAAGTTTAAATGTATCTGTAATACATGAAAATTTGCAACATAGCTCTCATCATATCTCAAATCTCCCAAATTAAAATAAAATAGCCATACGAAATTATTTGAAAATTGATAATAATATAGCTATGTATGTATATACTTCTACATATAGTAAAAATCGTCCTATGCAAAAAAAAACCATTGAATAAATCCACAGCCTATAGAATTGTTGCCATAACACCCATCAGCTCCCTTACCCTGCCTAATTGTTGTCAGCAACTATTAATTAATCCTCTCACTCTATAAATTATTTTATATTCTTTCTGCCTACCTTCATTTTGATCTCTCCATTCTGGGGTGGAATCGGGTAAGGTGATTTGTGATAGGTGACAGTCACAATCAACAAATTCGGTCTGTGTAAGGTGATAGTCACCGGTGACAATCACGATTTGGCGACTTTTTCTGGTGACAGCTCTTTAGTTGTCATTGTCACTTTTATTGGAAATTGATTTTTATTTTTAGTTGCTGAAATTTCAAGACAGTATGAATGTGTTTGTGCCTTTGATTTTACCTTCTGTAAATGCTGAAAATGAAAATAAATATTAATCATAATAGAAATGTCCGGCTCTTGAGGATTAACCTCCGCAATTTGTGTTTTGTTTGCTGGAATCCTATTGATAAAAATTTCACATTTTTAAATAACTAATTTATGAGTTAAGTGTAAAATATTATTTTTACTTACATTTTTGTATTTTTTTTTAAACCCTTATCAACTAGACAACACAAATCTATTTGCCGGCAGACACAAACGGTAATAAATGCCCACGTTCGCGATTGATTCACATATGCTATCCGAATCTAAAAATTTTTCAGATTCCTTTGAGTTGTTATTGCAACAGCTGTGTTTTTACATAGTATTACAACAACACAAACTTATCCGGATAGCTTCAGATCGGTTTTTGAACACAACCACTGAAATTGTAACAAACGTCAGTGAATTTCTTTTAAAGTGATACCAAATTCTAAACAAAATTTGGTGATCACCTTACACAGACGCAAAAATTAGTTTGATCACTTTTTATGATCACAAAGGTGACAATCAAAAATCACCTAAGCCGATTCCACCCCTGCTTTTTAGGCAACACCAGCGCCACCAAAAGAGAGAGATTTTGGTTTATTAGAGAAGAATAAAAAAATTTATAAGGATATCTTCGTCCCAAATGATTGGGTAAATATCATTTCCTCGGCCAGAAAGAGAAACCCATTTGAAATTTGAAAATGATTTCATCTGATTTTTTTCCCTAAAAATCTCTGGACGAAAATATCACAAACAGGAAAATGTCCATTTTCAATTAGAAGGTTGAATGGCTTGAAATTCAGTAATTAGTAATTACATTTCGAAAAAATAAAACATTTTCAATTTTTATATGTAAGTATTCCAATGAAATTGATGTTTTACTCGATGAGGTAAATGTAAAAAAGAGACAATCCGTTAAAAAACTCAACCAGCTCGAGGAACCTAAAATAAATGATAAAAAAGAGAGACTTAATAGAACTGCTTCAATTTATACCACCAATCCATCACTTTTTTTATAATTATTTAAAAACGTTTACAGGTGTTCCAATTGAAAAATTTGACGTTTTATCAGACTAGGAATAAAATCATTAAAAAATAAGTAAAAAGTACACATAATTTTTGTTGTTAAAATATTGAACTATGAAAGAAATAAAAAAAATAGTATAATAAATTTGGCGTAACTTTTCTTTTATATTTATTTTTAATGAAAACCATGAATGCAATAGTGTTGTAATCCACTTTTTTTCCAAAATAATTTTGAATTAAAAAATAAAAAGCTTGCCTTACAAAGTATGTCCCTTTTCAGACTCCTTTACGTTCTTAGATTAATCAAAAATGTCAAAGGGAAAATACAAAAAATGTTTAAAGAAACCCTGTTTCTTAAATCTCTCGTAAATCTAAAGTGAATTTTATGGGTTACGCCACTATTGCTCTCACGGCCTCAATTAATCCTCTCACTCTATTAATTATTTTATATTCTTTCTGCCTACCTTCATTTCGATCTCGCCAATCTGCTTTTTAGGAAACACCAGCGCCACTAAAAGAGAGAGAAAGGTAACTTAAAATCGTGTTCCATAGTAGTACTATTAGGTCATAATTATATACAATGTGCCAAGGGAGCCATCATGAGATTTTCCAAGGAGGGTACTGGGAGAGGGAAGATCATTAGTTACAGGGATGAGATCCCCAATTCCACAGTTATAAACTTTCTTGACATTCCAAGGGATGGCATGATCAAAAACTACAACTTCGAAAAGCACTTCCGCACGGAGTTAAGTTGCAAAAGAGACTGGATAAGCGAAACGGAAAACTACAGTCTCGAAGCAAACCATCAAGTGGAACACTGATGGATCGAGAACTTCTGAAGGGACTGGGGCAGGCATTTTTGGGCCTAGAACCATTTCCATCCCGACGGGAAAGTCCACCAGCATATTCCAGGCAAAAGTAAATGCCATCGGAAAATGCGCAGAACCATCGATAGAAAATACAAAAACCAAAACATTGCCATCATGTCAGATAGTCAAGCCGCACTAAAAGCTTTGAACTCATACACCATTACTTCAAAACTAGTATGGGAATGTGTAAATAAGCTAAATGAACTGGGCAAGGAATACAAAATCACACTGACTCCCTAGCTAAAATAGGAGCAACGGGACCTCTAACGGGACCAGAGCCCTATTGTGGTATAGGGTAAAATATAATTAATAATCAAATTAAATTATTATAGGAGGCAACAAGATCAAAGATCTAGAAAGAACTGCCAAAACTAAGACAGGCCAAACTCTTACTCGGGAACTATAACCGAGAGCGTTACCTATCCTGTATTAGCCTAAGCAGGAACAGTCTCAGGAAAATAACGGGCCTCCTCACAGGCCATTTTAAACTGAGAAGACATCTCAGCATCCTTGGCCTAGTGAGCAGTGCTTCTTGCAGATTCTGCAACGCTCATGAGGAGACACCGGACCACATAATAGGTAAATGCGATGCACTAGTGCATCAAAGACAAAAATATCTGGGCAAGCACCATATAGAAGAGAACAAAATACATTCTCTGAAAATACCCCAAATTCTTAAATTTCTAAAAGGAACGAATCTGGAGGATGAACTGTAGATAAGAAACCTCAACCGGTTCAAAAGGGGGCACAATAGATCTTAAGGTCGCAGTGCAAATATACCCACATAATTCATTCATTCAACACTTCTCAAAGTTCGGCAAACCCACCAACATTATTAACGAAAACGAATTCAACTCGGAAAATCTAAAAGAATTCTTTAATGAACAGGACATCAGCCTCCATCTCACAAAACCAAATACACATACATGTAATAGTAATATCGAAAAATTTCATTCTACATTACGATGAGAAACTTAGATCTGAGGTTAGTTCAAAAAATACATAGAGCAATCAATAATTTTAACAACAATGATATCTGTTGTTAAAATTATTGATCAAAATGTCACCAGAAGAAGCAATGTTCACAGATATATGTATGTAGCTACTTTAAGAAAGCAACTCCACACAGAAAAAGAAGTACGAACCAAAAAACTTAACAAAAATCGTGAAGAATATAATGAGAATAGGCAAGTACCCCAACTATGAATTATAAGAGAAATTACTACAAAAACGAACCAAGATACAGAATTTAAGAAACTAGAAAGAGAACATCCAAAAAACTTAAACAACTAATGACACAAGTAACAACAGTAACGTCGGCATTGACAATTAATAAACTAACTACAGAGAACGCATACTTTATTATTAACTTTATTAGACAAATGGAAAAAATTCAGGAAATAAGGACAATACTACATATCATAAACACCCAGAACTTAAAATTCACAATAGAGTCTATTGAATGGAATAACCAAAATTTACCGAAAAAAATAGATTTTTAAAACTATTTAAAATAAACGGGTGAGAATCGGTCTCGGCAAAAGTTCAGACGGAGGAGAAGCCACTGTCTCAAAGGGCGAAGAGAAGCTTCACCTTTAGCTAGGAAACACTTAGAAGCAGTGGATTCTAGATACCAAACTTTTTAGGAGTTCAACTAGGACCTCCCTGATAAATGTATAGGGCTTATTTCTTTCGTTAGTGACAATTCTACTAATTATCAGCTGCCTATCGGCTTCCAATCTTTAATCTTAATACCACCACTGGTATACCTTGGAAACTCTGATTTACTCTCGAAATTTCACTTCCCTATGTGACTATTTTGGGAACAACTACATGTGAACTCTAAGCGGCGTTCGAAAATATCCCATGGTAAAAGTAAAAGCGAAGTACAACAACAATTAGTATGGTATTCGAGATCGTGTGTATTGTGTGTGGTGGTGGTATGATAAAATGATATGATATGATAAAAAGAGGCGGTGTCCATTTTAAGTGGGTATATTATTGCCCGCAGCTGGGGGGGGGGGGGCATTTCAGGTGCGGCTTCGGCGGGGAGGGGGTTTTACTTATAATTTTGTTGAACAAAATAGGGCATTTGTAACGCTTCGTTACAAGATATAGAGACAGTGTTTTCAAAACTACACGAAGCCGGATTGAAAGTTAATCTTGAAAAAACCCACTTTTGGGACACAAGTGTCGAATGGGATATTTGGTAACCTCTGATGGTATACTTCCAAACCCTGACAAGGTTAAGGCTATTCAAGCCATCATCCCTCCAACCACATTAAAGGAATTGAAGAGTTTCCTCGGGCTTACCTCCTATTATAGAAGGTTCATCAGAGACTATGCGAAACTCGCAAAGCCTCTAACTAATATGACCCGTGGAGAGTTTTCTCAGGTAAGGGCTAATCAGTCTAAAAAAGTTGCAGTTCAACTTAATGATGAGAGACTAAGGGCCATTGAAGCACTTAAACAACTCTTAACCTCAGCAGATGTATTGGACTTTCCTGATTTCAACAAGCCTTTCAATCTAACGACAGACGCCTCAGATTATGCCATTGGAGTTGTACTCTCCCAGGGTGAACCCGGTAAAGACAGACCAATTTCATTCATTTCCCGTTCGCTGAGTAAAACAGAAGAGGGCTACAACGCAAAGCTCAAACGTTGGAAGGCCAGAATAGAAGAGTACAACTACGAGTTGGTTTACACTCCTGGTAAATCGAACTTTGTGGCGGACGCTCTTTCTAGGCTTCCAACACAAGTCAATCAGCTCTCAGGTTCAAGCTCCTCTTCTTCTCAAACGGAAACTACTAATTCTTCAAATACAAGAACGACCAGTGAAAGATTGATACAGACAAGTACGGCTTCGGCTTACGAAGGACGAAGTGACATAACAGACAACTTGCTGACTGCTACAGCTCATGAAGGACTGCGAGAACTATCTCCATCTGAGTCCGACACGATGCAAAGACAACTAGATAGAACAAAACTTATAGAAGCGTTAAAAGAAGCAATTAATCCAAATGTAATAAACGGGATTAAAATCCCAGAAGAATACCTTTGGATGCTTCAAAATGTATATTTAGAAAACTTTGCAAAATATAAAATAAGAGTAACTCAGAAGCTGGTTGAGGATGTCGCCAACGAAGACCGTAGGTTCTCCATCATCGAAGAGGAGCATAAAAGGGCTCACCGAGCTCCAAGAGAAAACAAGGAACAAATCCTTGAGAGATACTATTTCCCACAGATGATGGCACATATAAGAAAATATGCAGCCTCTTGTGAAATTTGTAAGAGAAACAAATACGATAGACACTCGCATAATCCGGAATTAGAATCAACACCCATTCCCAAATATGCATGTGAAATAATTCACATGGATATAATGGAAATTCAGAACGAAAAATTCTTAACAGTCATTGATAAATTTTTTTTTGAGTCAAACTTTATCTGACGTCATCTCATAGGAGTGAAGTCAATGGCCAAATAGAACGAGTTCATTCTACTATTTTGGAAATATATAGGTGCCTTAAGGCACTTAAGGCAGAGTATCGCGATTTAAGCGTCAAAGAGCTCGTTTATGTCGCCGTTGACAGATATAACAACACTGTGCACTCAGTTACAAAGAGAAAATCATCGGATATCTTTTTTAACAGATCGCAAAGGGTTAATTATCAAAACCTTTTAAACATCAGATCAAAAATCAATAAAGATCTTACGGGAATTATAAGGAAAAACATGGAAGCTAGGAATGTTAGGAGAAACTTGAAAAGGGTTTTACCAAAGAAATATAAGAATGGGGATGTCGTATACGTCGCTGTGAAAGGTATAAAAAGTAAAAATAAACCTTTATACAGAAAAGAAATTGTTGCAAAAGACAATCGAGTGACGATAACGACATTAAGTGGTAAAAAAACCACAAAGCCCCTTTGAAAAACATTAAATAATGTTAAAATAAAAAATCCACATTTTTGTACCTTTCTTCTATAAAAAAAAGAAGAAGAATGGTCTCAGGCCTAAAATAAAAAATTAATAAAAATTAAATTGAAATAAAAAAGATGAAAAATGGCTCTAGCCTAATACTTAAAAATTATCAAACAAGAAAACAATGCCTAGGAGTTAAGCTCTCATGAAACAAAGGGCCGGTTCACAAAAAATTACTTAATCGTAATTATACCCTAGTGGGTTGCTTGAAATTTAAACCTTGCAGCCAAAGCGGATGAATACGTACATTCCGATCCGCTGTGACTACCCTGAAAATTTAATGGAGAGTTAACTCATCGGGCATCAAAAAATAAGAAATCATTTATTGATTCAAAATAAAAAAAAAAGTAAAAAGAAATTAATATTAAATAATTACATAAAAACAATTGAATCACAAGAATTGTAAAAAAAAAATTATTGAATTGCATAAGTGCATTACTTACAAAAAATGTAAGAATTTTGTATTCTGTAAAATAGATTTTAAGAAAATTCTGTTCAATCCCATGCAGTCATTGCATATATTTGCCTACGATTCAACGGTGGTAACGATTAAAGAGAGAAATGCCTGGATAACGAGGGGAGTTTTTAAACTCGTGCACATTATTGACTTAAAAAATACGACTTACTTGTACATGAAACCGAACGACTTACGTTTAAACACTTAAAGGACGGAGAAATGCGACCTATTCTGAATTATCACATAACTCAGATCAAGGATAGGATTGACGAATTAAGAGACTCAAAAACGAGGAAGGTTAGGTCAATAAATTGGATAAGGACAGCCTGGAAATGGATAGGTGGTTCTCCAGACGCAACTGACTGGGACAATCTTTTAAAAGAACAGACATACCTACATCACAGAAAACAACAACCAACAATACATTATCAACAAGAAATTGTTTGAAAAGACCCAGGAAGTAACAGGCAAAACAAGCAAACTAATCGAACGCTAAAATAATGCTATACAAAAAACAGAAACAGATAAACTCAGTCACGATTTACTCGATAAGATACTCATTTTAAAAGAAGGGGTCAATGAAATAGTAAGAGCCTGCCAATTGGCCAAGAACGGAATAGTAAATAGTAATCTTTTGGACTCTGAAGAAATTAACACTATAGTTAATTACCGTTCATGCGGCAATTAGAAACAACAGACAAATTCACTTAGACTATTCCAGACTTTTAATAAACCATAACGAAAAGTACGATCTAAATGGAGACTGTCTTAACATTGCTAATACATCTGTGTGCGAAGAGAATATTCTCAAAAAAGTTCCTGAAAACTCTTGCATATCCAGAATTCTTAAGGGTGGAAATGCGTTATGTAATTACAAAACCACGAACGAATAAATTGTTGAACTGGTCGGGGAAAATACAGTTTTCCTTACGAATTTTAATGGAACAATTTTAAATAAAAATTCCTCTATTCCCTTAGAAGGTACCTATCTGATTCAGCTGGACAATGAGATGGTTAAAATTAAGGAGAAGACGTATTATAGTAAGCTGGTATCGAGTCCCCAAGCGCTTCCTCCCGTCCGGTCCTAGCGAATATAACGATCCACAGGATTAAACCAAACCTGGAATACGTGCATGATCTCAACACCAAGAATATAGAGCTTATTAATACCATTAAAAATAATCTTAATTCCTCTATCCTTACAGAAATCTTCTTGTTTCTATGGGAAGGTCAACGTACCCCAACTCTGCCTATCCGCAGATATTTGAGAGAGTTGCAATTATCACGGTCAGGCATTGACCTGACAGTAAAAAGTACAGACGCTGCACTCGAGCGATGAAAATCGGCGATCGTCCCACCGGGTAATATGAGGCGAGTATATGCATGGGAACTGCATGTCAGCATATTAACCTAAATCCAAAGCCAACAATATTGTAACATAGAATTAATACAGGCATTCTATATTGTGACTTGAAATGGTGCGGACGCACCTAATAAATTAATACATAATTATAACGTGCTAATTGTTTGTGTTTCATTTTGGGACCAGTGTTGGTTCCCTTAAAATTTATTTTTTATTCAACAAGGAACGAAGTTCCTTTACAATAACAACAACAACAACAACAACATCAGCAGATCCAACAACACCAACAATAACACCAGCAACAACAACAACAACAACAACAACAACAACAACAACAACAACATCAGCAGATCCAACAACACCAACAAAATCACCAACAACAAAAACTCCAACAAAAACTGCAGCAACAACAACAGCACCCAAAATTCCAACAACTAAATCATCACCTGCAACCAGAACTATATCAACAACAAAAGCCGCAGCTCTAATTACACCAACAACAACAGCCGCAACTGGAAACAGATACTGATTCTTTTTGTAGTTTTAAGATTGTGGCGTATAGCAGAATCGGAACAAGCTAATCCGAATGCAAGTACTCTGTTCTGTGAGGCAATTTCTGCTCCGAATTTGTTTAACGTCTCGTCAAGCGATATTGCTCTTTTTGTAAAAGAACATCTCTCGAAAAAAAGAATACCATCTGAAATGCTTTATGTTGTTGACAATGTTTGGTGTCCTCTAGAGGCTTTCGATTTTCGAAATCAAATTACAAAAATTTAAAATTTCAAAGCATGTAGTTGAAATACCGCAAATTTATTTCTTATTCGGCAAAAGAGGAGTGTGCTTATTACAAATACTGCGTGGCTTTCCAAACTTCACCGGGTGGAATGGGGGGTGGAAAATTGGGTTAACTTGTCACTTGTTTCTTTTATAAATAATAAACAAAAGTCTTGAATTGAAATAAAAAGAAATTGTTTGTTTTTTTGTAGGTATATTTAGGTTGGGGCGGGGCTTATTTTATCAATTTTGGAATTTCTTTCATTCCCGGACCTAAAAATGTTAAATATAATAAATAAAAAATCTGTGCAAAATTTCATTGAAATCGGTTACCGTTAAACTTGAGTAATATTTTTTGATTTACTTTCGTTTCGAATTTCAATATTGAGTTTATTCTTTAAGTGCAGATGAAGAGCAAAAACAATAAATTATTCAAGTTCTCGAAGAATGTTAAAAAATTTGCAGATATAAACAAAAACACACTGCTCCAATCAATCTAAAAATGCAAGTTTGTTATTGAATTATGCTTTAAATTTCTTTCTTTTATGAATTAATAACTGTTGAAAAGCTTATAAAGTAATTTAAAAAAATAAAAATATACCGTTAGCACCTTAAAAACAATTTTTTTTTGTACAAAAAGTCTTGAAATGATCAAAAAGTGAGATATAAATCATATTGATTGTTGTTTTCAACTGGGAACTTTTTTTAATAAAATATGAAAATATTTTTTTTATACCTTACATACTTAAGACCTGCGCCAAGTTTAAATTTTACCCATCAAGTGTTACGCCCTCACGAATTTTTTTTAATAAAACACTTAAAAACTACATACATTTTCTAAGGGAAATTTCAAGTGCTCCGTGGCACGTGTTAACGGTAACCGATTTCATTGAAGTTTTGCATAGATTTTTTATTTATTATCCTTAACATTTTTAGGCCCAGGCATGAAAGAAATTCCGACATTGACAAAATAAGCCCCACCCAAATGTACATAGGTACATGTATGAAGAGCAAGATTGGGGACATTTTTTTATTTTGCTTTTTGGATTGGATTTGGTTTCGGTTCTCGCCGAGTGTTGTATGAGGTTTCTCACTCTCATAGGTGCTTAAGGTGTAAAAACAACACAAAATAGCTGCTATACAACTTGAAGGGGGAAACTCAATTACTTTGTCACACGAAGCATCCTCAACCAGTTTTGGACTTTCCCACTGAGAATTAAAGGGCTTACTTTAATAGTCGAACGTTGTCTATGGTAATGTTGAAAACCATATACAAAGAAGTCATGTGACCACTGAAAAATAAAATTTTAAAGTTAATCCTTAGCTTACTTTCCAAAAATAATTCTGTTTCTGGGTTCATCCAACAATTTTTTTGTTCAGGGAAAATATTAGTTTCTATACATACAAAAATTAATTTACTTAACCTCAAGAGGGGGGTTTGGACCCGAAACCCCCCCCCGTAAATTCGCCTATGCACCTCAATGTTGCATATTTTGCATATACCCAAACTCACACCTACTATTTTGACTAGCAAAATAAGACCACTCAAACAAAAAAAAAACATAAATAAATTGAAATAGTAGTTGTGGTTATTTTCAATTTTCTCAAAAACTAAAAGGCATAAAATGATTTAGTTTTCAGTTTTTGATTGACTATTAATAATAGCAACAAATTATTAAAAAAAAATTATTTATAAACTTATGGTTTTGAAATATTGAAATTTAAAACTATTTTTTAACTTTTTTTTACTCAAATTTTGAGTTTAAAATTAAATTTTTCAAAAACTATGCACAGTTTTGACTTGATTTAAAAACTGGCTAATAGAATAGAATATTGGCTTTAAAAAACCTATAAAACTTAATTGTAGGTATTACCGTTATTTTTTAATTTTTTTTTTCATTTAACGCACATATTTTTAAATTGCCCCTATCGCCTAAACGGGGGGAGATAGACCCCCCCCCTCCCATAGTAAAAAATGCTTATTTTTGGCTGTTCAAATCCGTCATTAAACTTTGTCGCCTGAGTTATCGTACTCTTGCCAAAATAAATTAAATTAAAGGTGTTAAGGGTGGGTGTCCCTTAGAAGCAAACTCAGAACTCATGTAAATACATTTGAATGTATTAGTAGAAGAATGATTCTCTTCTATAAGCTAACTTCTCTCTTGTGCAATACTTTTCTCAGAGCCAGATAATGCCAGCCACAGAGACATATGGGTAGGGTATGGTATGCATCAGCAGACAGAGGCACACAAGCGCACACAGGCATACATACATATTACATATTTATTGCCAGAGCCTGTTGTGCTGAGACATGAGAGATGAGTCTGACCGACACGCGACGCGACGCACGGCCAGGCCAGTGGCTATGACATAGGCACGGCGCGAATGATGTTTTTTTAAGTTTTTTTTTTTGCTATAGGTAGGTAGTTGTTTTGTTTTTTGGATGTTACGAGTATGTCATACTATGAGAAATGAGAAAAGTAATATACATAATATGAATAAGCGACAAAAAACGATATACTGTTAGAGAGGGGTTTTCGGTTTGGTGGCGGTGGATATTTTTATTTGTTGTAGATATCTACCTACATATTTTTTTGTTCGTTATGATATGATCTTCTAATTGCAAAAAAATATTCATTATTAGTTAGGTATTATGTAAAATGTAAGTTTTCTTTTTAGAATTTTTTGAAAGAACATTTCACTTACCGGCTCATTCATACGGTTGTATTGCAGGTTGGAATATAATTAGGAAAATTGTACGAAATTGAAAATTTTGAAAGTGAGTAGCAACCTAGGCAGATAAGACATGATTTTTGGAAATTTATTCAAATTATAGGTACCTAACTAGAGTAAAAAAAAGTATAAGTTTTTGTATGGGTCGAGAAACTACCTAGGTATGTATGTTCTATACGGGAAGGGCTATATAGTTGATATTTTTTTTAAATAAGGTAGGTACAGTACACATCATAAAATGCTGAAGATCAAGATAATTTTTTTTTTTTAATTTTGGAGTGATTTTTGAAAGGTTTCAACTATGTATTTAAATTATGGTCAAATTAAAACAAAATAAAAATAATTTCAAACGTCTTCTTTTAAAATATTGAAAAAAAAAACAATTTTTACAGACATTGCAGGCACAGGTATGGAAAATAACGGGATATAATTTTGTCATTGTTCAAATGTGTTTTCTTCTTTTATCATTGATATCCCAAAATCTAATGATCAAAAAAATAGAACTCACTGTTCTGAAAACGACCTAAATTACGTATACTAGATTCTTACGTATATGTATGCATATTTTGGCGCCATCCACTTGACATTATTAATTGCACATATCTGAAGGTATTACCCTCCCAGTGAAATGCAAACTGCATTCAATCACTAAATAATAATGTTAATCAAATCTATCACTATACCTACTCAAAATTAAATTCTCCACCAACGATATCAAGCATTTCAATCATTCATCATTCAATTACACTATTTTACATAAACTATCGAAGAAAAAAACAATACAAAATGACTTGTATACCTATACAGGGTGAGTCATGAGCAATGCGACAAAATGCTAGGGCGTGTAGGTTGCGTTGAGACAAGAAAAAAATCGTATGGGAGGGGGGGTCTATTCCCCCCCCGTTTAGCCGGGAGGGCAATTTTCGAAAAAATTGACTTAAAATAGAAAAAAAATTATTTAAAATCAACGGCTTCATTCAAAATGCTATGCGATACTTTTTTGAAAAGCTAACAACTTTTTCTTTCATTCTGTGTTTAAATTAATCTATTCTAAGAAATAGTTTTTGAAATATTAATTTTTAAAGTCAAAATTTTGAAAAAAAAAATGGAAAAAAAATATTCAAATTAATTTTTTTCAAAATTTTACGTAATTAAGTGCTAATTTTAATTTCAAAATTCAATGCTGTTATTAATTTTAATTCAAAATCAGAAAACCGGATGCAAAAAATTTATGTCGTTCTCAAGAAATTAAAAGAATTCTAAAGCTAAAAATAAAAAATTAATGATCGCTAAACTTTTTAAAACAAGAAAATGATGATTTGCTTTATTTATAAGTCCTTCCAATAAAAAATATAGTAAAAATAAAAGGACTTTTTAAAGCAAATCATCATTTTCTTGTTTTAAAAAGTTTAGCGATCATTAATTTTTTATTTTTAGCTTTAGAATTCTTTTAATTTCTTGAGAACGACATAATTTTTTTGCATCCGGTTTTCTGATTTTGAATTAAAATTAATAACAGCATTGAATTTTGAAATTAAAATTAGCACTTAATTACGTAAAATTTTGAAAAAAATTAATTTGAATATTTTTTTTCCATTTTTTTTTCAAAATTTTGACTTTGAAAATTAATATTTCAAAAACTATTTCTTAGAATAGATTTATTTAAACACAGAATGAAAGAAAAAGTTGTTAGCTTTTCAAAAAGGTATTGCATAGCATTTTGAATGAAGCCGTTGATTTTAAATAATTTTTTTTCCATTTTAAGTAAATTTTTTCGAAAATTGCCCATCCTGGCTAAACGGGGGGGAATAGACCCCCCCTCCCATACGATTTTTTTCTTGTCTCAACGCAACCTACACGCCCTAGCATTTTGTCGAATTGCTCATGACTCACCCTGTATATAATATATGTATACATATTTCTTTTCGCAAAACAAACAAATGACCCAACCAATGAGTATAAATGTATACATACACATAAGTGTATATAGGTACCTATACTGCACAATATTCAACCAAAAATCCTGCATCGATCCGACCACAAGAAGTGAACACGAACTTCCATCAACCATCAAGTCTACGAGTTACGATTTGAACAAAGAAAAAAAGGACATATGTAGGTATATAATTATCTACCTAATTTTTCAAACTTCTCAGTTTTATATCTAAAGAACGTTCATATCCATCGCGAAATCATGAATCGCGATAACAAAATACAATGTGTAACAACCTACAAGTAACTTGCCCAACCAAAAAAATCAAATTCTTCTGCATGTGGCTACGTCATATACAAATTGTCATTCCTGAATCATGACCTTGCATCAAATATATCTAGAAAAAAAATTATTTCTAACAGCAGGTTTTTTTACATTTTCTAATAATTATAAGATGACTGGTAAGAAAAGAAAAATAAAAAAAAAACTTAGCCAAGCACAAAAAAAAAAACAAGACAAAATATATGTGAGAGCGAACGGGCGGGCGAAATTTATTTGCAAAGAGATAGAAATTCTCTTCTTTAGCGCTGATATTGCAGTGGAATTTTGTGGAACTACAACTTCTTTGTGTGCGTGTGCAAGGAATTTTTTTTTGTTAAAAAATGCAAAATAGACGTCTTTTCTAAGAATAAAATTAAATAAATAGTAAGCGGAAAAATTATTTTTTTTTGAAAAGTGGATAAACAAAATACCAGAAAAAAATAAAAAAAATATGCCAGAATTCTATTGCCAGTCGTTCTCTTACAATGGTATTACAAATATTGTCATATTGAATTGCATTTTGAAATATATCCTATGAGTTTTTTTTTTCAAAACCGAGACTTTTTTCAGAATATATGAATCTTTCATAAAAAATTATTCACAAAAATTAAAAAATATAATTCTAAAAGCCCCTGTGCAAATCAGAAAATTTTAAGAAAAAAAAAGTGTTTTTTTTACTTTTTGTTAAAAAAAAAAAAAAAAATTTGAAAAAATTGAAAAAAAAAGTTAAGTAATTACACACCTATTTATTGGCTTTGTAAAAAAGATAGTTTGACTTCTTTATCTTTTATATTTATTAAGTTATATCCAGTAAAACATTCATACCACTTAGTAAATTTCCTTAATGGGTTTGTAAGATTTTTTTGGAATAAAATAAAAAAAATAAAAAAAAATAAAACCGATACTGATCTTGCAGATATATTTTCTTAAGAAAAAAAATAAAAAAAAAATTAAAAAAATTTATTTATTATATGCCCCATCATATTTGCAAGCACTCAACAATTTTTTTTGATTCTTCCATCTGTTTTCTAATTTTTAGGTCCAATTTTAATTTTTTTTTTTTAAAGCTCCTGAAATATTTTACCCATCCTATTTCCTATCGATATCCGTTTGTTTCATTAAAATATTCGGAAAAGTGTGAACGCTATACGACTTAGCGCAAAACTCTAACCTATTTTTTCATGGGACACTCACCCTTAAGGGTAAGTTTGCTTTGCATTTTGATGGTAGAGCGCTAACTAATTGTTACATAATTCTGTCATTTGTGAAGTAAATTTCATTAAATTTTGTTTTTATGTAGGTAATAGATATACCCTACCCACTTACAGGTATCATTATAATTATATAAATAACAAACTCAATACTTTTACGAGAATAAGGAGTGATTTATTTTCGTGAAAATTCGAACTCAATTTTCAAAAATGGGGGGCAGCTAAAGTAATTAACTTTTAATTTATTTGATTTGGTTTTATGAGAACACATAATATTTTATAATATAAAGGCTCAAAAAAAAAAAAAAAAAAAAAAAACTTGAAAAAAATGGTTGAATTTATATCACTTTGAACGAACGTTTTTAACTATAACTTTTCCATTTTTTACTTTTTTTCAATGAAATAAAAGAAAGATAGTAGAATATGACTCCATGCACTCAGATACTGTTTGAACTAACAGTTTGTTTAAAGGTGTGTTTTAATAGAAAAATATCAATATTACCATTTTGTAACTTCAAAATCGTGGGGCTTTTCAGTTTTAACTTTGATATTTTTGATGTTCATTCTTATAATTAGTCTATAGAATTATACATCATAGGTATAGGCTTTACCTACAAAAAAAAAATATTTAAACATCAGAAATAGCAAAATAATATTTCCAGATGTGCAATGTCATTGTGAAGAAAGCAGAACCTTCACAAGTTTAAATAATTTTTATTATTTTTTTCTGATATATTTTTTACTAGATTCAATTTTAAAAAAGTCATTACATTTATTAGTTTTTTTATATAAATTTTCGAAAAAAGGTCTTTTTTGCGTTTTTATACCAAAAAATTCTTTCCACACGCACACAAAGAAGTTTGCAGTTCAGAAAAAATCCACTGCGGTATCAGCGCCAACTCATTTTGTTCTCTCTCCAAAATAAATATCGCACATGCGCTCTGATATGTATACATATATTTTGTTCTTTTTTTTCTCATACATTTATATTACTCGTATATATTTTTTTCTCACAGCTGGAAGTAAATAATAAAAAAAAACTGTTGTTTTACTTCAACTGAAGCAGAGCGGTGGTTGGAAAAATTTTATAATGGATGGTGTGAGGTTGGTCCAAGTGTATGCGCTTTAATTGTTGTGTTGCTGTTTTTAGTTTATAAATTGATTTGCTTCGTCATTTACTTTCTCTCATCTCATCAGTTCGGTGTATGGATACATATGTATGTATATTGTTAGATAGTGGACGGGAGGTGGAGGACAGTCCAAGTGGATAAAAAGTATATGGCACATGCGCTCGCATATAATTTTGTCTGTTCTGTTTTTTTGGCTGATATTGTTTTTTCTCCTTAATTTTTTGCATTTCACCGTTGTGTTTTGGATGAATATTTTTTTGTAGGTTTGTGTGTCAAGGTTGCTCAGAAAAATTTTACAGGGAGGGTGGGAGGTCATTTATCATGGTCAAGTATATTGCACATTCGCTCTCACATTTCTTTGTTGAATTTCAAAAAATCCTGTCTTACCTGCCTAGGTTGCTACTCACTTTCAAAATTTTCAATTCCGTACAATTTTCCTAATTAAATTCCACCCTGCAATACAACCATATGAATGAGCCGGTAAGCGAAATGTTATTTCAAACAATTCTCAAAAGAAAACTTACATTTTACATAATACCCACATAACTAATAATGAATATTTTTTTGCAATTAGAAGATCATATCATAACGAAGAAAAAAATAGGTAGGTAGGTAGGTACCTCGATATCTACAACAAATAAAAATATCCACCGCCACCAAACCGAAGACCCCTCTCTAGCATTATATTGTTTTTTTCGCTGATTCATATTATATGTAGGTAGGTATATTACTATTCTCATTTCTCATAGTATGACATAGTCGTAACATCCAAAAGATAAAACAACTACATACCTACTTATAGCAAAAAAAAACTTTAAAAAACATCAATCGCGCCGTGCCTGTGTCATCGCCACCGGCCGTCGTCGTCGTCGCGTCGCGTGGGTCAGGCTCATCTTTCATGTCTCAGCACAACAGGTTCTGTAATATGTATGTATGCCTGTGTGCGCTTGTGCACCTCTGTCTGCTAAAGTGCTAAAGCTATTGCATACCATAAGTCCATAACCATACCCATATGTCTCTGTGGCTGGCATTATCGGGCTCTGAGAAAAGTATTGCACAAGAGAGAAGTTAGCTTATAGAAGAGAATCATTCTTCTGAGGTAGACCCACCCTTAACAGTATATTTTGCGATTTTTAATTTTTTTAAATTACTTAATAAGATTGTCGACAGTTATTTATAAATTTCAGAAAAAACGAAAACAAAATGGAATATTGTTTAATGCATAAAAGAAAGAAATTTAAAGCATAGTTCAATATCAAACTTACATTTTTAGATTGAATGCTTTTGTTTACCTAGGTATAGGTAATCCAGATAGGTATAATAGGTAGTAGGTAAACATTAATAAACATTCAACATATATATATTTATCTTTATATTTTATTATATTATATTTTATTTTATATTTATATTGGAAACGAAGACTTTTTTATTTTAAATGTTTTACAAACTTTGAATTTATCTTAACAATAATTGTGTTCGACCCCTTTTATCCCAGCCTAGCTTAGCAGCAGCCTTAGTTTGCAACCCCAGCGACCCCATTTTTTTATTTGTTTCAAAAGCCATCACCATTCTCACTCCATAGGCATTGACGGATGCTCTTCCTTTCTCTCACGTAACAAATGTGTAATCAAATGAATGACGTTTTTTTTCTTACTTTCTACTTGTTGGCCAATGGGTAAATTAAATAATTAAATCGTTTAAAGATGCCTACCTATATCTAATGGAACTTAATCCAACCCTACCTAAAAATACAAATTCGGTCAATAGTGCATCCTCTTTCAGCTTTCATTAGCCTTTTATTCCTAGGGAGTATACTACTTCAACTAAAGTCAAATATGCATACATACATACACATCCACTTCCTTATGGGACCAGCATTGGATGGAAAAAAGTATTATGCCTAAGTCGTTTGCGTCCATCTTTAAACTTTTTTCTTTGCCAGTGGTACCGTCTATAAAACATTTCGGTACTAAAATTATGAAGTTGCTGCTTTTTAATACGGAAACAATTACAAAAAAGACCTCATTGTTTGGTTCGAATACAACATCTCGGTTAAAAACATCGGCAAATAAAAAAAAAAAACTATTGTTCAGTGCCGGAGCGACACTGGTGGTGTGTTTTCAAAATTTAAATAGTTTGTTTTGGTCGGATCTATATGATTGAGGTCAATAATTAATGAAGAAATTTCATGAAAAAAAAATTCCAAAACGATCAAAAGTTTCATAGCTACTTAAAAGCTAATGAAATTTAAAATCAATCTTATTCTTTTCAGTAAAAATTCAAAAGTTGATGAAAATTTGCAGAATTTAAAAAAAAAATGACCACCTAAGTATTTATTGCCCTAACCTAACCCTCCTCTAAAATATTGAGAAAAAATGTTTTAGGATCGAATAAATAGGTAGGTTATTAGAAAAAAAAATTGTGGTAATAGGTATTATTAGCTAACATATTCTAGAAAAATTTAAGAACAATTACAATGTAAATGTGAATGTAAATTCAGCAGGAAAACCGATAAAAGATAATTTTGAATAAATTTTTTTAAGACTTTATTTCTTATCAAATTGTTCAGCCCAGGTTTTGACTCAAAACTTTGTAGGTACCTACATATAAGTACATTATTAACTAATTTGAATAAAATATCTTTTATTGACTTGCAAATAAATAACCACTTATTTTTATACATAAAACAAAGATGCACATGTAGGTAGGTGTACCTAGGTGCTATAAGGTTCTTAAAGTGATCTAAAAAAAAAATGAAAACGAATTTATTTTATATCCAAGAATGAACGAAAATTTTTTAAAATGTCGATTTGGTCTATACTTATCTATACGTAATTGTATATTTTGTTTTTAGAAAACATTACCTTGGTTTACGAATATTGTGAATTTTTTCAAAGAGCTTTCATAAATCTAGTTGTGAATTTTTGACCATCTTTTATTTTTTCTATGCACGACTTTTTATATTTTAATAATCTACTGTTTCAATTACCTAATATTAAATTTACTTAGCTTTTTTGAAAATATAATTTTGAACTATTCGCCTATCCCAGTTTACACTACTGAAATTCCTACCTACCTATGTTCATTTCATTGAATTCACTAAAGCGATATCCAAGTTGACATTCTTTTTGAAAATACCATGTATTATTTCTTACCTACTATTTTGTCTTTATTTCCAATCCGAATATCTAAACGCAAATAGCAATTCCGCTACCGCGGATTCTATTCCTACCTTTGGTTTTTCACATCTTTAGCATTTCGAGCTTTCAATAATTTCGAACCTTTGCCTTTCGTAAAATGTCTCTGATTATTATTCATTCTAATAATAGAAAAAATATTTTCTGTAATTACTTTTTAATAATAAAAAGAAAAAAATATTAAATTGCTTTTATTTTTCAGTAATTAGAAAACAATTTTTTTTATTATTTTTTTCTCTTTGTTTGTATGTTTTTGTCAATACCTAGTTGTTATAATATATTTTGTAACATTTTTTCTCAAATTACTAGTTATTCTATTTAGTATTTTTTTTTAATTTTAGAAATTAGAAATGTTTGTTGTCTAATTATTAATTTTTGGACAAACTAGAAACACCTATTTGACAAAGAAAATCGACACTTCCAAATTTCCAATCAATGTAAGGTACCTTATCTACCTAACACTTCTTATGGTAGTAGTAGGTTCCTACCTATGAGAAAAAATATGAAAAAAAATTCGTTAAGTAGCTACCTACCTACCTAAACAATGCCAAGTTTTTTTAAATTAAATTTTTGGTATCGTTTTGTTTTGAAACACTCTGTTCTCATTACAAATAGGTAGGTATTTCTACCACTTTACATCCTTTCTGCCAATCTCTTAGGTACTTTAAATGAATTTCTGAAATAGATAGTAAAGTAGATTTTTAATTTGCACTCTTATATGCATTGAAATAAAAAAAACTACCCACATTTCCTATCTGAATTACCTGTTGCTGTTGTTTGTTTATTAGTCACAAACGTTATACCTACCTAATCCTCCAATTGAAACCGAAGCTTTTAGTACTTTAAATAAAATTAATTAAATTTACCTAGTTAAAATATAACCAGTATCGACTAATTTTAGGAATAAAATACCTACAAATAAATCCTAAAAAAAACTAAAAGTATTTTCCTATCCTCAGTTCCTGACTTAAGAAAGAAGCGCCACGTATAGCCCTCTTTAACATACGCTTGCATCTGTGATGCTACTGAAATAAAAAATCATAAGCATTTCATAATAAGTAATAGCAAACAAATGGGGAGGTTCCTAATTTCCTACCAAAAAATATGTTTGAACAGAAGCCATTATCATACCCCATGATGAAATTTTGTTTAAAATCGGTCCATGTTGACTTGTCCCTATGTTGAGTTATTATACCCTGTGTCGGGTTGAGTTGTTATGAGTTGGCTTGTGACCAGTTGCGAGATGATGGCTTAGGTATGATGGGCTGGCGTGACACCAACTAAAAGTCATTCCCTTTTAACTAAACTCAAAGTTCACGAAAATTGTTTTTTAAAATTTGTAATATTACAAATATTTTCAAAAATAAAAAAAAAAATAAAAATGAATTGTATCTCATAATCTTTATACTACAGACACACGACAAACTTTGTCATGTCTTAATTTATTCATGTTCACTACTCAATCCATCGTATAAAAATTTGTTTTTCATGAATAAAATTTATCTATCTTATCTATATCTATCTATCTACTAGGCTTTAAGCATTCAGATGATACAAATAAAATTATGTGTTTATTTACTACTGTCCCATTTCCAGCTGATACGGAAAAAAATTATCATCAGTAAAATGAATAAATGCTTTTCCAGAAAATGTAATATTTTTTGTTTCAAAGAAATTGTTGTTTTTTCTTTCTTGATGCTTTTCCGTATAAATATAAATACAGATCTGCTTCATTTCGATATTTATTCTTTTAGCTTAGAAGATAATGCAATCATTAAAATAAAAACTAAAATATATTTTAATGTAAGGGATTCAATACATTTCGTCACTTACCACAAATATTGCCGAACGTAGTCATGTTTATTTCGTTGAACTCGGCTGCACTAACATCACCGTAATTTGGTCTTAGTGTTACCACCTCTAGGTCAAATAATTGACCCTTTGCTACGCTAACACGAAGCTTACTGCTTTGATGTTCCTTACAAACGATTTCTAGATCATATTCACCAGTAGGAAGAATAATCTTGAACTGAGCAAGATTTTTGCTGACTTTGTATATTTTATCAAAACCTTTAACTTTAACAACAGCATTACGAAGAGATTTGCCGCTCTCGGACAGAACACGTCCTTTTATTCCACCATCGATTAAGTGAATAAAATTCATTATTTTTTCCATATTTTCCCTCCACACGGAAGCTAGTTCATCTTGAGCAGGCATTCGACAGCATGAAACGCCAAGACTAAACATCGGTATGTGATGCATTTTATAAAAAAGGTTCGTTGTTCGTTGAATATAGTCTTTTTGAGATGGGCTTATTGATGTACGAGAGCATAATGGTTGTGAGTAAGGTATTTCTGTTCTTTCTATCAAGCGAGAAAGATTTTCATATATTGGCTGTTGTGGGTACCTTTTGATTACATAAATGAGACAGTGACATGCATAATTTATTAAAAAATGTTCTTACATTAGTTCATAATTTCCCGCGGTAAATGTTAAAATTAAATCAAAGTTTTCTCTATGTATCATTTGAAGAAATAAATTTATATGTTTTTCAGATTCTGGGTCGAGAATCTCTTTCGCCATTTCATTGTCCGTGACATGGTCACATACGGTTTTGCTGAAACAGAACTTTAAAATAAAACCTACAATACAAAACGGAAGGAGTTTCACTTACTTGCTTTTAAAAATATTGAAGATTTTATCAAATTTATCCATAACTGGCAATAAATAAATAACGCTGTTATTTGAAATTTTTAATATAGCGGGTTCTTGGATACGATAGCCTTCAATTAGATGTCTTCCGAGATTTAAAATCAACTCCCTACCAGTGGGTGAAGTAACATCAAACAAAGAACTTAATATAAGTATTTTATACTTTGTTTCTTCAGGTGAACCAATCTGATAAAGACGAGACTTTATTTTCTCAAATTAATTTAAATTTAAATCAATTACAGAATCCGGTATCCAAACTGAGTTTTGACAATTCTGTAATCGACATTCTTAAAACTCTTTGTACCTAATAAGTAGAGCTCTTAATACCCCGGCATTCCGGGTATTAACCGGGTACCCGACACATTGTCGGGAATCTGGTCGCAAGGAACCATTATAACTCAGATGAGAAATGAAAAAATAACGAGTTATGCACGAAAATCTAAATTTTCACTGAAAACAAGATGGTGGCCAAATAGAACGTTTCATAAATGTAATATTGAGCTTGAGTAATATTAGGTTAGGTTAACTTAATGGGATCTTGTTACCAACACACTTAGATCAATATAGATCCATTGTGATACCCTGGGGGTTGAGACCCCCATGAATAGAAACCTATGATTATTCCCAAGACAGTCACGCACGTAACGGGTGTTGGTGAGTTTCAGCAGGCGATTGCCCGAAGTGTTGTAGGGTATTTCTTAGTTATTAAAGAAATGTCAATCATTACACAATCACCTGGATGAGGAAAGGGCGACGCCCTTTTTTAAGGATGTGCTCCTTCCCTTGCCCCACTAGAACAATCACCCCTCCACCAGGCCCGTAGGAGCAGTGGCTCCATGCAATGTCCGGTGCATGAGTTTGATAGGTCAGTGGTTGGTGTGGTTGTATGTTCGTTTGGTCAGGATCGCTGCATAATCATTTGGTTGGGTAGAAGACGACAAAATTTACCCCACTTGCGGAATCATCCCTCCATCAGGCCTGCAGGAGCAGTGGCTCCATGCAATGACTAATAGATGAGTTTGATAGGTCTGTGGTTGATGTGTTAATCCGTTCTTATGGTCAGAGTCACTACATAATCCATTGGTTGGGGAGAGGACAACGCCCTTTGGCGGTGTGATCCTTCCTTGACCCCACTTGAGAAATCATCCCTCCATCAGGCGCGTAGGAGCATTGGCTCCATGCAATGTCTGATGTATAAGTTTTGTTGTGCCATTAAACTGGAGACCTCACACAATTTCCAAGAATCGCTTACAAGACACATGACATAGTTCAAATACATCATTTGAACTATGTCAATCAACAACAAAGCAACGACATGGCTCATAAAGCATCTAGTTTTAATTGCAAACATAAACAATACTGACCCATGGAGTGTATGTCAATTACAACATATGGTGCATTCGTTGTTTAAATAAACAAATTGTGTCAAGAGGCAACTGAAATAAAGTAGAATGCGTGGTTGACTTGAAAGAAGTGACGATCTAGGTTTCGAATAGGTAACGAAAGAAATAATGAGTAGAGTTTAAGTCACTCTCGTTTTGAACATAAAACGAAGAAGTTGTTTTCTTGTGTTCTCGCAGAACACAACATTTGGTGGCAGCGGTGGGATCTTTAAAACTAAAGCATCTAGTTTTAATCCCGAAACATTTTTCAAAACAATAGCCGTGTTTTATGAACAATTGATAGCAACTCAGTAAAATTTTTACACACAAACAATAACAAATAAATTTATTTTCACTTTTTGTTTTGCTTAGAAACAATAACAAAGTTTTTATAATCACTTTTTTGTTATTGTTTTTGTGTGTAAAATTTTTTGCTGAGTTGCTATCAATTGTTCATAAAACACGGCTAATATTATATTTTTCGAAGTGAAAACAATTAATTAAAAAAAAAAAGGAGCAGACAGTAACAATTTTAAGTAAAAAAAAAAAAAAATATTAGTGAGAGTTAAAAAAAAAAATATAAGTGATTGTAAATAAAAAAAAGTGAACAAGCGAATTCCTGTTGTCGAAAGAAGGAAGGAAAGAAGAAATTGCCACGCTGAGGCAATCAACACCAGCATCAACTCCATAATCAACACCATCATCAATTCAATAGTCAACACCATCATCAACATTACCCTCGATATCATAATCAACAATTTCAACATCATTATTAGCATCAACAATGTCATTGTAAGAAATAACACATAAGTTATACCTATACAATATTAATATTCTAATATTTTTTTTTGATATACCTACATAATTATATAGTTATTTTTTTGATATACCTACATATATATTTATGTATTTTTTTTTGTTGGTGCAACCAGTTTTTCTTTTGGTTAATAATTCATATACCCCATCCTTATACTTGGTATTTCGAGTTTCAAACAATTTTTTTAATCCGTAAAAAAAAAATACATATACTATGTCTGAATTGAATTTAAACATTTCACTTAGAACTCGAAAGCTCGGCAAAAATCCTCGTTTCAAACCCTCCTAGTGGGTGCCGGGCGGTAATGATCACCACAGTTATCTTGTACGTTGTCAAGATGGGGATCAGCTAAGGTCAGGTTGAATTGCTGAAGGTTCCTACTCCTTAATCTTAATGTGTCTACATATGTAAACGTATGTTTCTTCTAATAAATGAAAAAAAATAATAGTAGCAACCTTTAGCAATGCAATTTGACCATAGATACGGGGTCCCTAAATTCAGTGGTGGTGCGAGCGTTTTATACATAATCCATGCCGAAGAATGAAAGGCTGGGGGGTAAACCAGTCGCGAACGAGCTCATTCGGATGCCCTGGCCGGGTCCGTCTTAAATCTTGCCTTACCCCGGTATATCGGCTTTGCCTCTTTTTCGGACCTCTTCATGGGAACCAAATTTAATTTTAAAAAACAAAATGGACAGAATGACGACAAACACTGATAACACAACGGATAACGAAGACGAACTCCTTGCCTCTAGCCAGGAGACACTGACCGGAAGCTTTCTAAGCAAAGATGTCCGTGCTGACGAAATGTCTTCCAAACCCTCAGGGAGCATAGCTAGTACCAGCCATAGTACTCCTGTGCTTCCTAAACCGACCGATACTGCCAAGCCATCGTGTAGCAATGCCAGCCATAGCATTGCGAAACGTGGTAAGAAGAAATCTTCGGGCGTTCTTCTAAAGAACCAGTTCCGAAGGGCCTCGTTTATTCTTGGCAAGATCGCTAAGAATGAGGCTGAGGGAACCAATCACGAGAAGGACGCCGTAGTTTATCTACCAGAAGATCGTTGAAGAATACAACAGTCTTCTGGCACACAAAGATAAAGCCGTCAAACGAAATAGGTCTCAAGAAGAGAACTTACCTTCTAAAAAGAAGGGTAAATTTGACGGAAAAACAGTGAAGGAGGGAGCCATCGAGGCTAAGCTCTCTGAGAAGGTTTTCTCTTACACTATGACCAATAGTGAAGGACCCTATCCTAGTTTCGACTCGGGTGAGGTACTCAGGGGTACAGGGTGATCAATTTCGAAAATGCGTTTTCGAAGGATTTCCTTAGGAAAAGCATCGCTAAGGTCAGCAATTACTAGGAGGGCTTGAAGCTCAAGCTCATCCCAGCTAATTAGATCCCAAGGCAACCTAAGGCTCGCATTTGGTTGCCTCTCATGAGTATCAAACCGAGCGGGCAGGAGCTGATCCGCGGCCTTCAGAGGTTGAATCCACTGATCCCCATGCAGGACTGGGTTTTGATCAAAGCGGAGGAGCCGCAAAAGACCAGTGTTTCATGCCTTCTGAGGATCAGCGAGGACAGCAGAGAGGCTCTTGAGAAGGCCAATTTCAAATTGCGATTCGGCATCAGGCATGCCAAAATAAAAATCCTGGAACATCAGGGACCAGAGGCCGATAAAGTGGATGATGGCGCTGAGGTGAGCGCCGCTGTCGACGAATCGGTGGTTTCTGACGAAGCGGGAAACCCTTCGTCCAGATTAATCTGAAGCACTCTAAATGTGCTTCAGATAGTCTAAGAATTTTCCTAAGCGAGGAAAATATCGACATCGGCGCCATACAAGAACCGTGGGTTAATGGCCTCAAAGTGAGGGGCCTCCAAGATAACCAGTACGACCTGTTTTATAAACCAGTAGCCCCTGAACAAGGTAATCCTAGAACTTGTATCTTAGCTAAAAAAAACACTTAAAAGCTTTTTTGTGTCCCAATTTTAGTACTCCCGATTCGAAAGTTGTCAGACTGGAAGGCAAAGAAACAATTGGACTACTGGTGGCATCTGGCTACTGCGATCACAACCAACAATCACCGCCTGAGGAGGTGAAGACCCTGGTGGATGCAGCAAAACTGCAGAAAAAGAATCTCCTGATTGGATGTGATGTGAACGCACGGCATTCTCTCTGGGGTAGCTCTGAAATCAACGAACGAGGTGAGTCTCTTTTTGATTTTATTATTGATAACAACCTTATTGTCTGTAACAGAGGTGACACACCCACCTTCGTCTTTCCAAGTTCGGAAAATTACGACGGCTGGGAAGATGTACTTGATATCACTGTTACAAACAACTGTAATTTGGTGGTGGAAAACTGGAGAGTATCCTCTGCAAACTCCCTTTTGGATCACAGGTGGATCCTATTTAACATAGGTTTCAAGGTAGAAACCCCTCCATCTTATAGAAATCCTAAAAAAAACTGACTGGAAGAAATTTAGTCAGATCACTAAATCTAAACTAGGCAATTTACCAATTATTAGAGTAGAAACTGTGGAAGTTCTCGAGTCTAAGGTAGAGACCTTCGAGGCAGCCCTTAAAACTGCCTTCAAGGTCTCTTGTCCAGTTAAATATAGCCGTTAAAAATTCCCTCCTTGGTGGAACGAAGATCTTTCGGCACTAAGAAAAATGACCAGAAGGATCTTCAATATCTGTCAGAAGGAGAAATTCTTTCAACTTTACAAAGACTGTCTCAAAGCGTATAAGTGAGCCATAGCAGCGTCCAAGAAACTTGGTTGGAGAGAATACTGTCATTCCATAGAACACATTAAGGATTCTGCCAGATTAAGTAAAGTTCTAGCAAATGAACATTGTAATCCTTCCTTCCTTAAAAAATCTGACGGTCTCTGGACAGCCTCTCCTACTGAGTCCTTGAAAGTGCTAATGGCAACACATTTCCCGGGCTGCGAGAACAGCAACCCCGAAGTTCTGAGTACCATAAGCACCGATCCAGCTCAGAAGAAGCTAATCAATTCAGTTATATCAGGAGATAGTATTTCACGGGCCTTCAATACTTTCTCCCCTTAAAAATCACCAGGCCTTGATGGCATAATACCAATTATGCTGCAGAAACTGCAAGACATAGCAGTGCCCTGGCTTGAAATGGTCTTCAAAGGTTTGCCTCTATCTCAATCATGTACCCGAGTCATGGAGACATGTTAGAGTGGTCTTTATTCCGAAGGTTGGTAGGCGAGGTCATGAAACCGCGAAGGATTTCAGACCTATTAGCTTGACATCTTTTGTTTTAAGGACACTAGAGCGCATCGTGGATACTCATATAAGAGTTTTATTAGAGGGTCGTCCTCTTGATGCATCTCAGCATGCATACTTCAAAGGCAAGTCTACTGAGACGGCTCTGCATGAAGTTGTGAGTACAATCGAGAGAACAATTCACTACAAAGAATATACTCTTGCAACCTTCCTAAACGTGGAAGGTGAGTTCAATAACGTCCTAACTGAACCCATTCGGGAATCACTCACTCACTTCGGCGTAGATGACTTCATATCAAAATGGATCATTTCTATGCTAAGTGATAGAAAGATTCAGGCTTCGTTAGGAAACACTACTGCTACTAAATATGTTAGTAGAGGAACACCCCAAGGTGGTGTTCTCTCCCCTCTTCTGTGGCTTCTAGTCATGGACAAAGTACTTGTCAAGTTAAGAGGTAGGGGTGTTAAAGCAGTAGCGTATGCTGACGATTTGGTTTTATTGTTCTCAGAAAAGTTTACCACAGTGATTAGTGAAATCACTGAGTCGGCTCTGAAAAAAGGTAGCAACTGAGGCGCAAGTAGTGGACTTGGTAATCAGAGCAAAACGGAACTGATGCTCTTTACTACCAAGACTAAAATACCTACCTTCACCCTACCTCGACTTAACGGCCAAACTCTATCTCTATCTTCCAAAGCTAAACACCTTAGAGTCATTCTTGACCAACAAGTTGAACTGGAAGGCAAATATAGAAGAACGGGTCAAAAAAAACCATTGCATTGCTTTCTATGCCTGCAGAAAAACCTTTGGTAAGAAGTGGGGCCTCCAATCTAAGATGATTCTGTGGACGTACACTGCTGTGGTTCGACCAATTTTGTCATACGGATCGATTGTGTGGTGGCCTGCACTTAGCAAACAATATAACATCAATAAACTTAAGAAGGTTCAAAGAACGGCTAGCGTTGGCACTACGGGAGCTATTCAATTCTGCCCAACAGATGCCCTTAAAGTTATCCTGCACCTTCTACCACTCGATCTTCACATCAAATATCTATCGGCATGCAGTGCCGTAAGATTAAAAGAATCAAACTGGTCTTCCAAGCCCTATGGCCATGAAAATATCACCAAATTGATTCCTTCGGATATTTTCCTAGCTAACACCGACTACTGTATACCCCCTCTCAGACTCATCGAAGAATTGAAAGTTGTTTTTCCTACAAGAGTTGATTGGAAAAACGATAGTGTGACGAAAGACTTTGACACCACAATCTTTACTGATGGGTCTAAGATGGAGTGCGGCGTTGGTTCAGGAATCTTTTCCGAGGCACTGAACATCTCCAAGTCTTTCACACTACCAGACTTTGCAAGTGTATTTCAAGGTAAAATACTAGCAATTAGAGAAGCATGCAAATTGCTCAAATTAAACTAAAATCAACCTGGAAACATAGCAATCTGCTCCGACAGCCAGGCGGCCATTAAGGCCATCAAATCAACTACATCAACCTCATTACTTGCCCAGCAATGTCGAGACGAACTGTCGAGTCTAGGCATTGAACGCCGGGTCACTCTCATCTGGGTTCCAGGTCATAGTGACATAGAGGGTAACGAACGGGCTGACGAGTTGGCTCGACAAGGCTCGGCCCATCACAGCTCACTAGCGGTAAATGTTAATATCCCTCTTGGTGTTATGAAGGGGCGGATTTTCTCGATTTTTCTCAATCAATCCAACCTTAGGTAGAGCAGTCTAACAAACTGTGTCACATCAAGAAAGATTTGGCCTACAAATAACCAATCTCGTTCCAAAGATCTGTTATGTAGACCCAGGCACGACATAGCCAGGGTCACAGCAATTTGTACTGGGCACTGGCCTATAGGGGAGCATGCAAGGAAGCTGGGAATCCCCTACAACTCTCACTGTCGGAGCTGTGGAGACCCACAAGAAAAAGAAACTGTGTCTCATTTTCTCTGCAACTGCCCTGCTCTAGCCCATTCTAGATTGACTTCTTTTGAGAAGGCATTCCTCGATGGCCCATGTGAGCTTTCTGGGAAGATCAATCAAAGATCTGATTATCTTTCTGAATGCGACGAAATGGCTTTAATAAAAGTTGTTAAAGGCTAAAAAAAACATTAAATCCTTACTAGGTTGACACGAGTAAATGGTATCAAAAAGGCGCTTAACAGCGCTAATTGAGTCACAAGGCCAGGACTAGCGGCTGCCATCTCTACCTACCTAAAACTCGAAAAATCCCGCAGATCGTCAGAATGTGATCTTCCGGTTCATAAAACAAAATAACGCGTACCACCTCTTACTCCGATTGAAATTTAGTCCGATTCCCTTTTTTCCTCACCGAATAAAAAATAATGACTTTCAAAGTTCCTCAAGCCATAAAACTCACACCTGAGTTTGATGGAAGTGCGAAGGATTTGGATAGGTTTATTCAATTAGTAGACCTACAATCAAAACAAAACTTCCATTGCACCCGATTCAACAGATAAGGCTGAACTTCTTGATTTTGTTAAATCAAAATTAACAAGCCGGGCATATAACGTTATTATCAAATATAACAATTATAATGCCTGTAAAGAAGTTAAAGAAGCTCTTATAAAGGACTTCCGAAAAACTAGGTCCGTACAAGTTATACAAACTGAAGTTTTCCAGTTCAAACAGGGCTATAAGGAACCTGTGAGTTCTTACGCAGAAAGAGCTTATGCCCTTTTTGATGAGTTCTTGCAATGGGCTGATACCCCAGTTAAAAACTTTGGTGAAAAGCGCAAGGTGTAGTGATTTAGACGAAGCTCTAGATATTGCAATGGAAGAAGAAAAACTTCCTGCTACTGCCAATGTTGACAACAAATACTGTCAAAACTGCCGAACGAAGACACACAATACAACAGAGTGTCGCTTTCAGCCAAAGGGTAACAGAACTTACAGGTCGAGTCCAAACACAAGTCAGCCTGTGAGAGTCAATAACGTACGAAATAATATTTTATGTCATTACTGCAAAAATCTGGGTCACACAATAGACCAATGCAGAAAGACAGTTTAACAACAGCAGGCAAGACAATTCGATGCAATATAGGGCCAATCAAAATTCGGGAAACTACCAAAAACCTGGCCCGTCCAACACCCGGAACCAGGTACAGTACATGAATTAAGGTGTAAAAACAATATTAAATCAGCTAAAACACTGTATTCATTTTCTCTACATCCACTATTTCAAGCATCTCATAACGAAGATTCAATATCACTGAATCCACTGTATCATAACCAAAAACCACTGAATCCACTGTTTCAAGAATCTCATAACGAAGACTCAATCTCTCTGAATCCACTGACTCATTATCAAAAATCAAATCCATTTCGTTCACAGTCTCAAAATATAAATTCAAATCAAACGAATCAGATTCAAATTCTAAATCTTCTATTTCAACACGCTATAAAATTCCTCTGAAGAAATCAAAAAATCAGTTTCAAATTTCTAAATCCTCTATTCCAAATCTAAAGCCAACTCAAACAAATTATAAACAAAAGATTATCTATATATTCGAATCCATTTAGAAACAAAGACGTGGAATACAAATATTGTTCTAAATCAAAAACACCAGCAAAATAGAAGTACCGCAAAAATAAATAATTTAAAAGATTTCCTAAACGAACCATTGAGCTCCGATTCAAGTAACTTTTATGACACCCATTCTCAAACTCCTAAGAATATGCAAAATCATAACGAAAAATCAAAACCTGTTGCTCATATAGGCTGTCTAAATAATGCCTCTAGTTTCAAAAGTGAAATTAATATAACTTCTAAAGACCCATCTCCAATCAAAACATTATGATGTTAGACATAGGTGCAAGTTTGAGTTTAATAAAAATAAATAAATTAAATAAAGAGCTTGGGGTTCATATTAACAACATAACTGAACTGAAAGGCATAGATAATACTCCCACATCAACACTGGGCACACTTTTTCTGAATATAGAAAAAGTAAAACTAAAATGTTAATTTCATGTAGTGCCCGAAAATTTTCCAATAACTCAAGATGGAATTTTAGGTGAATACCTATTTCGAAATTTTAACTCTATACTAAATTATAAAGACAATACTCCAATATACCACTTCAAAGATAAAAGATATACAACAGAATTCATTAAAACGAAAGTAAACGAAAGTCTATTACCATACCAGCTAGATCTTAAAAAATAATTAAATATGGACCTATTCGCGAACCAACAAATTAAATATATATTTTTCAGCCATCAGCCGAATAGGGGGAATAACATGTAGCATACTAAAACATGCACGTGCCGTAACTATTCGGGACTGGTGGAAGTGTGATCATAGCCTCTTCGCGGCGGCCGCTAGAAACAATCCTCTAAAAGGTTTGTCTAATATGATCAGGCTAGTTCCACAGGTTGGCAACAGGTTGATTCCCTGTTCCGTAAAACTAAGCGAATTACGAGACCAGCAACAAGCCTCGGAAACGGACTGATCCCACGACGACAACCCTTGCAACAAAAACGGAAAAATGATTTACGAATTTTTTTATGGAACCTACGATCGCTCTATAGAGCTCGAGCTGCGCAGCAGCTAGCCGATACCCTGTCAGAATGTAAAGCTGACATAACAGTATTACAAGAAATTAGATGGACAGGGAATGGTGTTTTACAGAAAAGAGATTATGACCTCTATTACAGTTGTCATACAAAACACCATGTGCTCGGGGTAGGCTTCTTGGTCAGCGAAAAAATGAAGTCTACCGTCATCGCCTTTAATGCTATAAGCGAAAGGCTGTTCACCCTTCACGTGCGAGGCAAATTCAAGAACATCAGCCTCATTAACGTTCACGGACCTACGGAGTTGTCCTCAGACGAAGAAAGAGACTTATTATGAACAAGTCGAGAGGGCCCTCCATGCCTGTCCAAGGTATGGTGTTAAAATCATCCTTGGGGATTTGAACCCTAAAATAGGTCGGGAGCCGGTATTCAGGCATTACGCAGGCATCCATAGTTTGCATGAGAGCACTAATGACATTGGACTTCGAGTCCAAGAATTGACAGCATCGAAAAATATGGTCGTTGCGAGTACCAGGTACCCGCGTAATGATATCTACAAAGCCACCTGGGTATCACCTGATGGAGTCACTCGTAACCAAATTGACCACGTGTTGATAGACCGTCGCCACTACTCGAACTTGATGACGGTACGAACGTACCGAGGTGCCAATATCGACTCGGATCAACACGGCTGCACTACGCAATGAAAACACCAGTAACATGCGTTAGGACTCGCCCTGGAACCACTCGATCCAGGGAGAGTAAGTCCTGGAGCCATTATGCTGGGCGTAGATGAGAAGTGGACACGCCTTAAGAACACTGTCATTAGTACTGCCAACTCCATCTTAGGCAGTAGTCGTAGAAGTCGGAGCGACTGGTTTGATGATGAATGCAAGCTGATCACCGATCCCTGGAGCGATGGGAAGTGTACTTTAATGAATTGCTAAATGGTCAGCTCACTGCAGAAGTAAAGGCTTCACTACTTCAAGAAGAATACCCTATGCTACCGCCACCAAGCATAGAAAAGGTTGAGAAAGCTATAGCCCGGCTTAAGAAAAACAAAGCCCCGGGGGCCGATGGCATACCAACCAAATTATTCTACCACGACGGGCCAGCCTTACGTCAAGCAATTCACGATATTTTAGTGCACGTATGGGAGCAGGAAGAAATGCCAGAAGACTGGCGAAAAGGCATAATTTGCCGCATACATGTTTATTTACACACGTTAAATGCTAACGTAACAATCAATAATAAAAATAACAATAATTATAAATACTAAAAACTATTTCATAAATTTAACTGCAGTGGATGAAAAAGACATTCTTGAAATTTTTTGATTTTACATTATCATTAATTGAGTTGATTAGAACATATTATTTATTAAAGACATTAATCAAGAGATTGAGAGGACTATTGGCACCGTAGTTAGATCTACTGAAAATATTACAAAGAGGCAATTGCCTTCTAATACTTGAACGGCTAACACTAAGATTCAATCTACAAAGGATCGATGGAGCAACAACTGTTCCATTTATAATACCTTTAATAAAGGAGAATTGTAAGTACTCTCGATGATATAATAGAGATGGTAGGCTTATTAGTTGGAGTCTATGTGTGTATGGTGGCAAAGCAATTCTATTAGACCAGGGAAGAAAACGTAAACAAAATCTCATAAATCTTCTTTGCACACATTCTATTCTGTTGACATGAACCGCATAATAAGGAGCCCATACAATGCATCCATATTCAGTTCATTATTGTCTATTATAATTCTTTAATGTATCATAATGTTAACCTGCTGTAATAAACCAGTGTCCGGTGTTTGTATCTCGTGCATTATTTGTAATCAATCTAAACATTTAAAATGTACAGAGCTTAGTTCTGATTGTATTAAATTGCTAAAGTCAAATAAAAACATAGCCTACAGATGTGATGAGTGCTTAAATCATACTATGCCTATGTGCATTGATAAAATTTATGATGCATATAAAAATCTAAGCAATATTAAAAGCCACTTTGGTTTATTGCTGGCTCATTCAAATAGTGATAAATCTCTTAATCTAAACAAAAGCTTATGTTCTGATAACACCCGCTCTAAAGTAAAATCTAAATTGCAAAATAAAATCAAAGACATAAAAAGTTCAATGAACTCTCCATCTAGTTCGACATCAAGTAAATGCATTGGTGCCAATATCAATAAAATCACCCCAGCCGTTGATCGAACAAAATTAAATGCAAAAACAAATAAAAAAAGTTCCGTTGCCTAAGTGACGAAGCTTGCAAGTTCTAGTCTCGATGGATGTGTTGTTGGTGGTTCTCCTGCATTGAAGCCTGTGCTTGGCGATGTACATGATGATGCTGTTGTTGTTGTTCCGGATGATGTTGCTGTTGATGAGGTTGTTGTTGCTATTGCTAATAATATAGAAACTGAGGTAGAGAAAAGTATTTCTGGTTCTGATGGTGCTATTGCTGCTGCGAGTGCATTAGAAAATGACGCTGAAGCTGCTTGCAATGCAAATTGTGCAAATGGTAATGTTGCTCTTAATCTTGTTGTTGTTCCTGATGTGAAAATCACAAACGATTTGACTAGCGATGTTTTTCCTGCGGTAACTCCTAATACAAATATAAAATCTGCTCCTCGTGAATTAGTGGGTAGATTAAAGGATTTAAATCTATCTAATGATGGTGATGATGAATGGATAGATGCGAAATCTAACAAAAATAATACTAAGTCTAGAGTTGTGGTTGGGAACAAAACAAATGAGGGTAGTAATTTAGGAAACGCCGAAAATGGCTTCATTTATCGAGTTTCAAGCCCACACAAGTGCTGAGTCTATCGCGGAGTACGTAGCTTCTTCCACGAAAACAAACTCTTCTGTGTTTCCATGCTATAAGCTGATAAAAAAAGATGGTAGTGATGACAATTTTAAGAGAGTTAATTTTAAAATTGGCATTCCAATGGAGTTAGTTGATGCTGTCTTTAAGGAACAATTTTGGCCGAATGGAACGCGAATAAGACTTCGATTTTCGTCCAAAAAACGGTTTGAATCTGGGTTAAGACAAGGACATATAGCTGCATTGAGTTCAAATATTAGTTCTATTTACTATCAAAATACTGGAGGTTTGCGAACAAAACAACAGATTTTTTCAATGCAGTGATTGATTGTTCATATGCTATCATCGCTCTAACTGAAACTTGGTTGTATGACAATATATTAACATCAGAGCTCTTTGACGATAATTATGTTGTATACAGGAAAGATCGTTGTCAGATTCAAACTGGTCTAACAAGAGGAGGAGGAGTAATGTTGGCTGTTCATTCTTCGCTAAATAGTAAATGGGTTGACCTTGATGATTCATCAGGTTTGACTGAGCAAATTTGTATTTATGGTAATTACATTCGATCAAGTGATGGCGCTGCTATAAAAGTTTATTATTTTGTATCTTATATACCACCAGGCTCTTATGTTGATATATATAAGGCTCATATTTCTAATATAAAAAATGTAGTGAGTAAATTAGATTCTAATTCTTATGTTATAGTACTAGGTGACTTTAATTTAAGTAATATAAAATGGATTTATTCTGTTGATGATAAATGTTTACTTCCTTGTAATGTTTTAAAAGATTTTGAAATTGAAATGCTTGATTCTATGCTCTCTATGAACTTTATTCAAAGAAATGCTATTCCAAATAGTATTTTTAGAATTTTAGATTTAGTTTTTGCTAATGAAGAGTTAGATTTAACTGTTACTGAAGCTGATTTTTTACTTTCAAATAATAGTGTTCATCACAAAGCCTTGCATATCTCTTTTGATATTTCGATTTTAAATTGTTATAGTACTGACAATAATATACAAGAATTTAGATATGATTTTTTTAAAGCAAATTAAAAATTATTTAAATAACTACCTCTCTTCAATTGATTGGGAACTGAGTTTATCCGGTTTTTCTGATTTAAAAGAGGTTTACTCATTATTTATGAATATAATTGAAGAAGTTTTTGCGAAATGTGTGCCTATGAAAAAAGTTGTCCTAACAAGCCCGTTTGGTTTAACAAACGATTACTAAATCTTAAAACAAATATGAAGAGTGTGTATAGAAATAGTTTAAGAAATCCATTATTGCATGTTGAATTCTGTAGATTAAGAATGGAATATGAATTCTTAAAAAAATTTCTCTATCGTCAATACATTTTGTCTGTAGAATCGAATATTAAAAGTAACTCAAAAGCATTTTGGTCTTTCTTAAATACCAAACGAAAATCAGTTGGTATCCCATCATCTATGAGTTATAATGGCAAAACAAGTTGTGATTTAAGAGTAATTTGCGATATGTTTGCTAGTTTTTTTCAATCTAATTATGTTGCAGAGCTCGTAACAAATTCGAATATTTCTTTCGAAAATTCTTCAATCAACTTAGGAAGCCTGTATATCACAGAGGATGATATTCTAACTGAGCTCTCGAATCTCCAAGAGTCTAATACCCTTGCGCCCGATTGCATTCCGACCACTTTCTTCAAAAATTGTAAATCTAATCTGATCACACCTCTCCGTATAATTTTCAATCTTTCTTTGTCAATTGGTGTTTTTTTGGATAACTGGAAGTACTCTTTTGTAACTCCAATTCATAAGTCGGGTTCGAAGCAAACCGTCGAAAATTACAGGCCCATAGCGAAGCTTCAGTTGATCCCTAAGATTTTTGAGGCTATAGTGAAAAGAAAAATTTACTCTGTTGTACGAAGTGTGATATCGGAGTCACAACTCGGGTTTGTAAGTGGGAGGTCCACTGCAACTAATTTAGCTATTTTCACTAACTACTGTCTTTGTAACATGGAGCATCACAATCAAATTGACACCGTTTATACAGATTTTGCTAAAGCATTTGATCGCGTTCAATTCCATATTTTGGAGCGAAAGTTAGCTAGCTTTGGGTTTCACTCAACCTTGTTGAAGTGGATAATGAGTTATTTAACTAATAGAAAACAGTATGTCAAAATTGGGTCAAGTGTTTCTAGAGTAATTTTTAATCATTCAGGAGTGCCGCAAGGAAGCCATCTTGGGCCACTCATTTTTCTTTTATTCATTAATGATTTACCTGGTTGTATCTTAGATTCTTCGGGGTTATTATTTGCAGATGATTTTAAAATATTTCGATCTGTTAAATCTCTGTCTGATTGTGTAAAACTACAAGAAGATATTGATAGACTATCGGAATGGTGTGAAATCAATTGTTTACACCTGAATATCTGTAAATGCTCCATCATGTCTTTTACAAGGGCAAAAAATCCGATTATATTTCAATATAAAATGTCTAGTAATAATCTTTTACGTGTGTCGGTCAAAAAAGATTTGGGAGTTGTATTCGATTCCCAGTTAAATTTTGCCTTGCATATGGATTTGTTATCTCTAAAGCAAATGCTATGCTTGGGTTTCTTTTTCGCAACTCTAGGGAGTTTAGTGATCCCTATACCCTTAAATCCTTGTACATCTCTTTGGTTCGTTCAAACCTCGAATATTGTTGCATAATTTGGTCACCTTATTATAATAAAAGTTCGATGCGCATTGAAAGAATTCAAAAGAGATTTACTAAGTATGCTCTTCGTAAAATTTATTCTCAACCAGATATGCCCACTTATGAGATAAGATGCCAGCTGATTGGTTTATTACCTCTTCAGAAAAGAAGAATTTATTATTTTGCTATTTTTGCAAATGATATAATTTGTGGACACATTGATAGTTCACACTTACTTTCTTTGTTCAAATTTTATGCTCCATCTCGCTCCCTAAGACTAAGACAAAACGCCTTCTTTTATATTCAAAGACACTCTACTAATTATGCTTCAAATAATCCCTTAGATAATGCCGCAGTTTGCTTTAATCAATTCGAAGAGTTGTTAGATTTCAACATGAGTAGAAATGAGTGCAAGGCTATTATTTTAAATGCTGTTTAAATATTAAATATATATATAAATTAAGTGTAGTTATGTAAGTTATTATATTCTTGTTGTCTACTAAGGTCCATTGTACTTGTTAGATGAATAAATAAATAAATAAATTATTTAAATTATTTAAAAATTGATCTAACAAATGAAACATACAGAATTTTAAGGACATAAGGATCGCTAAAATCACGGGCAAACCATTTAATGAAACCAAGTGTCTTATTAGCTTTTTTTAAAATATAATTATAATGGTCAGTAAATGAGAGTTTTGGGTCCAATACCACTCCAAGGTCAGCAAAACTTGAAAGACAACATAAATGCGAAGTATTCAACAAATAATTATATGTTAGGACGTTGTGTTTTCGTGTAAAACCTTTGTATATGAAAACTATAGGACTCTCATGGCGAGTTTTTTTTAGGGTTGCCCCGATCCTGTACCACGTTTACAAGCAGAATTGAGAGCTCGAGTTGGATTAAGGTCGAATTTTCGACCCAGGTTTTTCGTCATTTGAGTTGAGCACTCCAATTAGAGTTTAGTTGAAAATATGTTGAGATGACAGCTGATGGTGTCTCACTCACACAAACCTCAGATATTTTGCCAATGCCATACCAACTCCTCAACTCAGGTTTTTCAGCACAAATTACGACTCGACTCCGCTCCTGAAGCGGAGTCGAGTCGGTTGAAGCTCGTTTCAACTCAACACAGGTATACAAACGGGCGAAGCGAGCTTGAAGCTCGCTTCAATACCTCTTGTAAACATGGTACTGGTTGTGGCGCTGTTGTAAGCTCTTTTTTTGAGATGATATGAGAGATATTACAAAGAGACTTTTTGTAGGGGAATTTTTTGAATGACGGCAATTGGGAGTAGGAGCGAGAAGGGAATACTAATTTGTTTCGTTGGGAGAATTCAAAATTAAAACAAAATTTCAAAGAGAATAAGAAAATAAGAAAACAAAACCATCTGTTTTTCAGTTTTGCCTTCTTCATGCTGGCGAGCAAAAAATGTAGGTCTAGCAGTATGTTTTTGTTTGATTTTTCCTTTGGATATGATTTTTCTCCTTTTGTAGTTTTGTTGCTTTATTTTCACTGTGCAAGGTAGAATATATCTTTGTATATGAAAACATACACAAAGAATATAAATGTGCATACATAATTCTATAGCTTGAGGTTTTGTTATTATTTTTTGGCTTATTGACTGTTCATTTTTTGGTGGCATTTGGGGGTGGTTTTCTAATGTTGATGTGAAGTTTTTAATTGGCATTAATATTCAGTTATACCTAACTTATAACAATGTTTTTGCTTTTGCGAGTGTCCATTTATATCAAGAAGTTAAGTTGGTGCAATAATTGTGTTGTGTTGTGTTGTGGTGAATTGATATTTGCAAATAAACAAATAAATTTATAATTTTTTTTCTTGTAAAATTACTTTTTATACCTATTGTTTTTAAGTGAAATTTTCCTGTTGAAACAATAAAAATAACAATAAAGATATTAACTAAGAATTAGATTAAAAAATTCTTGTGTTGAAGTGAATAAAAAATTAATATGTTTTGCCGTCGGCAAAACGGCCGACCGGAAAATTATTATTTTTTTTCAACTAGCTTTTTCTAAATTTCTTTTAAATAAAAATAATTACTTTGCGCAAGTTTCCATGCGATAAGAAAATGCAAATATCAATTCAACCTGGTTAGATTAGACAAAATAGACCTTAAACAATCTACGAACAGGAATACCCACCCTCAAATCTTATAAGAATTTTTTTTGTTCCGATTTGAATGCATTGAAATCAATGGCAAGATTTTGAGGGTAGGTGATTATTCGTGTTTTGTTTTTTTTGGAAGATTTCAGGATTGATAATTAAATTGATTTTTGTAACTTATTATTGTAGCTGGTTAGGTGGTTAGGTAGATTGTCTGTAAATGAGAACCCCATTATCATTAGGTACAATGAAAATAATAAAGTACAAATTTCTTTGTATATGAAAACTATAGTACTCTCATGGCGAGTTTTTTTTAGGGTTGCCCCGATCCTGGTGGTGGCGCTGTTGTAAGCTCTTTTTTTGAGATGATATGAGAGATATTACAAAGAGACTTTTTGTAGGGGAATTTTTTGAATGAAGGCAATTGGGAGTAGGAGCGAGAAGGGAATACTAATTTGTTTCGTTGGGAGAATTCAAAATTAAAACAAAATTTCAAAGAGAATAAGAAAATAAGAAAACAAAACCATCTGTTTTTCAGTTTTGCCTTCTTCATGCTGGCGAGCAAAAAATGTAGGTCTAGCAGTATGTTTTTGTTTGATTTTTCCTTTGGATATGATTTTTCTCCTTTTGTAGTTTTGTTGCTTTATTTTCACTGTGCAAGGTAGAATATATCTTTGTATATGAAAACATACACAAAGAATATAAATGTGCATACATAATTCTATAGCTTGAGGTTTTGTTATTATTTTTTGGCTTATTGACTGTTCATTTTTTGGTGGCATTTGGGGGTGGTTTTCTAATGTTGATGTGAAGTTTTTAATTGGCATTAATATTCAGTTATACCTAACTTATAACAATGTTTTTGCTTTTGCGAGTGTCCATTTATATCAAGAAGTTAAGTTGGTGCAATAATTGTGTTGTGTTGTGTTGTGGTGAATTGATATTTGCAAATAAACAAATAAATTTATAATTTTTTTTCTTGTAAAATTACTTTTTATACCTATTGTTTTTAAGTGAAATTTTCCTGTTGAAACAATAAAAATAACAATAAAGATATTAACTAAGAATTAGATTAAAAAATTCTTGTGTTGAAGTGAATAAAAAATTAATATGTTTTGCCGTCGGCAAAACGGCCGACCGGAAAATTATTATTTTTTTTCAACTAGCTTTTTCTAAATTTCTTTTAAATAAAAATAATTACTTTGCGCAAGTTTCCATGCGATAAGAAAATGCAAATATCAATTCAACCTGGTTAGATTAGACAAAATAGACCTTAAACAATCTACGAACAGAAATACCCCCACCCTCAAATCTTATAAGAATTTTTTTTGTTCCGATTTGAATGCATTGAAATCAATGGCAAGATTTTGAGGGTAGGTGATTATTCGTGTTTTGTTTTTTTTGGAAGATTTCAGGATTGATAATTAAATTGATTTTTGTAACTTATTATTGTAGCTGGTTAGGTGGTTAGGTAGATTGTCTGTAAGTGAGAACCCCATTATCATTAGGTACAATGAAAATAATAAAGTACAAATTTCAATATAAGTAGGTAGGTATCTTTCCTGAAATCTTGCAAAAAAAAAACTATTTTCATAAGTAGGCACTTAAGGACATTTATATCCAACCTCAAATAAAAATACCTATGAAGCTAAGAAAATTAATGAGAATAATTAAATAATATGAAAATGCACAAAATAGTTCTATATGGCTATTTTTTATTTTATTGTCAAAATTTAAATTGGTTTTCAAAAACACACACAGGACACAATTAAAGACCAGTGTGTGTTTAAATAATTAAAATCGAACAAGAACTTTTAAAATGAAAGCTTGTCGTAAGCAGCACTTAAACAAATTTCGTAACATTTTTCATGAAATTGTCGAAAGTGGGTCATATAAACCGATGTTATTTTAAATCTACTGGCTTTAAATTCATGATTTAAACGATTACTAGTCTTTAACTAGTTTACCTATGTGTTTTTACAAAAAAAATTAACAAATACAAAAAAAATGATAAAAAATCCTAATTTTCACTAAATTCGTAGGTAGGTACTGACTACCTGACAATAAAAAAAACTCTTATATAACATTTTTTTTTTATTTTTCTTTAAAATTCTAAATGGTTTTCATAAACACATAGCAAACATCATTTATGACTTGTCTGCGTTTAAATTATAAAAATTTAACAAGAACTTTTGAAAAAATTAATGAGAAAAATTCCGGAAAATGAAAAAAGAAAATAAAATCTAGAATGGTTTTCAAAAACATTATTTAAGACTTTATTATTTATTAAAAGTTAAAAAGTCGAAAATTGCAAAATTGATGTTTTTTACCTTTTTCGTGAATTTTAGATAGTTTTTGATTTTTTATAATCATATGAAGGTATATGTACATTTATAAAATTTTTAGATGCATATAGCTCCAAAAACAAAATACTTACTATGTTATTAAAAACCTGACCTCAAGTCAGGCGTTTTTAATAATCTTTCTTAAATTACCTCCCTGTCATCTACCATTGAAACTGAAAAAATAAAATAAAACATTTCGTATTCTTTTCGTTGGGCGATGTTTTATTACCCAGCACCAGGCCTCACAATGTTTTTATTTTATAACTTCAAAAATACCAACCAAAATAACGAAAACCAAAGCAACGTTGTCAATTTTCTCCATCTCTTTGTGTACCAAGTACCTACCTGCAAAATAACGACAGAAAAATGTAAACAAAACTAACAACAACTATCAAAACCCACCAAAAAAAAATGTAAACAAACGAAACCAAGACAGAATTTCCTTTATTCCCATTTATTATTTCTTTCATTATAACCATTTCCTCATATTCTCCCTTATTCACTCCTACTCTCCTAAATACTCTATATACCTTCTCTTTCTTAAAATATTCTCATCTACTCTTTATCTCTCTCCGAAACAACATATCCCCTCCTGAACTTTGAGTAAGGGTTGCCCGCATACATTAGATGTCGCCCCATTCGACTTCCACCATGAGAGTACTATAGTTTTCATATACAAAGGTTTAATGTGTTTCGCCATGATAGAAGTGGTCGTAGAGGCGGGGGTGTTACAATCTTTGCACGCAGAGGTTTAAACTGCAAAATAATTCGCAAGTCTTCATCAGGTAGTGAAGTCGAATACTTATTCATTGAGATTAAGTGTAATAACAATAAAGTATTGCTAGGATCGGTATATCGCCCAAATCGTAATATTGAACTAACACCATTATTTTCAATATTAGACGAGCTCGGAACTTGTGGATAGAATGGGCTCACTTAATTTATTTCCTGTAAATATGGCTACTCCGACACACTTAACCAGACACGGTAGTACTTTACTTGATATGTTTTTTGTAAGCCACACTGAGAAGGTACTTCTTTACGACCAACTGTCTGCATCATGCTTTTCTAATCATGATTTAATTTACCTAACATTTGAATGTTCACCTATGGTTTCTTCTTCAACTTACTGCTATAGAGATTTTAAAAATGTTAAATGATTTGAATCGTATTGAGTGGTACCAAATATATAGTATGGCTTCTGTTGATGACCAAGTGCTGTTTCTTCAAAATAATATTGATTATCTCTTCAACCTCCATGTTCCGCTTGTTACAAAGCAAGCTAGTAAAAAAGACCAGCCTTGGTTTAACAACTATATTAAGGGTCAAATAAGGGAACGAAATTTTGCATATAAGCGATGGAAGATCTTTAGGCTTGAAGCATTGCATAATGAATACAAAATTTGAAGAAATAGAGTAATATGTCTTATTCGCGAAGCAAAGCAACAGTTCTATGCTCCAAAACTTAATCCTTCTTTAGCCAAAGACAAACTGTGGAAGAATTTGAAGGAACTAGGTGTAGGCAAGCAAATAAGCAACAAGAATATTTCTATTGATTGTAACGAGCTTAATAAAAAATTTGTTACCTTGAACTCGTTAGGTGTTGAAACCCGAACCTATGAGTTGACAGACATGATAAATGATGGTTCATCTTTGACTAGTTTTTGCTTCTTGCCTGTTAATGACTACGATGTTCTGGTAAGTGTTCTAGGTGTTAAATCTAACTCTATTGGAACTGATGGCATCCATCCGGTTTTTCTTAAAGCCATTCTTCCATATATAGTCAAATACATAACCTACATTTTTAATAATATATTTATGACTAGTACTTTAACTTCTAATTGGAAACAAGCGAAGATAATACCAGTTCCCAAAAATCGCGATGGAGATGATTATCGACCTATAGCTATATTACCTTTTCTTTCTAAGGTTTTGGAGAAATTGATAAATAACCAAATAAGAATTTTTCTCACAAGTAATAAATTGATGTGTATCAATCAATTTGGCTTTCGCCCTAAGCACAGCTGTGCTACAGCTTTAATAAACGTCGTTGAAAATATCAGAAATGAACTAGATAATGATAAAGTGACTATATTAACGGTTCTTGACTTTTCAAAGGCATTTGATACCGTCAACCATTTTGTTCTTTGTGAAAAACTTAAAGCTCAGTTTCATTTCTCTTTTGCATCTGTTAAGCTTATTCTCTCCTACTTAACCGGTAGATCTCAGGCTGTTTTTGCTAACAATGTTATGTCTACTTTCCTTCCACTGCAGAGAGGTGTCCCTCAGGGCTCTATTTTGGGCCCTTTACTGTTCTCGATGTATATCAATGATCTTCCGTCCTGTCCACTGAACTCTTCTATGCACAATGCACATGTATGCAGATGACGTTCAATTATACAACAGTTTTAAACTAGGCATGCTTGAGAATGGTGTGCATGAAGTCAATGAGGATTTGAATACAATTGTCATGTGGTACCGCAAAAACGATCTTTGTTTAAATCCGAAAAAAACTAAATGCTTAGTCATCTCTAGAACTATAACGGGTACCTCATATTTTCCAGTGATATATTTAAACAACTGTGCTATCGAGTTCGTCGATTCTGCCAAAAATCTTGGACTTACATTTTGTAAAACACTAAGTTGGAACACTCATATTAATCTATGAGCGTCTCATCGCATAACGCCTTTGAAAACGCGATTAATATTAGCCAAAACGTTAATAGTACCCCTAATGCTTTTCTGTTGCGAGGTGTTTAGTAACTGTGACTTTAAACACAAGCGAAAACTCAAAGTTGCATTTAACAGTATCACGCGCTATGTTTATGGTCTTAGGAGATATGACCACATCTCAAGTTTTTCTAAGTCAATCTATGGGATTTCACTCGATAATCTTTTTAAAGTAAGAACTTTAACAATGCTTCATAATATCATACAATCTCATCAGCCTGAATACTTATATAATAAAATACACTTTACACGTTCTGTAAGACCATGCGACCTTATTCCAGTATGCTACTCATTCCTTGTATCTGAGCGCCAGTTTTATGTGCATTCTATTCGTTTGTGGAACTCCCTCCCTCGCTCTATTAGAATTATAAGCAGTCCGACCATTTTTGGAAAAATGCTAAGAGAATTCTTCTCCTAGCTCTTTACATATTTGATGATGAAGATGATGAAGCTGATGAAGATGATGATGATGATGATGATGATGATGATGATGATGATGATTATGATGGTGATCGTGATGATGATGAATTGTTAATTAAAATTTTTAGATAATTTCGAATTTATAAACATAAATTACTTTTTTTTATAACATATACTTACATAATTGATTTTGTTTTGTTAATCTGTTTAATGCATACATAATATTTCCAAATTTTGAATTCAAAGCACAATTTTTGTAAAAATAGTATTATGATACTGAGGTTTGCTCCAGTTTATAAGATATTGTATCTTACAGAGTATAATTATACAATAAATGAAATGAAATGAAATGAAATATCTGAAGAAACTATTCTTGACTATATCGGAAATTCAAAGCACAATTTTTGTAAAAATAGTATTATGATACTGAGGTTTGCTCCAGTTTATAAGATATTGTATCTTACAGAGTATAATTATACAATAAATGAAATGAAATGAAATATCTGAAGAAACTATTCTTGACTATATCGGAAAGTTAGATGAAAGTTTTAGTCCCGGCCCTGATGGCTTGCCTTCTTTTATTCTGAAAAAATGTGCAATACATATGTCATACCCCTTGTTTGTGCTTTTTAACAAGTCAATTAATTGTTCTACGTTTCCTGTTCTTTGGAAAAGTGCATTTCTTACTCCCATTCATAAGAAAGGTCCAAAAAAATTAGTTACAAACTACAGGCCTATTGCCAAACTTTCTGTCATTCCTAAATTGTTCGAATCTATTATCTGTGATGTTCTGTCTTTTCATTGCACCTCTGTTATATGTGAAAATCAGCATGGTTTTGTGAAGAAGAAATCCACGGTCACTAATTTATTACAGTTTACGACCTTCTGCTTAGATGCTTTTGAAAAATATAAGCAGGTTGATTGTATTTTTACTGATTTCGACAAATTAAATCATGAAATATTACTTAAGAAACTAAGCACCATTGGACTAAACAATCGCTTTATTTTATGGATATCTTCGTATCTCAGTAATAGATTATATAGTGTTGTTTTTAAAAATGAACGTTCTAAATGGTTTACAGTCAATTCAGGCGTTCCTCAAGGGAGTCATCTTGGTCCGTTATTATTTGTTTTATTTATCAATGATCTTCCTTCTGTTTTACGTAGCTCTATTTCTTTAATTTACGCCGATGACGTGAAAATATTTCGCGAACTCTTGCAGGAAGATCTTCATAAATTTTGGGAGTGGTGTAATACCAATCGTCTGTCTTTAAATATCGACAAGTGCATTGTATATCCATTTGCATAGTACTATCATCACGATGATTTTTAAGTTGTGCGCTGTGGTTGTCTGAGGGCGCACTTGTATATACACAGAAACAGCAACCAGAAAATTAGTATGCGCTGTGATCGCTTGGGGCCGACGTGGTGGAACGTGCTGATGATAGTACTATGCAAATTGATATACAATGGACAAGTGTAAAATCATGCGTTTTACCTTTGTATATGAAAACTATAGTACTCTCATGGTGGAAGTCGAATGGGGCGACATCTAATGTATGCGGGCAACCCTTACTCAAAGTTCAGGAGGGGATATGTTGTTTCGGAGAGAGATAAAGAGTAGATGAGAATATTTTAAGAAAGAGAAGGTATATAGAGTATTTAGGAGAGTAGGAGTGAATAAGGGAGAATATGAGGAAATGGTTATAATGAAAGAAATAATAAATGGGAATAAAGGAAATTCTGTCTTGGTTTCGTTTGTTTACATTTTTTTTTGGTGGGTTTTGATAGTTGTTGTTAGTTTTGTTTACATTTTTCTGTCGTTATTTTGCAGGTAGGTACTTGGTACACAAAGAGATGGAGAAAATTGACAACGTTGCTTTGGTTTTCGTTATTTTGGTTGGTATTTTTGAAGTTATAAAATAAAAACATTGTGAGGCCTGGTGCTGGGTAATAAAACATCGCCCAACGAAAAGAATACGAAATGTTTTATTTTATTTTTTCAGTTTCAATGGTAGATGACAGGGAGGTAATTTAAGAAAGATTATTAAAAACGCCTGACTTGAGGTCAGGTTTTTAATAACATAGTAAGTATTTTGTTTTTGGAGCTATATGCATCTAAAAATTTTATAAATGTACATATACCTTCATATGATTATAAAAAATCAAAAACTATCTAAAATTCACGAAAAAGGTAAAAAACATCAATTTTGCAATTTTCGACTTTTTAACTTTTAATAAATAATAAAGTCTTAAATAATGTTTTTGAAAACCATTCTAGATTTTATTTTCTTTTTTCATTTTCCGGAATTTTTCTCATTAATTTTTTCAAAAGTTCTTGTTAAATTTTTATAATTTAAACGCAGACAAGTCATAAATGATGTTTGCTATGTGTTTATGAAAACCATTTAGAATTTTAAAGAAAAATAAAAAAAAAATGTTATATAAGAGTTTTTTTTATTGTCAGGTAGTCAGTACCTACCTACGAATTTAGTGAAAATTAGGATTTTTTATCATTTTTTTTGTATTTGTTAATTTTTTTTGTAAAAACACATAGGTAAACTAGTTAAAGACTAGTAATCGTTTAAATCATGAATTTAAAGCCAGTAGATTTAAAATAACATCGGTTTATATGACCCACTTTCGACAATTTCATGAAAAATGTTACGAAATTTGTTTAAGTGCTGCTTACGACAAGCTTTCATTTTAAAAGTTCTTGTTCGATTTTAATTATTTAAACACACACTGGTCTTTAATTGTGTCCTGTGTGTGTTTTTGAAAACCAATTTAAATTTTGACAATAAAATAAAAAATAGCCATATAGAACTATTTTGTGCATTTTCATATTATTTAATTATTCTCATTAATTTTCTTAGCTTCATAGGTATTTTTATTTGAGGTTGGATATAAATGTCCTTAAGTGCCTACTTATGAAAATAGTTTTTTTTTTGCAAGATTTCAGGAAAGATACCTACCTACTTATATTGAAATTTGTACTTTATTATTTTCATTGTACCTAATGATAATGGGGTTCTCACTTACAGACAATCTACCTAACCACCTAACCAGCTACAATAATAAGTTACAAAAATCAATTTAATTATCAATCCTGAAATCTTCCAAAAAAAACAAAACACGAATAATCACCTACCCTCAAAATCTTGCCATTGATTTCAATGCATTCAAATCGGAACAAAAAAAATTCTTATAAGATTTGAGGGTGGGGGTATTTCTGTTCGTAGATTGTTTAAGGTCTATTTTGTCTAATCTAACCAGGTTGAATTGATATTTGCATTTTCTTATCGCATGGAAACTTGCGCAAAGTAATTATTTTTATTTAAAAGAAATTTAGAAAAAGCTAGTTGAAAAAAAATAATAATTTTCCGGTCGGCCGTTTTGCCGACGGCAAAACATATTAATTTTGTATTCACTTCAACACAAGAATTTTTTAATCTAATTCTTAGTTAATATCTTTATTGTTATTTTTATTGTTTCAACAGGAAAATTTCACTTAAAAACAATAGGTATAAAAAGTAATTTTACAAGAAAAAAAATTATAAATTTATTTGTTTATTTGCAAATATCAATTCACCACAACACAACACAACACAATTATTGCACCAACTTAACTTCTTGATATAAATGGACACTCGCAAAAGCAAAAACATTGTTATAAGTAAGGTATAACTGAATATTAATGCCAATTAAAAACTTCACATCAACATTAGAAAACCACCCCCAAATGCCACCAAAAAATGAACAGTCAATAAGCCAAAAAATAATAACAAAACCTCAAGCTATAGAATTATGTATGCACATTTATATTCTTTGTGTATGTTTTCATATACAAAGATATATTCTACCTTGCACAGTGAAAATAAAGCAACAAAACTACAAAAGGAGAAAAATCATATCCAAAGGAAAAATCAAACAAAAACATACTGCTAGACCTACATTTTTTGCTCGCCAGCATGAAGAAGGCAAAACTGAAAAACAGATGGTTTTGTTTTCTTATTTTCTTATTCTCTTTGAAATTTTGTTTTAATTTTGAATTCTCCCAACGAAACAAATTAGTATTCCCTTCTCGCTCCTACTCCCAATTGCCGTCATTCAAAAAATTCCCCTACAAAAAGTCTCTTTGTAATATCTCTCATATCATCTCAAAAAAAGAGCTTACAACAGCGCCACCACCAGGATCGGGGCAACCCTAAAAAAAACTCGCCATTAGAGTACTATAGTTTTCATATACAAAGAATAGAGTTATTGGCAAGTGAAAAAAAACCACATTTAATATGCTTGAGTGAAACACATGTGACGGAAAATGTCAGTGATTATGAAATAATGTTAAATGAATATAACTTAGCTCAAGTTAAAAGTGTTTCTTCTTATACTGGCGGAGTTTTAATTTATATTAAAAAAGAATTGAATTTTGAAATTATTAATGAGGTCAAAAACAATGTTGGATCTGAATGTCTGGAAGTGAATGTGGGTGATCAAAATATAAAATTAAAATTATTATTAGTGTATAGATCCTCTAGTTCTTCAAAAGCTGATTTTTGTACAATGTTTGAAAATTTACTTGATCAAATGAATGTTGATAGGGACTTTATTATTGTGGGTGATTTTAACATTGATTGGTTCAGTGACAAAACTTATAAAGAAAGAATAAAATCTATGTGTGTTGAAAATAATTTGAATATTATCAATAATGAACCTACGAGAATAAAGGCTAACTCTTCAACTCTCATAGATTATGTAATTTCAAATTCAAAACAAATAACTGCTAAAACGGACGCCAAAATAAAAATAGGCGATCACGAGACCATTCGATTTGAAATTACTTTAAAAACAAATATAAAAGCAAATAGTTCAACTGAATACAAGGTATTGAACTATGATAAGGATATTTTTTTCTCGAAACTCTTAGCTAGTATATTGATTGGAGTGGATATAGTGAATAGCAGCTTGGATGAGCTGGTTGATGTATTAAGTGATGAGCTAGCTATAATAATTAATGATATGATAGTTTCTAAAAGAGTGCGTGAAAATAAGTGAATGGTTTAACAAAAAACTAGAAAAATTAAGAAAAAATAAAGTCCAAAAATATGAACAATATCAATCTGGAAATCAAAATTCATCTCTGAACGATTATATTTTGGCAAGAAATTTGTATAAAAGTGAACTTCGGGTAGCTAAAGATAATTATATTAAAAAGAAGATTGACACATCGGGTAATCCTCAAAAGCTGTGGACAAATATTAAAAAATTAGTTCTTAAAACGCTGAGGAGTGAAATATGATTTATAATAGTAAATATGATTTATAATAGTAAAGACATTGCAAGTGAATTTAATAAATATTTTATAAGAAGTGTGGAAGATATCATCGCGGATATCCCAAAAATAAATTATTCTGACAGTATTAATAATGTAAGTACTATTTTTACTTTTAAACCGGTTTGCTCGAAAGACATAATTGATATTTTGAAAGTTATGGGTAAAAAGAAAGACTATAAATTTATAAATGCTAAAATGTTTCTAGACGGAATTGAAGTCCTTGGTCCGATACTAAGAGAAATTTTTAATAAGTCAATGCAGACAGGTTGTTTCCCTAACAGGTGGAAGGAGTCCATGATCGTTCCGATCCAAAAAGTACCAAATACAAATTTATGTGAAGAATACCGACCTGTTAATATGCTGCCTACATATGAGAAAGTTTTGGAAAAGCTTGTGGAAAAACAATTTAGAAGCTACATGGAAGATAATAATTTAATAATGGAACAACAATCAGGGTTACTCGTGTGAAACAACATTAAATTGGGTTATCGAAAACTGGAAGAGTGAAGTGGATAAAAAAAATACTATCGTTGCAGTGTTTTTGGACTTCAAGCGAGCTTTTGAGACAGTTGATCGAGAAATACTTATTAAAAAACTTTTAAAATACGGAATTAAAGATAAAGAGTTAAAGTGGTTTGAGTCCTATCTTAGTTTTAGAACTCAACGTACTTCAGTGAATAATAGTGTTACTGATCCTGATGTTGTAAGTACTGGAGTACCACAAGGTTCAGTTTTAGGAGTTTTCTTGTTCCTATTGTACATTAATGATATAAACTTAGCAGTAAAATATTGTAAATTGTGTATGTTTGCAGATGATGCTTTACTCTTTATCTCGGGAAAAGATGTTCGAGAATGTTATGAAAAAATAAATATTGACTTAAAATCAATCAGTAAATGGCTCATTATAAACAAATTAAAATTGAATATTAAAAAAACTTAGTGTATGTGCATTAATAATACGGAACATAACATAATGTTGTGCGAATTGATGGTGAGAATATAGATCGTGTTGATGAATTTAAATATTTAGGAGTTGTCATTGATAACAAAATAAATTTGAAAGCTAATAAGGATTTTATTTGTAAAAAAGTATCAAAAAAAAATATACTTTCTATCGCGGATTAGAAAAAAAGTGTCATTCAGTACGGCAATTTAAATATATAATGCAATTGTTAAGCCGCATTTTCAATACTGCTCGACCATTTTATTCTAATCATCTCAAGGAGATAAAGACCGGCTCCAGAGACTTCAAAACAAAGCAATGAGAGTAATTTTAAAATATGCAAGATTAACTCATATAAAAGACATGTTGAAAAAGTTAAACTGGTTAAAAATATAGCACAACAAATTAAACTTTACGTGTAATTATTTATCTTTAAAATAAAAAATGAAATGCTTCCTCAGTATTTGTGTAATAATTTAAAATATTGTAATATTCTGCTAAGGGTTCGCAATAAAAACTTATTTACTTTATTTCTTAACTTCTTCTTATTACATTTAAAATAAAACACACTTTACTTCAATTAAAATCACTTTTATTAATCACTGGCACAACACTTTACACGAACTTTATTCTTTCACTTTCAAAAATAAACTGTGTCCAATCGGTAGCGCCATCAACCTTATATAGGGAAATATCCGGTTCTGGTCTTATCTCGAAAGCAATAGAAATCTTTAGAACCTGTATCTCGATCTTTCTATTCTGACAGATAGATGGAATAATTCCCCTTCGGACTTCGACATTTACCAATGTTCGAAAAAGGTCATTCAAAGCTCATTCAAAGCTCATAGCAGGTTGTTTTAAATCGCAATGATACTAGATGGCGCTGTCATCGCATTCGAGAATCGATATAGTTCGAATGTAAAAGTCGTTATATTATGATTCAAAAGTAGTTAACTAATCTTCGTTACATTGCCCCCCTCTTAGAATTGATCGTCCCGAACAATTTCATCACCTCTTTCACCGTTATATTGATGTAACCGGTCAGCGTGAACTACTTTTAGTTTGCCTCTTACGCCTCTTTGTATACGGTAAACCACATCATTGATTTTTTTCACCACAGTATATGGGCCTTCCCAGTTTTGTTGGAGTTTTGGTGATAGCCCCTTTTGTCGATGAGGATTGTAAAACCACACAAGGTTTCCTTCTTGAAATCCCGTTGCTGTCGCTCTTGCGTCGTATCTTGTTTTCATCCGATCACTAGACAATTTTATATTTGTCCTTGTTTGTTGATGAATGTCAATAAGCCTTTTTTTGAGGTCATCCACATATTCGTCTGTTCCCTGTGACTCATTTGGATGACAACCAAATTTCACTTCACTTGGCAGCCGTATAGTTGATCCGAACAGGATTTCCGATGGTGTTTTTCCTGTCGAGCTATGGGTTGCACTACGATATGCCATAAGGAACAATGGGATATGTCGGTCCCAGTCTCGTTGGTAGTCGCCGACAACCTTCGACAAATGTTCTTTAAGGGTTCTGTTGAATCGTTCAACCATCCCATCAGATTGTGGATGGAGCGGTGTTGTTCTTGTCTTTTTAATGCCAAGGAGCGAGCAAACTTCCTGAAAGACTTTTGATTCGAAGTTCCTTCCTTGGTCAGAATGAAGCTCCATGGGAACACCGAACCTGCTCACCCAATTGAAGACAATTTGATCCACAACTGTTTTGGTTTCTTGGTTTGGGATGGCAAATTCTTCAGGCCACTTGCTGAAATAGTCCATGACTACAAGGATGTATCGGTTTCCGTTGTTAGTTTGAGGAAAAGGACCCGCGACATCTATTGCGATTCTCTCAAAAGGTGTGCCCACACTATACTGCTGCATTCTACTTTGAATTTTTCTACCTGGTCCCTTGCTAGCAGCACAAGTATCACATTTTCGGCACCATCTTTCGACGTCATCTCTTGCGTGTAGCCAGTAGAATCAATGTCGTACCTTTTCCAGCATCTTATTCACTCCCAAATGACCTCCAGAAGTTCCATCATGCATCTCTTGAAGTACGTCGTTAACCTTTGACCGATGTACGACTAGCTGCATCACATAAGATTTACCGTCTGCAGATTCCCACTTACGCCTTAATACCCCTTCTTGCACATGAAGCGAGTCCCATTGTGCCCAATATGCTTTGAGAGCCGGACTTCGGTAGGAGATATCACACCATTCTGGTTTCTCTTGGTGTTCTTTCCAGGCAAGAATGGGTGCGATATCCGGATCTTCTTGTTGGGCCGTTCTGAGTTCTTCGTTGTTCCAACCGTTAATGGGATCAGCTCTAGTTCGTTGAACGATGACCATTTCCTTTTCTTCTTGGCGTGTGCAATGCTTACAGTCTGGTTTACACGGTCGCCGGGATAGAGCGTCTGCGTTTGAATGCAGCTTTCCTCTTCGATGTTGAATCTCATAGTCATACGTCTGCAACCTCTCGATCCATCTTGCTACTTGACCTTCTGGATTTTTGAAGTTTAAAAGCCAATTGAGCGCACCATGATCTGTTCGAAGAAGGAACTTTTGTCCATAGATGTACTTATGGTAGTGCTTTGTTGCCAATATCAGAGCGAGAAGTTCCCTCCTTGTAACGCAATAATTCCTTTCTGGCTTCGAGAGTACCTTGCTGTAATAGGTGACAACTTTTTCCTCTCCGTCATGTACTTGCGATAGTACAGCTCCAATTCCAACGTTACTTGCATCAGCGTCGATGATGAAAGGTTTTCCTGCAGTTGGATATGCCAGTACAGGTGCATTACATAAACGCAGTTTCAGTTCTTGAAAGCTTTTCTCGCACTCACCTGACCATTTGAACGGCTTCCCCTTTTCAGTAAGATGATGCAAGCTTTTGGCGATCTTAGCAAAATCCTTTACGAAACGCCGATAATATGTGGCCAGACCAAGAAAGCTCCGGAGTTGATGTTTGTCCTGAGGCGTTGGCCAGTTCTTTACAGTGTCAACTTTCTCAGAATCAGTTTTTACTCCTTGGGATGAGATGATATGTCCCAAATATTTAACTTCGGTCTTGAAAAACGAACTTTTCTTAGGATTTAACTTTAGATGTGCCTCTCGAAGCCTCTGGAATACAGCTTTAAGGTTTTTACAATGTTCGTCAAATGTTTTTCCGTACACGATGACATCGTCCAGGTAGACCAGGCAAGATTTCCAGGTTAGTCCATGTAGAACGCACTCCATCAAACGCTCGAAAGTTGCTGGAGCGTTGCATAGTCCGAATGGCATCACATTAAATTGCCACAGACCGTTTTCTGTGGAGAACGCCGTCTTTTCCCGATCTTCTGGGTGAATTTCGACTTGCCAATAACCGCTCTTCAAATCCAAAGTTGAAAACCATTGGGCTCCTTCCATCGCGTCTAAGGTGTCGCTGATTCTGGGTAGAGGGTAGCTATCTTTCTTTGTCACGTCGTTCAGTCTTCGGTAGTCTACACAAAATCGAGTGCTTCCATCCTTCTTTTTGACAAGAACGATTGGTGATGCCCAAGGGCTTTTGGAATTTTCGATGACCCCATCTTTCTTCATTGTCGATATCATTTCTTCAACTTCAGTTTGTTTTGCTAGAGGGAGACGTCTTGCTGGTTGGCGAATTGGTCTTGCATCTCCTGTATCAATTCGATGCCGTACTAGTTGTGTTCTACCATATTGTCCGTTGGGTGAAGAGAATATATCAGCATACTCATGAAGAAGATCTCCAGCAACATTAAACTGATGTTGACTCAGACTTGATGACTTCAGAATTTGGTCTTTTAATCTGTCAAACCTCAGGGGCTTCTTTGTTTCCGCTTCGGTGATCTTAGTAATCGCGGATACAGGTTCACATTGCCCACCTACTGCTCCCTTCTTGAGCTTAATTTCGTACGGTTTGATGTTCAGTATCCGTACAGGCACCATGTTGTTCTTTGGTGCCACCAGAGTCTTCCCTACCATGATGTTTTGGGAACGTTGTTCCGCATCTGGTTCCACCATGAGGTATCGATGGCTTCCAAAGTCACCCTTTAGTTTCGTCCATACAAATACTTCCGAAGAAGCAGGCAAGCAAATGTCTTCTTTGATGACGGTCCTGATAGTTGTTGAGTTTTCGTTGCCATAGACCATCGGAATCTCCACATTTTGGTACTTAAGAACTTGTTTACCGATATCCAAAATTATTCCATGCTCCTTCATGAAGTCGATTCCAACGATGCACTCGTCACATATATCTGCTACCAGGAATAGGTGCGAAAACTCTAGTTCTGCCAAACGGATCATAAGACGAACCTCACCATATACTTTTGCTGCCTCTCCTGTGGCGGTCTTCAGACGGTAGCTATTGGTGTTGTGTAGCCAAGACATCTTGACCAAGTCTCTTCGTACAATGGAGGCGGTGGCACCGGTGTCGATTGTAGCCACGTGTTTCTTATTGTTTATTATTGCCTCAACTGTCAGGCTTTTGTTGTCTCGTTTAGTCTGTGAGACTTGGATAGTGTTTCTGGGGCCATCGATACCAGAAACCAGCTTCTGCCCCTCGAAGTTGGTTCTTACTCGTTTCCCGTCTGGGAAACAAGTTGAGCAGGAGTGTTGGTACTATTGCTTGGTTGTTCTCGAGCGTTGGTTCTCCTTCCACAATGTTGGCATGCAGCTCTTCTCGGTGGTAATCTGCATTGCCGCTGAAGATGTCCGGTTTTGTTACAATTCCAGCATCGAGCAAGTCCTTCACGCTGGCTTCTTTGGAATGCGATTTTCTGACAAGAACATTCTTCAACTTCAACTTCTCTGACTCGATGAACTCCTTGGGAAGCTTGTTCTGCCGCTTCCATAGTCAGAGCAAACGCTAAAGCTTCAGGAAGCCTACGTTTTCCAGCAGTTCTAATTGCTCGCTGTAAGTTGATGTCAGATACAGCACGGATGAAGGCTTCTGTTGCAAGTTGGTTGACGATTTCATCCACTGCAGCTGGATATGCAAGATGCGCCAACCGTTCAATATCCGCTTGAAGTTGCTGCAGAGTTTCTCCTCTTTTCTGGACTCTAGTATTCAGTTGGACGCGGAAGACTTCTTGCATATGGCCATCTCCAAAGCGTTTGTCTATGGCCTGAACAAGAGCACTGAAGTTACCATTCTTATCTGCTGGGATGGTTTGCAGCAGTTCAGCAGCAGATCCTCTGAGGGCAACCGTCAGAGCTATAAATTTGTCTTCTTCATCCCAGCCATTTGTCGCTGCGGCTGCCTCAAACTGTTTTTTATAGATCGACCAAGAAGTTTGCCCGTCAAAAGTCGGTGGATGTATTTCCTTCTTCCTTGGGTAATCGCCAACACTTTCCCTAATCTTAATTTTTCGAACTTTGTCTAATTCGTCGGTTATGCTTTGTATTTTGCCTTCGAATTTTTCTTGAACACTCTCGAGCTTTGCGTCTACTTTTGAAAATTGCTTTTCGACGCAATCAAAACGTCCATCAATAGTAGCGAACTTGTTCTCAAAGGCATCAAGCTTACCTTCGATGAGATTCTTCTGTTCTTCGAGAAGATTCTTTTGTTCTACACGTTGTTCTTCGGGAAGATGCTTTTGTTTTTCCATTTGTTCGAGAAGGTTCTGTTGTTCACACTTTTGTTCTGTCCGTTGTTCTTCGAGCTTGCCAATGAGAAGTGCCATCATTGCCGACAAGTCGACACCAGTACTTACTTGTTCTTCAGGCATTTCTATTTCGAATAGGAACGTGTCTGGGTCTTCTCCGCGTTGACATAAATCCTCTTGCAGACGAATTATGAGGTCAGCTTTTCTTCCAGCAGTAGGAAGGCCTCGTTTATTCAGCTCTGCCTTAAGTTCAACACAATTCAATTCAATTACTGTCTTACCCATTTTGCTTTTATTTTTCTTTTTTTTTTTTAATCACAGTCACTTTTTGTCTTTGTTTTATCAAAACACACACGTATATATATTTTTTTTTTCTTTTTTTTTTTTTACCACCAAAAATTATCTGAATGCACAGACAACATAAGTTTTTATCCCACTTCTGACTTTATTCTGCTAAGGGTTCGCAATAAAAACTTATTTACTTTATTTCTTAACTTCTTCTTATTACATTTAAAATAAAACACACTTTACTTCAATTAAAATCACTTTTATTAATCACTGGCACAACACTTTACACGAACTTTATTCTTTCACTTTCAAAAATAAACTGTGTCCAATCGGTAGCGCCATCAACCTTATATAGGGAAATATCCGGTTCTGGTCTTATCTCGAAAGCAATAGAAATCTTTAGAACCTGTATCTCGATCTTTCTATTCTGACAGATAGATGGAATAATTCCCCTTCGGACTTCGACATTTACCAATGTTCGAAAAAGGTAATTCAAAGCTCATTCAAAGCTCATAGCAGGTTGTTTTAAATCGCAATGATACTAGATGGCGCTGTCATCGCATTCGAGAATCGATATAGTTCGAATGTAAAAGTCGTTATATTATGATTCAAAAGTAGTTAACTAATCTTCGTTACAATATATTAGTGAATCCCAACCATTTACTGTTAGAAACGGTCAAAACTTTAGGTTAGCTTATAAATCAACCTCTCGTGGACAAAATTCAATGATGTACAAAGGTGTTCAATTATATAACATGCTTCCAAGTGAAATTAAATCTACAAGTAATATAAGCAAATTTAAAAAAGAAGTGATTAAATATTTAAAATCGGAAAATTAACAATAATCTAAAAACTTGATAAACAAAATGGCTTTTTAGCCAAATGCATAGCTCATTATCTCTCACTACCCCAATATTTATTCTCTTATATAAATAATACATAATAATAATAATTTTAATGCAGTTCAAAATAATAACAACTTATTTGATATAATAAAGAAAAAATAAATATAAGGTCCTCACCGCGCGCCGGTTGGGAGGGGAAAGAGGGCGGGGCATAAATAATAATAATAATAGTTTCCTCTATTTATACTTACAACTAGTTTTACAAAAATTCCATTTTTCAATACAATATAATATATGATGTTAGAGCTAAATGTCCACTTGACAAAAATAATACAATACAATACAATATAACACATGACGTAAGAATTAAATGTCCACTTGACAAAATAAACCTTTCGGTTGTATTTCCTCAAAGGCATTCCGAATGCTTAGTCAATGTGCCACATATAATTGCAGACGTAAACAAAATCAGTATAAACAAATATCGATTTACTTTAATGCACTCGGTGCATAGAGGCCGAACATGCTGATGTGTAATATGATCAGTTCAATGCACGATGGTGTCGCTTGGTGACAGCTGATGATCATAAACACATAGGTCGATATGCATTGAGTTCATGAATGTTTAAATTCTTTCTGTTTCTATTATTATTTATTATTTATTATTTATTATTGTTTACATTGTGTATTGTTTTGGTTTTGGGTGTTACACACAACACCCTCACCCTTTAGAAAAAATAATTTTATTATCTTTAAATGAAAAAAATATTTTTAAAATTATATCTTCTTACATATAGAGATTGAAAAATGAAAAATATCTTCTAACTTTTATATTTATAATTTATATAGGTGTGTGTATATTTTTTATTTATTAATTTTTTATTTATTTCTTGCTTTTATTAAATTATTGTTATGTACTTCTTTATTTTCATTGACAATTCTTACAATACTATTTGGTCCATTTTGTTCTATTATTTTATAAGGACCTCTGAATGGTTTATCTAACTTTTTTTTTTATTTCCAACTTTTAGATAAACATAATCTCCAACTTTAAAATTTGAATTATTTACATTAGATTGATTTGTACATGTTTTATTTTTACTTTTTTCTAAATTTTCTTTAGCATTTTCATGAGCGTATTTCAATTTTGTTTTTAGTTCACTAACATAATTATCAATATTGTATTTTTTTTTTAATTTTTAATAATTTCACAAGGTAAAGCACATAATTTTCCGTATACTAATTCAAATGGTGAATAATTTGTAGTACTGTGTGGTGTGGTATTATATGTGTAAGTGTAGTAAGGTAATAATTCTTCCCAATCGTCTTTTCCGTCTATGGTCATTAAATAATCATTTAGAACTCTATGATTTCTCTCTACTGTCCCTAAAGTTTCATGATGATATGGTGTAGACGTAGTTTATTCTATTTTTAGTAATTTACAGATATTAACTAATAGTTCATTAGTGAATTCTGTACCTTTGTCTATTTTTAGCTTCCTAAAACAACCATATTTCAAAATGAATTTTTCTACAATAGTTTTTGCTACTGAAATAGCGTCTTTAGTGACTAGTGGAAATGCTTCTATGAACTTTGTTAATTCACATTGAATGGTGAGAATATACCTGTATCCATTCGATGGCCTGACTAACTTCTACTGTTATTACTTCAAATGATGTGCAAGGTGTTTCTGTTGGTACGAACTGTTCTTTCGTGTATTTATTAATTTTTACTTCATTACAAACTCTACAACTATTTATATATTTCCTAACCATCTTATTCATATTCTTCCACACATATTTCTGCTTAAGTTTCGCAATGCATCTTCTAATACCTATAATGTCCTCCTAACTTGTCATCATGATATTCTTTTATTAATTTGTTCATCTCACTCGCATGCTCTATTCTTCTTGGTGAATTATATAATATAATGTCTAGACAATTTTCTTTCTTATGATCTTGCAATTCTGTAAATATCTTTTTAAATTTGTGCACTGATATCTTTTGAAAAATGTTATTATTCATTGCTAGCGCTAGTTTTTCTATTTTCACATGCGTTGTATAGGATAACAATTTCTTCAAAATCAATTTTAACTCTGACAGAGAATTATCATTGTATCCAACATGTATTATATCTTTAACTGCATATATTTTTTCTTTTGGTGGCCCCATTAAATTCTTTATATTTTCAAATTGCAATTTCTTAATGTTTTTTGTGTCTGAGATAGATATGCATTCCCATATGTGGAGGTGTACAGTCTCCACTGGAGGCATAATTTCCAGATTTTCTTCTCTTTCACTAATATCTTTCTTATCTTTCAACTTCATCGCTCTGGTTAGGACATTTATATTGTTTACTGGTATCATTTCTTTCAACTCTTCAGAACTTAACTTTATTCTAGACAATGCATCAGCATTTGTATTCATCTTTCCTTGCTTAAAAATTATATCAAAATCGTAAACCATTAAATCTACTCTAATTCTAGTTTATTTAGATAAAGGATTTTTATGAGTAAAAAGACTAACTAATGGCCTATGATCTGTATAGACAACAAATCTTCTACCGTATAAGTATGGTCTAAAGTGGTTTATTCCCCAGTGTATAGCTAGCAATTCTTTCTCTATTACTGCTTTATTCAACTCATGTTTGTTTAAATATTTACTTGCATAGCCAATGGGTTTATCATTACCTACTTCTCCTTGAGATAAAATAGCTCCTAATGCATAATTTGATGCATCTGTTGTTAATATGAACGGTTTCGAAAAATCTGGATAGTTTAGTATTGGAGGTGTCATTAATTTCGTTTTAAGGTTTTCAAAAGCATTTTGACAATTTTGTGTCCAGCTAAATATTTGATCTTTCTTTAATAATTGATTCAAAGGTTTTGCAATATCAGCGAAGTTCTGGATAAAACGTCGGTAATAATTACAGAAAGCTACAAATCTTCGAACTTCGTCTGCATTGTCTGGTTTTGGGTATTCTTTTATGACATTATATTTACTCGGGTCTGTTGTTACTCCTTGTGAAGTTATAAGATGTCCAAAATAAACTACTTCTGGTCTCAAAAAGTTACATTTATTTGGATTTAGTTTCAGATTGTATTTTCGTAATCTTTTAAATACTTCTATAAGGTTATTGTTATGTTCTTTTAAATTTGAACCGAATACAATTATATCATCTAAATATAGAAATGCAGATGTTTGTAGACGACTTAATGCAATTGATAACATCCTTTGAAAGCTATTCGTTGATATTTTTAATCCAAAAGGTAATCTTTTGAATTGAAAGTGTCCCGAATCAGTTGGAAAAGCTGTTACTGGTCTTGATCTGGGATTTAGTAGTATCTGATGAAATGAACTTGTCATATCTAAAGTTGAAAAATATTTAGGTTTTCCTAACTTATTAAGTACATCTCCTAGTCTGGTTAATGGAAATTTATCATCAACTACTTTTTTATTCAGAGACCTAAAATCTACAACTAATCTCCATTTCTTTAATTCTCCTGTGCTTTTCTTTGGTACAATCAATAATGGTGAGTTGTATGGACTTGTTGATGGTTCAATAATGTCCTCATCCAGTAATTTGTCAACTTGTTCCTCTATTCAATGCAGATTTGCATGTGGTAACCTGTAATTTTTTATATAAACTGGTGTTTTTCTAAAAACTCCTTCTTTTGCATCACTATCTAAATTATCTACTTTTATTTCATTTTTTATTTTTTAAACCTATCTTTATCTTCTAAACTATTTTTAAAATGTAGTATTTGATAGCTAGAGGTTCTACTCCTAACGAAATATGTTTTAAATTAACCTCATTTTCTGTTGTATTAAGTATTTTTATATGCTGATTTCCTTCTTTTGCGTTTGCTATGAATATCCCTTTCTTAATTTCTTTTCCATATATTATACTATCTTCTTTTTAATCTATATTTATTAGTTGAATTGCCTCTGTTCTTGGTGGTAATTTTATATTATCATAAATATCTCTTGTATTCATGTTCATTGGCAATACTATATCTTCTCCATCTAGGGAAATTGTTAATTTGCACGTCTCATAATCAATTTTACAATTATGCTTTATTAAAAAGTCTCTTCCTAGTATTCCATCAGTAGTTAGATTTATTTTATTATCTATTATGCTAAATTTATGTTCATTATCTTCGAACCATAAATTTAATTTTGTAGTTCCTGAAGTTATTATATATTTTTTTGTTATTCCATTTATCTGACAATTGTTATCATATTCTATGTTGTAATTACTATTGACTATGCTGTTCTTAATTATTGAACATCAACATCATATAACATTATATAGATAGTAGATTCCTCAATTCAGAAGTATTCATTTCTAAATTAAAAAACATCCAATTAGAACTACCAAACAATAAAAGATTCCCAATAAAAATATCTAGAATGAATCTTCCACTCATAGACAGAATCACTAAGACCAGTCCGATTTTCGTAAATCAAAATCTCATGATACAAGTTACTATTCCATTGGTAGATGAAGAATTTAACTTAGTAAAACTTACACCATTATTTTCACCTATAGCTATGTCTCAATATATAGTGAGTTTGTAGCTATTAACGAGAATTATAGACGATACATATTTTTGAACAGCGAAGACCTAAATGAATGTACCAAAACTGACTCCAATCACTTCATGTGTGAGAAAAACTTCGTAGTCCACAACCACAATACTAACAACAATTAATATCAGGGATGCAAAACTATGCTAATTGCGAAACAAAAATATTTGCGCTTGAACACTAAGTTTGGTTCAATCTAATGAGTAAGAATTCATGGCTGTATGTCATGCCAAAGCCAACGAACGTTAGGATTTTGTGCGGAGACGTACCAAAAACGATCACTATATCTGACAGTGGAATTTTAAGTTTAGACCCATTTTGTAAGGCAATAACAAAAGAAGTTTACCTCAAGGCATCAAATACCATACAAAACAAAACTTCTATTTTCTACTTTTTAGAAGAACAAACCATACCTAAAAACATATAATTCCCCCTTATTTATCCCAAATTTCACCTCATACCACCCATATAGAAAAACTGGATTTAGATAATTATAGCATAAATATTAAAGATTTGTTAAAGAAAAACAGTTTGTTACTCCATGTCACACTTAAACATGCTAACATTTCTATTTTTATTATTATTTTTTTGTGTAGCTATAGCTTTACATGTAATATTTAAAAAATCTTTAAAATAAAATGTACATTTAATAAACAGTTAACAGAAAATTTAAACAATCCCGAAATGAATGTAACACCTGTTCTTGAAGAAACATTGCAGGTATAATAATTTATAAAACAAACCAAAAACAAAAAACAGTAATGCTACCTAATCATTATAAAAACAAAAAAAATTTTACACAAAAAAAAAGTTCTAATGTATGTACTTAGTACAATTATTAGTATAAGAAAAAAAAAGAAAAAAAAAAATGGCAAAATTAATAAATACAATTGTGATAAAGGCCTATGAGTTATTTACTTCCGCACCTGAAGCCGAAAGATCTCACTAGTCACCTCGTACGCCTTTCTTATTTTAGGGGGGGAGGAGTGTTGTGCCATTAAACTGGAGACCTCACACAATTCCCAAGAATCGCTTACAAGAGACATGACATTATCTGGTTCAATTATTACATTGGTATACATGTGCCCGTTCAGTTGTGTTTGAAAAAATTCCAAATTTTGTGGTCGGTTGGTTAAGAAAACCTTAAGAATGTTCAAGTCATTTAGTAGCGTTAATGCATTTCAGCATATTGTTTTAGTGAGGAGTATCCTTGTGTATATCTACGTCACCACATCCGTGGCATAAGTCGTCGAAACTGAGTTTCATCTTTTTCTTGTGGTAATGCTCACGAGAAGAGAGAGAGAGAGAGAGAGAGAGAGAGAGAGAGAGAGAGAGAGAGAGAGAGAGAGAGAGAGAGAGAGAGAGAGAGAGAGAGAGAGAGAGAGAGAGAGAGAGAGAGAGAGACAGAGAGAGAGAGAGAGAGAGCTTTTACTCAGTTGGATGTTCTTGTCTGTCTTTTGTTTGTTGAAACTAGGCTATGGCTCGTTTGCCTGCTCTCGATCACCTGTTTAAGATTACAGGGTGGGAGCTGTACTATTGTTACTGTCTGATTAAGATCTAGAGTTGTCTCTGTTCTTGCCAGCTACTCAGTGTTTTCGTTACCTGGGACACCGCTGTGGCCCGGAACCCAACAGAGCCTTACATTGCGTTGTTCACGAAGAACCCTCTACACGAAAGCAAGTTACAAGCTTCGATTTGATTTCGATGGCAGTAATCGATTTTATTACCGCTTGGCTATCAATGAAAATGGTGATATCAGCTTGTAGTATTGCCATTATTGAAACCTGTCTAGCAGCTTTTGTGGTATTACCATCATTGAGACCTGTCTAGCAGGTTTTGTGGTATTGCCATCATTGAGACCTATCTAGCAGCTTTTGAAACTGCCAGGACCTCAGCTTGAAAGACACTGCTGTAATCAGGAAGTCTGAATGAGCTGGCCAGTCCGAGATTGTCTGAAAAGAACCCTGCACCAACGCCAGTATCCATCTTGCAACCGTCGGTATATATAGCAATAGCGTTATCTACATTAAAGCTTACCAGCGCCTTCTCCACCGCCTCATTTCGGACATTGTAAAAAGCTTCTTCAATGTCAGCGAGGGTGTACTCCTTGTCTTTGAGTGTTTTTTTCAATTGTACCGAACACACTATGTGGTGCCGTCTCAACGCTTCTGCCTTTCGTATAAGCATGCTGGGCCGGAGATAAAACTTCCGGACTCAGTGTGCTGCGCATGTGTAAGTCTATTAGCCTTTCAAAAGTTTTTAAGAGAAAAGACGTGAGACTGATGGGTCTGAAGTCTTTAGCATCCATGTGGCAGGATTTTCCAGCTTTCGGGATAAAAACTACGCTACCTCTTAGGTACATATCCCCATTTCAGGGATTACAAGGTCTTCACATTTCTGCCATACAAACCAGGTGATTTATACGGTGAAAAGGACTTAATAGCCCATTTTATCTTTTCATCCGTAATCAAACCAGCTGGTGTTATGTTCTCTATGCGAAGTTCCATTTGTGTGTTGTTATTTACATTGCAGGTGCAACTGAAAAAGTGAGCGTTTACTAGGAGTTCCAGTGTTTCGCTACACGATTCTGTCCAATGTCCATTGCACTGAAAAAAAAAGACGTCATCATATTGAAGAATGGCGTTCATCAACTGAAAATCATCAATAAGATGAACTTTTCATGCATATGATGCACAAATTCATGAAAACTTTTTGATGACGGATGAACGCATCATCAATAAGATAAAAGTGCATTCATCAACTTTCTTGGGAATATTTTAGCATAATTTGGTATGAATTAAGTTCATCAGTTCATCAAAACTTTTCATCAATATGATGAAAACATCTTTTTGATGAATTAAGTTACTTTTTCATCTTATTGATGATTTATTCTTCATATGGATGAATGAATTTCAATTTGATGAATGGATTAAAGGTCATTTTTTTTTCATCATATTCATCATATCATCAAAAATGGACTTCAATTTTATTCATGGAAAGTGGAATGATGTTAATGATCATCATATTGATGAACTTATTGAAGAACAAAACAGACTTATTTTTTTATCATGTGGAGAAGATGAATCGTTATGCGTGATAATCTTATTGATGACCTAATTCATCATATCAATGAAAAAAACAGCCTTTTATTTTTATAATACAGAATGTGAATGGATAGTCTTATTGATGACTTTTTCATCATATTGACATACATATTGACATACATCATACAGACTTTCATCTTTTTGATGAACTAATTCATCGTAATGATGAACCAACATATTACATAAACAGACTTTTTTGTCATATGCACAATTTAAATGGATGGATGAATGGAATGGAGTTTTCATGAACTAATTTTTCAGATTTATGAACAAAATAGACTTTTGTTTTAATATGCAGAATATGAATTTATATCAAATTTTTCATCATATACTGATCATATGAATATGATCATGAAATACTATCACATTGATGATTCTTTTCATCTTATGCGTTTATCCAGCGTTGTCACTTTAATGCAGTCTATTGCAGTTTAATTTTTCAAAAAGAAGTGTAAAGCCCATAAAAAATAACTGCACTTTTTGTTGTCAAAGAATCAAAAAAATATACATTTATACTTCAACATATATTTCAATGCTCATTACAAATTCGGTCCCAGAAGGAAATTTTGAATATATTTAACATAAGTTCTTTGACTTTTAAAAGTAAAAATATCAAAAAGTCTAGGTTATGGAATTTCCGGACCGAATTCCAAGTAAGCACATTTAGAGATGTTTTGTCAAACTGGAATCGCTGTGAGCTTGAAAAAGGAACCAGATGTCTCAATAATCTAATCTTCATGTCTGGTTTAAAATTTGTTCACGCATTTTCCAGATTAGCTCAAAAATCTTGAAATTTTTACTTCAAATGTTAAATATATCGAAAAACGCGAGTGAGGCCAACCATGGCTTACGCGAGTAGCTTTTGTTGAGCTATTCAAAAATTGAAAATAAAATCAAAGTAGAAAAAAATTTTTATTTGCACATTTTTTGTAGATAAGTCGACTGCAGAATTCGACTGAGTATAACGACAACCCTGGGTTTATCTTGCTTTATACAATATGTATTTGTATTTCGGGAAATGTCTTCATATCGATGAATGATTTCGTCGTATTAATGAATTTATATAGATTTCATTAATATGATGAATAATGCAAATGAATTGTCATGCAACCAGGGTAGGCTAAACTTACTAAATTTAGTATCTAGATCATTAATAAAACAAGAAAATCAATAAAATCCCATTAACCATCATTCGAGAAGAACAAATCAATACCTTGATATTATGCAAATGTGAAAAAGTCGCATTTCAAAAATAAAATTCAATAAAATTCAAAATTATAGCTTAAAAATGTTTTAAAACCTTAGAAGACGCTGAATATTCGCTCGGTTCTAAGTTTGGAAAAGTAGTATAGCCCTTGACAAGTACATGTACAAAATTTCAAAGTTTTAGTTTAATACAGTGCAAAATATTCATTTGTTAGTTTCTGCAATGTAAGTCAACAAATTACAAGTAAGTATTTCACTATAACCAAAAATCATTATCAGCATTACATAAATATTTTTTTTAGCTTAATTATAAATGATGCAAGCTGAAGGTAGAAAAATGCGACAAAAATAAGTGAGTAAATAATAATAATGTTGTGAAAATATGTTTTATATCTGATTACTGTACTTTTTTGTTTGTTTTTTGGTCGCAGGCCAAACGCACACGTTCGAATAGTATATATTTTTTTTATGCAGTACATATTTTATCGCTGATTACTGTAATAATATATGAAATAATAATACATAATATGAAATTATGTATCTACTTTATTTTTGCATGGGTGCATTCTATGGTCGCAGGTAGAACGCAAAACGTTCGAATGGTTTATATTTTTTGAACCAGTATGTATGTACATATTTTATCGCTGATTTCTGTACTTTTTTTATTGCGTGGGTGCATTCTTTGGTCGCAGATCGAAGATCGAACGCAAAACGTTCGAATAGTATATACATATTTTTTGAACCAGTATGAACATAATTTTATCGCTGATTACTGTACTTTTTTGTTGCATATATAACGTTCGAATGGTATATATTTTTTGTTGTTTGCAGGCCACATCCCTGGTTATATGATATGTATGTTGTGTGTGTTATGTGTGCCAATTTTTTGTTTCACGATCCTCATTTACGATTCAGTTATTCAGTATGAATTCTTTTCAACTTAAAGAAAGTAGTGCAAGTGAATAGTGAGTGATTCAGGCGATAAAATATAATTTAAATAAAGTGAAATAAATTGAAACCAGCTAAAAAATACGGATTAAAGTGAAATTAAGGGTATGTTTTCTCATTATTTCATAAGTTTCATGTCTAGCTATTAAGTTTTTTTATCAAGTTTTTGCATCGTATTAAAAGTTTAAAAAGCCTTGCTTTATTTGAGTTTTAGTTTTCGATTGGTTTGTATGCAAATCAAATGTATATGAATTTCAATCAATTATTTTTGCATTTCCCTTGCGAATAAAGTTTTAATTAAGAAATAAAATAATAATTTTATAATTTCAATGATAGAATTTCACAAGGGTTAAAAAAAATTTAACGGGATTTCAGTCTAGTCTTGTATGCATATATGTATTCACTATTCTTCATATTATTGAACGTTTCACAATTGTTCTTCACATTGAAGAAAGTTTCATCATTGTTCTTCATAGTGATGAACGTTTTACAATTGTTCTTCACATTGAAGAAAGTTTCATCATTGTTCTTCATAGTGATGAACGTTTTACAATTGTTCTTCACATTGAAGAAAGTTTCATCATTGTTCTTCATAGTGATGAACGTTTTACAATTGTTCTTCACATTGAAGAAAGTTTCATCATTGTTCTTCATAGTGATGAACGTTTTACAATTGTTCTTCACATTGAAGAAAGTTTCATCATTGTTCTTCATAGTGATGAACGTTTTACAATTGTTCTTCACATTGATGAACGTTTCATCATTGTTCTTCATAGTGATGAACGTTTCACAATTGTTCTTCACATTGAAGAAAGTTTCATCATTGTTCTTCATAGTGATGAACGTTTTACAATTGTTCTTCACATTGAAGAAAGTTTCATCATTGTTCTTCATAGTGATGAACGTTTTACAATTGTTCTTCACATTGATGAACGTTTCACAATTGTTCTTCACATTGATGAACATTTCATAATAGTTCTTTATATTTCTTATATATTATTTCTTTTTGTTTTTGAATTTTCAGATAAATAAAAAACAAAAAAACATTATATTATAGCTTATTGAATTTGCACAAAATTAAAATGCAGTGTTTTTTGTGCCGAATGAATATTGATAACGTCTTTGCATTAGGCAAACATCTTAGAAAGAAACATAAATTGGATCAAAACAGCACATTTATTTGCTATGTTCCTTCTTGCGCTCAGTGTTTTACAGATCTTTCCAATTACAAACGGCATATTTTGAGATTACATTCTCCTACCGAAAGCATTGAATGCAAATGCATGGAAGAAGATAATGCGAATTCAACTGCTTCGTCTAAAAGTATACCGGCTTCATCAAATGAAAACAGTAGGACTGTTATTAGCAGTACAACTATTGGTTCTAATCAAAATGTAGCTGAAATCCAAAAGAAATTCTTATCTAATGTTTTTGATGAAGCATTAAAATTTTCAACTCTCCTGCATGGGAATCATAACTTTTCAAGAAAAAATGTTTACGAAATTCAAAAAAATATCAAGACATATTTGACACAAGATCGTCTCAACGATAACATTCAGGTTCAAACAGATTTGCTGAGTTTGGTTTTTAGCCTCCGAGATCCATTTAAGAATTGTGCTTCGGACCATATTTTATGTCAAACACTTAAAGGGAAAGGGTGCATGGATGACATTAAAGAATTTACTATAAAAAGCGATATCCAGCCTATTTACGTCCGCTCTGAACTAGTGTACGGGGAAAAAATTTGCAGGGGCAGCGTCTTACCACTAAGGTCACAATTTCGAAAAGTTTTTGAGCAAGAAAATATATTGTTGGAAATATTGAAATATATGAACTCCTTATATTCTGATAAAAAGTACACAAATTTTATTCAAGGGCCGCTTTGGAAAAAGAAACGCGATATGTACCCAAGCAAGACTTTGATACCATACTTTTTGTATGCTGATGATTTTGCTGTAAACAATCCTTTAGGTGCACATGCAACAACTCATTCTGTTCGTAATTTTTATTACTCATTTCCTTGCTTTCCAAAGCGAAGTTCTAAGCTGGAGAGTATTTTTTTGGCAGCAGTAATAAAATCCAAAGATTTGAAAGATATCGGAAACGAGGACTGTTTGCATTACTTAATAGAAGAACTGATATCTCTTGAAGAGACAGGAGTGGACATATTAGATGTCAATGGAAAAGTGCATTGCGTTCATTTTATAATGGCTCTTTTTCTCGGAGATAACTTGGGAGTAAACTCACTTCTTGATTTTTCAAAATCATTCTCGAGCACTTCATTTTGCAGATTTTGTAAATTGGACAAGGAAAGTTGCAATAAGCTTGGTGTTGAAGTACAAGAGAATGTTCGAATTGTCGAGAACTACGACTATGATGTATCTCTGCGTGATCCTAAATATACTGGCATCACAAAAGAAAGCCCATTTAACAAAATACCATCATTCCATGTGGTAGAAAACTTTTGTGTGGATGCAATGCATGACTTATGCGAAGGAATATTTATTTATGATCTGTGTCACATAATATTATACCTGACACAGGAAATGCAGTATTTGACATTAGAAATGTTAAATAAAAGAAAGCAAACGTTTGACTATGGCCCAACGGAGATTGGAAATTTTTCAATGGAACTAACAATGAACCACTTAAAAAATAAACACTTGAAAATGACAGCACGTGAAATGCTAACATTCACTATGTATTTACCACTAATGATCGGTGATTTGATTCCCTGTGAAGATGAAGTTTGGCTATTTTTTCTTGAACTAATTGACATCACGGATTTAATTTTATCTTTCGAAGTTACAGAGTTACTTATCTCAGCTTTACAATTGAAAATTAAGCATCATAACGAGCAATATGTTAAGTTGTTCAATGATAATTTGAAACCAAAATTCCATTTTTTGACACACTACCCTACTATACTACAGAAATTAGGACCGGCAAGAAATTTTTGGTGTTTTAAATTTGAATCAAAGCACAGGCCTTTCAAAGTGTATGCACATGGAATAACGTCAAGAAAAAATATTTGTCGCACACTGTCCAAAAAATTTCAACTCCAATTTGCAAATCTGATTCTTCATTCTAACAACAATATAAATGAATTTCACTTAAATGAAAAACATAAATGTGATACTGTATTTGCTAACATTGTGAGAGATAAATTAAACTTAAAAGAAGAAGACAGTAAATTAGCATTTTACGATGAAATAGAGTTCGTTGGCAAAAAATATAAAACTGGATATTATGTATGTAGGGAGGTGTTCGAATGATTATAATATATACGTTATTAAGACTATAGTTCAAGCTAAATCCAATACACTTATGTTTTGTCAAAAATTATCGAACATTTGCTTCAAATCTCACTTCAGAGCTTATGAGATTGATCCAAGTATGTTTGGTGAATTTAAAATCCTTACATTTAATGAAATTATCGGACCTCCTGTAACTTTGACAAAAACATCAAAAGGAAAACATCTTATCAGGCTTAAAGAACACTTTCAACAATAGTAAAAAAAAAAACAAAATTAATATTAATTAGAGCTCATATTTATTTTTATTTTAACCACAGATTAAGATGGATTTTCCTGAGAGCTCCATAGAATTGGAAGAAACTGAAACATTAACAATCAGTGAGTAAACTTTAGAAATAATGAATACTGGAGGAAATCAGCAATCTTCTCTCTTTAAATTAGTTCCCATCACGGAATACTCAAACAACACTTTGGAAGTTGATGAGGAATTAAAAATCCTTTTAAAGAGTTGGGGTTGCCTCAATATATACGATTACTTGCTTGGTAAGATGATCATTTCATTACTTAATTTTTCATACTTATGATTGATATATCGTCGTCTTTCTTTCATCCTCGTATGTCCTATGGAATTTTACTTTTAAAACTCATAACGTCATCACAACATCATAATTTTTTCTTAAATACGAGGCTTAAAAAAAAGGCGATGATATGTAGCATTTTCAGACATCTTAATAGATTAAATCCAATGTTGAATCGATTTTTTTTTCATTAGTTGAAAATGTAACAGTTAACATACTGAAAATAATAAAGGAGACTCATATCGCATCCTTGCTGGTCAATTTTAAACATGGTGACCGCATACTTTTCGAGCATCATTTGCAAAAATGGCGGGATTCTATTGACATGCCCCTATTACTGGGCAATACATTACCGTCATGTTCCCTATCAAACGAAATGCTATTTCAAGCTCCAAGCTCTCCAGTGCCATCATATCTTTCATCCAGAGCTGGTTCACCCACGTCATCTCCAGAACCCACTAGCAGTCAATCGATAGATCTATCGACTATGCTATCATCAAAAAAGCATGGACAAGAAATTGTTGAGTATTACAATAAACATGAAAAGTTCCAAGCTGAGCACCGACATCTACTCATCTGTCTAGTGGCAGAGTACTTCGAGGAAAACAGCATTCCCATGTCCTTAAAAACCAGCTACAGGATCGAAAAGGAGATATTGGACAGATTTCCGACGGAAAAAATTGAATATTACCGCACGGAAAAGCGAGGTAAAATTTACACGAAGCTCCACAATATAAAAAGGATTTACAAATCCTTGGAACCAAAGAAGACTAAAAAATCGCCATCAAAAGAAAACCCAAAATCCTGCAAACGCAATTTAAGTAAGTATGCACATTGTACATAGTAGTTTTAATAATTTTAGTAATTAATTAATAATAATTTTCTTCAGTTCCAGAGCCTGATGCACTAACTTGTGTAAAAAGTTTAAATTTTGATAACTTGTCTGTTGACGAGTTCAATAGTCTATGGGATTCATGCACGGAGTACCGAGTTCTGGAGATACGAAATTCTTCAACGCAGGAGGAGATTTTCAAGACATGGCCGCAGTACAAGAATGTGAATGGCTATCGTTTGGTAAGGTCTTATTAATCTTCAAAAGTTTTGTTTATTAAGTAACTCTTTTTTTTAAAAAAAGATTGACAGAGACTTTAAACACTTATTTACTGAAACCGAAACCATTTGCGAGAACTGGGAAACCAACTTTAAAGCAATAAAACAGTTTCTAATTGGAAATATAAAAGACAAAAAAAACTACAGAGATGCTTTCCCAAATCGCAGACTGCGATGCGAACAAAGGTAAAAATTAAAATTTTAAAAAGTAAGTCTTTTTCTTTTTTGAATATTAAATAAGGTTATATGTAGTTAGCACCAAATATAATTTCTTTGTTGTCATTTAAACATACATAATTACAATTTTCTTTTTCTCTTTTTCTCTTTTTCTATATCTATAGAAGATGCGGTACTCACCCTACTGAAAAGTGTACACTGCTATCTCATTCCAACGAGACCAGTTGTATTAAAATCAACATCAAAGCAGAAATCGGTACAAAGGTTTACTATAAAAGACTCCCAACAAGCTTTCATTTTCGAAGGAGAAAGTGTTCAGCAATTTGAAGACCACTTGGATTTTTTAAAATCCCAACATAACAACGTGCAACCCTTCATTTTATCCTTGCAAAAGAACGATGATCCAGAGTATTACGTGTATCTAGACATTTGCCTTAAAATTTTTTTTGTTTTTGATTTACAATACCCAGCTGCTTGCGAACAGTTTTGGGTTTTTATTCAATATTATTTTTATTCTATTGAACCAAAAAAAAAAAAATTTAACTTCAAGAATAAGTACTACCGTACAGACTCTTAAAGCCGAGTAACATAATTTAATAATTAATAATTAATTAATAATTAAGTAATTTTAAGTTATATTGTTAGCTACTCTTAAATAAAACTAATTTTTAAAAAAATTTAACCTATTTTTTCCTTTAACTTTTATATAAAAAAACTTAGAAGGAATGGGAAGGAATGGTTCTGGAAATATTTCCAAATTGAGAAATGATGATTTTGGAGCACTTTATTTAGAAGACACTTTTATACTAATATGGAACTGTTGGGATAAGTATCGTACTAATATAATAATATTGATTTTACTAATGACGCATTTTCTATTTCCAGGTGAATATTTTCATCGGTATTATTAAAAGAAACTAATAATGCAATGAAACTTCAGTTCATTATCCATTATGCGTTCCTGTTCCGCGTATTGAAGATTGGATTTATCAATATCATGAATGAAATCATATTCATAATATCGATGAAGCCGTCATCAATACGAAGAATATGAATTCTTCATATTGATGAACAGTATCATTGCATTAATGCATCCTTTTAATATATTGATGAATATATTCACTGAAATGATGAAAAACGTTCATAATACTGATGTAAAAGGTCATCAATATGATGAAAATGTGAATCTTATTGATGAATATTTTCACTGAAATGATGAAAAATGTTCATCATACTGATGTAAAAGGTCATCAATATGATGAAAATGTGAATCTTATTGATGAATATTTTCACTGAAATGATGAAAAATGTTCATCATATTGATGTAGAAGTTCATCAATATGATGAAAATGTGAATCTTGTTGATGAATATTTTTACAGAAATGATGAAAAATGTTCATCATATTGATGTAAAAGCTCATCAATATGATGAAAATATGAATCTTATTGATGACACATTCATTAATTATTTATTCATCATATTGATGAACAAAGTTGATGAATGATGAACGAGTTTCATCACTTAAAACTGTCATCATATTGATGAACCTCGTTTCTTCATTTAGATGAAAAGGTTCACTGAACTAAAATTGATGAATTCTACATCATATAGATGACCTTTTTCGTCACCATGGTGTACCTTTTTGGTTCAGTGTGGTTTCCTTAAGGGATCCCAAAACAGTGGGACCCTTAGCGAGTATTTTTCTGAGTCTTGCTGATTCGTTGGCACTCTCAACTTGACTGCAGAAGTTCCTCCATAAGCTACGCTTAGCTTTTTATGTTTCTATTTTGAATTTCTTTTGACTAGATTTATACGTTACCCAGTCACTATCTGTTCTAGTACACTTGGCAGCATTAAAAAGTCTCCTAGTTTCCTTCCTGATGTTGCCAAGTTCGATTGTCCACCAGGGTGGTTTCTTTTTACCTTCACCGAATGGTTCAAGCGGACATCCTTTTTCGAATGCTTTACCCAGAATCTTAGTGAAGTTATCAGTAGCTTTGTCTATAAACACGATCGGTTGCAACGTTTTAGTACTAAGCTGCTTTATTTCGGTCTCTACTACTCTATTAAATACGAGTATATCCCAGTTGGTTTTTCTGAGATTTATAAAAGGTTTACAAGGTTCTATTGTGTCGGGTATGAGGAATTCTATAAGTTCATGGTCAAAGAAAGATTCATCTTTCAATACCTTCCACTGGTCTACAAAGATAGTATCCGAGTTGCTTATAAGAGTAACATCGAGTACCTCTTTACGATTTTTGGCAATAAAAGTGGGTTCATTGCCCCTGTTCGCTACCAAAAGGTTATTTTCTATAATAAATTCAAAAAGTGACTCACCTCTATCGTTGATATCAGTGCTACCCCACTGCGAATGGCGTGCGTTGGCATCACAGCCCACAGCCGTATCCCATTTGTCCAGTGTAGCACGTTGGATGAGTTCGTTTGTTATCTAAGCTGGCGGTCCATCTGTCCCGTCGCCTGGCATAAAGCATGATGTTATTACCAGTGGTGGGAGTCCAGCGCGTTCCAGTTTGACCGTTATTTGGTCTAAACAGCTGTATTTGGATAGAAGAATGAGTTTAATCTGCTTTCTAGCTACAATACAAGTTCTAAATCTATTGTTAATACCTACATTTGAGGTTTTATACAGCATCAATTCTTTTGAATGTAAGCCTCTGATTTTGCCACCTGCATCCCAGGTTACCTGAATTAGAGCGTCTACTTGTCTACTCTCCATGAGGTAGACTAAATTGGCACTGGCGGCTTTACTGTGGTGGAGAATAATTTGAATTAACTTCATATTTGTTGCAAAACCCTCCCTTCTTTAATTAACTTTTTCTTGGTGGCTAGCAGCCTTAGCTTGCACCGGTTTGTACCGACGCGAACCTTAAAGCCAGTCTTTCTCAGAAGTGGCAATGACTTGTGAATAAGGATCACAATCACTTCCGTGCCATCTTTGGTCTTCTCACCTGACCTGAGATTCCTCTCAATCCGATCTCTCTGGATTAGCGGTCCTTTGATGAGGAGCTTTGCTCTTGGCCTTGAAAAATCACCGATTTTCTTCCTCCCCATGAGACGAAGGCCATATGCAGCTTCAGCTTTCTCCACAAATTATCGAAGCCATGTGAGAGTATGTTCATCTTCACATGTTAACAGCTTGAAACCTTGGAAGGTGCCAAGATTACCGAAGAGCGGCGGTGGGCGGCTCTAAATGATAGGCTCATTAACCTCCTCAAGGATGCGAAGTTCCATCAATTGCCATTGGTCGTCTGTCAGTTTTCGTTCAGGATTGCCATAGTCTACTATGGCAACTTGCTGACCTTCAACAGGCGGCGCGGCGCCTTACAAATTTTGGCTTTTTTTTTTTACCAGTCTTGGCTGGTGGGTCAGTGGAGGGTGTGGGGCCCTCCTTAGACACTCCCAATGCGGTATTCCTGGAATGTAATGTTACAGTTTCAATTTATATTGAAAACGAAATGTTTGCACCACCCTAATACTCGTACAAAATATTTTTTTGAAAACGATTAAAAAAAATTGCACCACCCTAATGCAAAATACTTTTTTCGAAATTATGTTCTTAACACTAGGCACATAGACTTTTTTTAATTCTACCTGTACCTTAAGAAGCACCCTATTGTTATTTTTATTTTTTCATATCTCATCTGAGTTATAAGGGTTCATTGGGAACAAATATATATATTTCTGGTGATCCGACAATGTGGTACCCTGTACCCGGTACCCAATCATGTTTTGGGTACCCGGGTCATACCCGGAAATTTGGCTACCCGCTCGAAATCAATAGCTCTACTCATGAGAGATATATTAAAAATTTTAATTAAATAAATAGGTGGTTTATATGAGGTTCTAATCGGTACTTACTAACCCCGTAATTTTATTATTTTACCTCACTAGTCAATTTAAGCCAACGAAAGTTGAATTCGGTTTCAGTTTCGACGTGTTGAAAGCTTACAAAGCCAACATTTTTGTTTTCCATCTCTGCCATTAGATTTATCATTTCTTGATTGGAATGATACTTTGTATGAAAAACATTTTCTATGATTCTATAATCATGAGCTGAAGCCCAATGTTGAGGATCATCTCGCATCAATGATATATCAATCCTTGTGTCACAAGGTCCATCATCCAAAATATAAAATTCATCGTGATGTATTTCAAAGCTGTTAAGAAATAAAATTTCTATCTTAAAAATATAAAATGATAAAATAATACCCGTCAGCTATAACAGTTATATTGTGTTTTCCTCGAGTAGCCAATTTCCAATAATCACCCTGTAATCCAGTGTATGAAGTACGAGTTCCATTATCAAGCAATATTACAGCTGTTGAAACTGGAGTTCCTATTGAACTTCGTATATACCCATGCACTGCACATTGGACTTGTTCTATAAACTGAAGTAGTGATTCTCGATTTTCTTCCCAGTATGTCGCTAACTCAGATTCCATGGGAAATTTGTCACAACCTAATTCAAGAGTAAGCTCAAGTACTCCAGCATGTACATAATTCCAATCCTGCATTCCTCCTGTCACGCTATACCATTGTGCTCCGTTGGTTATTCCACCAGGAAAAGATTCGTTTTTGAAAAGTGGGCACGGTTTACCCAAATGCATTGTTGGATGTGCCTAGAAGATAACAAAATGGTTAATACAGCTAAATATTTTTTTTATATTATTAAGCTTGTATTGCCCTCACATTGGAATAAATTTTAGCAAGATGTATAAATAGCTTGTTTTCATCAGTTGGATTAGGCTTTCGGCCTATCATTTGAATCCTTAATTTGCTTGTTTGTTCTTGGAAGTCATTGTAATTATCATCGAAAGGATAGTTAGCAACAAGAGATCCGCCATGAAGATTAGCCGATAATACAAATGGTATCGAAAGTGTCCATTTCATAACAGCATTTACCTCAGGTTCCTGTTTTTCATTAAAAGTATCAGTACCATACTGATCAGGAAAGTTTCTGTTCAAGTCGACATCGTTGAAATTTGCTCTGCCAACAGCGCTTATTTTATCACCTAAAATTTTGAAGGTTGTTATTGAAAATAGACAGTGAACCTTACCACTAAGAACTAACCAAAGAAGATGGGGAACGTGATCTTTAATAAAATCCTGATAGTTTTTGGAAATTTGTAAATTGTAGAAAAAAAACTAGCGGCTACCCAAACTCTATCAGAAATTCATCGATAACTAGTCATGAACCTGAGGTTATCTCAAATATGTTTGCAAGCTTCTTTAAAGAAGCTTTCGAAGTTTCAAACTCAGAGAACACTTCTTAATTTTCTTCTGCTGAGGTGAATTTCCCTCACTTAATTTTGAAATAGACGAAGATACCATTGCACAAAGTGTAATGAAACTGGATGAGTGATCCAGGCCCTGATGGTGTGCCATCCTTTATTTAAAGAAAATGTGCTTCTTATTTGTTATATCCGTTATGTGTTCTCTTAATTAAGTCTTTAAAAAGTTCGCTTTTTCCTTATATCTGTGAAAGTGCATTCATTATTCCTGTGCACAAGAAAGGTCCTAAAAACGAAATAATGAACTACCGACTTAGAGCTAAATTATCTGTGATACCAAAACTGATTGAGTCAATTGTATGTAATGCACTTACCTTTCATTGTACGTCAATTATTTGTGATCATCATCATGAATTCGTTAAAAAAAGTCTACCGTTACTAATTTATTTAACTTCACGTCCTTTGTTTAGATGTTTTAGAAAAAAGTGGGCAAGTCGATTGTTTAGATATCTACTGACTTTAGTAAAGCCTTTGACAAGATGTGTCATAAAACATTGATCTTAAAACCGAGCAATCTTGGATTTATTATAAAATTGGATTTCCTCGTATCTAAAAATAGGCTTTATAGTGTAGTTTTTCGTAATATGTGTTCGGCCCAATTTGTTGTCAATTCAGGCGTCCCTCAGGGCAGCCATTTAGGTCCAATTTTATTTATTTTATTTATAAATGACTTGGTTTCGATCATTAAAAATTCGTCTGTCCTTATTAAGCTTTTCAAAAGTATTAAATGTACTTCTGACTGTTTACTGTTACAAGAAGACTTAATTTTATTTAGGGCTTAGTGCAATAAAAATAGTCTTGTTCTTGTCGACAAGTGTAAAACTATCAGTTTTACACTCAAAAAAGTCCCGTTTGTTTTTAACTATTCGTTTGATTCATGTCACTTAAGTAAAGTCCCCCCTGTTTTCAGACTTAGGATTTATTCTTGATCCTGAGCTAACATTTAAGGATCATTTAAACTACACTATTAAAAAAGCTAACAAAATTCTAGGAATTATAAAGAGATTTGGTCACGATTTCCGCGACTCTTATGTCCTAAAACTGATCTTTGTGTCTTTTGTAAGACCAATACTAGAATATAGCTGTGTAGTGTGGTCACCTTACTATGCCACTCATATAACAAGACTTGAAGCAATTCGGAGAAGCAATTCAAAACTATGTTTTTTAATAGCTTAGAGTAATTAATTTAGATTTTAAGTAATATTTGTATAATGTAGTAGTATATTCCCGTTAGTATTTAACGAATTGAAATAAATCATAAAAAATAGATCATGGAGCATTGTTGCGACGACGTGCGTACATAAAAAAGAGTGGTATCTAAATAAAGGTCATATTTACTTAAGTGTAATATAGAACTGTGAAGTAAACCACGTCATGTTGAGGAACGCTCTTCAACATTTCCGTAACAATTAATTCCAAAAGAGATTGCAAACCATCAAACCTCGACCCGATGCATTCACGGAAATTAAAAGAATTATCGGCAGAAGAAAACAAATAGCCGAAAATATCAACACCAGGCAAAGAGAAGTGATGACTTGCTGACTATTTCGAGGAAAATTTAGTGTCGAGCCCACCAACGATAAAGAAAGACTTTTGAATAATAGATTACTTAACACTGCAATAAGAATAAATGGATGAAACAAATTAGAAGATAATGATTTGAGAGAATGTTTAACAGTTTGCAAGAAGTTACGGGTTTTAACTGGGCGTGCATATTCTCCATTCATGGTTCGTACTGTCACAACTCTGACCTTGTCATCCTTTCTGGATAGGTAGCAATAATTAAACCAAGAATCCATTTGGTGGAAGATTTGGCCCCTTCAATAGAACGACATCATGAATAGACAGGTTGGGTTGTGATTTCTGCCAATTTTACCTTTGTTGAAGAGATGTTAAAAATTCTTCATGCCATCTTTTCCAAAAGACTTGATAGAGATTCTTTAAAAGATACCAATTAGTTTGAAATTTCAGAATTTACCACACTAGGATGAGTGATTAAAGTGTAAGCCTCCACAATCATGAAATGAGAAGGTGACAGGTTCCCGGTTCTGTGTCCGATGTCTGCTACATCGGGCGTGAATTCCTCCTATATTAATGCCATCATAAGTGTCGCACCGGTATGTAAATATGAATATAACTAACAATTCTTCGACCTAAGCGTCGAACTTGTCGAGTTGTAGAAGCTAAGTAAGGTCAAAGATTCTCGAGATCAATCTCCAGATGAGTCCTGAAACCAAAGGGCGCTTCTCCCCCCCCCCCTTTCTTCCTTCCTTCATAGTAGTACAGCGCAATGCTATACTGCTACTCCCACAGAATACTGCGTGATGCTGTTAACTGTTTCCTTTCCTATCCTCAAGCGTTATGGCGTGGTGCTGTTCCGCACTCCTTCCCCTTTTTCAACCATCCAAAATCCCTTCCCCTCTTCCTAATATTGGGCTGGATCAAGGTGTTATACGACCCGTGTCGATGATCAGCCTTGCTGAGGGCCCAATTCAAAACTAGCTCAATCGCTAACGGAGTATCCGGATACCTGGCGACCTCCGGATTAACCAGCCTTATCTGCTTATATTAGTACGGGAAGCAGCGTTGAGTTTTTCCGAGTGATTTTACCCGGGATGATTCTTATCAGAATTGAAAGATATTTGTATGTGTATCATAAAAATGCGCGTCAGCCGCCGCGCCCGCGGTGGACCTAGGTGTGAGGGCGGGTCAAAGTGGTAATTTTTTTTTTTCAAAAAGTCATTTTACCCGGCTCCAAAATTTGAGGAATGGTTATTGATGTTCTACTGAATCCAAAAATTGCCGTCAGCCGCATGGATGGCGGTGGAAAGACCGTCAGCCAGGCACCTGAACTTGTAAAAAATTTTGAAAAAAAAGTCATTTCACTCGGGCTGATTTTTTTACAGATGAATCTTCAACCTTTCAAGATAATAAAACAAACCGTCAGCCGCCCGGGTAGCGGTGGAAAGACCGTCAGCCGACGTCATCCCTCCCAGTTGACCTGAGCGTTACTCAGTGACTTTAAATGAAAAACTGACGACTTTTATCCCCACTAACATTCGGTTTATGGCTAATTTTATTTTTGTTAGTAAGCAAACAATCTGAAAATTATAATTTCCATCGATTTAATATTAGTTTCATATTAATTTCGTCACTTTTGCCGAAGGTAACTAAATTAGTCAAGTAAACGGAACTCGAAAAAGAAGATAGTTGCCCCAAAAAAGGTAGGGTAGTGCTATTTTTTTATATGTTGTAAAGTATATATAGTAGAAGAAAAAAAAATAAATTACACAACCACGCCCCCTCCACCCCTTCACCATTCTCGAAAAACCAATCGCAGAAAATACCACAATTTTCGACTTTTTTCAAGTTTTTGTCAAAAACTCAGAAATTGTAAATTTTTGGGATCAATATTCTTCTACAAAAATAAAGTATATTAAATTTCCTACGAAATACATATTTCAATTATTATTTTTGGTTAAGCCGTTTTGCCGCTATAGCCAGCTGAAAAAACGCCAAAATTTGTCTTTTTTTTAAACCCGTTTTCCCGATTTTTTTTTTCATTCAGACTTCAAAAACTGTACTTGTAATTGCAAATATCTCTAAATTTTCTAAAAAAAAACCGAAAAAGAAAAAATAACTATCTCACTTTGAATGACTAATAAGCGCCATTACTTTTGAACGTTTTGAAATTTTTACCAGCCATACCATTACCGGTAAAAATAAATAAATAAAATAAAACATTAGTACAAGGATTGACCAAGCGTGGCGTCTTAAACTTAAAGACCGCCATTGTCAGTAGAATTAACTTGCTTTGAAAATGAAATTAAAAATTGAAATTGATATACGATTTCGCTAATATTACAATGAAAAAAGAAAATTTGGGTTAAAGTACCGACAGTGAAAAAAATTAAAAAACAACAATAAAAATCAACACGTAAGAAAACTAAAAACACAAAAAAAAGAAACAAACAACATTACAAAAACAAAAAAAAAGAATTTATTTTAATTTTTATTAGAACCACGACTTATCGAGTTTAAACTGTTATAACTTTTGATTGGGAATTCGTATTGGTAAGATTTATACCTTTTTAGAAATTTGAAAAGCAAGGCAATTTTTTTAAAGTACGGTTTTTTTCAGGGCGTTCTTTCAAACATTGAAGTAAAAAATTAATTTTGATCAAACTATGAATTTATCTAGTAATTTTATAAAAATGGTGGACTAAAATCAAAATTTTTTTAATGCACAAAAAAAGTTTTATTTCTGGTCAATATTTTGGTGAAAAAAATAAAAAATCATTTATGGACGGGGTGAGCAAAACAGTGGTCCAAAGTAGGGGTTTGGGCAAATTTCAAAAAAACAGCCGTTACTCAAAAACTGTTACGATTTGGGATGAACAAGTTACCAAATTCTGAATGGTCATGAACTGGCCTATCACCATATTCAGTTTGGACTATCCTTTACGGGACACCCTGTATATACGGTATACATACATAATACCTTTTTTATTATGTAAAAATGAAAAAAAAAAACATTTGGGATTCTGGCAAGAAGTGATGAAATTAATAAATGAAATCCAGTTGACGCGTTTTCTAGTTATGACATACCTTTTATTTAAAAGTGCTCTGGCGGTTACACGGTTTGGCCTAAATAAATAATTAAAATATTCATTTTATAGAGAATTTTATGTAGTTTTAGAAAATTTAGAGATATTTGCAATTACAAGTACAGTTTTTGTAGTCTGAATGAAAAAAAAAATCGAGAAAACGGGTTTAAAAAAAAGACAAATTTTGGCGTTTTTTCAGCTGGTTATAGCGGCAAAACGGCTTAACCAAAAATAATAATTGAAATATGTATTTCGTAGGAAATTTAATATACTTTATTTTTGTAGAAGAATATTGATCCCAAAAATTTACAATTTCTGAGTTTTTGACAAAAACTTGAAAAAAGTCGAAAATTGTGGCATTTTCTGCGATTGGTTTTTCGAGAATGGTGAAGAGGTGGAGGGGGCGTGGTTGTGTAATTTATTTTTTTTTCTTCTACTATACAGGGTGAGTCATGAGCAATGCGACAAAATGCTAGGGCGTGTAGGTTGCGTTGAGACAAGAAAAAAATCGTATGGGAGGAGGGGGTCTATTCCCTTCCGTTTAGCCGGGAGGGGCAATTTTCGAAAAAACTGACTTAAAATGGGAAAAAAATTATTTAAAATCAACGGCTTCATTCACAATGCTGTGCGATACGTTTTTGAAAAGCCAATAACTTTTTCTTTCATTCTGTGTTTTTTTTTCAATAAATCTATTCTAAGAAATAGTTTTTGAAATATTAATTTTCAAAGTCAAAATTTTGAAAAAAAAAATTGAAAAAAAAATTTCAAATTCATTTTTTTCAAAATTTTACGTAATTAAGTGCTAATTTTAATTTCAAAATTCAATGCTGTTATTAATTTTAAGTCAAAATAAGAAAACCGGATGAAAAAATTTTGTCGTTCTCAAGAAATTAAAAAAAAAACCAAAACCGCCTTTTTCTAAGAAAAACATTTATTTTTATTGTAACGAAGCAATTTAAGAAGCATTAATCTTAGTTTTTTTAGTTTTTTTTATTCCTTTTATTTTTACTATGTTTTTTATGGAAGTACTTATAAAAAATTCTCGATATGATCTCCATTGTTTAGAAGGCATAGATTATATCTCCTTGTAATGGCTTCACATAAGTTTATGCTTGACAAATTTTCCTGCAATTTGACTCCAGCGACTTCAATTCGTTCCTTCAGTTGTCCCAATGATACTATTTCCACTTCGTTAACATAATTCTTCATAATTCCCCATGCATAGAAATCTAGGGGAGTTAAATCTGGTGACCTAAGCGGCCATTCCGTGGGGCCCCTTCTTCCGATCCAACGGTCACTAAAATGATCATCCAGCCAGTTTCTCACCTGTAAGCTGTAGTGTGCTGGAGCACCATCTTGTTGGTAGATTAAAGTATCTGCTATAACCAATGGAACGCTGTCTAATAAATCGGGTAAAAGGTCTCGTAGGAATTGCAGGTATGATTCTCCATTAATAATGGAATTCAAAAACCGGGGCCCGATCACAGTGTGTCCAACAATACCAAGCCAAACATTACAACTAAAGCGGTCTTGTGATTCGTTTTGTTTTTTTTTTTGTGTGGATTGGCGCTACTCCAATAATGTAAATTGTGGAAGTTAGTAACCCCATCCCTAGTAAACTGTGCTTCATCCGTCCAGAATATTCTTCTAAAATAGTTTTGTTCGGTTTCATTTCTAAGTAGTAATGTTCTACAAAATTCGGTTCTCAATAACTTGTCGTTTGAGGTGAGTTCCTGAACAGGCGTAAAGTGGTACGGGTGTAAATTTTCCGCCCGAAGTACTCGACATGCTCTAGATTGGGACACTCCAAGCATAGTGGATATCCTTCTTGTACTGACGGAGGGATTATTTCGGACTAAATCCAGAATTCTTTCATCTAAGATTCTTGACTCATCAGAAACTGGCCTTTCGCTTCTTCGATGCTCCAGCACTCCATGATCTCTTAGACGTCGGTGGATTCTTGGAAACGTGCTATGATGGGGACACCTCCTATCGGGATATCTTTCAGCGTACAGTCTTTCGGCTTCACGACTTCGACCATTAGCTAAACCGTAGCAGAAATGCATGTCCGTTAATTCTTCTCGGGTGTATGAGCTTGACATCGTTACGTGTTAATGAGTTAATATTCAGATTGGAAATAATTACTAAGCAAAACTGCAATGCCTTTTATTTATCTTGCGTTGCAATTTTCTTTTTTTTCATTAAAAAAATGCGGTTTTATTGTCCCTATTGTCCCCATAACAGGTAGAACCCATGGGCTTCGGGCAGGCCAAGGCAAAAATATTGACAGGTCAGTTTTCAGAAATTATCAATGAAAATAATATTAATCCAGGGTTATTCCAATACTATTTAATTTTATTACGTTCTCATAAAACTCCAATTAAAAAAAAAGTAAAAAAACTAAGATTAATGCTAAATAAATAAATAAATTGCTTCGTTGCAGTAAAAATAAATGTTTTTCTTAGAAAAAGGTGGTTTTGGTTTTTTTTTTTTAATTTCTTGAGAACGACATAAAATTTTTGCATCCGGTTTTCTTATTTTGACTTAAAATTAATAACAGCATTGAATTTTGAAATTAAAATTAGCACTTAATTACGTAAAATTTTGAAAAAAATGAATTTGAAATTTTTTTTCAATTTTTTTTTTCAAAATTTTGACTTTGAAAATTAATATTTCAAAAACTATTTCTTAGAATAGATTTATTGAAAAAAAAACACAGAATGAAAGAAAAAGTTATTGGCTTTTCAAAAACGTATCGCACAGCATTGTGAATGAAGCCGTTGATTTTAAATAATTTTTTTCCCATTTTAAGTCAGTTTTTTCGAAAATTGTCCCTCCCGGCTAAACGGAGGGGAATAGACCCCCCTCCCATACGATTTTTTTCTTGTCTCAACGCAACCTACACGCCCTAGCATTTTGTCGCATTGCTCATGACTCACCCTGTATATACTTTACAACATATAAAAAAAATAGCACTACCCTACCTTTTTTGGGGCAACTATCTTCTTTTTCGAGTTCCGTTTACTTGACTAGTTAGTCAAGTTACCTTCGGCAAAAGTGACGAAATTAATATGAAACTAATATTAAATCGATGGAAATTATAATTTTCAGATTGCTTACTAACAAAAATAAAATTAGCCATAAACCGAATGTTAGTGGGGATAAAAGTCGTCAGTTTTTCATTTAAAGTCACTGAGTAACGCTCAGGTCAACTGGGAGGGATGACGTCGGCTGACGGTCTTTCCACCGCTACCCGGGCGGCTGACGGTTTGTTTTATTATCTTGAAAGGTTGAAGATTCATCTGTAAAAAAATCAGCCCGAGTAAAATGACTTTTTTTTCAAAATTTTTTACAAGTTCAGGTGCCTGGCTGACGGTCTTTCCACCGCCATCCATGCGACTGACGGCAATTTTTGGATTCAGTAGAACATCAATAACCATTCCTCAAATTTTGGAGCCGGGTAAAATGACTTTTTGAAAAAAAAAAATTACCACTTTGACCCGCCCTCACACCTAGGTCCACCGCTACCCAGGCGGCTGACGGCCAGATATATTATGTATTAGTGGAAAACTATCTATACTATTTATTTCAGCCCGGGTACTTATCACTTTTCCAAATTAACGCTACCTCCCGTACTATATGGATATCTGTGCAGATGGACCACCCTTTCTCAGATACTCGTGGGATTTAAAATGAATATAAATAAAAAAAAATAAAAATGTTGATGGTGATACCATGACATGTCATGGTAAAGTAGCCGGACGCAAAGGCAGTGAGAGTACGGTAGCAATACCTTCTTCAGCCGTCAGTGAGGCCTATAAAAAGAGTAATGCTCTTACCAAGCCTCACTTCAGTGGCAGGAAGGTCGTGGACCACGGCTCCTCTGCCCCTTTCAGATGCCCCTCGTGGGCGTAGACGAAAGCCTGCACCCTCGGGAGCCCTCTATAAGGAGGTGAGAAATGCCAAGAGAATTCTTAAGGTATTTGGCGAGAAGCTGAATGGCGGAGGAACCTCGAAGCACAACTCCAAAATAAAGTGGGCTAAGAGCTTCTTAGCCAAGCATAACCAGGCCAGCGGAGACTTAACGTCGAAGTGACAAAGGTCTGTGGAGGAGACTCCCTCAGAATGCAAAAAACATAAGGTGCATAATATCAGCACTCCTTGCATTTCCATCAGCGGAGGTATGCCTTTCAGTGATATTCTGAAAGATAATATCGTAGTTGCGGTAATTAAAAGGAGCGTACAGATGGTACGATCACTCCTGATCAATGGCGGTTGGTGAAATCGAAGCTCTCGGGTAGCTTCTTGAGTGTTATGAAGGAAAACCCAGGGCCACCGCCGTTCACAAGCGATGGAGGATGGCATCAAGGCCATGTTAAACTAATCGTTTGTGATGATCAGAGATCGTGCGATCTGTATAAGCTAGCTGTGAGTAAGGTAGGGGAAATCTGGCCAGGTGCGAGGCTCGAGGTTGTTGCTAAGAAGGATATCTCATGCAGACCTAGGGCACGCACATGGATTCCGACTAAACCGGCCCGTAAGGAAGAGATCCTCGAAATTATCCAGCTATCGAACCCATCCCTACCTACTTATGAATGTAAGGTCGCGAAAATGGAGGAGCAAAGGAATCTTTATAGAGGAGCAATTATTGTGATCAATAAGGATTCCAATTCTCCGCTGGCGCAGACCAAAGGTGTGATTAGGTACGGGTTTCAGACCATTACGCTCAGAATTTATAAAATTCGTCCTCCACACCCTAATGAGGACGAACCGCAGTGGGTGATGACCCTGGTGCGAAAGTTACCTTTCCTTCAATGGAGGATATTGCTTCGCTGCAGGTAGTACATATTAACCTCCAACACTCAATTAAGGCTTCGGCCTCCCTTCTTCTTCGACTATCCAGCAACGGAGAAGATATCGTCCTGATCCAAGAACCTTGGATTGTGAATTCCATTGTTCGGGGACTCAGGACTCCTAGATACTACTTACTGTATGCGTCAGATAAAGTTAATGCTAGATCTTGCATACTAGTAAAAAGTACCATTCACGTATATTTACTCCCTAATTTCAGCGATCGAGATATCACCGCCGCAAGACTGGAAATAGCTGGCGTCTCAGCCACGACCACCTTGGCCCCCTCCCAGGCGAAACCCTGACGAGACTAGTCGCTGATGCAGAAAAGCGAAAGATAAGCCTCATAATTGGGAGCGACGCTAACGCTCATCATACAGTATGGGGAAGTATTGACATTAACGATAGAGGTGAGTCTCTTTTTGATTATATATTAAGTACTAACCTTATGTTGTAAAGTGCGTACTTCACAACATTACCTTATCATCCTTTCTTATCCCATTACAATTCAACGCATTGCCACTTCAAATTACCACAGTCATCATTTTCTTTGATTGATCAATATCCGACCCACTTTTAATCTCCATATTCATCATTTCCTTAATTACCCACAAAAGTTCCATTCAACTCCAAATTCGTCAACCACGCGATCAACGATCGCTCCACTTAAACCCATTCCCTTTCCCAATACATTAAACTTCTCCAATTTCATTGCCTATGCCTCATTGAAACATAACCCAAAATTCCCAAATCATCACTTTCCATTTCTTTCTAGTATATCCAACAATCAATGCACTCCATTTCAAATACACACTCTACCAACCCATTAAACGTGCATTGATCCCACAGGCACACTTGTGCTGATGTTGCATCTTTTTCTTTTTCGTCGTGTCGGTTGACGAGCTATCGAGGTGACACTCTGTTTCAGAAACTTGAATTGTTCGGTCGAGTCGGATATCATCTTTTTTTTCAAAATCTTGAACTCTGTTTCTTTTGATAAGTATTAAATAAGAAATCTAAATCTTGAACGGCTATCATCTTTTTTTAAAATCTTGAACTCTGTTTCTTTTGATAAGTATTAAATAAGAATACAATGTCTAGAATAAGTGTGATATAAAAAAAATAATAAATAGAGATAAAAATAAATTCGGGCGTTTTAATGAAAGGAAAAATAAAAACGAACATAGGTCAGACCCCTTTTCGAGAATCGTGCTTCTCGAAATAAAATAAAAACAAGTAGCACAACAAAAAATGGTGTCAGATGTGGGGTTGCCTTAAAAAGTGTAAAGTGCCTTTCAAACAGTGAACATTAAAAACAAAATTAAAAAAAAAAAAAATCAAACAGTGAACAACAAAATTAAAAAAAAAATACCTAGAAGAAATCTCTTAAACAACAATTTTAGTGAAAGCTATACCTACATTAATTTAAAATCAATTCCATTAAAGTGAAAACTAAAAAAAAGAGAAAAAAAAAACTCAAACAAAAAGAAACTGATATACATTAATGTGAAAGCAAAAGAAAATTCATCTTTAACCGACTACATCGTTCATCTTTAACTTACAACATCTTTACAACATCTTTACAACATCCTTACAACATCTTTACAACATCTTTAGCCAACCATCATCATAGTATCTGATTCATAAAAAAAAGGCAAGAAAAAAAAAACTTTGTATTTAAAAAAATAAAAAAAAATATATATATATATGTGGGGAGGGGAAAAAAGATGCTAAATGAAAACACGCACTTTTTATTAAGATTTAAATCCATTGTTCAATTTAAATATGTAAGTACAATGATTAAGTTCAGTTAGGTTTTAACAAAATATAGGGATTTAAGTATTCAAGGTATGTTTAGTTGTAACTAGTTTTAAGTAATTTAAGCAATTTAATTTATTGTTTAAGTAATTTAAGCAGTTTAATTTAGTTTTTAGTAATTTAAGATAATATTAAGTTTAATACAAAAAAAATTAACTCGTGACTTTCGTTGCGTAATTCGTTGCAGAAAATAAACGTCTTGATCGTTGCGGGAACTCGAGATATCTGATGATATACTGTAATACTGATGAAGTTGCTGTTGCGTTTTAATGTTAGGTTTGGGCAGCATAACTTAAGGCTCTGTTGGGTTCCTGGTCACACAGGTGTCCCAGGAAACGAAAGCGCTGATGAATTGGCAAGAATAGGATCAACGCGTGATCTTAGTCAAGCGGACCCAACTGTGCAGATCCCACCCTGCAACCTAATACAGGCAATCGAGAGTAAAAGTCTATCTTTAACAAACAAAAGATGGAGCTCACTTGATACCTGTGTCACAACAAGAAAACTCTGGCCTAACTTCAGTAAACAAAGGACTGATAGTATTAACCGACTTAGCAAAAAATCTCTCTCCCTTCTCGTGAGCATTATCACAGGGCATAACCAACTGGGTTGCCACAGGAAGAAGATTAAGCGTAGTATGGATGACTTATGCAGAGGATGCGGTGATGAGGATACACATGAGGATACTACTCATTTCCTGTGCCACTGCCCTGCGCTTTGCCATCTGAGAAACAGGTTCCTCGGGAAACACTTTTTCGCTCTTCCAAGTAAAACTCTGCTAGATTTCGCTAAAGCCACAAAATGGCTTGAAAATTAAACAACTACAATCCTATGTACATACACCAACCAGCGGTCTATCTAATCCATCCACCAGACGTTGCATGGGGCCATCGCCCCTACGGGCCTGGAGGGGGATAGATCTCCGATGTGTGGATAAACGAGGAAGACACGCCCAGGAAGCTAATCTTGGCATGTTAACCTCTCCTTATCTAGGTGTGACATAGTTAAAATGATAGACAAAACGATACAGACACGCCAACCACCGGTGTATCAGGCCCATCCACCAGACGTTGAATGAGGCCACTGCCTCTACGGGTCTGGGGGAGGGTTTGGTACACACTGTGGGGTAAAGAAGGGGAACATGCCCAGGTAGCACTTCTTGGTACTTCTTGGTACTTTCCACAACAAGGCTGTGTCTCAGAATACTAAATTAACAAGACAACACCGACAAGACAACACAGAAACAAGTACATAACTTGCCGGTCTATCAAACCCATCCACTAGTCATCTTCATGAGGCCACTGCCTCTACGGGTCTGATGGAGGGCTAATCTACCCGGTAGGGCTGAGGAGGGAGACACGCCGAGGTAAAACTTCTTGGTGTGTTAACCTCTCTTCACCGAATGTATAACTCATGTGATATACCATGTGGGGAAAGGACGGAAGAAGCCCACGATCAACATCCTGACGCTTCTGACTCTCCTCAACCAGGTGAGCCTGTAAATCTTTGACTAAACCATACACCAACCACCGGTCTTATCCAACCCATCCACCAGACGATGAATGAGGCCACTGCCTCTACGAGCCTGGGGGAGGGACGATCTAACCTGGAAAGGGCAAGGAAGAGGAACAAACCCAAGTATAATATTGACGTGTAAACCTCTCCTAACCATGGTGATCTTACGACGACAGAAACCTAGATTTAACTGACTTTTCGATCTTTCGAGCTATAGCTCGCTGGAACCAATGAATGTACTCTTTCATATTACTTTGCCGTAGGTTATTCAACTAGGGGTATCACAATGGATCTATATTGATCTAAGTGTGACGGAGATAAGACCATCCGTCAGCCCACCTACCTAACCTAACCTAGGTTTGGGCCGTTGTTCTCTCGATGGCAAGTTGAATGTTATTAAGTTTAAAAGACGGACTTAGGGGATTAGGTTTAACATTCTAATCCCACATGTATTGTAAAAAAGATTAGTTAACTACTTTTGAATTATAATGTAACGACTTTTACATTCGAACTATATCGATTCTCGAATGCGATGACAGCTCCATCTAGTACCTTCGCGATTTTAAATAACTTGCTATGAGCTTTGAATGAGCTTTTTCGAACATTGGTAAATGTCGAAGCCTGAAGGGGAATTATTCCATCTATCTGTCAGAATAGAAAGGTCGAGATACAGGTTCTAAAGATTTCTATTGTGTTCGAGATTAGACCAGAACCAGATATTTCCCTATATAAGCTTGATGGCGCTACCGATTGGACACAGTTTTATTTTTGAAAGTGAAAGAATAAAGTTCGTGTAAAGTGTTGCATACTGTTGTGCCAGTGATTAATAAAAGTGATTTCAATTGAAGTAAAGTGTGTTTTATTTTAAATGTAATAAGAAGAAGTTAAGAAATAAAGTAAATAAGTTTTTATTGCGAACCCTTAGCAGAATATTACATTGGTGTCAGAAGTTGGCTAAAAACTTATGTTGTCTGTGCATTCAGATAATTTGTGGTGATAAAAAAAATATATATATATACCTACGTGTATGTGTTTTGATAAAACAAAGCCAAAAAGTGACTGTGAAGAAAAATAAAAGGAAAATGGTAAGACAGTGATTGAATTGAATTGTGTTGAACTTAAGGCAGAGCTGAATAAACGAGGCCTTCCTACTGCTGGAAGAAAAGCTGACCTAATAATTCGTCTGCAAGAGGATTTAAATCAACGTGGAGAAGACCCAGACACATTCTTATTCGAAAAAGAAATGCCCGAAGAACAAGTAAGTAAGTACTGGTGTCGACTTGTCGGCAATGATGGCACTTCTCATTGGCAAGCTCGAAGAACAACGTACAGAACAAAAGAACCAACTGGAACAAATGGAAAAACAACAAAAGAATCTTTTCGAACAAATGGAAAAACAACAAAAGTGTGAACAGGAGAACCTTCTCGAACGAATAGAAAAACAACAAAAGAACCTTCTAGAAGAACAGAAGACTCTCATCGAAGGTAAGCTTGATGCTTTTGAGAGCAAGTTCGTTATTATTGATGGACGCTTTGATTGCTTCGAAAAACAATTTTCAAAACTCGAGAGTGTTCAAGAAAAATTCGAAGGTAAAATACAAAGTATTGCCGACGAATTAGACAAAGTTCGAAAAATTAAGATTAGAGAAAGTGTTGGCGATAACCCAAGGAAGAAGAAAATACATCCACCGACTTTTGACGGGCAAACTTCTTTGTTGATCTACAAGAAACAGTTTGAGGCAGCCGCAGCCCTAGGAGTTAATCGAGTCAGAGAAGTCGAAGTTGAAGAATGCTCTTGTCAGAAAATCGCATTCCAAAGCCAGCGTGAAGGACTTGCTCGATGCTGAAATTGTAACAAAACTGGACATCTCCAGCGGCAGTGCAGATTACCACCGAGAAGAGCTGCATGCCAACATTGTGGAAGCAGAACCAACGATCGAGAACAACCAAGCAATAGTACCAACACTCCTGCTCAACGAGTAAGAACCAACTTCGAGAGGCAGAAGCTGCTTTCTGGTATCGATGGCACCAGAAACACTGTCCAAGTCTCAAAGACTAAACGAGACAACAAAAGTCTGACAGTGGAGGCAATAATAAACAAAAAGAAACACGTGGCTACAATCGACACCGGTGCGGAAACAAAGAAGCCCCTGAGCTTTGACAGATTAAAAGACCAAATTCTGAAGTCATCAAGTCTGAGTCAACATCGGTTTAATGTTGCTGGAGATCTTCTTCATGAGTATGCTGATATATTCTCTTCACCCAACGGACAATATGGTCGAACACAACTAGTACGGCATCGAATAGATACAGGAGATGCAAGACCAATTCGCCAACCAGCAAGACGTCTTCCTCTAGCAAAACAAACTGGAGTTGAAGAAATGATATCGACAATGAAGAAAGGTGGGGTAATCGAAAATTCCAAAAGCCCTTGGGCATCACCAGTCGTTCTTGTCAAAAAGAAGGATGGAAGCACTCGATTTTGTGTAGACTACCGAAGACTGAACGACGTGACAAAGAAAGATAGCTACCCTCTTCCCAGAATCAGTGACACCTTAGACACGATGGAAGGAGCCCAATGGTTTTCAACTTTGGATTTGAAGAGCGGTTATTGGCAAGTCGAAATTCACCCAGAAGATCGGGAAAAGACGGCGTTCTCCGCAGGAAACGGTCTGTGGCAGTTTAATGTGATGCCATTTGGACTGTGCAATGCTCCAGCAACTTTTGAGCGTTTGATGGAGTGCGTTCTACATGGACTAACCTGGAAATCTTGCCTGGTCAATCTGGACGATGTCATCGTGTACGGAAAAACATTTGACGAACATTGTAAAAACCTTAAAGCTGTATTCCAGAGGCTTCGAAAGGCACATCTAAAGTTAAATCCTAAGAAATGTTCCTTTTTCAAGACCGAAGTTAAATATTTGGGACATATCATCTCATCCCAAGGAGTAAAAACTGATCCTGAGAAAGTTGACACTGTAAAGAATTGGCCAACGCCTCAGGACAAACATCAACTCCGGAGCTTTCTTGGTCTGGCCACATATTATCGGCGTTTCGTGAAGGATTTTGCTAAGATCGCCAAAAGCTTGCATCACCTTACTGAAAAGGGGAAGCCGTTCAAATGGTCAGGTGAGTGCGAGAAAAGCTTTCAAGAACTGAAACTGCGTTTATGTAATGCACCTGTACTGGCATATCCAACTCCAGGAAAACCTTTCATCATCGACGCTGATGCAAGTAACGTTGGAATTGGAGCTCTACTATCGCAAGTACATGACGGAGAGGAAAAAGTTGTCGCCTACTACAGCAAGGTACTCTCGAAGTCAGAAAGGAATTATTGCCTTACAAGGAGGGAACTTCTCGCCCTGATATTGGCAACAAAGCACTACCATAAGTACATCTATGGACAGAAGTTCCTTCTTCGAACAGATCATGGTGCGCTCAATTGGCTTTTAAACTTCAAAAATCCAGAAGGTCAAGTAGCAAGATGGATCGAAAGGTTGCAAACGTATGACTATGAGATTCAACATCGAAGAGGAAAGCTGCATTCAAACGCAGACGCGCTACCCGGCGACCGTGTAAACCAGACTGTAAGCATTGCACACGCCAAGAAGAAAAGGAAATGGTCATCGTTCAACGAACAAGAGCTGATCCCATTTACGGTTGGAACAACGAAGAACTCAGAACGGCCCAACAAGAAGATCCGGATATCGAACCCATTCTTGCCTGGAAAGAACACCAAGAGAAACCAGAATGGTGTGATATCTCCTACCGAAGTCCGGCTCTCAAAGCATATTGGGCACAATGGGACTCGCTTCATGTGCAAGAAGGGGTATTAAGGGCGTAAGTGGGAATCCGCAGACGGTAAATCTTATGTGATGCTGCTAGTCGTACCTCGGTCAAAGGTTAACGACGTACTTCAAGAGATGCATGATGGAAGTTCTGGATGTCATTTGGTAGTGAATAAGACGCTGGAAAAGGTACGACAACGATTCTACTGGCTACACGCAAGAGATGACGTCGAAAGATGGTGCCGAAAATGTGATCCTTGTGCTGCTAGCAAGGGACCGGGTAGGAAAATTCAAAGTAAAATGCAGCAGTATAGTGTGGGCACACCTTTTGAGAGAATTGCAATAGATGTCGCGGGTCCTTTTCCTCAAACTAACAACGGAAACCGATACATCCTTGTAGTCCCTTTTCCAGCAAGTGGCCTGAAGCATTTGCCATCCCAAACCAAGAAACCAAAACAGTTGTGGATCAAATTGTCTTCAATTGGGTGAGCAGGTTCGGTGTTCCCATGGAGCTTCATTCTGACCAAGGAAGGAACTTCGAATCTCAAGTCTTTCAGGAAGTTTGCTCGCTCCTTGGCATTAAAAAGACAAGAACAACACCGCTCCATCCACAATCTGATGGGATGGTTGAACGATTCAACAGAACCCTTAAAGAACATCTGTCTAAGGTTGTCGGCGACTACCAGCGAGACTGGGACCGACATATCCCATTGTTCCTTATGGCATATCGAAGTGCAACCCATAGCTCGACAGGAAAAACACCATCGGAAATCCTGTTCGGATCAACTATACGGCTGCCAAGTGAAGTGAAATTTGGTTGTCATCCAAATGAGTCACAGGGAACAGAGGAATATGTGGATGACCTCAAGAAAAGGCTTATTGACATTCATCAACAAACAAGGACAAATATAAAATTGTCTAGTGATCGGATGAAAACAAGATACGACGCAAGAGCGACATCAACAGGATTTCAAGAAGGAGACCTTGTGTGGTTTTACAATCCTCATAGACAAAAGGGGCTATCACCAAACCTCCAACAAAACTGGGAGGGCCCATATACTGTGGTGAAAAGAATCAATGATGTGGTTTACCGTTTACAAAGAAGCGTAACAGGCAAACTGAAAGTAGTTCACGATGACCGATTACATCGATATAACGGTGAAAGAGGTGATGAAATTGTTCGGGACGATCAATTCTAAGAGGGGGGCAATGTAAAGAAGATTAGTTAACTACTTTTGAATCATAATGTAACGACTTTTACATTCGAACTATATCGATTCTTGAATGCGATGACAGCGCCATCTAGTACCTTGGCGATTTAAAACAAATTGCTATGAGCTTTGAATGAGCTTTTTCGAACATTGGTAAATGTCGAAGCCCGAATTATTCCATCTATCTGTCAGAATAGAAAGATCGAGATACTGGTTCTAAAGATTTCGATTGTTTTCGAGATTAGATCAGAACCAGATATTTCCCTATATAAACTTGATGGCGCTACCGATTGGACACAGTTTTATTTATGAAAGAAAGAATAAAGTTCGTGTAAAGTGTTGCATACTGTTGTGCCAGTGATTAATAAAAGTGATTTCAATTGAAGTAAAGTGTGTTTTATTTTAAATGTAATAAGACGAAGTTAAGAAATAAAGTAAATAAGTGTTTATTGCGAACCCTTAGCAGAATATTACAATATATATTATTTATTGCTTTTACCTATTATTATTACCTACCTTTATTAATATTATTTAGTATCATAAGCCAAATTAGAATACAATTTTTTTTTACTATTAAGCTATCTTTTAATTATTTTTCTTTGCTATTTTCTTATCATTAATTTAATTCTTGCGTAGCCCTAAGATTTTTTTTATATATATACACATTATACATAAATGTAAGTTATTATTGTATACATGTCTCAAGGTGAAATAAATAAAACCGACGAATCCGAATCAACGTTAAACTCGTCCGACTCAGATAGTGATACAGAATCCGACACCCCTTACAATACTTCTTCTTCCTCTCATTCTACTCCCAATAAATTACTGAATATGGCTCCTAAGTTAGATAGGTCTTTTGCGTTCAAGCTCATCCCGGAGTTTGATGGGGACAGATCGTTCCTACATAAATTATTCATAAATGCCTGCGACTTAATCGCAGAAGTGACCTCTTATTCAGATCTACCCATTCTTCTTCTTATAATAAAAACGAAATTGACTGGAAGCGCATATAAGTACACTGACTTCGAAGATTGGAAGTCCCTTAAAGAAAAGCTACTCCAGCAATTCCTAGAGTTTAAATCTCTAACACAAGTACAGGTGTACAGGTAGATCTCCTCCAAATGAAACAGCGAACGAACGAATCTGTTCGTCAGTTTTCAAACAGATTAGAAAAAACTTTATCCCATCTGAATGATGCTTGTATTGCAAGTGAAGGCTCAGATAAAGCTGACACAATCATAAGTCTTAATCGTAAGACTGCGTTGAAAGCGTTCGAAAGAGGACCTTATTATCGAGTAGGTCTAATTATAAAAGCTTCAAGATTTAATACATTGACGGAAGCCATTGAAGCAGCCGTCCTAGAAACTAGTTCGTCACATCCTACACATTTTTCTACTAGCTCATCACAAAGCAAATCCAGAAATTCAATTTCATGTACTTACTGCAAAAAGTCGGGACATAACATAGAACAATGCTACATAAATAAAAGCAAGGAACAGCTTCCTTCTTTTAATTCAGAAGTAAAAAAGGTAAATATCACTTGTAGTTATTGTAAAAATCCCGGCCACCACATAAATGAGTGTAGGAAAAGAGATTACAATAACAATAAAAATCAAAATAACTCGAAGCCACTTTCATCAACAAATCAAGATCCAAATAAGCATTCGGAAAACCATTCAGAGGCCGGAACCAGTGGCAGGCTTCGGACCCAAGCTTAATCTCATCTCGCCACATCTTTCATATAAACTTAAATAATAATATTTGTAGAGTAGATTCTATAAAAATTTCATCCGAAACCTTGCTAAATCCTCAACCTTCGAAATTTCTCATTGATGGTGGCAGTGAAATTAGTCAGATTAAAATAGATAAATTAAAACCAGGACTACCCATTGACTCGAACATAATTCATTCATTATCTGGTATTACTAATTCCGTGATTCGTACTAAGGGTGTTATATACTTACGCATAAACTTACCCAAAAATATTACTATTTCTTATCTCTTTCACGTTATAGATAAAAATTTCCCTATAAGCACTGACGGAATCATAGGTAACAATTTTTTAGATGATCATAAAGCTCAAATCGACAATAGGACTAAAATGCTCACATTCTCTTTTCGAAAATTTATTATCGAATATGATTTGATCCCTTCACATTTAGCCACTATCCCACCAAGATCCGAAGTCGTAGTCCCTGTTCTTAAAGAAGTTAATGTGGACAGTATACGTCTCTCCCAACAGTTTACCAATGGATTATATATTGGCAATAGTATTACTCCTTCTAATAGTTCTATCTCTTACATATATGTCGTTCATTCTTCTGAATCTCCTATTGAATTTAATACCGAAGACCTTATATTCGATGAAGTCTCCAACTACAACATTTTACGAATTAAAAATTATCTTGAATCATATGATAGAATCCAGGCTATAAAAGACCTAGTGGTGACAGATCACATGTCGAAGAACGAAAAAGAATTGATATTATATCTGTGCATCTTGTATAGCGAACTCTTGGGTGGGGCAATAATAGAGGCTTATGAACTCAGAGTTGCCCCCTTAAGCAAGTTAAAAGACAAAAGGATGCTCCGTGGTGGAACAGAAATCTGTCAAAACTAAGATCCGAGGTACGAAAACTCTTTAATAAGGCAAAGAGTACTGGAGAGTGGAATAATTACTCTGCATAATTGACCAATTATAACCTGGAAATCCGAAGGGCGAAAAGAAAGGGCTTTGAGAGGTTCTGCGAGGGGGTTTCTTCTACTCCGGTAGCTGCTAGACTTCAGAAAGTTCTAGCAAAAGAAACCACCATCACATCGCTAGCACTTCGTTACCCGGACGGTAGTTACACGGAGAACGAGGAGCAAAGGGCTACCCTACTGCTAAACACTCATTTTCCGGGTATTATACCTATGGTAGATAACTTGACAGAGAGAATACCTCTAAGAACAAACCGGACAGACTGGCAGATAGCTTCGACTGTTTGCACAGGCAATAGAATGGGCGATAAGTACTTTTCAGCCGTTTAAATCACCGGGTGTGGATGGAATTTTTCCAGCCCTTTTACAAAAGGGAAGGGAGGAATAAATGCCGTACATTATAAAATTGCTTCGAAGTAGCATTGCACTTGGGTACACAGAGTCTATGGAGAAGAGCCAAGGTAATTTTTATACCCAAAGTGGGGAAAAAAGATACAACCCATCCAAAGTCATTCAGGCCAATTAGCTTGACATCTTTTTTTACTGAAAACTTCGGAAAAGAGTAGAAATATTAAGTAGCATGCCTAAAAATCGCCATCAGCAGGCTCTGTACGAACTTACAAACACTGTACAATTAGCTTTAAATGGCAAGGAAACTGCCATTTATGCCTTCCTTGATATATTAGTGGCCTTTGGCTTCGCCAATGACATCGTAATAACAGCCTTGGGAACTTGAGGAAACTCTTTGTGACATAATACAGAGAGGACTTGCTGTAACTTGGAAATGGTGTTCTGCAGTGGGCTTGAACATCAACCCCACAAAGACGACAATAATACCATTTACCAAGAAAAGACTTCAACCACGAATGAAACCTATACGGTTGGCAGGAGAAGTAATCGACACCCAAAAAGAGGTCAAGTATTTGGGCATTACACTAGATAGTAAACTCCTTTGGTATAAACATGTCGATATAACTGTCGGGAAAGCCACAAAAGCCTTGTTGATTTGCAAAAGACTTGCAGGAAAATCATGGGGTTGCAAACCAAACATCTTGCGATGGATGTACACCATGATGACCTATGGGGCGGTTGCATGGCACAAAAGAACCGAATTAATAGCCACTAGGAAAAAACTAGAAAAGGTGCAAAGGCTTGCATGCATATGTACAACCGGAGCAATGGAACATGCCCTACAGCAGCAATGGAAAACATATTAAATCTAACGCCACTACACTTGACAATAGAAAGTGCTGCCAAGGCAGCCATCATGAGATTTGCCAAGGAGGGTACTGGGAGAGGTAAAATTATTAGCTACAGGGAACGGAATGCGATCCCCAATTCCACAGTTACAAACCTTCTTGACATTCCAAGGGATGGCATGATCAAAACATACAACTTCGAAAAGCACTTTCGTACGGAGTTAAATTGCAAAAGAGACTGGATAAGCGAAACGGAAAACTACAGTCTCGAAGCAAACACCATCAAATGGTATACTGATGGATCGAGAACTTCTGAAGGGACTGGGGCAGGGATTTTTGGGCCTAGAACCAAAATTTCCTTACCGGTGGGACAGTCCACCAGCAGAAGTAAATGCCATCGGAAAATTCGCAGAACGTAACATCGATAGAAAATACAAAAACCTAAACATTGCCATCATGTCAGATAGTCAAGTCGCACTAAAAGCTTTGAACTCATACACCATCTCTTCAAAGCTAGTATGGGATTGTATAAATAAATTTAATGAACTGGGCAAGGAAAACAAAGTCACACTTCATTGGGTACCGGGTCACGTTGGTGTCCATTGCAATGAAGAGGCTGACTCCGTAGCTAAAATAGGAGCAACGGGACCAGAGCCCTACTGTGGTATAGGAGAAAATATAATTAATAACCAAATTAAATTATTAGAGGAGGCAACAAGATCAAAAATCTGGAAAGAACTCCCAAAACTAAGACAGGCCAAACTACTACTCGGGAACTATAACCGAGAGCGTTATCTATCCTGTATTAGCCTAAGTAGGAACAGTCTTAGGAAAATAACAGGTCTCCTCACAGTTATTGTAAACTGAGAAGACATCTTAGCATCCTTGGCCTAGTGAGCAGTGCTTCTTGCAGATTCTGCAACGCTCATGAGGAGACACCGGACCACATAATAGGTAAATGCGATGCACTAATGCATCAAACACAAAAATATCTGGGCAGGCACCATATAGAAGAGAGCAAAATACATTCTCTGAAAATACCCCAAATTCTTAAATTTCTAAAAGGTACGAATCTGGATGAACTGTAGATGAAAAACCTCATCCGGTTCAAAAGGGGGGCACAATAGATCTTAAGGTCGCAGTGCAAATATACCCACATAATTCATTCATTTATTCATTTATAGCGAACTCTTCTATCTAAAAGGAGACAAATTAACTCATACCTCTTCTGTACAACGCCCAATACTTACCCCTGATGCTTCACCTACATATATTAAACCCTACAGTTTACCGGAAGCCCAAAGACAAGAGGTTTATTATGTTTTAGTGTCTTTATTCATTAAAGGTTCTTAAATGACTACTTCACAATCAGTTATTAATATAAATGAGAGGTTATATACTTATGTACTATGCAGACAAAAAATATGAGTATTATTATAAAATGAGAGAGAGAGAGAGAGTAATAATTGAGAATACATAACACTACCCTTCCCTTATTAAAAATCATATTTACATATGTAACATGGTTGAGAGAGATTCTTTAGAAAATTTGAATTCTGATCATTGAGTATCAGGAGCGTGGCATGCTTGTCGGTGCTCGGCTAGAGCTCACCGGAAATTGGTGGGAACTTGCTCGATCTACCCAATCTCACCTATTACTTCACACTAATCATGCCAAAAGATATTTAACCAAGAAAAAGAAAAAAAAACTGTTAAATTGAAAAAGCAGACGGACGTTACCATTTAGAGGGCGCGGTGGTGTTATCCGCGTTAGTCTTACCAACCCTACCTTGGACGTCATTGACCATTTAATTGACTTCCCCTATTTGGCTTACCCGGTTTCCGGCTCAGTTCATTTTTATATCCCCGTCTTATTCATCACCGTCAGCATTCCCTGAAAAAAAAGCTTAAAAGGCCATCAAGCTGTTTGCTTGATAAGAAAAACACGAAAATTCGACCATGATGGTGCAATTCACAATATACTTTATTTAGAGAATATGGGTATTATTGTTTTTGAAAAATAAATTTGGAAAATAAATATAAATAAATTGATTAACATAACTACAGAAATAATTTAGAATGGTAACCCTAGACGGAAAAAATAAGGTATACAAGACAAAATTTAGATATTTAAATAAAAAAAAATGAGTAACCAAAATAATTTGGGTTGGTAACCCTAGAAGGAAAAATATTAGATATAAAAGAAAAAAAAATATAACTATCTTCTAAAAGTAAATATATTTATAAATATTTTACAATGATGATTTCGAAATCTCGATTCTGATAACTAGGGTGGAATTCACCTAGTTTCCGAATTGGTACCGTATAAATTCGTACCGAAATAAATTTCGTCTAACCTACTTGCACTACCAGATTTCCTACCTATATTGAGCTCAATGACAGTAGTTGCCGTCTGGGCAAAAACAAAATGAAAGAACGAACAAAAAAAATGTTAATCTCGGAAACGAAATCTCTTTTTACACTTATTTAATAAAAAAAAAAACAAAGAAATTGAAAATACCCACAAATTTATAATTTAACAAAAAAAAATCTTAAATATTGCACCATAAAATTTAAACAAAAATTACAAACAAAAAAAAAATGGAATCCAGCTGCAATTATCATCAGCCACAAGTACTATGTATATACGTATATATCGCTATGCACATGTAGGTATATACATATATGCATAGGTAATACGTTTTTCTACGAGGTTGTTGTAAATTGTCTTCATTATCTTTTCCCACCGTAAAAAAAAATCTTTTGTTTGAAGTTCTGGGCTCGAATTTGATCTTTTTCTTTTTTTAAAATTTATATTCAAATCAAAATCTGTCATTTTCAAATGTTGATTCAATTCTTGTTTTAGTTTTTTTGAAATATCAAAAACAACATTTTTTTCGCATCGAGTTTTTATTTGATCTCCATGTACCTTTCTTCTTAAACCGTTTACTTTTATCAAATAAATAACTTTCGATAAACGTTTTTGTACTATTCCTGGTTGCCATCTTAAAAAATTATTTTTAATAGCTCTATACCATATAAGATCATTTTTATTAAAAATATATATCTTTTTTTGTGTGTATTTATTTTCATCATTTGATATTTTATTCAAAATTTTATCTTTTTATTTTTATAAGTATTTACAACTGTAGGACATTTTTAATAATCAATCAATGTTCTGGGTTTGTATGAAAATATTAATGCAGATGGTGTCAAACTTGTTGTCGAGGGAGTGTTTCTATACTTGAATAAAAAATTATCCAACTTAGTTTGGATCGGCAAAGACCTTGTCGTCTTATCAATTAAATACTTTTTCAAACTATTTTTTACCGTCTGAACCCCTCTTTCTGCACTTCCGTTAGATTGCGGATGACCAAGATATTCAACATTAATTTTAAAAAAATTGGCATTTCTCGATTTTTACCTTGACATTGTGCTTTTCAAACCTTTTAAGCACCTCTGACAGATTTTCGTAGCATTCTTAAAAATCTTTGCCACCAATTATTATGTCATCAATGTAACATCTAACTCTTGTGATTCCATGCAAAATTTTATCAGTAGCAGCCTGATATAGCCGGTGCGCATTTCACACCCATTGGCATGCGCAAATATGTCAATAAACCTCTTGGAGTATTAATCGTAAGGTACTTCTGTGATGACTCTGATAGAACTATTTGTTGGAAAGCTCCAGTGAGGTCCAAAATACAAAAGACAGTACACCCTGCAAAACCATAAAGAATCTCATCAAATCGTGGAAACGGATAATGCTTTGAAACGATGTATTTGTTTATAGTTGCTTTGCAGTCTACGCAAATACGAATATCACCGCTCTTCTTCAAAATAACTACAATAGGGGACGCCCACTCACTGTACTTAACTGGAGTAAGTACACCTGTTTCGATTAGCCTATCTAATTCTAAATTTACTTTTTCACGGAGACCAAAGGGTACTGTATATGCCTTATGAAAAATTGGCACAGCTTCTGGTTTTACTTTAATGTCTGCACGAACCCTTCAATAACGGACTTTCTTTTCTCATCAAACACAGTTGGAAATTTCAACAGTAACTCATTTTTAATGGACTTATCCTCTGTCACATTATTCATATTGAAATTATTTTTCCAATCTCTGAAAAGTACTCTGAGCCAATCCCGACCAAGCAATGGAATAAAATCTCTGTTTCAACAACAACTAAATCCAAATTATGAACATTGACCTTTGCACCAGTAATAACATTCAGACTTCTCTTAAACTCGGGTAAAATGCAACCAACAAAAGCTCTTTTATATAACTGCTCACTGATAACCGAATGAGAAGCACCAGAATCAATTTCCATATTAACGGAACCTCATTAACAACAACCTTTACAAATAAAGCGTCAGACAGTGAATCAATGCTCAAATTTCCTAAAGTTAATCTTGATAAATCACATTCTTTTTTACTTTCATTAGCCACATTATTAACTTTAAAATAATTTTTCTTATTTGGACAAGAATGAGCATAATGCCCTTTTTTATGACATTTATAGCAGAAAACATTATTCGTTTTCTTATAATCTTCTTTACATTGATCTTTTTTTACATAATCTTTTCGATCTTTAGGAATTCATTTTTTTTTACTATTAATATTAAATCTACTTCTACTTAACCAATTTTGACTCCAAATTCACATTATTTATCGGCGATGATTTTTAATTCGACAATAAATCATGCAAGGTCTCATCATGTTTCAAATTTCGTGACATGAATTTATGCCGTTCAGCACGCACATTAACTTTCGGCTTAAAATATGTTTGTAACTTTTCAATTAACTCTGTGTACGTAAAATCTTTCACTAGCTTTAAAGCTATTAAAGACTTTAAAATTTTGTACAAATCTCCACCAGCCAAAGAAATAAACAAAGACACTTTTTTATCATCAGCTATTCCATTTAAAACGAACAAGTGCTCCATTCGTTCTACATAATGATCGAAATCATCTTCAATCATAAACTGTTCAATATTGCCTATCATGGCCATAATCGGTTTCGCACAAGGCCGTATTCAGGGGGGGGGGGTTCACAGGGGTTTGACCACCTTTATCAATTTAGTTTTTCAAATATCGAAAAATATTAAATCATTCACTATCCAGACCATAATTGAATATGAATTTTTCAACACTTTAATCTAGGTGAAATATGAAATTTCTAGGAATTCATGTTGAATTTTCTGACACCTCGACCCTTCAAATAAAGTACCTATTATTTGTTGAACATTGACTTGTGTATAATTATAATAGTGATTGTTTTTATGAAAAGACAATAACTATAATGTTCACATCAAAAGACAACCAAATACATATTTTTTTTAAATTGAAAAGCATAAAAAGCAAACTTCAGATTCTGCTCCAATTACAAAACGAAAAGCCTCTATCAGAGAAGCAGCTTGGAAAGTGGGCGGCAGAAAAACGTTGACGTTCTTCAAGAAGAAAGTGACTTACAATCCGATAATTTATTCTTTTGGTTTTAACAAAAACTTTGATTCTGACTGCAAGCCATTCCGACAGGAGTAGAGACCAATTGTAAAGAAAATAATAGAAGCAAACATATAGTAAAAGGAGAAGCAGCAGTGACTAAAACAAAAAATAAAAAACTACTTCCCAAGATAAATTTAAGTCTTGCTTAGTTTATTTTAGGATAGTTGTTATGATTCTTCTGCTAGATGATTTCATAACTCAGCTTAAAATGCGGTTTGAGAACCATAAGTCCTATCATCACTGTATATTTTGATACCTTCAGTACTTGGGAAAAGTGAAGAAAAAATTAACGCAGAAAACTTCCAATTTTATAAAAGATTTTTGGATTGGGACACGTTTAAGGCTGTGTTTATGATGTGGAAGATAAAATGTAATGAACAGGAAGAAAGAAGCCAACGTTCAAAGACAGCTATAACAGCTCTTGGAGACTGCAGTAAGGATATTTTCCCCAATATACATAAACTTTTAAAAATGTTGGCAACTTTACCAGTATCAACATGCTCTCCTGAAAGAACGTTTTCGACGCTGAAACGACTGAAAACATTTTTAAGAAATTCCACGGGTGAAGAACGGTTAACTGGATTAGCGTTAATGTCAATTCATCGACATATCGAAATCAATACCGACGAAGTGATTGATGTTTTTGGAGTAAAAAAGGCCAGGAGATTAGAAATACTTATGTAAGATAATGTTAATTTTTGCTTTTACTTTGTTGTTCCTTCTTTAACCTATTTTACCTTTTTCTGTTATATGTACATACATATAAATACTACTCATTAAATATAACTGGAATTTGAAATTTAAGATTTTTTATTACCCTCAATATTTTACAACATAAAAGGTGAAAAGATATTTTTCAGAAAACGTAACCCCCCCGAAATATTTGTCAGGCTACGGCCTTGGTTTCGCATCAACAACCATTGCGATTTTATATCGAAACGTAAATAATTTTTTTTAAATTCACTTTGGCTAGCTTTAATAAAAACTTTTTTTAAATTTAACTTTTTTACGTGTAGTTGCCAACTTTTTTTTTGTAAGTTTAACACGGAGTCACGCCACTATCCTCGTCGCCAAGTATTATGTTTTAGTGTCTTTATTCATTAAAGGTTCTTAAATGACTACTTCACAATCAGTTATTAATATAAATGAGAGGTTATATACTTATGTACTATGCAGACAAATATGAGTATTATTATAAAATGAAAGAGAGAGAGAGTAATAATTGAGAATACATAACAAGGTTGACAAACAAATCCATGGGATGATGGACGATAACATAATCCAACCATCGAATAGTCCGTGGAATTTCCCTCTTATCGTTGTTCCAAAAAAACCTGATAAGGACGGTAATAAGAAATGGAGAATCGTCGTCGATTTTCGCAAACTCAATGACAAAACTGTCGGTGACGCATTTCCATTACCCAACATAACTGATATTCTAGATCAGTTAGGAAGCTCTAAATTTTTTTCCACCTTAGATCTCTCCAGTGGATTCCATCAAATCCAAGTTAGACCGGAAGATAGAGAGAAGACCGCCTTCTCCTCACCATTTGGTCATTACGAATTCATTAAAATGCCTTACGGATTAAAAGGTGCCCCAGCCACCTTCCAAAGGTTAATTAAAAATTGTTTTGACTGGTCTTCAAGGTATAAAAACCTTTGTATATATGGATGACCTAGTGGTTTATAGTAAGACCTTAGAAGAGCACAATTCAAGACTAAGATAAATTTTTGAACGCCTTAATATACATAACCTTAAATTACAACCCGATAAATGCCAGTTTTTGCGAACAGAACTCACATACCTAGGACACCCGATCCACAAAAAATCGAATGTGTAAAGAATTTCGCTCAACCCAAAAATGCCAAAGAAATAAAAAGCTTTCTGGGACTCGCTGGATATTATCGCCGTTTCATAAAAGATTTTGCAAAAATCTCCAAACCTCTTACTAATCTTTTACGCAAGGATGTTCGTTTTGACTGGACTCCTCTTTGTCCAAATTCCTTTCATGGATTAAAAGAAAAACGGGTTCCATCTTGGGTCCCCTTCTTTTTTTGTTGTACATAAACGAACTTCCTGAAATGATCTCGGGATGCTCAATTCAAATGTATGCGGATGATGTCCAGCTGTTCAAAAGCTATCCCCTTAGACTTATTCAAGATGGTGCAAATACAATTAATAACGATCTTGCCAAAATTCTCAGTTGGTCACAGGATAATGGACTTTTCCTTAATCCACTCAAGTCAAAATGCATCGTTATTAGTAGGAAAGTGCTTAATTTAGATTATTTCTCAAACATCATTTTGAATGGTACACCAATCGCATATGCATCTAGTGGAAGAAACCTTGGTATGTTGTTTAATAGGACGCTAACATGAGACAGCCATATAAATGCAGCCGTGGGTAAGGCCTATGGAGTGCTTAGAATGTTATGGTCTTCGCAACATTACACGCCCCTCAATATTCGGATGATGCTAGCCAAAACTGTAGTTGCTCCTATTTTAACATACGGTTGTGAAGTCTTCTGCAACTGTGATGCTGGTAGCAGGAGAAAATTGAATGTCGCTTTCAATAATACAGCTCGTTACATATTTGGTCTACGTCGTTTTGATGGTATATCTGGTTTTTCGCTCCAAATGTATAATATTTCCCTCGATCACCTTCTTTGGTACAGGACACTTCTCTTACTCTACAATATTATTCAAACACAACAACCTTGTAGTTTATTTAATAGGATACGGTTCAGCTCTTCCGACAGATCCCTAATGCTTATACACCCTCGGTTTCTTGTCGGACCTCAGAACAACAATTCTTCGTTAATGCTATTCGCCTGTGGAATCTCCTTCCAACTAATTTAAAAAGAACAAATGCCGAAGCAAAGTTTCGCAGAGAGCTTCAAAATTATTTTCAAAGTGCATAGATTTCAAATCTGCCTTCCAATCATTACGCAACTAGGATTTTAATAAGTGAGATGTATGTAAAAATTAAATTTGATTCAAAATAATATGTAGTATAAAATATAAACTTTTCTATGTACATATGTAGCTTTTTCTCTATTTTTTTATATTGTACTTAATTAGCAGAACACTAATTTATAAGATTTATTTCTTACTGTGTATGCAATAAATGAATAAACTAAACTAAACTAATAAATCCACCCCTTCTGCAATACCCTGATTTCACTAAAAATCTTGACTACAGATGCTAGCGATGTTGCAGTTGGAAGCGTCCTTTCCCAAGGTGAAATTGGTAATGACCTTCCTATCTTATATGCATCAAGAACTCTCAATAAAAGTGAAAAATAAAATATAGTTTAAAAAAAACTAAAAAAACACGCTTTAATAGCAAATCGAACTAAAAATCAGAAAATAAATTTTAATTTATATTTTATTCAACGGTTATAAGAAGTATACTAACTCATCAATATGTTTCAATAATTTTCAAAAACTCTAAAATAAAAATAAAGTCATGAAAAGACAATTAATTTCGTTGTAAAAAAGCGTGGGGTGCTTTTTATATCATATTTCTATACTAACTCTATGTTTACAAATAACTACTAATCATATATTTACAACAATCGATATCGAGCACCCCACGCTTTTTTACAATGAAATTAATTGTCTTTTCATGACTTTATTTTTATTTTAGAGTTTTTGAAAATTATTGAAACATATTGATGAGTTAGTATACTTCTTATAACCGTTGAATAAAATATAAATTAAAATTTATTTTCTGATTTTTAGTTCGATTTGCTATTAAAGCGTGTTTTTTTAGTTTTTTTTAAACTATATTTTATTTTTCACTTTTTAGTTCGATTTGCTATAAAACCGTCTTTAATATGTACAGATATGTTAACAGTTGCATCTCGATGAAAAACATATTCAAGAATTTTTATGTTGCCAACATAAACAGCGAGACATAGTGGTATAACTTTATTTGCGAACAAGTCTTATGAATTATTTCGTAATCGAACCATTTCATCTTATGCTTAAAATCACTAATCCTGACAGTCCTAATCAGAATAATGAGATAAGCTTATCAAAATATTGTATTGTCGGTGGTCGTTGATAAGTCTACAACATTTGAAGTAAATCTGATCGCTTAAAGTGGGGCAAAATTGAGCCCCAACGAGTCAGTTACATACATACAAACAAACAAACAAACATACAGGTGAAACTAATAAAAGCGTGTTAAAAAAAAATTATTCTACTACAGATAAGGAACTTTTAGCTATCGTTTGGTCAGTTAAACATTTTCGACCATATCTGTATCGAAGAAAATTTCAACTTTACACGGATCATAAACCCCTAGTTTATATCCATAATTGTAAAGATACAAATTCTAGAATGATGAGATATCGTTTACAGCTCAAAGAGTTTGAATATGAAATCATTCACAAAATACAAATGCTGATTGCCTAAGCAGAATTGCAAAAATGACTCTTCGTTCAGATACAAAATCTCTGTCTACTTCTTCTCAAAATTCATCTTCTGAATCATCTCCAAAGTAGTCTTCTATCTCAGCTACTACATCGTCAATTAGTAATTCTTGTCCTACATCTTCAAATACAAATCCTTGTACTACATCGTCAATTACTAATTCTCGTCCTTCAAATACAAATCCTTGTACTACATCGTCTAATACTAACCCTTGTTCTAAATCTAGTTCTCAACCTACATCTTCAAATAATAGTTCTAATTCTTGCTCTACTACTTTGAATACTATTATAATTTTTCCAAGTTAAACAAACAGAACCGGTTTTACTTAACTAAATTATTTTATTGAGATGCTTACTGTTTGATGGTAAAGATAAAAAGAAAGACATATCATATAGCTTAAAACTAAGTCAAGTCAAAAGTCAAAATTGAGTAATTGTTATAATACGGAAATTGTTATGTCTAGGTTGGTAATAAAGTAGAGGGTGATGCTAACACTAAACAGAGTTATTTAATAATTCATTTCAATTTCATGTTTAGTATATAACATCTTCCACCACTTAATAAAGTTATGTTATAATACATTATTTATTCATTATCTTAAATTTTAAATACAACTTAATCAGTCACAGAATTCATAAAAATAACTAACTTACAGATGTATAAGATATGAGTTATTTCTCTTTATTTAATTTTTTTTTTTCAATTTAGAAGATTTATTTAATTCTTTAACTTTAAGTCTACTAGATCTTCTGTATTCCATATCTTTTAAGAAATATCGCTTAACCCTACGTTTTCGCTTTCAGATATAAAAACCTTATCATTTAAATTCCCTTGGTGAATCTGATTCTAGTGTACCAAACGTTCTACACCGTTTAGTCTTTTTAAACAAGTTACTTTACTAACGATCTTAGATACCTTTGCTGGAATCCATTTAATCATATTCAAAAAATGGTTTCTATATAAAGGACTTCCTCCCCCACTTTATGTTTCGGTCTTAAAAATACTTTACAATTTTTATTTTTTTTTCAACAGTTGCTTCCAAATTAACATATTTATTTTTTTCAACGCTTGTTTCTGAGTTATAATTATTTTTAACATATTTGTTTTCGTTATTTTTACTAGTTTTTTTGTTTCAAAGAACTTAACAGAATTCTTGGCTTAAAATTAAACAACATCTCTGAAGGAGTTTTGGAGGTTACTGTTGTTGGAATGTTTCGGTAATTAAAAAGAAACTCATTCACCTTATCTACTAATGACATTGTATTGTTTTGTTCCAAGCATAACTTTCTTAAACCCGACTTAGCTGTCTGCACATTCCCGTTCTGCTAATCCATTCGATTGTGGGTGGTATGGGGGGGATTTTATCAGATCAATACCTTTAAGTAAGTAAGTAATACCTTTACAATTACAAAATTTAGCAAGCACATTAGAATTAAAAGGCGGTCCATTATCTGTCACAATACGACACGGATAACCAAAAATTAAAAATAATTTAGACAACTCATTTATTAATGACTGAACAGTTGTTGTATTCATCAACCTTACATCGCAGTATTTCGAATATGAATCCATAATGATTAAAAATGTTTTCCCACCAAAGAAGAAAAAATCTAAATGTACACGATCAAAGGGAAATTCCGATGGTGCCCATTTCGTTTCAACTTTTTCTCGCGGAACGTTTTGCGTTTGTTCACATGCTTCACAATTTTTCACGAATGAGCTAATTGAATTATCAATGGCTGGCCACCATACAAATGACCGTGCTAACATCTTCATCCTCACTATACCTGCGTGGTTCTTATGCAGCAACTCGAGAACACTCTTTTGTAAAGAGGTTGAAACATCAACTCTGTGTTCATACAGTACACAACCATCTTCGATACATAAACTAGTTTTATTTTTAAGAAACGGTTTTATTTCACTTGATATATTATTTGGCCAACCTAATTGCAAATACTCCAAAACACTTTTTAAAACTTTATCTTTTTGAGTGCTTTCACGTATGGTTTCTGTATTCACTAAATTATCTTCAACCTGAAAATAATTGACTGGTGTCTCTTCGACATTTGAGCCTCCACCCAGTGGCAACCTTGAAAGGCAATCTACATGTCCCATTTTGGAACCTATTCTAAATGTTAATATTTATAGTTATACTGGGAAAGTAAAATGGCCCACCTGTGTAATCTAACAACAGCAACTGCAGAATTTCCCTTGCTTGGGTGAAAAATCTCCTTAAGTGCATGGTTATCTGTGAAGATAGTAAATTCGTGACCCTACAAATAGTTATGAAATTTGTCTATTGCAAAGATGATGGCCAGTGCCTCGCGGTGCAACTGGGAGTAGTTTATTTCTGCTGTTGAAAGAGTACATGATGCAAAACTAACAGGCATTTCTTTACCGTTCACTAGATGACATAAAATCGCTCCAACACCATAAGGGCTGGCATCCGTGAATAAAAAAATTTCTTTATTAGGATCATATAGTTCCAAAATTTGATTATTTAAAAGAAGGGTTTTACTGTTCTCAAATGCTTTCTGGCAATCTTCTGTCCATAAAAACTTTGCATCTTTTCTCAATAAATTGTATAATGCTTGAATGTGTGATGCAAGATTTGGAAGGAATTTATTATAGTAATTTAGAAGACCTAAATAAGATTGCAATTGTTTAAGATTTGTTGGTGATGGGGCTTGAACAATTGCCTCAACTTTCTTTTCGTTAGGACTTATTCCCTTAGAACACAAAGTATGACCAAGATAATCTACGCTATCACAGACAAACTTACACTTTTCGATATTTATATGGACATTTTGCTTTTCAAGATGACTTAAAACTTCATAAAGATTTCTTTCACAATCCGCAGCAGTGGCACCGCCAACTAAAATATCGTCTAAATAACAAGCAACGTTTTTTAACCCTTGGAGAATCCGATCCATAACAGACTGAAATATTGCAGGTGCACTGCTTATCCTAAAAACGAGACGAGTAAAAGCAAAAAGACTTTTGAATGTATTTATAGCTAAAAACTTCTGCGTTTTTTCTGTTACAGAAAGTTGCCGATAAGCACCCTTCAAATCTATTATCGAAAAATGCGAACAGCCCGACAACCCTGCAAAAATATCCTCAATACGAGGGAGGGGATAATATTTTGTTTCTATGCACTACCGTCTTTTTTTGGAATTATTACAATAGGGCTTGTCCACTGGCTATACTCGACAGGAACTAAAACTCGCTCGTTGACTTGTGTTGTCAACTCAATCTCTACTTTTTCACGAAACTTATATGGTACCTGATAAGCGCCATGAAAAATTGGTGTTTATGATCACTTTTCAACACTATTTCTGTCTCATACCCCACAATCGGATGGACTAATTCAGGTTCAGTTATGTTAGGAAAACTAGACTTAATTTTACTTAAAAATTGTGCTTGGTTATTTACTCTACAAATACTCGTATTCGATTCACGAAACTGTTATCTCCAACTCGGATATATCTTGTCAATCGACGTACGTCCCATCAGACTTTTTTGCGGCACATCTCCAACAACAACAATAATGGGTAACTTCCATTCGTGACCGCCGAAACTCACTTCAACTTCCAAACTACCAAGCTCTCGTAACCTAGAACCTGTGACTGAACAGAGATTAAGATTTGTTTTTTCTATTTTACAATTTTGGAACTTATATTAAAGTTAAATATTCTTTTTCACTAATGATTGACGTTTTCGCTCCCGTATCAATCTTCATAGAAAGCAGCTGTCCATTTGCTCTTACTGTGACCTCTTCAGATTTATTGAAAATGTTCACGCTATTAACGCTCTTCGCATTCCCTCTAAACCGACACTTGCTAGCTATGGGTCCCTTCTTGTTACAAGCAAAACACTGCTATTCTTTTGCTGGAAACTGGAACTCTTTATGTGCACTGCTACTGCAGCGAAAACAACTCTGCTTATTCGTGCACAAACTACTGGAACTTGTTTTTTGAGAAGAGTTTGAACACGTCCCCACCGCACGTGTTGTTTTGTCATGACATGCATTTTTTTGTCTTGGAAAAACTTTTTTTTTTATTATATATCGTTTTTTGTGACATTGGTTGAATGGCACGTGATGCGTTATGCGAAGCCTCCACATTCAATGCTTGTTGACACACTTTCTCAAAAGTTAATGAGTCGTCACGTAGAAGCATTTCCTGGATCTTATCACTTTTAACTCCGACGATAAACCTGTCTGCTAGAGCTTCATCTAGAATGAGAGACTAATACCTCGCTAACTTGTCATCTTTGATATCCTCTAAAAAATCTCCGAATCGACAGGTTTGGGCTGCAGATTTTAGGCGCACAATAAATTCACTCAACGATTCGCCGTCTTCTTGGTAAATCTTATTGAATTTATAGCGTTCTGCTCTTTTGTTCTCTTTTTTGGAGCAAAATGATCGCGTAATAATTTTAATAGCTCTTCAAAAGTTTTTTCACTAGGCATTTTAGGAATAGTTAATGACATGAGAATTTCGTAAATTTCCGCTCCGATTACGGTGATGAACAGCGGCGTCTTTGCATCTTCTTGAATGTCATTTACAAGAAAAAATTGCTTAATTATGTCTAGGTTGGTAATAAAGTAGAGGGTGATGCTAACACTAAACAGAGTTATTTAATAATTCATTTCAATTTCATGTTTAGTATTTAACAAATACAAACCCTAGTCCTTCATATTCAGACATGAATTCTAATTCTTCTTCTAACCCTTCAACAAGACGAGAACTACCTCAAAATGAAATTAAACTACACTCAAAGAATTTCATTTAAATCCTATCGGAGGACACTGTGGTGTCAACCGCACTTTTAAACGCATACGACTTTATCATAAGTGGAAAAATATGTTCCAGGATTTAAAAAAAACTTTATAAAAAATTGCGAACTCTGTCAAAAGAACAAAGTTACTAAGTACACAATCACAATGGAACCAATGGTCATTACTTCTACTGCTAAGGAACCCTTTGAAAAAATTTCGATTGACATAGTTAGTCCCCAACTTCAATATTCTTTCCAGAAATGGATAAACTACTAGTTCTCATCTTTATAAGCAACATGGTTTTAACCTCCCAAATGGCTATAAAGACCGAAACCCAACTACACGAAATTATCGATCTATGTACATAACAAATCAGGACTATACTACGAAAACGTTGGTAACCTAAAATTATTTTCTAATCAATGGAATTTAGTCATATAAACTAATCTCACTGAGTTAGACTCACAATATAAATCTATTTTACCTATTTGACCTATGAACAAATTTTATCCACATGCAAACAACTTCTTTCTTCTAACTTATCCCAATGCGAATCCCTTCCTACCCTTTCCACGTTAGTCCTTGATCGAATTAAATCACAGGACCTAATTGTAAACAAATACTTAGGAACCACCATTAAACCTATAATAAAAAAGAGGATTAATAAATGCTATTGGTTCTATATCAAAGCAATTATTTGGCACCCTCGACGACGAGGATGCACAAACTTTCTCTCGTCATAAAAATAAACTTAACCAACAACAACATTATGAATCCCAATAAAGCGAAAAGTCGAAAAACAAATTTCAATATCCAAAAATATCATCCATCAATTAAACGTTACAAACGACCAAATTATTAAAATAGCAGAAAAAATTGATGAAACCAGTAAAATCATAAATCAAATAAGCAAAAACTCAAATAGTAACAACATAATAAATAAATCCTTTCTTCACCTAAACGAACTTTGTACGATGTTCAACTCCTTGTCAGAATACTACTGTTCAACTCCTTGTCAGAATACTACTATTCAACCAAAGATCACCTCCTGGACGCTATTTACTCCGCAGCCCATGGAAAACTTCACCCATATCTTATTGATCCTTCTAAACTCACCGAAGAAATTAAAAAGATACAATTACTCCTTGCAGAAGAAAATCGTTTACCACTTCCTCTACAAGAGCAATATATAGACACATTTTTTAATCTCTTAGAAACTCATGTTTACTACATTGACAACCAAATAAATTTTGTATTAAGAATTCCTCTTACTTCTTCCAAAAACTATAACGTTTATAAAATGACTAGTATACCAAATCTCATCGAAAACAAAACTTATGCAATTATAATACCCGAAAAACCTTTCCTTATCGTAGACTCAGAAAAACAATCATATTTTCTCTATGATAACCATGACTTAGACAAATGTCAAACAACTACAAAAAATAACTATTTTTGCGAAAAAAACGCACCAATCCTTTTTACATCATCAAGCAGTGCCTGCGAACTGAATTTACTTTCCATTCTTCCAAGTGAAATCAGTAGTTGCAATATTCAGTTGATGCAAATATATCACCCGATTTTCCTACAGCTAGCAGACTCCAATTCTTGGATTTTCGTTTCCCCAAATCCAGAAAATCTTATGATTAATTGCCAAAACCTTAGCTCGCAAATAAACATAAATGCAACTGGTATTCTTAAAATCGAACCAAACTGTATCGCAAATACAAGATATCAGTCCTTAAGCTCCAAAACAAATTTCGAAACAAAAAACTAATCTTAACTTTATTTCATCAAATCCTTATCTTTCGTTCAATATAACACCACCACAATTTGGGAAAATTCCCAGCTATGCTAAAAAGTCTTTTATTATACATAATCAGATTGATGACCCTAATTCTATCAGTAAGAATATAAACAACCTACAAAATTCACAGTTTGTATATTCGAATTCCGATAGTGAAAATAAAAACTCTACAATCGTGTTTTTCCTTTTAATGCTTTCCATCATGTTAATAGTTACAATAATATTGCTAATGCGGAATATGAGAAAGAACTCAGTTCATAATAAAAAAGTAACGGAATCATTACCAATGCCAGAAATAAAAGTTGATTCAACCTCAGTAGCATCGGAAGAAACATAACCAATACCAAAACCTCGTTTAGCCCCATCAAATCTATCTCGTTCACTCCAATTCCATCTTCTCACAGCAAAGCCGAAACTCGCACCACTCCAAGGTTCAAGTTTCGTTCTTAAAAGGGGAGGTGTTGTAAAGTGTGCACTTCACAACATTACCTTATCATCCTTTCTTATTCCATTACAATTTAACCCATTGCCACTTCAAATTCACACAGTCATCATTTCCTTTAAATGACCAATATCCGACCCACTTTTAATTCCCATATTCATTATTTCCTTAATTACCCACAAAAGTTCCATTCAACTCCAAAGTCGTCAACCACGCGATCAACGATCGCTCCACTTAAACCCATTCACTTTCCCAATACATTAAACTTCTCCAATTTCATTGCCTATGCCTCATTGAAATATAACCCAAAATTCCCAAATCATCATTTTCCATTTCTTTCTATATCCAACAATCAATGCATTCCATTTCAAATACACACTCTACCAACCCATTAAACGTGCATTGATCCCACATGCACACGTGTGCTGATGTTGCATCTTTTTCTTTTTCGTCGTGTCGGGTGACGAGCTATCGAGGTGACACTCTGTTTCAAAAACTTGAATTGTTCGGTCGAGTCGGATATCATCTTTTTTTCAAAATCTTGAACTCTGTTTCTTTTGATAAGTATTAAATAGGAAATCAAAATCTTGAACGGCTATCATCTTTTTTTTAAATCTTGAACTCTGTTTCTTTTGATAAGTATTAAATAAGAATACAATGTCTAGAATAAGTGTGATATAAAAAAAAATAATAAATAGAGATAAAAATACGGGCGTTTTAATCAAAGGAAAAATAAACACGAACATAGGTTAGACCCCTTTTCGAGAATCGTGCTTCTCGAAATAAAATAAAAACAAGTAGCACAACACTTAAAGTAAGTAACATTGGTAACGAACCTACATTTGTTACTAGAAATAGACAAGAAGTTTTGGACATAACACTTGTCGCTGATACCATTCATCATAAGATCATGAACCAGAAAGTATCTAAAGATCACTCTTTTTCCGATCACATATTCAGTTCAGGCTAAACGATGATCCTCCCGCTAAATTACTTTTTCGGAATACTAAGAAAACTAATTGGTTTAAATATAGTGAAACTCTAATAGGATAAATAAAACCAGAACTCTCGATTGTTCCACTCAACATTATCGATCTTGACACAAATGTTAAAGATCTCACTACTGCTCTGAACAAATCCCTAGACAATGCCTGCCCCCCAATTCATATAAGAGGAAAAAGAAAACCACAAGTGTGGTCTTCTAAGCTAAATCCTCTAAGAAAAGAGTGCAGGAGACTGTTCAATAGAGCTAAAAAAAAAAACAAGAGAAGAATCTGACTGGGATCAGTATAAGATATCCCTGAAGATGTATAAGAAAGAATTGAGGAAATCCAAACGATCTTCATGGAGCGCCTTCTGTGGAAACATAGAAGAGACTTCTGAAGCATCGAGACTAAGGAAAATCCTCTCAACAAATCCAATCATGCCAAGCTGTCTGAAAAATGCAGATGGTTCCTGGACAAGCTCATGCGAGGAATCGCTTAACCTGCTATTGGACACGCACTTTTCAGGTAGCTCCCAAACCGTTAGTAGCACAAGTAATACCAATACAAACAGCTACTCAACTTACCCACATGATCTGATCACTAGGGAAAAATTGCAATGGGCACTCAATAGTTTCAAACCATATAAGTCTGCCGGGCCAGACGGCATCATTCCAGCCGAACTTCAACTGAACTACTAGTTCTCATCTTTATAAGCAACATGGTTTTAACCTCCCAAATGGCTATAAACACCGAAACCCAACTACACGAAATCATCGATCTATGTACAATGTACATAACAAATCAGGACTATACTGCGAAAACGTTGGTAACATAAAATTATTTTCTAATCAATGGAATTTAGTCATATACACTAATCTCACTGAGTTAGACTCACAATATAAATCTATTTTACCTATTTGACCTATGAACAAATTTTATCCACATGCAAACAACTTCTTTCTTCTAACTTATCCCAATGCGAATCCCTTCCTACCCTTTCTACGTTAGTCCTTGATCGAATTAAATCACAGGACCTAATTGTAAACAAATACTTAGGAACCACCATTAAACCTATAATAAAAAAAGAGGATTAATAAATGCTATTGGTTCTATATCAAAGCAATTATTTGGCACCCTCGACGACGAGGATGCACAAACTTTCTCTCGTCATAAAAATAAACTTAACCAACAACAACATTATGAATCCCAATTAAGCGAAAAGTCGAAAAACAAATTTCAATATCCAAAAATATCATCCATCAATTAAACGTTACAAACGACCAAATTATTAAAATAGAAGAAAAAATTGATGAAACCAGTAAAATCATAAATCAAATAAGCAAAAACTCAAATAGTAACAACATAATAAATAAATCCTTTCTTCACCTAAACGAACTTTGTACGATGTTCAACTCCTTGTCAGAATACTACTGTTCAACTCCTTGTCAGAATACTACTATTCAACCAAAGATCACCTCCTGGACGCTATTTACTCCGCAGCCCATGGAAAACTTCACCCATATCTTATTGATCCTTCTAAACTCACCGAAGAAATTAAAAAGATACAATTACTCCTTGCAGAAGAAAATCGTTTACCACTTCCTCTACAAGAGCAATATATAGACACATTTTTTAATCTCTTAGAAACTCATGTTTACTACATTGACAACCAAATAAATTTTGTATTAAGAATTCCTCTTACTTCTTCCAAAAACTAAAACGTTTATAAAATGACTAGTATACCAAATCTCATCGAAAACAAAACTTATGCAATTATAATACCCGAAAAACCTTTCCTTATCGTAGACTCAGAAAAACAATCATATTTTCTCTATGATAACCATGACTTAGACAAATGTCAAACAACTACAAAAAATAACTATTTTTGCGAAAAAAACGCACCAATCCTTTTTACATCATCAAGCAGTGCCTGCGAACTGAATTTACTTTCCATTCTTCCAAGTGAAATCAGTAGTTGAAATATTCAGTTGATGCAAATATATCACCCGATTTTCCTACAGCTAGCAGACTCTTGGATTTTCGTTTCCCCAAATCCAGAAAATCTTATGATTAATTGCCAAAACCTTAGCTCGCAAATAAACATAAATGCAACTGGTATTCTTAAAATCGAACCAAACTGTATCGCAAATACAAGATATCAGTCCTTAAGCTCCAAAACAAATTTCGAAACAAAAAACTAATCTTAACTTTATTTCATCAAATCCTTATCTTTCGTTCAATATAACACCACCACAATTTGGGAAAATTCCCAGCTATGCTAAAAAGTCTTTTATTATACATAATCAGATTGATGACCCTAATTCTATCAGTAAGAATATAAACAACCTACAAAATTCACAGTTTGTATATTCGAATTCCGATAGTGAAAATAAAAACTCTACAATCGTGTTTTTCCTTTTAATGCTTTCCATCATGTTAATAGTTACAATAATATTGCTAATGCGGAATATGAGAAAGAACTCAGTTCATAATAAAAAAGTAACGGAATCATTACCAATGCCAGAAATAAAAGTTGATTCAACCTCAGTAGCATCGGTAGAAACAGAACCAATACCAAAACCTCGTTTAGCCCCATCAAATCTATCTCGTTCACTCCCAATTCCATCTTCTCACAGCAAAGCCGAAACTCGCACCACTCCAAGGTTCAAGTTTCGTTCTTAAAAGGGGAGGTGTTGTAAAGTGTGCACTTCACAACATTACCTTATCATCCTTTCTTATCCCATTACAATTCAACCCATTGCCACTTCAAATTCCCACAGTCATCATTTCCTTTAAATGACCAATATCCGACCCACTTTTAATTCCCATATTCATTATTTCCTTAATTACCCACAAAAGTTCCATTCAACTCCAAAGTCGTCAACCACGCGATCAACTATCGCTCCACTTAAATAGTTTCAAACCATATAAGTCTGCCGGGCCAGACGGCATCATTCCAGCTATCCCATATTCCAACATTACGGAGAGAAGTTAAAGTTGTGTTCTGGTAAGTGGTAAGGCTGGTAAGTGCACCCATGTAAACTCCAAAGATCTAAGACCTATAATAAACCTATCATCATTCCTACTCGAAACACTTGAACGTCTGATTGATTTACACATTCGATCTAAAATCGATCCAAAATTAACATCAAATGCACAACATGCTTACAATAAAGGGAAGTCTGTAGAAACAGCTCTACACACACTGGTTCGTACTATCGAATACTCCCTCCACTAGAAGGAATACACAATGGTTGCTTTCCTTGACATAGAAGGTGCTTTTAACAATGTCGACACATCCGCAATCGCATCTGCACTGACAAATCTAAAGGTGGATAAGTCGCTTGGGGAATTGATCAATCAAATGCTAACTAGCAGGATTATTAATTCTAACCTGGGCGGTTTCTCAGCAAGAAGACCTCTCAGTAGGGGCACTCTGGAAGGCGGTGCGCTATCCCTCTTCCTATGGAACCTAGTAGTAAACGAGCTCCTTTTGCTTCAGAGTGATTGCCTATGCGGACGATGTTGCCATTGCAGTCTCAGGAAAGCATCCTAATACCCTAAAAGAACTTCTACAAAACGCCCTTAATAAGCTAACTCGCTGGGCAGATCGGTGTTGACTGGGTGTCAACCCACACAAAACAGATCTTTTCCTCTTCACTAGGAAATACAAAATTCCGCATATAGACCCCCCTTCTATAAATGGCATACAACTTAAATTTTCAGATCAAGCAAAATATTTGGGTCTAATTCTAGATAAGAAATTAAGTTGGAAACCTAGGAAAGAGTAAAGAAAGCTACCGTAGCTCTTTTCTCCTGCAAAAAAGACATAGGTAATAAATGGGGGCTACAGCCTCGTATTGCTATACCGCGGTAATCAGACCGATCCTAACTTAACGGGTATCTGTATGGTGGACTGCTCTGGACAAAGCGATAAATCGGCACAAGCTTGCAAAATTACAAAGATCAGCTTGTATTTGCACTAGCGGTGCACTTCGCTCGACCCCCTCCGCTGCACTGGACATTCTGATGTATCTGATACCCCTAGACCTATTTAGCAAACAAACGGCCGCGAGTACTGCACTCCGTCTTAAAGCCTCTTCTCAGTGTATCAACAATAATATTGGCCACACTGTTATTCTGAATTCGTTCGGATCTTTCCCAAGTAAAATTGACCATACCATTTCCCGTTTACAGTTCAATAAAAATTTCCAAGTGACTATCCCTTCGAGATCCGAGTGGGAAAACGATACATTCTTGGACAATGAATCGATTAATTTTTACACCGATAGTTCAAAAACTGATGACGGGGTCGGTGGGGGCGTGTACTCTGACAGACTTAACTTAAGTCCTTTCACATCCTAATCATTGTAGCGTATTCCAGGCGGAACTTATGGCGATTAAAGAAGCTTTATCTTGGCTGAAGGAAAACTTGATATCAATCAAAGATATCCGCAACTTTTCGGATAGCCAAGCTGCTATCAAATCTTTGGAATCTGTCTCCTCGAACTCTAAAACAGTTCTAAATTGCCGTTCATCTCTCGTGGAGATGGTGCAGCAGTTCAATATTCACCTCTATTGGGTGCCGGGACACAGTGACATTCCAGGTAATTGTAAAGCTGATGAACTCGCCAAGAGTGGAACTAAAATACCTATTTCAGCACACAGATCTGACATAGGTATACCCATCGCTACATTCAAACTCATGCTAACGCAAAATGTTAAAGAAAGAACAAACCTTAGGTGGAATGTAATCACTACCTGTGTGGCTACAAAATTAATGTGGCCAAAATTAGATATGAAGAAAACCAGAGGTTTGCTATCCTTAACGTTGATAAAATATAATCAGATGACGGTTTTTTCATCAGAAATACTCTCATTATAAAAAAGAAAATAATTGTCGCAAAAACATAGAATTTAGGTCTCGCGCCTTTCATCGATTTGGACGGATTACTAAGAGTTGGTGGGCGAGTTCAGAACTCTGAACTTTCATACGATCAAAATCACCTCTGTAAATCAAATCGTGTATCTGAACTAATTGTTAGTTAGGTTAGGTTAGGTCACAGTGGCGGTCAGCAAGACGGACCCACTTAGGGGGAACACGTCGTCAACCAACGATAGCATTATCTTCAACCGAGGCCGAATTATGTCAATGGTATCAGCAACACAAGAAGCATTATGGTTAAAACGCTTCAAGTGTGAAATTTTCCTAGAAGCGTCGCATAAAATAACTTTATACTGTGACAATCAAGGAGCACTTCATCTTTCGAAAAACAAAAACTATCATGCGCGTACAAAGCATATTGATGTGCGAAAATACTTTATTCAAGAGCATTTGGACCAAGATGTTGAAGGAGAAATTGGTTTGAATATGCAGTACATATCAAAGAATGAAATGGTAGCAGACATTTTAACAAAGTCCGTAAATTCTTTGAATAAATATATTTCTAAATTAGGATTAGGCAACTAATTATTTTTTTTTTTTGAGATTTTTTTACTTTTTTTTTTTAATTCAGGCCTATCACAAATTCCATCGTAATCGAAAATATGCTACGTTTCCCGATGAAACTATCACAAATTCCATCGTTGTGGATACGGAGTGAAAAAATATTCTAATATTTTCGAAGTTCGTATAAATTGGCATCACTAAATTCGAATGGAATGAAATCAAATTTTTCTACGATAGGTCATTTGTGTCGGACGCTGAAATTACAGTTTAAAAAAAAGTTATTTTTGAGGAAAAATGTAAGTATTTTTACAAATTAAATAGTTTTAAATAATATTTTTTGAGTTTAAAGGGCAAAAACGACAAACAAACAGCAATACGAAAGGCTCTTTGAGTTAATGAGCGAGAGATCAGACTTGGCACAAGGTTATTCAAAACTTTCAAAAGAAGAAACTCAACAGTTCTGGGAAATGGTAAAAGGCGAGCTTAAAATGCTTGGACCTCCTCTTAAAGATGCCTCAGTCTGGAAAAAAGTAAGTGCAACATTGAGTGTATTAACTAAATTAAATAATCCTGCATTTTACCAAATAGGTCTGGTTTGATTGGAAGTCGTATATCAAAAGAAAGCTCGTTGAAAATTTGAAGGAAATCAAAGCAACAAGTGGTGGAGAACACAAACAGCATTCCTTCTCCAAATTAGAAGAAGCTGTTATACAACTAACAGGATTGAAAACGTCGACAGCAGGGATCAAAAACACACTTTCATTTGGAAATGGTGCCCCTCTCGAAAAAGAAACGACAGCTCGCCCAGAAAATGAAATTCCTGAGTCGTCCTCGTCTGAAAACAATGCCGAGCTATTAGACGTGTCTATGTCGTCTGATAAGGGAATGTATCGGCAAAACGTCCCTCGAAAAGTTGAAGATACGGTGATTCTCCTCAAACAGCAAATTGAGCTTCAAAAAAGTTTTTATTTAAAAACCGAAAAGTTTTATGAAGATCAATCAAAAGCGATAAGAGATCTTGCATTTAATACTACACGTATAAATAGGTCCCTTGATAGGCTTTGTGATTTAAAAGAGAAACAATTTGAAGAAATGTGCAGGCACAATAAAGTGCAAGAAGAGTTTCTTGAGCAAAAAGTTGGTATGCAAATAAAAATGCTCCAAATTGAGGAGACGAAGCTCAATATTCATGACTTTGGCTAAGAAATGTAGATATGTTCTTTTGTAATACAAATAAATAATTAAATTATTACATGTGCTGTTTTCTTTTTCATGTTTTATTTTATGTTATCTCTTTTAACTTTTGCTGCATTCTGAAAAGTATTCCTCTCTTCTACGTCCATATTCACTGGACCTTCTTCCTGATCGTTAAACTCAGGCAGATCTATGTTTGTATAATCTTCTACTCGGTATTTAATACAAATGTTATGCAACGCACAAGCAACATTTATAATCTGTGCAGCTTTTGTAGGACTATAATGAAGTTGTCGTGCACCAAGTGTGCACCGGAATCTATTTTTTAAAACTCCAATAGTCCTTTCCACAGCGTTGCGAGTTTTGCTGTGCTTTGTGTTGTAAATGCTTTTAGCGCTTTCCGCTTCCGCAGACCTATATGGTGTCATAAGCCAAGGTTCCAGTGGGTAGCCAGCATCACCTTAGTAGTCAGAACATTAAATTTAAGCCTCGCACTTGAAATAACTAAATAAATACCGAGAAGCCAAGAATTCCTATCGCCTTCCTGATATTTTCTTTGGAAATAACTTTTCGCGCTGCTCAAATTTCATATACATATGAGCATCGTGATTCGATCCTGGATATCGAGCGTCAACACACCTTATGTATATTTAAGTCACAAATCTAAAACAAAGAGAAAATATAAATACCTGCTAATGTTTGTACTTTAATTTATTAAAGTGAAATAGTTTACCAACATAGCATTTATACTAAAGTTCCCTTTACGGTTATAGTATAATCCTTTTTCTTCTGATGGAGCAACAATATTAATGTGAGTCCCATCGACGCACATAATGACGCCCGGAAACTTGCTCTAGAATAGAATTCCCTCTTTGTTTGTCGCTTTTCTAACTCACTCATCTCGAGTTGAATCCAGATAGGACACAGACGTCTTTCGAGTACCCTCAGAACGTTTGACAAATTTGAGGAAAAGGTAGATTGTGCGATACTAACTTCATAATCATTTCCAACGCCAAGTTAGTATCCACCTTCTGCCAAGAATCTTAAGACGGCTAGGCTGCGAGTCGACAAATCAAGGATATTGAAGAAGAGAAAACCCCAGGGTCATACTCAGTTTTTAACACGTCTAAAACATACTTGAATGCTGTTTTGTTTAGACGAAAATTTCTCTGAAATCTATAAGATATTAATATTAGAAATTTGAAAAATAAAAAGGTATACATATTGAACTTACATTAGATCATTTAACTCGAATGGATTACAAGAATCTCTGAGGATTCTTCTTTGAACTTTGAGTTTTTTCTTTCTCCAGGCTGCTTCTTCATTGCTGGCAATAATTATGAAGGCCAATGAATCCATGTTGTTTAGATATTCACTGAATTTATTTATGTATTTATTAAACAAAGTTTTTTTTTGTATTTTCAAACCAATATACTTACATAACCTATTCACAAATTTAATAAAATGAAAAATCGCAACAGTTTTGTTAATTTTTTTTTGTTTTTTTATTTGTAAAATAGATTCGAGTATTTACCGCGAGGAATTTTCATTTCGTTTTGACAGAAAGCAGCTGATTTCGAAAATAAGAATGAAAGCGTTCAATGCAGAAATACTTTTTCAATTCCATTCGGATTTTTTGATGCCAGTCTATCTTAGAGCGGGGCGTAGCTGTAAGCTGTCCGTGTGAGGAATTATTACGATGAAATTTGTGATAGGGGTGATTATAAAACTTTAATATTCTTTCTATTCATTCTAATTGTAACACTAGTGAGGCTGTTGAAACATAATTTTGGTTATTGGTGTTCCAATTTTATTTACCATTGTGAATACAGCCTTTTTTGCTATTATTAGGATTTCGGAGTAACTATGCAAATGTCAAATTAAATAAAATGAATAAAAACTCTCTTCTCTGTGAACCATCAAAGAAGCTGGACGTCTTTTCTTATTATTGGTAAAATTTCTAATCTGCGTAATCAAATTACTTTTACAACACATCAAGGTATGTCGTACTATGGATACCCTGTTGTCGAAGTTACAATTGGAAGAGGACCAGATGCAAAAGGTGGAAAGAGACACAACCCAGCGAAGAGACTCAAGGACACACGAATCAGCGTTCAGTGCTAAACAGGCCTTCAAGAAGAAAAAGCTTCATAAAACCGACAGAAAAGAAAAGTCAGCGTTTCATCAATGCGGTCAGGTAGGTCACTGGAAGCGAAACTGTCCAGAGAACAAAAGTGAAAACGGATATGGTGGTAGTACCAATAAGCATAGAGGTAGTTAGCTGGTTGCTTACGCTATCTCGGGTGACATCTTGTCAGCTGTCTATTCTGACTTGTGGTTAGCGGATTCGGCAGCAACTCGACACACGACTTTTCGGAATGATTGGTTGACTACTTTTTCAACTGAAGGAGTTTTTAAAGGTGTAAAAATTGCTAACGATGAAACACTAGACGTCGAGGGAATCGGCTCAACTGAAATAGAAGCTTGGCTAGATGGAAAATGGGTAGCAAGAATCATTGAAGGCGTGCGCTATGTTCCAAAAGCAAAAGTTAATTTGTTTTACTGGCGAAGAAAGGCTTTGAAACTAAATTCAATAAAAAAGGGTGCATCGTTTTGAATGAGTTTGATCAAAGATTATCAGCTACTGGTTACATGGATGGCAATGGCTTTGTCAGGATGGCGTTTAGAAATGTCCAAGCAGATAATACATGTACATATCTCTTTAAGTCCTAAAGCGTCAACAGCAGTGGCATCGACGGCTGGGACATGTCAATATTGCAAGAATCAAAACGTTGTGCACAAAAGCTTTGGTAAATGGTGTTAAATTGATTGATCAAAATCATTTCTTTTGCGAGGAATGTCAACTTGGAAAGATGCACCGAGTATCACATGGACTAAGTAAGAACAGCGGGTTTTTAGTTAAAGACGAATGCGTTCACGTTGATTGGTGCGGCCCCATGGAAACTATTAGAATAGGAGTTAGTTTATCCAGTGAAATTTCTACAAAAGAAAACATGAAAGAAAACAATGTGGAATCAATTTCAAAAGAAACACAGGCTGATGAAATTACAAAGGGCCAAGAGAACCCGAGATATTTGCATACAAATCCTAAGAAAACCGTTCTATACGATGCAGATCTTGGTTGTTTAGCTATGATAGCTATGTATATTGAACCTTTGACATATGAAGAAGCAATTAAGACGGAACAATCTTTGAAGTGGAAGATGGCCATTGATAAAGAGCTAAGATCGTTGCATGAGAACCAGACATGAGATGTTGTTGAAAAACCGAAGCATTGCAAAAACATAGTCGGTTGCAAATGGATATTCAAACTCAAGACCACGCCAAATGAATACCCCAAATTTAAAGCACGGTTAGTGGCGAAAGGATATTCACAGAGTGCAGGCATCGACTACACTGAAACATTTTCCCCAGTTGTGCGATACAATTCAGTGAGATGTGTTTTGGCATTGGCAGCTGTTTGTGACATGGAAATCGTCCAATTTGATGTCAAAACGGCTTTCTTGAATGGAACCCTGGAGGAAGAAATTTTTATGAAAATACCGGATGGAGTTAATTGCACCAAGAATAAGGTTTTTCGGTTGAGGAAAAGTCTGTATAGCTTGAAGCAGTCATCACGTCAATGGAACTCAAAGTTTGTTGATTTCATCAAGGGATGCAATCACACAATGCAATGACACAATCACATTCCGATCCTTGTGTATTCTATACTTGTGACTCTAACGAAAAGGTAATTTTACTTTTGTATGTTGATGACGGATTAGTTATGTCTTGCAGCAAAAGTGCAATCGAAGATCTCATTAAGAAACTACAAACAAAATTTAAAATTACGCTTGGTAACGGGAATTACTACGTTGGACTAGAAATTGAACGGAACCGTACATTGAAAACTATAAGCATTGCCCAATGCATCATACATTGAGCGAATTCTGCACAGATTCAACATGCAAAACTCAAAATCAGTGTCGACACCCGCTAATACTGGTACATTTTTGGCAAAGGCGAATGATAGTGACATTGAAGTTTCGTTCCCTTACCGTCAGGCTTGTGGTTCACTTATGTTTGCTGCAACGGTTTCTAGGCCAAATATTACATATTCAGTGGGAGAAGTTTGTCAATTTATGGAGAAACCTAGCCAGGTCCACGTGAAAGCCATAAAAAGAATATTTCAATATCTGAATGGGACAAGAAAATTAAGAATTAAGTATGGCTCAGACAACTGGAATTTAATTGGCTACACAGATGCCGATCACGCTCGAGATGTTGAGACTAGTCGATCAATCACTGGTTATACTTTTATGATTGGTAATGGTTTAGTTACATGGAGAAGTAAACGTCAATCTCATGTTACACTGTCAACAACAGAATCAGAACATGTTGCGTTATGTGAAGGTACGAAAGAGGCGATCTGGATTCGTGAACTACTCATGGAGCTTTGATTCAAGCAAGATGGTTGTACAACAATATTTTGTGACAATCAAAGCACAATACCCTTAGTAAAAAACCCAGAGTATCATCATCGTACAAAGCACATTAATAAAGCTATGCACTTTACCCGAGAACGAGATTTGAAGGCGACATTGCGGTTCAATATGTCAAAAGTAATGACCAATTGGCAGACGTTTTTACCAAACCATTTTCAACGATGAAATTCAAATCAAACATTCTTAATTTCAATTTGTACTTCAATTTATTTCAATTTATTTCAATAAAATTTAAAGTTATAACTATGATACATTAAGACATAAATCTTTTAGAGTATCTGGAATACGCACAATTTAAAATTTTTACAGTAATAAATTCGATTATTTAATTTACATTTTGATAAAAAAATACCATAGGCACAGAAAATAAGAATTAAAAAGTATTTTTAAGCAATATGAGCATAGATAATAGATTAATTTAATTCGTAATATAAAACTAGACAAATGTTCTTTCTTATAAATTTGAGTAGTGCAAATATAATTTCCTCTTAAAAGCGAATGGTGAGGCTATATTCTGCAATTCGTTTGGAAGTAAATTCCACAAACAAACTGCAGAAACGTAGAAGGAGCGTTCAGCTATGATGTGCGAAAAACGCGGTACAATTAATATCAATCCTCGCTGAGAATTGGCGAATTGGACTGATTCGCTTAAATATGCAGGACATCTATTGTGGACGACATTCTGAAACCTTAGAATAAGTCTATATCTCAAATAATTTTCGAAACTCATACCAACCAGGGAGTGATGTAAATGGAATACACTATAATGTCTCTGAATACCATAAATAAAACGAACACAATCTTTAAAAGCAACATAAAGTTTACGCTTACATTGACAATCAAGAACCGGATACACTGAACAATTAAATGTAAAGTACGGCAAAATCAATGATTTAATGAGGTATTTTTCCATGTCAGAGGATAGTAATTCAGAGGAAGATCTTAAAGATCGCAGACCAAAATAAATTTTCCTTATAGTATCAGAGATTGCTCCACAGCAGCTTAACTTACTATTTATTTTATACCCAAGATATTTAACATCATTTACATACACTATTCTTTCATTGTCAAGAATTATCGGGGGAAATTCTTCAAAGCTTAACTCGACCCTAGAACATAGCATGGCGACAGATTTATCTGGATTAAGTTTCATTGAATTGTTGTTCGACCACGTGAGAACATTACTTAGATCTTCATTTAACCTTACTATACCATCCTCCATCAGACCAATTGGACGAAAGATGTATAGTACAACATCATCAGCATATAAATGAATTTGGCTGTTTTTAATTACAGAGGGAAGGTCATTAATAAACAAAGAAAATAAAAGCGGACCCAAAACTGAACCCTGTGGTATACCCGTGTTGATTATAATAGGATCACAAGTACCCATATCCGTTTTTATCCGTTGAATTCGATTTAATAAATAGTTACTCATAAGCTTAAGTGATGTACTAGAAAAATTATATTTCACCTTAAGTTTAGATAGAAGGATGGAATGATCAATACAGTCGAACGCTTTGGAAAAATCAAGTAATACAATGACACCAAATTTATCTGAATCAAGAGCAAATCTAAAATCCGAGGTAACTTTAACTACCGCGGACTCACAGCTGTGTTTGCTGCGGAACCCAGATTGCCACTGTGATAGCAAATTGTTTCCAATTATATGGGCTTGGATTTGGTCGTGAATAATTTTTTCAAATACTTTACACAAGAAACATAATATACTGATAGGCCTGAAATCAGAAGCATTAGAAGGATTGGGTTTCTTAGGGACTGGTATTATATTAGCATTTTTCCACGCATCAGGAAATTGAGCACTATAGATAGAAAAATTAATTACATGAAGAAGATGACTAGCTACGAAAGGGAGTATAAGCTTTAAGAACTTTGGAGAAATATCGTCAGGACCAATAGAGTTTAATTTAACTGACTTGATTGCACAAAATAACTCATTAGGACTAATACAGACAAATGAGAAGGTATTTCCATCATCAGTAACATTAAACAAATCATGAGGAATACATGAACCAGAAAATGGGGGGATCAAAACATGAGACATAGATTGAGCACTAAAAGGGCATTTGTTTTCATTTTTGTCTTCTTTAACACCAAGTTTTTTCAAATTATTCCATAAGTCCTTAGAGCCAAGAGACAGATCAAGTTTCGCTGAAATAAATTCTCGCTTGGAGTTACGAATAAGAGAAATAACTTTATTACGAGCTACTTTATATTGTCTTCTATTATATTCTGTTCTGTTACCTTTAAACCTCCGGAACAAACTTTCCCTTTCTCTAATCATAGCCTTTATGTTTTCATTAAACCAAGGACACTTTTTAAACTTAAATTCTTTTGTAACAATTGGAACATATTCATCATACAGCCTGGTAACAACATTATTAAAAATTGAAACTTTAGAGTTAACATCTCATGAAAAATAAATTTCATTCAATTCTGAATTCAGAAAACTCGTTTGTATACTCTCATGGTCAAAGCCATTATACGACCTATAACTAATTGTACGATTCAAGTTTGTTCTATTTACTTCAAACTGATAAGAGCAGAATATAAAATCGTGAATGAAATCAGATGTAGGCCTTATTTGATCATTTCCTAAAATTCTCCTCTTAGAACTTGTCAAAAAAATGTCCAGTAAGGAAGGATTTGAATCAGACTTAAAACAAGTGGGCCAGATGGAATTCAAAACTGACAGTCCAATAACATCACAAAAATAGTTTAGTAGTCTCGTTGTACTATTGTTAAGTAAAATATTTACATTAAAATCACCTCCGATCAGAATGCCACTGTACCTAGGGCCCAGTTTTAATAACGTATCTTTTAGTTCAAATAAATTTTCTTCTCTAAACATGTTTGGTGGGCTATATAAAGAAACTAGTAAGCATTTTTCAACTGCATTTTTAATTTCAACACAAATAAATTCAATATTAGCAGCAGTTGACCTGTAGACTACAGAAGCAGAAATATGCTCACGCACATACATATAAACACACACCACCACCAACCCTGTCTTTACGGTCATTCCTGAACAAATTATAACCAGGTAAGGCAACAAGAGCATTCGAATTATGAGCACTCAGCCATGATTCCGATACCATAATGACATCCACCATAGAGGTGCTAAACATTTGATAAAATACTGAATATTTAGCTCGTATACTCTCAGCATTCAAACAGCAAACATTAAGGCCATCAAACGCACGACACATCACATTTAGAACACTCCTTACATTATCAGGATCTGTACCAAAAACCATTTTTAACAAAGAAATTCTTAAAAAGAACCATCACCAGCTTTAAAGAGGACCCAACCTGCACTAAAGTAAAATAATAACAAAGACATTCATTGATAATATAAGAAAAAGAGAATTCCATTAATTTATAAATACAGCTAGAAAAAATAAATAATTTAAAAATTTTTAAGTGTGATTCAAACAAGAAACCCTTATAATAAAATATTCTGTAAATCATATTGCAAAAAACAATTAACCCTGCTCAAGCAATTCAATTTTAAAAGAGAGCAATAACAAGAAAAAACAATATTACTAAAGTAGAGTAAACAAGTTTTAATAATTCATACGTCGGTCGGTGTCGTAGCAACAACAGCAGCATCATCAAACAGAATCATCACCAAGATCAACAGCAGCATCATTACACCCAACAACACCTTTATATCCAGATGGGCCAACAGCAACAGTAACCAGCTCATTCACATTTTCAGCAGCATCAGAAGCAACAGAAACCACACTTGCAGCTTTATCGTGTGAAAATAATTCCTCTGATTCCTTATCAATTATCTGATCAACAGAATCAGCATCAACGGTACTATTTGTAGAAGTACTATATGAGCAAAGCACTTCAAGAGAGGCCACACTTGTTATACATAGAGGTTTTCTTTGTTCATCATTAGTTTGTCTAACGTATACTTTGCCTTGTCTTGTAAACACAGTGTGCAAGAAACCTTTCTTTCTGAATTCAATAGCTTTTCGATAAATTGAATGGTTGTATTTAGTTAAGCTCTCATACACTCGAACAAACTTATTTCCCTCAAACCCAAGATCAGTCAAGGTTACAGCTTTACAGCCAAATTAATAAACGTGGAATAGCGAAGGTTTAGGCCTTATTCCGTGGACTAAGCGCAAAGTATTATGAATAAAACAAAATGTCTACTAAGTGACGTTTACTAAGCTAATCCACCGAAGAAGGTGGTTTAGCGAAGGAATAAAAAACCAGATGATTCAAAATTGTTTTGAAAATAAAAAAAATATAAGTGAAAGTAAAAGTTAGTAAAGAAAATGTTTTGAAAAAAATAATAATAATAATGGCAGATTTATTGCCACCCATTTCACCTACATAGACTATCTAACATAACTATCTTTTTCCATCTATATATTTCTCTATATATCTATCTTTCTAAAGGTACACATAACTATCTATGTATATATCTTCCTAATTTCCAACTATCAAAAAAAATTATAGGTACCTAGGTATACTGCATCTTCATTTATCTCCATGAACATCTATTTATTTCCAAACACAATTCATGAAAATAATTTCTTCTCACCTAAAAATAAAAGTCCTTAGGTGTGTTTGGTGACGTGTGTTTGGTGACGTGAGTTTTTTTTCGACAAATTTTCATAATTTGCTCTCAAAACCCATACAAAAAAAAATATGTTTGGGAAACTCGGTGAAAATTTCAAGTCACTAAACAAGCATATTACTTATTGTAGTAGATTTTCTCAAGAGATGTTTGGTAGACGTCACTTTACTATTCCACGAGCATTTTGTTTTTATTCATTGAACATTTTAATCCATAGCTTAACTCTTATTCTATCGTTTAGTAAAGTCGTGGAATAAAGGTAGAGTAAGCGGTTTTTATTAATATGGCTGTTAGAGTTCAGCTTGTAGTAAGCAGTTGCCTTTTTCAAAACGTCGACTTTATCTTGTGCGTGCGGAAGTTTAACAATAATTGCACTAGTTGTTGAAGAGTTTTTCGGTTTAGTGCGTAGAATGTGAATCGGTGGCGACGACGGTACATAATTTATCACACTACAGAAACGCTCAAAAATATTTTTAAGATTTTCGTTATTCCGTATTGGTATTCCATGTAGCACCAGATCTCCAGAAATATTATTGCGTGCAAATGCATCAATTTGCATTTTCAACAAAAGTGTTATCTTTTTCTAACACTTGTGTCTTAACCAAAGAAAGCTCCTCTTCATGCGTGTCCATTCTACTTCCCTGTTGCTCCAATGTGTCAAGTCGGTTACCCAATGTAAACAATGAGTGATTAAATGAGCCAAATCTCTGATTGAATGTGTTTTCCAGTTTTTTAATTTTATCATCAAAATCAAGCTCAGTGTTATTAATTCGCAAAGTTAAAGTGTCGTGTTGTTCATTGAATGATTTTGTAATCGTTTTAACTTTTTCATTAATATCAAGTTCTAAATTGTTAATGCGCGAAGATAAAGTTTGTTCCATTGTGTTAATTTCAGATTTTAATTGTGACACAATAGTTTTAGAGAGCGAATCAAGTCGAGTCTCAATTTTGTTAAGTCGAAGTTCGATTTTGTTCCACAATTTTGTTGAAGCAGAGTTTGTCGCAGGGGAACTGATATAAGAGCTTGGACTGGAAGAACTCTTCTCCGTCGACCGGAGCTTTCGTTGTTGCTCACTTGACATTTCAAGTTGTTTTGTATTTTTATTTCACAGAAATGAAAATATAAAATATTAAAAACCTTTTTTTTTTTTGTCTTGGAATTAAATGTTCAATGTTAACATATGAAAAGTAAGTAGATTTTTATATTATTAAACTTTAGTAACACTTTAATTGTTTATTAAGATTGTATAAAAAGAAATTAAATCACTTTTTGCGGAGCTATATTTTATGCTACTTTCTTGTGCCCATGTTTTGTGAGTTGTTGCACTCAAGTTAATTTCGATCACCTATGTTTCCCATAACACTCTTCACCAAAGAAGTAAAAATTCTAAGAGAACAATTGCTACAGGAGTTCAGTACAAACACAAAATAATATAACACCGTCTATGTTCCAATTGCAAGAACCCGCTCTAACGTTGAGCTCAGCTTTAGTGCACCCTTTCGTTGTTGCAGCGTAGGCAACCCTTATCTGGAAACTTCGTGGAAGTTCTATCGTCTATGATAGAAAAGAGCGATGAGAGTACGGTAAGGTTAAGGATCCGTTCAGAGATTCAGGAAGTCAAAGAAAAGTCAAGGCAGTTTCGTTTCTGAAACTGAAGTTGGTTAAACCCAACCTTATTTTTCTTTATAGTGCTCTGTGACTTTCTCAGCTCTCAAACATGAATTAGGAGAGTTACAATAGGCATAGGCATGATGGACAAGAGGAGCCTCAAATAATCTTTAGGTTATTGTAACTGGATTGTAGAGGAGTTCGACTGTTTGCGAAACGACAAGTAACTCGACTGTTGAGTCGAATAGAGGTGTTGGGTAAATAGATATCGATACATATCACAAATAAAGATGTTGATTACAAACACGATTCCGGGTATGTAAGATTATGGAGTTCTTTTTAACATTGCTATAAGGAAATCTCTGACTCCGGCATTTCATATAAAATTAACATATAATTAAGTATATAGATAGATTTATACACGTTACAGATGACATCCAAAGTGGGACCGAAAGAAACGATCTGTCCGAAGTATTGTTTAATATTAATAAAGTTTTTGTTTACCGTTACAACATTCACTTCTCGAACCAGTGGAAATATTTATATATGAGCAGCAAAAGAAAATAATTCCACTATTCACTCTGTAACTCAGAAAAGACCAATAGATATATTATTTAATAAAACTTTTCACGAGGACACTCCTTTGAAATTAACTTTCGCTCAAGAATGTAATAATAAAAATAGAAAAACCAAAGACGCCAGACCCAAAGATACCCTTACCAAAAAGACCGTTCGGTTAGAAATAAACTTCAACCTAGGTACAAAAAGAAAAAAGTAAAAGAAGATTTAGGGAACAAAATTAAACTAACCAAAGACAAGACACTACACAAGGATAACCTTAAATTTTAAAACTTTTAGACAATGGACTTCAAACTTATGTTATTCTGAACATGTTCAGAGCGCGCTCTGTGAGATCAGAATAAAATAACAGAGTAAGCGGAGTAAAAAAATCATCGTCAAAACAATAAAAATGGCGGAAGAGGTTGGTCGCTCTAGTGCAGAAGGCGTCAAATAGACCAACGCTATGACTGTTTTTTTTATTAATTTGATTAAAGAAAATCATGACAGTTTAGTGCTCAAGTTGTTTCATAATTAAATCAGAGAGCTCTGAACATACTCTGCTCAGAACTCTACTCTACTCTACTCTGTTCGCTCAGACTCTGCTCAGTGCTCAGCTCTGAACTAAAAAAGAAAAACGCGATATAGCTATATACATATATGAGATTTCCACGTATATAGTCACTCATCACGATATCTCTGGAACCATTAGAGCTAAAGACTTGAAATTTGGTAGGAATACTCTTTTCACCGAGTAGAGGTCAGCTAAGAACGGATTTTACGAAATTAAACCCCCACAGGGCTGTGCAGGCGCGTTAAAAATTAACAAAAAATTGTTTTTTCCAATCTATAGCTTTTGGAACTCTGAAACTTGGCCATGTTTGAATTTACTAAGAACTAATTTTATGATATTCAACCCTAAGAGGGTTGTGCGGGGCGTTAAAAATTAAAAAAAATTGTATCTTTTAATCTGCAGATTTAAAACTTAGAAACTTGACCAGAATATTTTTTTTTGGTATTTAAGAAGTTTTACGTATTTAATTTTTTATTTTTGACTATATTAATAACTAGCCGTTACCCGCCCGCTAATGGATTATAAATAACTAGCTGTTACCCGCCCGCTTCACTGGGCCCTTTATAGAATTGTATTTTTAGATCTAGACTTGAAATTTAATTGAAGTATTGTTTTGACTTACACAGATCCCAAATTCTATCGAATTGGCCTGTATCTTTTATCCAACACTCACGTCGATCCATGGTGTAGGCCTACTGGGGATCCCGCCATGTAAAATAATGGGAACGCATCGTACGACACAGTACCTTCGTATCGATAAGAACCCAAGTAGTTAAGTGTGTGTTAATTTCGTAAAATCCGTTCATGATAAATAATTAGGCAGCTAGATAACACAATTTAATATTTCTTTCACTTGGCATGTATTTTATGCCACGCGAAGCGGGCGGGTAACGGCTAGTAGATTATACAAAAGAAGAATATATTCTATTAGAAGTGGACGATGCTTACGCCTACCTAGAAACGTCTAACATATTATTTCATGTAATTAACCTAACGCAAATTTATTGACAGAGTAAAAGAAAACACCGACAGTACCACTTACCCTAACTCACCTCCGAGTGAAAAACACGACATCACAATCAAAATAATTCAAACCTTGTTAGATAAACTAACAATACACCGTTCTAAACAAGCAATAGAAAGCATAGGAACCGCTATTAAATGGATAGCAGGAATTCCTGATCACAATGAAGTTTTAGTCATACAAAATAAGTTAAACGACTTAATTGAAAATGATAATAAGCAATTTGTAACTAATTCTAGAATATTTAACAGCCTCAATACATTGTCACATTCTTTCAATGATGAACTAATAATTGACAAAAGTAAACTTATCATCTTTGAATTGCAAAACCTGTAACACTTTAACACTAGCTAAATTAAATATAATGAATCCTGCCGTATTAAACTTGAAAGATATTAAGGAAATTACAAAAAATGAAATAATACAAGACTTTTCCATAAATGAGTTAATAGACTCATCTACATTTAAAATTGTACAAAGAAATATTTATTGTTATTTATATAAAGTATCCAATCATAAAAGAAAATTGTAAATTCTATGAAGCAAGGGTCATAAGCCAAACTGATGGTAAATTAATCATCGACAAAGAAATACTTAAATGTAAAGATAAATTTATTAACACTGAAAAATGTAAAAAGAAATTAGAAACACATTTTGTAAAATTAGCACTAAGCAAACATGTTTGACAGATTTACTTAACAATAAGAAAGCGAAATGTAATAAAATAAGGGAAAGAAATTTATTGAATTTTTTGTGACCAGAATATTTTTTTTTGGTATTTAAGAAGTTTTACGTATTTAATTTTTTATTTTTGACTATATTAATAACTAGCCGTTACCCGCCCGCTAATGGATTATAAATAACTAGCTGTTACCCGCCCGCTTCACTGGGCCCTTTATAGAATTGTATTTTTAGATCTAGACTTGAAATTTAATTGAAGTATTGTTTTGACTTACACAGATCCCAAATTCTATCGAATTGGCCTGTATCTTTTATCCAACACTCACGTCGATCCATGGTGTAGGCCTACTGGGGATCCCGCCATGTAAAATAATGGGAACGCATCGTACGACACAGTACCTTCGTATCGATAAGAACCCAAGTAGTTAAGTGTGTGTTAATTTCGTAAAATCCGTTCATGATAAATAATTAGGCAGCTAGATAACACAATTTAATATTTCTTTCACTTGGCATGTATTTTATGCCACGCGAAGCGGGCGGGTAACGGCTAGTAGATTATACAAAAGAAGAATATATTCTATTAGAAGTGGACGATGCTTACGCCTACCTAGAAACGTCTAACATATTATTTCATGTAATTAACCTAACGCAAATTTATTGACAGAGTAAAAGAAAACACCGACAGTACCACTTACCCTAACTCACCTCCGAGTGAAAAACACGACATCACAATCAAAATAATTCAAACCTTGTTAGATAAACTAACAATACACCGTTCTAAACAAGCAATAGAAAGCATAGGAACCGCTATTAAATGGATAGCAGGAATTCCTGATCACAATGAAGTTTTAGTCATACAAAATAAGTTAAACGACTTAATTGAAAATGATAATAAGCAATTTGTAACTAATTCCAGAATATTTAACAGCCTCAATACATTGTCACATTCTTTCAATGATGAACTAATAATTGACAAAAGTAAACTTATCATCTTTGAATTGCAAAACCTGTAACACTTTAACACTAGCTAAATTAAATATAATGAATCCTGCCGTATTAAACTTGAAAGATATTAAGGAAATTACAAAAAATGAAATAATACAAGACTTTTCCATAAATGAGTTAATAGACTCATCTACATTTAAAATTGTACAAAGAAATATTTATTGTTATTTATATAAAGTATCCAATCATAAAAGAAAATTGTAAATTCTATGAAGCAAGGGTCATAAGCCAAACTGATGGTAAATTAATCATCGACAAAGAAATACTTAAATGTAAAGATAAATTTATTAACACTGAAAAATGTAAAAAGAAATTAGAAACACATTTTGTAAAATTAGCACTAAGCAAACATGTTTGACAGATTTACTTAACAATAAGAAAGCGAAATGTAATAAAATAAGGGAAAGAAATTTATTGAATTTTTTGTGAACAACAACAACAACTTTAAGGCACTACCACCAATTGTTTTTACGAATTAATTTTATATTAATTCGTTTATATTTTTATTTTTGGCCGGAGTTATAGCTATTTCATGCTTGCCAGACAATCATCAGACTCCTTTTAGTGGCGCTGAGCTTTAATCCAATTTTATTTGAAGAACACTAACACAGCATGAAATAGCTATAACTCCGGCCAAAAATAAAAATATAAACGAATTAATATAAAATTAATTCGTAAAACAATTGGTGGTAGTGTCTTAAAGTTGTTGTTGTTGTTCACAAAAAATTCAATGCAATTGACGGAAGAATGGTTAAGTCTAATAAACTGACATTCTATGTACAAAATAGTACAATAAAAATAATAAAGTAATAGGAAAGAAATTTAGAAATAGAAATCATCAAGGATGGCAGCATACTCCTTACAGGGCAACATAACCAATCATTGAATGGTATTTACCTAATAAATTTTGCAAATACATCCACAATTGACGGCAAACTATGCGAAAACCCCTCGAAGATAATAAGAAGTTATCTTGAAACCCACACGGTAAACAACTATGAAATTGAAGAATTCTTTCAAACTATGAAGGAAGATCTAAGAATAGAGAATATGATTTATATTAAACTCTATCAAAACTGAAATTACGAGAATTCCTATTATTTCAACTACAGGACTAATATTACTAATTATAATCATAACAATCTTATTAACCATGTATTTTAAAAGGCGAACAATATTTTCAATACACCCACGAAGGACCCAAGATGAAGTGGTCAACCTAATTTTGGGACGTATCACCTCTCGAGTACAAGGAGAAAAGGTACCGGAGGTAACTTATTGAAGAAAAGGGGGAGTTGACACAACACTTCCGCAGTAATCAAACCTAACATCACATCCGGACTACAAACAAATGCTGCAGCACAACACCATCCTTATCAGCTCTATGCATTGCACACGAACATCAAACCATGCAATGGTTTCTAAAATGCCGATGGTAGATGGCGTTATCATCGCATTCGAGAATCGATAAATTTCGAATGTAAAAGTCGTTACATTATAATTCAAAAGTAGTTCTTTACATTGTCCTCCTCTTAGAATTGATCGTCCCGAGCATTTTCGTCACTTCTTTCACCGTTATATCGATGTAATTCTTTCCACCACAGTGTATGGGCCCTCCCAGTTTTCTTAGAGTTTTGGTGGTAGTCCCTTTTGTCTATGAGGATTGTAAAACCACACAAAGTCTCCTTCGTGAAATCCCGTTGATGTAGTCGCTCTCGCGTCGTATCTTGTTTTCATCCGATCACAAGACAATTTTATTTTTGTCCTTGTTCGTTGATGAATGCCAATAAGCCTTTCCTTTAGGTCATCCACATATATTATTCCTCTGTTCCCTGTGACTCATTTGGATGTCAACCAAATTTCACTTCACTTCGCAGTCGTATAGTTGATCCGAACAAGATTTCCGATGGTGTTTTTCCTGTCAAGCTATGGGTTGCACTTCGATATGCCATAAGGAACAATGGGATATGTCGGCCCCAGTCTCGTTGGTAGACACCAACAACCCTAGACAGATGCTCTTTAAGCGTTCTGTTGAATCGTTCAACCATCCCATCAAATTGTGGATGGAGCGGTGTTGTTCTTGTCTTTTTAATGTCAAGGATCGAGCAAACTTTCTTAAAGGCTTTAGATTCGAAGTTCCTTCCTTGGTCAGAATGAAGCTCCATGGGAACGCCGAACCTGCTCACCCAATTGAAGACAATTTGATCCACAACTGTTTTGGTTTCTTGGTTCGGGATGGCAAACGCTTCAGGCAACTTGCTGAAATAATCCATGACTACAACGATGTATCGGTTTCCGTTGTTAGTTTCAGGAAAAGGACCCGCGACGTCTATTGCAATTTTCTCTAAGGGTGTGCCCACATTATACTGCTGCATTTTACTTTGAATTTTTCTACCTGGTCCCTTGCTAGCAGCACAAATATTACATTTTCGGCACCATCTTTCAACGTCATCTCTTGCATGTAGCCAATAGAACCGTTGTCGTACCTTTTCCAGTGTCTTATTCACTCCCAAATGACCTCCAGGAGTTCTGGCATGCATCTCTTTAAATACGTCGTTAACCTTTGACCGAGCTACGACTAGCTGCATCACATAAGATTTACCGTCTGCGGATTCCCAATATGCTTTGAGAGCCGGACTTCGGTCGGAGATATCACACCATTCTGGTTTCTCTTGGTGTTCTTTCCAGGCAAGAATGGGTTTGATATCCAGATCTTCTTGTTGGGCCGTTCTGAGTTCTTCGTTGTTCCAGTCGTAAATGGGATCAGCTCTTGTTAGTTGGACGATGACAATTTCCTTTTCTTCTTGGCGTGTGCAATGCTTACAGTCTGGTTGCACGGTCGACGCACGACTTCCCCTTCAAATATTTTTCCGTACACGATGACATCGTAGACCAGGCAAGATTTCAAAGTTCGTCCATGTAGAACGCACTCCATCAAACGCTCAAAAGTTTCTGGAGCATTGCATAGTCCAAATGGCATCACATTAAACTGCCGTCTTTTCCCGATCTTCTGGGTGAATTTCGACTTGCCAATAACCGCTCTTCAAATCCAAAGGTGAAAACCATTGGGCTCCTTCCATCGCGTCTAAGGTGTCGCTGATTCTGGGTAGAGGGTAGCTACCAAACGGATCATAAGACGAACCTTGCCATACACTTTTTCTGCCTCTCCTCTGACGGTCTTCAGACGGTAGCTATTGGTGTTGCTATACAACATCTTGACATCTTGACTAAGTTTCTTCGTACAATGGAGGCGGTGGCACCGATGTCGATTGTAGCCACGTGTTTCTTATTGTTTATTACTGCCTCCACTGTCAGACTTTTGTTGTCTCGTATAGTCTGTGAGACTTGGATAGTGTTTCTGGGACCATTGATACCAGAAACCAGTTTCTGCCTCTCGAAGTTGGTTCTTACTCGTTGAGCAGGAGTGTTGGTACTATTGCTTCGTTGTTCTCGAGCGTTGGTTGCTCTTCTTGGTGGTAATCTGCACTGTCGCTGCAGATGTCCGGTTTTGTTACAATTCCAGCATCGAGCAAGTCCTCCGCGCTGGCTTCTTTGGAATGCAATTTTCTGACAAGAGCATTCTTCAACTTCCAATTCTTTGACTCGATGAACTCCTTGGAAAGCTTGTTCTGCTGCTTCCATAGTCAGAGCAAACGCTAAAGCTTCAGGAAGCGTACGTTTTCCAGCAGTTCGAATTGCTTCTGTTGCAAGTTGGCTGATGATTTCATCCCCTGCAGCTGGATATGCGAGATGTGCCAACCGTTCAATATATGCTTGAAGTTGTTGCAGAGTTTCTCCTCTTTTCTGGACTTCTTGCATATAGCCATCCCCAAAGCGTTTGTCTATGGCCTGAACAAGAGCACTGAAGTTACCATTTTTATCTGCTGGAATGGTTTGCAGAATTTCAGCAGCAGATCCTCTGAGGTCAACCGTCAGAGCTATAAATTTTTCTTCTTCGTACCAGCCGTTCGTCTCTGCGGCTGCCTCAAACTGTTTTTTGTAGATCGACCAAGAAGTTTTCCCGTCAAAAGTCGGTGGATGTATTTTTTTCTTCCTTGGGTAATCGCCAACACTTTCCCTAATCTTAATTTTTCGAACTTTGTCTAATTCGTCGGCAATGCTTTGTATTTTGCCATCGAATTTTTCTTGAACACTCTCGATTCTGCGTCTACTTTTGGAACTTGCTTTTCGACGCAATCAAAACGTCCATCAGTAGTAACGAACTTGTTCTCAAAGGCATCAAGCTTACCTTCGATCAGTGTCTTTTGTTCTTCTAAAAGGTTCTTTTGTTGTTTTTCCATTCGTTCGAGAAGGTTCTCTTGTTCACACTTTTGTTGTTTTTCCATTTGTTCGAGAAGGTTCTTTTGTTCACACTTTTGTTGTTTTTCCATTTGTTCGAGACAATTCTTTTGTTATTCCAGTTGTCCGAAAAGGTTCTATTGTTCACACTTTTGTTGTTTTTCCATTTGTTCGAAAAGATTCTTTTGTTCTGTATGTTGTTCTTCGAGAAAATTCGTTTGTTCTGTCCGTTGTTCTTCGAGAAGATTCTTTTGCTGGTTTTCCATTTGTTCCAATTGATTCATTTGTTCTGTACGTTGTTCTTCTAGTTTGCCAATGAGAAGTGCCATCATTGCCGACAAGTCGACACCAGTACTTACCTCAGGCATTTCTATTGCGAATAGGAATGTGTCTGGGTCTTCTCCGCGTGGACTTAAATCCTCTTGCAGACGAATTATGAGGTCAGCTTTTCGTCCAGCAGTAGGAAGGCCTCGTTTATTCAGCTCTCTCTCAAGTTCAACACAATTCAATTCAATCACTGTCTTACCCATTTTCCTTTTATTTTTCTTCTTTAATCACAGTCCCTTTTTGTCTTTGTTTTATCAAAACACACACACGTATAGTTTTATACTTTATACTTTAATTATCTGAATGCACAGACATAAATTTTTATCCCACTTCTGACACCAATGTAATAGTCTGCTAAGGGTTCGCAATAAAAACTTATTTACTTTATTTCTTAACTTCTTTCTTCTTATTACATTTGAATTAAAACACACTTTACTTCAATTGAAATCACTTTTATTAATCACTAGCACAACAGTATGCAACACTTTACACGAACTTTATTATTTCACTTTCAAAAAATAAACTGTGTCCAATGAGTAGCGCCATCAAGCTTATATAGGAAAATATCTGGTTCTGGTCTAATCTCGAAAGCAATAGAAAGCTCTGGAACCTGTATCTCGATCTTTCTATTCTGACAGATAGATGGAATAATTCCCCTTCGGGCTTTGACATTTACCAATGTTCGACAAAGCTCATTCAAAGCTCATAGTAGGTTGTTCTAAATGGCGATGGTAGATGGCGTTGTCATCGCAACAACAACATCTCTCAATTAAATCAGAACTCAAGATTCACAAGCGAATGAAACAAAATAGGCCTCGCTTTTAAAAAAACAATAAGCATGAAAATGCGCAACAAATTTTTAAATATCTTTCGTCTTTGGCTCGCTCAAATCAGTCAATTTTCAGTTCAATTTCCTCATTTAATTAATTCGTTTATAGATAAAAGATTAAAGATAAAGCATTTACAAAAAAAAAAATAAAAAAAAAACCTTAACAGGAACAAATATTAAACAACGAATAACTAAAAGGTTATTTATTCAAACATTGTAAGTTTACATTTTTAATTACTTATTTAAATTTTTTTCAATTGAATTTATTTATTTAAGTAATTTGACAATTTATTTAAAAATTAAGGATACAATATTCAAATTATCTTCAGCAATAAACATTTAAAAAAAAAAACGAAATAACTAAAAGGTAATCATAGATTTTAAGAATGATTAAATCAATTGAAATCTTCTTTTTGAATTGAATTTGGGCATTATTTTGTCTGGACTTCAATTTCGCAGCAATGAAACCTTCTCGAGCTTTATTTCCGACTACAGCAAGGGCGGCTTCGGTCGTCAGTTTCACCCCCGTTTCAACCGATTGCGTGTGACATGGAAACTTACCGTCATTTTCAATGCTTTTGTTTTACAAAAAAAAAAACCTATTACCAAAAAAGTCCGCACACCACTCTTGCACGAATTGTTATAATAGTTGCACTCAAACAAGTAAAATTTTGAAAAAAAAATAAATTTTAATATTTTTTTTTGGTATTTTTTCAGTTTTGAGTTTAAAAATAATTTTTTCTGAGTCTAGTGCCCGAAACAACATGGTCTAAAAATTTCATAATATAAGCGATTTATGGCTTTTTAAAAAGCTTTATCAGCTGTGTTTTATTATCTGTTATCGGGATCTAGATCTAGATTATTTGATTATCAATACAAAAACAATTTGGGATCCTGCTTTCTATCTGGATCTATTTCAAGATCCAAGAATTAGTTTGTAAGATCCGGATCGTTTTATTATCACAGGATGATCCATATGAATCTTCGTCGATAGTAAAACGCGGCTATTTTAGGTGATTCCGTTAGTTTTTAATATTTTTTTTTTGTTAAAAAAAAGAATTTATATAAAAAAATGATTTTTTTTGTCTTGTTTCATAATTTCATAGCATCTATATTTATATTCCGATTTTAAAAAATGTATGCTTTAAATTTTTTTTATGAATTTTCTGTCACTTGAGAATTTATAAATATTTTTTATATTTTTATTTGTATCGATACGGAGCAATTTAAAACAACATGTATTCAAAAGATTTCGATAAATTCGATTTTTTTTGGATTTCTTACTGTATTTTGAGCGAGCCGAATATATTCATTAAAGCGATCTAATTTCAATAAGTAATAAAACTTTTGAAAACTATTACTTTTAAAAATTCCACATTCGAGGAATTCGACACACTCTAGTTCACAGGGGCTAAGGTTATGCAGGAGATTTTTATTTTTTAGGATAGGCATTGAGATTTATATTGGGTTTTCCAATCAAGTTCTCTATCATCGTAATCATAGAGGACCTACGGCCGCTAGTATGTAAAAACAAACCTAAATTGTGGTGGGTGCAAATTCCGACCGCTCTTCAAAAATTCGTTATTATTTCTTTTCCTCTAACCTCTTGTAATCTCGCCGTAATTCAGCTCTTGAGAGACCGAAACAAATAAATTATGTTCACATGAACGCTTAAACGAAAGCTCATGTTAAACATATCTTGCAGATATACCTTTGTATATGAAAAGCATAGTACTATCATGGCGAGTATTTTTCAATGTTGCCCCGATCCTTGTGGTGGCGCTGCTAAATTTTAGGTGTAGAATTTGGTTTGGGGATTCTTTAAGCATTGGAAATTGGTAGTAGGAGCAAGAGAAGACTATTATTTGGATTATTGCAACCAAAAAATATCAATAAATATCGATTATAGCCTCCACAAGCTCTCCGCAAAAAAAATTGAGTAAGGGTTGCCCCCACTTTTTAGATGTCGCTCCATTTGACTTCCACCATATACATAGTACTATGTTTTTCATTTACAAATGATATACGAATAATTACTAACCTTCTTTTGCTATTTCATAGCCATCAGGATTCATACTAAATAGGAAATGTAAGCGAGTACTGTTGATTATTTTTGTTATTCTTTCGTTTCGCATATAGTTTTCACAAAGATACTTTGCAAGGTAAAGAAGCATTTCCCGTCCCACAACTTCATTTCCATGCATATTGGCTACGTATTTAAATTCTGGGACATCAGCGATATGTTGACCTGGCTTTGAAAAAATTTCCATTACCCATAAATCTCTTCCTTTAACACTTTTGCCGATTGTGTACAAACGCGTTATTGATGGATAGGCTTCATTTAAGCTTCGAATAAATCTGTAAAGAAAAAAAAAACATTATACATCGTCGCTTCAGTGACACAAGAACGTAACTACATATATTTAACGATTTCGGATCCTAGTTTAACCTTTCTTAAATTATAGCATTCTACTATATTACTTCTCAAATGTTCGGTTGCAGCAATATTTAATACGCTTTTATATTTTTAAATGTTGTATTTTGTGTGGAACAACAGTTATTTCAAGAATTAAAATCCTTTTAAACTTTCAAAACCGTTTGTTGCAGCCGGCCATACTAAGTGATGTAACTTAGGAATTATCACTTACCGTATCAACTTTTTTAACACGCTTTTATTAGTTTCACCTGTATGTTTGTTTGTTTGTTTGTTTGTTTGTATGTATGTAACTGACTCGTTGGGGCTCAATTTTGCCCCACTTTAAGCGATCAGATTTACTTCAAATGTTGTAGACTTATCAACGACCACCGACAATACAATATTTTGATAAGCTTATCTCATTATTCTGATTAGGACTGTCAGGATTAGTGATTTTAAGCATAAGATGAAATGGTTCGATTACGAAATAATTCATAAGACTTGTTCGCAAATAAAGTTATACCACTATGTCTCGCTGTTTATGTTGGCAACATAAAAATTCTTGAATATGTTTTTCATCGAGATGCAACTGTTAACATATCTGTACATATTAAAGACGGTTTTATAGCAAATCGAACTAAAAAGTGAAAAATAAAATACACGCTTTTTTACAACGAAATTAATTGTCTTTTCATGACTTTATTTTTATTTTAGAGTTTTTGAAAATTATTGAAACATATTGATGAGTTAGTATACTTCTTATAACCGTTGAATAAAATATAAATTAAAGTTTATTTTCTGATTTTTAGTTCGATTTGCTATTAAAGCGTGTTTTTTTAGTTTTTTTAAACTGTATTTTATTTTTCACTTTTTAGTTCGATTTGCTATAAAACCGTCTTTAATATGTACAGATATGTTAACAGTTGCATCTCGATGAAAAACATATTCAAGAATTTTTATGTTGCCAACATAAACAGCGAGACATAGTGGTATAACTTTATTTGCGAACAAGTCTTATGAATTATTTCGTAATCGAACCATTTCATCTTATGCTTAAAATCACTAATCCTGACAGTCCTAATCAGAATAATGAGATAAGCTTATCAAAATATTGTATTGTCGGTGGTCGTTGATAAGTCTACAACATTTGAAGTAAATCTGATCGCTTAAAGTGGGGCAAAATTGAGCCCCAACGAGTCAGTTACATACATACAAACAAACAAACAAACAAACAAACATACAGGTGAAACTAATAAAAGCGTGTTAAAAAAGTTGATACGGTAAGTGATAATTCCTAAGTTACATCACTTAGTATGGCCGGCTGCAACAAACGGTTTTGAAAGTTTAAAAGGATTTTAATATACCCGTTAATCAAAAAGATTAAAGATTGCGTTAAAATTTAATTTTGTCAAGGTTTTTTTATTGCTGGATTTCTGAAATACATATTTGTGAAAAATATAGCAAGAAAAATAAAAGAAAACTCCTTCTTATTATTGTATTATGTCACCTAATTATGAGAACTTGTCTCTGGATTGCATAATATACAAAAAATTTAGAATCGGCTGTGAAACTTTCTCCGATCATATGCCCCTCATAGTAAGTCTTACTACACATTAAGTTAAAACGACAAATGATTCAATGAAGCTTTTACCTAGACTTAAGTGGCGAGATGAAAGAAAAACCACATTCGCACGCAGTCTAGAACAATACATACCTCAAAAAATTGCTAGTACTAACGCAGGTGAAGATCTCTGTCTGGCTATTAAGGAATGTGTATACAGTGCTAATGGAACAACTAATCAGCCTAATCTGAACTTTGCACCAAAGAAACCATGGTTCGATACAGCCTGTTTTTACGCTAGGAGGGAATGTATTGAAAAACCTTAAAATGTACAGAAAAACACAACATCGACGTTTACAGAAGAAAATACCAGGATTCAAATAAAAGATACAAAGCCTTATGCAAGCTGAAACAACGCGATTACTATTTAAATATCGCAAATCAACTAGCGTTAGTCAAGGCAACAAGCGATTGGTGGAAGCTAGCTAAGATAATGCGCGGTAACACTAACAATCAGAAATCAGACATAACATCATTTGAGTTTAGAATGCACTTCAGAGACCTACTTAATCCAACATCGCTCGCAGAAATGTCATACGAGTATTCCTTAAATACAGATATCCATATACCTGTGCTTGATGAAGATATTAAAATAGATGAAGTTCAATTAGCTATCGCATCAGCAAAGATAGCAAGGCTCCCGGCATCGATGGTATTCCCTTCGAATTCTATAAAAACGCCCCCGACTAGTTTAGTCAATGAAATCCACCGTCTATTTTGTGGCATCTTTAGTACAAGAGCCATTCCTGATTCTTTCAAGCTGTCAATAATGTTTCCACTTTTCAAGAAAGGGAACCCGAACGATGTAGCCAACTACCGCGGTCTGTCTTTCATGGACACTATATACAAGCTGTTCTCAACTGTTCTGTTGAACCGACTTAATCGATGGGTTGACGAAAATCAGATTCTGAAAGAATTCCAAGCTGCATATAGACAAAACTATTCAACTGTAGACCAGATTTTCAATCTCTCTTGCCTCATAAAATTACAACTCAATCAAAAAAAGAAACTTTATGCGTTTTTCATAGATTTAAAAGCTGCTTTCGACAATATAAATAGAGACGCATTGTTCCACAAATTGAGACTATTGGGAATGTCCACAAAAATGATCTCAATACTAAAGGCACTCTATCACAACAACATGGCAACAGTATGGAACGGAACTAACATCAGCGACTTCTTTCCTATCAATCGAGGCGTAAAACAGGGATGTGTCCTCAGTACTCTACTATTTATCCTGTTCTTGAATGACCTTGACTCTGATCTACCGAGTGGAGTAACTATTGAGGGCATATCGGTAAAAGTATTACTCTATGCTGACGATATTGTTCTACTCTCAGACAATCCCGCTTCCTTGCAAACAATGATAAATAGCTTCGCGAGTTATTGCACAAAATGGAATTTGCTCGTGAACTTGGGAAAATCTGAAATTGTTATTTTTCGAAACGGTGGACGCCGGGCAGCTGAAGAAAAATGGACTTTCAATAACGACGAAATAAAAATAACTAACAAATACAAGTACCTAGGAGTGACTCTGACTTACAATATGTCGTGGACAGAGCATCTTATGCAGAGACTTGCAATGTCCAAAAACTCCATTAATGCTACCTGGTCAAACTTCATCAAAAACAAAAACATACAACACTCAGCAAAGTACAAAATATATGAAGCCGCTTCGAAATCAGTTATGAACTATGTACTGTGCGCAAGTTTGGGGTTATTCCGAATATAATGAAGTTGAAAAATTGCAAAGGTTTTTCATTAAGAGATGTTTTTCCTTACCCAATAATACACCAAATTACGTGCTTAGTCTAGAAACAGGACTTCCAAAAGCATTCCTTTCTACACTCGAACTTCATTTCAAGTACATACAAAGAGTAAGCACCCTTCCCGAAAACAGATTACCGAGAAAACTTTTGGATGTCATAGTGAGAAAAAAGATTTACTGGGCAAATGAGTGGTCGGAGCTTTTTCATGAAGTCAACATCGAGTTTAACTGGTCATCAAAGTCTGAGTGGAAAGCATTGCATACAGAAACTTGCACAAAACTCACTGAAAGACATTGGACAGAAAACACAAGCAGAGCTCTTCAATCACGCTTTCACGATGAGTATTGTAACCTGAGCTATGACGAGGTACCAAACTACTTCGAAGATAGTAACTCTCGCGAGAAGATCAGTATGGTGTTAAAGTCCAGGTGCGGATTGCTTAATTTAAATGCAAGAGCATTCAGAAGAGAGTCGGTAGGCATTTGTGCGATCTGCAACCTTGATGCTACTGAAAATACATATCACTTTGTGGGAGTGTGTCCTTGTTTTTGTACATACAGAAGACAGTTTCTTGGAAGTGAAAGCCTTAACCAGGACCAGTTCCTCGAGTTTCTCAACGGACGAAACTATAGTCAGCTTTACAATTTCATAAAAAGTGCTCTAAGATATCGAAACCTAATTATAAATGAATTTTCTTAAATATAAATATTCCTAAATATAAATCCATCGCTAAGTTTTTAATGAATATAATATTACAGTCAACACTTTAACCTGACAGGCAACTTAAAAAGTTATTATCATTTAATTTAATTTTTATCATAATGAATATCAAGCTTTTGTAAAAACTATCTGAATAATAAAAATTTTTATCTATCTTTTATCTATCTATCTATCTATCTATACAAAAAATGTACGATGATGAATACCAATTTCATAAGTTGAGGTATTTCGACAACGATGCATTCTGGAAGTAGGGCTTTCTTACTGTGTCCCACTGGATCATTGTTTCACATTAAGTGTAACGTGAAACTGCTGTCGATGATGAATACCAATTTCATAAGTTGAAGTATTACGACAACAGTTGTGACTCAGTGGGTCGTGCCTTTGTAGGGTGGCATGTCATTTGAGGCACAACATCCCTCCCCCCTTAGGAAGTTCAAGCCAGGTCACCAGAAATATTTTTGTCTTTCTTTATTTAAACATAAAAAAATTAGAAGTTAATATTAAATTTTACATATAGGTACACTATTTATTTGATTTATTTAAATTTGTATTATATTTTCATAAATTTAATTTTTGTTTTTGATTTCTGTAATAATTTTTTTTTTACAGTTACAATACAATTAATTCACAAACGTTTTATTCCAAGATTTTTCTCATTTTATGTCGTTTAAATTTAATTGATATTTTTTTTGTTTTATATAAATATAGTATTCTTTTTTTTTTGTTTATTTAACTTTTTAACTGCAAACTTTACTTTTTCATAACTTAAGCGATATAATCTTTGTATATGAAAACTATAGTACTCTCATGGTGAAAACTTTTTAGGAGGACACGTTGTTGTTTGGTGGCGCTGTTGGCTGGAGTGGAGAATTGCATGTTTACAGCAGAAGAAACGAGATTTTGTATTTTTCATAAGGCTCCAAAAGAGTAAGGGAGAAAATCCATTTTTTTTCTAGTTTCTTCATTGACAGAATTTTTTGCTTGCTCCGTTTTTTTTTCTTGCCTACATACGAATATATTTTTTTATTCGGTTTGTGCGAGGAAGAAAAATATGTATATGTATGTATAGTAGATAGGTATACTTTAGTTTTTTATTGTGGCAGGTAGGTATTCTTTATTTATTTGAGTTGAAATTTTCCGGCAAGATTTCGAGGAAGCATTTTTGAATGTATGTACATATGTATGTACTATGTATGTCCTAACGAGTATGTAGGTTGGATTGAAAAGAAGGTAGGCGTGTCTAGCTATAGGAAGTTGTAAAAAATATCATCGGTTTGGAATTTTTTTGAAGTTGAGCACTAAGACGGATTTTTTTGAAATTCGAATAGTAAGTTGGGCAAAATGGGGCAAATGTACGGAAGGGTCAAAAAGCTATATTCTAAACGTAAAGGGTTAGGAGGTTTATATTTTTATTCGATAGATTCTTAATGTAAGTATTGTATACTATATGTATGTATGTGAAAATTTTAAAAAATATTTAAAATGCTACGACTGTTTAAAAAGTCAAAAATTGGAAAACTATGTCTTTTGAAAAGTAACAAAAAAAATTGGCTATGTTTCAGAAAACAAAGATAAATAGCTTCGCGAGTTATTGCACAAAATGGAATTTGCTCGTGAACTTGGGAAAATCTGAAATTGTTATTTTTCGAAACGGTGGACGCCGGGCAGCTGAAGAAAAATGGACTTTCAATAACGACGAAATAAAAATAACTAACAAATACAAGTACCTAGGAGTGACTCTGACTTACAATATGTCGTGGACAGAGCATCTTATGCAGAGACTTGCAATGTCCAAAAACTCCATTAATGCTACCTGGTCAAACTTCATCAAAAACAAAAACATACAACACTCAGCAAAGTACAAAATATATGAAGCCGCTTCGAAATCAGTTATGAACTATGTACTGTGCGCAAGTTTGGGGTTATTCCGAATATAATGAAGTTGAAAAATTGCAAAGGTTTTTCATTAAGAGATGTTTTTCCTTACCCAATAATACACCAAATTACGTGCTTAGTCTAGAAACAGGACTTCCAAAAGCATTCCTTTCTACACTCGAACTTCATTTCAAGTACATACAAAGAGTAAGCACCCTTCCCGAAAACAGATTACCGAGAAAACTTTTGGATGTCATAGTGAGAAAAAAGATTTACTGGGCAAATGAGTGGTCGGAGCTTTTTCATGAAGTCAACATCGAGTTTAACTGGTCATCAAAGTCTGAGTGGAAAGCATTGCATACAGAAACTTGCACAAAACTCACTGAAAGACATTGGACAGAAAACACAAGCAGAGCTCTTCAATCACGCTTTCACGATGAGTATTGTAACCTGAGCTATGACGAGGTACCAAACTACTTCGAAGATAGTAACTCTCGCGAGAAGATCAGTATGGTGTTAAAGTCCAGGTGCGGATTGCTTAATTTAAATGCAAGAGCATTCAGAAGAGAGTCGGTAGGCATTTGTGCGATCTGCAACCTTGATGCTACTGAAAATACATATCACTTTGTGGGAGTGTGTCCTTGTTTTTGTACATACAGAAGACAGTTTCTTGGAAGTGAAAGCCTTAACCAGGACCAGTTCCTCGAGTTTCTCAACGGACGAAACTATAGTCAGCTTTACAATTTCATAAAAAGTGCTCTAAGATATCGAAACCTAATTATAAATGAATTTTCTTAAATATAAATATTCCTAAATATAAATCCATCGCTAAGTTTTTAATGAATATAATATTACAGTCAACACTTTAACCTGACAGGCAACTTAAAAAGTTATTATCATTTAATTTAATTTTTATCATAATGAATATCAAGCTTTTGTAAAAACTATCTGAATAATAAAAATTTTTATCTATCTTTTATCTATCTATCTATCTATCTATACAAAAAATGTACGATGATGAATACCAATTTCATAAGTTGAGGTATTTCGACAACGATGCATTCTGGAAGTAGGGCTTTCTTACTGTGTCCCACTGGATCATTGTTTCACATTAAGTGTAACGTGAAACTGCTGTCGATGATGAATACCAATTTCATAAGTTGAAGTATTACGACAACAGTTGTGACTCAGTGGGTCGTGCCTTTGTAGGGTGGCATGTCATTTGAGGCACAACATCCCTCCCCCCTTAGGAAGTTCAAGCCAGGTCACCAGAAATATTTTTGTCTTTCTTTATTTAAACATAAAAAAATTAGAAGTTAATATTAAATTTTACATATAGGTACACTATTTATTTGATTTATTTAAATTTGTATTATATTTTCATAAATTTAATTTTTGTTTTTGATTTCTGTAATAATTTTTTTTTTACAGTTACAATACAATTAATTCACAAACGTTTTATTCCAAGATTTTTCTCATTTTATGTCGTTTAAATTTAATTGATATTTTTTTTGTTTTATATAAATATAGTATTCTTTTTTTTTTGTTTATTTAACTTTTTAACTGCAAACTTTACTTTTTCATAACTTAAGCGATATAATCTTTGTATATGAAAACTATAGTACTCTCATGGTGAAAACTTTTTAGGAGGACACGTTGTTGTTTGGTGGCGCTGTTGGCTGGAGTGGAGAATTGCATGTTTACAGCAGAAGAAACGAGATTTTGTATTTTTCATAAGGCTCCAAAAGAGTAAGGGAGAAAATCCATTTTTTTTCTAGTTTCTTCATTGACAGAATTTTTTGCTTGCTCCGTTTTTTTTTTCTTGCCTACATACGAATATATTTTTTTATTCGGTTTGTGCGAGGAAGAAAAATATGTATATGTATGTATAGTAGATAGGTATACTTTAGTTTTTTATTGTGGCAGGTAGGTATTCTTTATTTATTTGAGTTGAAATTTTCCGGCAAGATTTCGAGGAAGCATTTTTGAATGTATGTACATATGTATGTACTATGTAAGTTAACACCACAGTATGTTTCCCACACTCAAGAGCACTTTTTGCTGACGATATGTCTAAGCAATAACAGCGACCAGATGAAGCTTGCATTCCATCACGTAGCAGCGGCCGGAATAGAATTTCACCTGTGGGAACATCCGCAACGATAGGAGCGATGAATGCACTGTGGTTAGGTGTAGTATTTTAAGAATTATTAATGTTAAAGTTAGTTCTAAGTTGATTGTGAAATAAAGAGGTTCTAACCTCCGAATAAAAAAATATTTTTTTTAATACAAAAACTTAAAATAGTTTAATTGGCGCCCGAGCAGGGACCGCGGGAGAGTTAGTGCAAAAGTGTCGCGAAAAGAAAGTGCAATAAAAAGCCCTCAAGTAGTGCAAAAGTGCAAATAAAAATTTCCAAGTATAAACGGGATACGCGAACAAAAAAAAATAAATCAGTTAAAAAAGCCCTCAAGTAGTGCAAAAGAAAAACTGAAAATACTCCCCGCGGTCGCGATCGTGGAAAGGTGAAAAGACTTTAACTGAGTCAAGGGCCCCGCAGTAGCCCTAACCCAACGGATAGGAGACGAACCGGAAGCACGATAGAGCTAGCCGCACCACCCGATCATAATATGGAGAAGCTGATAGTGTTAATTTTGTAAGTTATTTTTAAGAAACCTATATTAATTAATTTAGAAAATAAGAAAGTTGCGAGACTAGATAAATAGCGACAAATTTGGAAAATTAAAATAAGAAAATAGTGAAAAATTTTGAAAGTTAAAATACGAAAATAGTGATAAGATTATAAATTGATAAGAAATTTAAATCAATTATATTAAACAAAATTTTATCAAGTTACATATCCAAATTCCGTATTGGCTGATTTTATAGAAATAATCTTCGGTTAGCACAAATTGTTGTTTTTTCCTTTTTTTACTATTACACAAATAAAAATGACTAATACAAGAACGGGTGCAGGTTCAGACGTTCAACCAAGTCCTGTAAATCAAGGGCAGGCACCTCTTCAGGGCCAACCTCAAGCAGGTATTTCTCAAGGCCTACACCAAGCACCTCCTCAAGGTCAACCCCAAGCAGGTTTATCCCAAGGCCTACTTCAAGTACTGCCACAAGGTCAACTTCCTTTTGTAAATAACACAATCAACCATCTTCCTTCATTAAACATTCCTCCTCCTAACTATCAATTACCCATCACATATCAGGACTCAACCAATAATCTTCATTCCAGTCACTCCCAAAATGTGACTCAAGAGGTCAGGTCCACACCTGAGTTGGACACTCTGGTGACATCTATAGTAAGTCGCGTCCTAGAACAGCAGGGCAAAAAATTAATAGAAAGCGTTCTTAATCCAAACGCGCAACGATTCAATGGCGTGGACCAAACAATTTTTCCGCAATTTCAGAATAACCTAGACGGTTTAGATAAAGTCCCGGACGTCGTAAGATGTCTACGGACCTTCTCGGGGGAACCCGGCGAATTTTCTTCCTGGAAGAAAAGTGTGGACCGTGTGTTGAAAATATATGAAAACACAAAAGGGACTCCTAAATATTATGGCATTATTAATGTCATACGCAATAAAATTATTGGGGAAGCAGATGCTGCCCTAGAATCCTTTAATACGCCCCTAAATTGGGAAAGTATAGTTCGTTGCCTTACGATGCATTATGCGGACAAACGTGATGTTACTACCTTAGAGTGCCAGATGTTTAATTTGGTTCAAGGAAATCAAACTGTGCAACAATTTTATCAGGCAGTCAATTCCCAATTAACATTAATTATCAATAAAATATCCTGTTTAGAAATTGGTACTGAGGCACTGAGAGTTCTAACTCAAACCTATAGAGATAAGGCCCTTGAGACATTTATAAGAGGGTTAAGAGGTAATCTATCGGATCTATTGGGAATGAGGGAGCCTGTGGATTTGCCACAAGCATTACACCTTTGTATGAAATATGAGAACCAACACCTGAGGTCTCAACATAATCAAACACATCAGGGAGCGGTAAAAAAGAATTTCGCTCCAGCACCTCCACGGTTACCAAACTCTATGCAGCAACACACTTCCCTCACGCGAAACAACACAAACGTTGTTCCTTTTAGACATCAACAAGGTTACTCAAATTACCCTACAAACTTCCCTACTTATCGCACCTATCCTACCTTTACTCCCTTGTTACAACAAACTCCAGCGTTCGGATATCGCCCAACAAGTAATTATTACCCCCAGAATAATACCCAGCACCTCCAGCAAAATCAAAGTCAGGCCATAAAGCAATCCCCTAACCAAATTAAGACAGAAGCATTAACTCAAGGACGGAACAAACAGATGAGAAATCTAAATACCGGACAACAGACACAAAAGCCACCGTATCAATCGGTACCTCAAAAGACAAATCAATATAATTACCATATTAGTCCTGACACAGGAAATTTTGGAAGCCCCGTCACTTCCCAGCATGAAGAAGCAGGTAAATCAGAAGAAAACACATATTTTAAGATTTGCGAAGAAGCCACCCAAGATCTCAACTATTTCCCCGATGAATATGCAGGAAATCCTTATTCAACAGACCAATCACTAGAATATAGCGATATTCATTTTTTAGGTTAACCGAGTCCTCGTTACCCTACTTTGAATGCAAAACGGGGACCGGAGAAATTTTAAGGTTTTTAATTGATACTGGATCTAGCAAAAATTATATCAAACCCGATCTTGTACAAAGCCCTCTTGCTAATGAACAAATATTCTATGCCAAGTCTATAGCTGGTGATGTTGAGATAAGCCAGCATACTTTTCTAAACCTATTCGGCCTGAAAGATGTCGATATAAAATTCTTTATTTTACCCACTCTAAAAACTTTCCATGGGATATTAGGCAACGACAGCCTAAAAGAATTAGCTGCAGTAATCCACACTCAGGATAGTTTCATGACAATACTTAATAAGATTAGTATCAAAATCAAACAATTAAAATCGCAAACAGTTAATAACATAACCTTAAATACTGATTCATTAACCATCCAACAAAAACACCTCCTAAATTTGGTTGTAAGCAACCACACAAATCTATTTTCCGAACCCGATGAAAGGCTAACATACACCACAACAGTTGTTGCAGAAATAAGGACATCCACGGAAGACCCAGTTTATACCCATTACTATCCCTTTCCTATGTCATTGAAAACAGAAGTAGAAAAACAAGTTCATCAATTACTCAATGACGGAATAATAAGACCTTCACGGTCACCTTATAATTCCCCAGTTTGGATCGTCCCAAAAAAACCAGACTCAACAGGTACAAAACAATATAGAATGGTAATTGATTACCGAAAGCTCAACACTATCACAATTGCAGATAGATATCCAATACCTGATATAAACGAGGTAATAGCCCAATTAGGAAGAAATAAATTCTTCACCGTGCTTGATCTGAAAAGCGGCTTCCATCAAATTCCTTTAAAGGAATCTGATATTGAGAAGACGGCGTTTTCTATTAATAATGGCAAATATGAATTTACCAGGTTGCCATTCGGACTAAAAAACGCTCCCTCGATTTTCCAACGAGCGCTTGACGATATTCTACGAGAATATATTGGAAAATCTTGTTACGTGTACATTGATGATATCATCATTTTCAGCGAAAATGAGGCTCAACACGCCAAACATATCGAGCAAGTCTTCAACACACTTAGTAGAGCAAACATGAAAATACAACTCGATAAATGCAAATTCTTCAGATCACAAGTAGTGTTTCTTGGCTTTCTTATCTCATCGGAAGGCATTAAAACAAATCCCGAAAAAGTCAAATCTATTTTCGACTTTGCTACTCCCAAAACCTTAAAGGAACTCAGATCCTTTCTTGGATTGTCCGGTTATTACCGTCGTTTTATAAAAGGATATGCTCAACTGGCAAAACCACTGACAATCCTCTTAAGAGGGAAGGAAGGACGTATGTCCAAGACACAATCTTCAAAAACACTTATAAACCTAAACCAAGACGCTTTAGATTCTTTTCAAAAAATAAAAAACTCTCTTATATCGGAAGATGTAATATTACGCTATCCTGATTACGGAAAACCATTCGATCTTATAACAGATGCTTCAAATTTTGCTATTGGAGCAGTGCTCGAGCAAGAAGGTAGACCCATAACCTTTATAAGCAGAACGCTTAGTAAGTCAGAGGAAAGCTTTGCCGCTAACGAAAAGGAAATGTTAGCAATCGTTTGGGCACTAGGCTCACTTAGAAATTACCTCTATGGTCATGCTAAAGTTCGAATTTTTACTGACCATCAACCCCTCACTTTTGCGTTGAGCAATAAAAATAATAATTCTAAAATGAAAAGGTGGAAGGCTATACTCGAAGAGTATAATCACGAATTAAAATATAAACCTGGAAGAATAAACGTGGTAGCCGACGCTTTATCTAGAGCTCCACAGTTATCCCAAGTTAATAATTTATCCACAACCACAACCCAACATAGTGACGAGAGCTCTGGCCACGAACTTATTCCAAGTGTCGAAGTACCGATTAACGTTTTTAGAACGCAAATATTTCTTAGCATTGGTGATTCATCCACTCAAACCTTTTCAATTGTGTTTCCACGATTTCATCGCTATATTATTACAGAACCTCACTTTAATAATGATAATCTTGTCCCTATTTTAAAGAGAGTCCTAAATCCATCCGTTATAAACTGTATTAAGACAGAAGAGAGAATAATGGGATTGATACAGCAAATTTACCCCCTCCATTTCAAAAATTTTCGCATTAGATTCACACAACTTCAAGTCGAAGATATAACTAATGAAACAGAACAAGAGGAAATTATTATAAATACACACAAACGAGCTCACCGCAATGATCGTGAAAATAAAGCACAAATACTAGAAAAATTTTATTTTCCAGCAATGGCTACTAAAATAAAGAAGGTGATTAAAAAATGTAACGTCTGCAACGAAAATAAATACGACAGACATCCCAGTAAGTTAGAATTAAAACCAACCCCAATTCCTCAGTATCCTGGACAGATAGTCCACATTGACATTTTTTCCACTCAAAATAACCTTGTTTTAACTGCGTTAGATAAATTCTCCAAGTATGCACAAGTTAAGATTCTCAAATCCAAAGCCGTTCAAGATATAATACGACCTCTAAGAGAAATCCTTTTTTCATTTGGTTTACCCGAAATAATAGTTGCCGATAATGAAAAATCTTTCAATTCATCCACTATAACTTTTATGATCGAACACGAACTAAAAATCAAAATGTTTATTACTCCGCCATATTGTAGCAGTGTTAATGGCCAAGTTGAAAGATTCCATTCAACACTGGTTGAAATAATGAGATGTTTGAAGACCGAAGGTCTTCATCGTTCCTTTACGGAGTTATTAGAACGTGCAGTTCAAGAGTATAACTTCTCAATACACTCCACTACTGGAAGAAAACCAATCGAAACATTTTTTGGACGCAGGGTTACTTCAGACCCTAACCTATTAGAAAAAGCACGAGTTGACAATATAAAGAAAATTCAAGACAAGCAAGCTGCCGATCTTAAGTACCATAATAAATTAAGAAAACCAATAAAAGAATTTATTCCTGGACAAATTATTTATGTCAAACAAAACAAAAGAATAGGATCAAAATTAAATCGCCGTTATAAGAAAGAAATAGTAGCTGAAAATAAAACCACTACTGTAATAACCCAGTCAGGTAAAACAGTTCACAAATCGCTCATAAAAAATTGAAACCCTCATTCTTTTTAGACTTTCAATTGCAACATGTACTGCAGATGTACAGATCCTGGACTATTCCAGCGCACAATCAATAGCAATAGACACGGGAACGGCAAAGGTTCAAACAGGAACCTTTAAGATTATACACACCATCGATCTCAAACAATACCAAAAGATAATAAACGAACTGGAGACTTTGCTAGCAGAAAACATCAATCAAAACAATCCCATCCTTCCTTTTTTAAACAACGAAATCTACCAAATTAAAACCCACCTTGATAGGCTAATGCCTACAACTAAAACTAAACGCTCACTAGACTTTCTAGGCAGTGCCTGGAAATTTATTGCAGGTAGTCCTGACGGACATGATTTTGAAATTATAAAGGAAAAAATAAACAATGTCTTAAATAATAATAACAATCAAATTGTAATAAATAAAATATTGATTAAAAAAATTGACGAAATCGTCAATATGACTAATAATATCAATGAAATAGTAAAAAATAGCGAAGAATTCAAAAACGAATTAGTTTTAAAAGTAGAATTAAAATTAGGAATAATCAAAGAAGAAATTGTTAATTTAGATTACGCAATACACTGGGCCAAGGCCAATATTGTAAACACATACATTCTTTCCAATATAGAAATTAATACAATAAGAGAAATTTTGAATAAAGAAGAAATGCCATATGTAAATGTCTTAGAGGCACTGGAATTTGCTCAAATAAAGATTGCTTCAAATAATTCTTTAATTCTTTATATGATAAGTTTACCAACTACCACTGTAGAATCATGTAGAACAACCTTGATTAAGGCCGTAAAAAAAGGCAAAACTATTATTAAGATTCCTTATGAAAATGTCTTAGAATGTAAGAATAAAATTTATGGAGTTATATCCCCATGTCAATCATTTCATAAATTAGCTGTATGTCCTAGAAATAGTATTATCGATATCACCAATTCCACGTGCATCCCACACCTACTGAATAGCAGAGCTTCTAACTGCACTGAAATAAATAATCAACACATACCATCGTTCGAAGAAGTCACACCAGGTATTCTATTTTTAAACCAATATACTGGACCTATGGAATTAAATGAAGAAATAGTACCATTGGATGGAACTTACATCATACATTTCCACAACACATCAATTAGAATCCAAAATGAAGTTTATAAGTCAACCGAAATATCTGCCTACAAACCGCTACCAGCTGTTCTACAACCTGTTTCCAATACAAAAAATACAGAAGAATTGTTATCACTACAAATGATAAAAGAGTTAAATGCCGAAAATTCAGAGTACATTAACCTCCTAGAAACTAAGAGTAAATACAACACCATAGCTGTCTTTACCATTTCTATTCTTTTGGTTGCATTAAGCGTATTTTATCTTTTAAAACTAAGAAACAAACTTAAATTGAAAATAACAAAAACAACAACAAATGCAACAGTGACGATTGACCCTCCAAATGCAGAAGAACAGGGAAACCCTATCCCAACATCAAGAACAACTATAGGGATAGAAGACATTCCCCTACACATCAGAACTACTGCATCGAACGTGGGCGTTCGATTTTAAAAGGCGGAGGAGTTAACACCACAGTATGTTTCCCACACTCAAGAGCACTTTTTGCTGACGATATGTCTAAGCAATAACAGCGACCAGATGAAGCTTGCATTCCATCACGTAGCAGCGGCCGGAATAGAATTTCACCTGTGGGAACATCCGCAACGATAGGAGCGATGAATGCACTGTGGTTAGGTGTAGTATTTTAAGAATTATTAATGTTAAAGTTAGTTCTAAGTTGATTGTGAAATAAAGAGGTTCTAACCTCCGAATAAAAAAATATTTTTTTTAATACAAAAACTTAAAATAGTTTAATTTGTATGTCCTAACGAGTATGTAGGTTGGATTGAAAAGAAGGTAGGCGTGTCTAGCTATAGGAAGTTGTAAAAAATATCATCGGTTTGGAATTTTTTTGAAGTTGAGCACTAAGACGGATTTTTTTGAAATTCGAATAGTAAGTTGGGCAAAATGGGGCAAATGTACGGAAGGGTCAAAAAGCTATATTCTAAACGTAAAGGGTTAGGAGGTTTATATTTTTATTCGATAGATTCTTAATGTAAGTATTGTATACTATATGTATGTATGTGAAAATTTTAAAAAATATTTAAAATGCTACGACTGTTTAAAAAGTCAAAAATTGGAAAACTATGTCTTTTGAAAAGTAACAAAAAAAATTGGCTATGTTTCAGAAAATTTTAATGCAATTTTTTTATAGATACTTCCTTTTTTTAGTCAATTTTCGACACTTTTTCATTTTTATTTTTTTGTCGGGTTGGTCTAAAAATCTCAAATTTTTAAGGCATAAAGAAAATGTTAAATTGGATTTTTGGGTCGGTTTCTGACTTTTCAAAATACGCTCACCCGAGATATTTGCATTTTACATTTAGTTTAGAAAACACATGAATGCTCTGATGCCTTTAACTGTATACCTACAAAACTTTGTTTTTTTTTTTTTAGTTAGCAAGATTATTATTCAATAATTATTTTCATATATCTGTACATATAGATGTACAATGTACATTGTACATACATGCTAAACAAGCTTCACAAATAGAATAAAAAAAAATTAAGAACCACAAACAATACAATATACCAAGAGAAAAAAACAGATTTGTTTATCGCCGACCAAATAGTCTGCCGATTTTTGCCACCAACTTACTGCCCCAACCCTCCTCATGGTGCCCAATTATGCTTTTTGATCAATCTAACAGTTCAGACGCCAAAATGGGTAATATTGATTTAGAACGAAAAAAATCGATTTTAATAAAAAGAAATTGATTAGAGGTTCAGAAATTAATTTATAATTTCCAAAATCCTTAACGAATAATCAAGATTAAGGTCTTGAATTTAAATTTATTTAATTAATATACATAAACATAAACTTTGCAAAAAAATTATGCGTTTCTACAGGAATACGCTGAAAAAATTGTTAAAAAAATAAATTAAAATCTGAATAAAATTCAAAACAGAGAAGAAAACTGTATTAATATTATTTGCTGTATTTATTTTCAGCAATTTGTACACAAAAAAATTTATTTGCATTTCTTTCAAAACTGTGCGTAATTATTTAGGTACCTAATTATTTATTTATATAAATTCAATGCTTCTGAAAATAAATGAAAAATGAAGATTGTGAGCATAATTTTTCTGGAAAATGGAAAAAAACACAATAAAATGTATAGATTAAAGGAGAATGGGCATTTTGGTCTATCTAGTGTCCACGAATGAGATATATATCGTTGAAAAGCTTGGCGCTAGTACATCATTTTTTTTTTGTATGGACATAAGGCTGTAAGCCATTGGGTTTAGGCAGAATATTGAAATGATTTAACAGATTAAATGAATTTGGGGGAGAGTATGATAACGAAAAATGATAACGGATTTTTGCAGAACACGGTAATACAAGCATTTTTTACTATGGGAGGGGGGTCTATCTCCCCCGTTTAGGCGGTAGGGGCAATTTAAAAAATATGTACGTTAAATGGAAAACAAATAATTAAAAGATAACGGTAATACTTACAACTAAGTTTTATACATTTTTTTAAAGCCAACACTTTTGTCTATTAGCTAGTTTTTGAATCAAGTCAAAACTATGCATAGTTTTTGAAAAAAATTGTTTTAAACTCAAAATTTGGGCAAAAAACAGTTAAACAAAATTTTTAAAGTGTAATTTTTCAAAACTTTAAGATTAGTTGCTGTTTTTTATAGAATTCATTGCTCTTATTTGTTTTTGATAAAAAACTGAAAACTAGATGATTTTCTGCCTTCTAGTTCATGAGAAAATTGCTTGCACCCACCCCAAATCCTATAGTGAGCCCAAGCAGGGGGGTTGCAGGGGGGCAGCATGGCCCCCCATACCCACTGTTGCATACATCCAAACTCACACACACCCCACTGTTGCATATACCCAAACTCGCACCAACCATTATTACTACCAAAATAAGACCACTCAAGCAAAAAAAAAAACATAAATAAATTAAAATAGTAGTTGTGTTTATTTTCAATTTTCTCAAAAACTAAAAGGCATAAAATCATCTAGTTTTCAGTTTTTGATTGCAAATTAATAAGAGCAACAAATTATTGAAAAAAACAATTATTTATAAACTTACAGTTTTGAAATATTGAAATTAAAAATTTTTTTTTAACTTTTTCTTACACAAATTTTGAGTTTAAAATTAAATTTTTCAAAAACTATTCATAGTTTTGACTTGATTTAAAAACTGACTAATAGAATTAAATGTTGGGTTTAAAAAAACGTATAATACTTAATTTTAAGTATTACCGTTATTTTTTAATTAATTTTTTTCCATTTAACGTACATATTTTTTAAATTGCCCCTACCGCCTAAACGGGGGGAGAGAGACCCCCCCTCCCATAGTAAAAAATGCTTGTATTGCCGTGTTCTACAAAAATCCGTTATTATTTCTCGGCGCCCTGGTTATCATACTCTTGCCTGAATTTGAATAGTTGTGCGTCAAGAGTCCACAAACTACATATACTTAGTACGTTTGAAAGCTTCATTTTTGAATATAGACACAGAACATGTAGACCGTGGGGTTCACGCAATATTTAAACAAAAATCTGTGACCTTTCGGTATTGCACTTGATTAACATATATATTTTTGCCCATTCTCCTTTGATTGGAATTAGCGAATCATTTTATACAAAAATCAAAATTTCAATCCTTTTTAAGATGTCGGATTTTAACTTAACATTAAAAACAAGAATAGTCGACTGACTATAAGGATTTGCAAACTAGCAGCTTACAAGACTGGACTGGAGATTTAGACTTACGATAAGGCTTAATCTCTCCAGCATTATCTTATACCTACCAAAGGTCCAAAGATTATGTTTTAAAGAGAAATTTATATAAAAATGTATTACAGACTTAATTTTTGATCTACAAACAGTGAGTGTGCTGAATAAGAACCCAACTATTAAATGGATGGAATAGGTGCAATTAGGTCTTACAGTCAAAGGACCTTCGATTATATGGCAGTATAGAAAATAAGTTTCTTAACATAAACAATAAAAAAAATGTTGGCCATATCGAAAAACGTTATTTTTGCTACACCCCCATCTCTGGAACCATTTTTCTCAAAATCTATTGATGGTCAATAAATCTTTTTTGTACGTATAAAATGAGGAAGAATTGGTGCCTTCAATTTTTTCCAAAAGAACTTATATTTTTCGA
>OY288109.1:42512174-42576427 GCA_958431115.1 Syrphus vitripennis
AGCTCATGGAGAACGTTTTGCAGTGAAATCGAAGGTACCAACGAATCGGCCAGGCTAAGGAAAATTCTTTCCAAAGATTCAATCCCTCTGGGATCTCTTAAGATGCCTACTGGGAGCTGGACTGAATCATGTAATGAGACTCTTGAACACTTGATAAAAACTCACTTCCCGGGTGAAATGACAGCAATCCGGAAACAGAGTCCTACACGGAACACTTTGTACCATTGGACATTTTAACGGATGAAAAGATCAGATGGGCACTCCATTCCTTTTCTCCGTAAAAATCCCCGCTCCTGAAAAATATGTTTATCAATAGTATAAAATGGGGATATATTCCCTTATCAAGGCGCGAAGTCAAGGTGGTTTTATTCCAAAAGCTGGCAAGCCCAGCCACACGGAAGCAAAAGACTTCAGGCCAATCAGCCTGACATCGTTTATTCTTAAAACGTTTGAAAGACTGATAAACCTATAGTAGTAGTAGCAGTAGTAGTAGTAGTAGTAGTAGTAGTAGTAGTAGTAGTAGTAGTAGTAGTAGTAGTAGTAGTAGTAGTAGTAGTAGTAGTAGTAGTAGTAAGTGTGATTTTTATTTACATTTATAAGAAGTAATTACATAGTTTGGTATAAGTTTTTTTTTCACAATAAAATATAGTTTAAAAAAAACTAAAAAAACACGCTTTAATAGCAAATCGAACTAAAAATCAGAAAATAAATTTTAATTTATATTTTATTCAACGGTTATAAGAAGTATACTAACTCATCAATATGTTTCAATAATTTTCAAAAACTCTAAAATAAAAATAAAGTCATGAAAAGACAATTAATTTCGTTGTAAAAAAGCGTGGGGTGCTTTTTATATCATATTTCTATACTAACTCTATGTTTACAAATAACTACTAATCATATATTTACAACAATCGATATCGAGCACCCCACGCTTTTTTACAATGAAATTAATTGTCTTTTCATGACTTTATTTTTATTTTAGAGTTTTTGAAAATTATTGAAACATATTGATGAGTTAGATACTTCTTATAACCGTTGAAGAAAATATAAATTAAAATTTATTTTCTGATTTTTAGTTCGATTTGCTATTAAAGCGTGTTTTTTTAGTTTTTTTAAACTATATTTTATTTTTCACTTTTTAGTTCGATTTGCTATAAAACCGTCTTTAATATGTACAGATATGTTAACAGTTGCATCTCGATGAAAAACATATTCAAGAATTTTTATGTTGCCAACATAAACAGCGAGACATAGTGGTATAACTTTATTTGCGAACAAGTCTTATGAATTATTTCGTAATCGAACCATTTCATCTTATGCTTAAAATCACTAATCCTGACAGTCCTAATCAGAATAATGAGATAAGCTTATCAAAATATTGTATTGTCGGTGGTCGTTGATAAGTCTACAACATTTGAAGTAAATCTGATCGCTTAAAGTGGGGCAAAATTGAGCCCCAACGAGTCAGTTACATACATACAAACAAACAAACAAACAAACAAACAAACATACAGGTGAAACTAATAAAAGCGTGTTAAAAAAGCATTGGCATGTGCCGTCAGCCAAAAAGAGAGCGTTAATATTTCTTAATACAAAGTATGAATTTATTATTTTTATTGTACTATTTTTGTACATAGAATGTCAGTTTATTAGACTTAACCATTCTTCCGTCAATTGCATTGAATTTTTTGTGAACAACAACAAAAACTTTAAGGCACTACCACCAATTGTTTTTTTTTTTTTATGAATTAATTTAACGCAAAGTTTACATTAATAACAAATAGATAAACTAATACAAAAAATATAAAAAGGAATTATTTGATTATAAAATTAAAGGCAGGATCCTTTAATTCGTTTATTCGTTTATGATTTGATTTCGATATTTATAGGCAGTTTTGATGTAGAAGTAAAGAAGTGTCCAATTATCGCCATTAAGATAGGACAGATGCCAATGAAATGACATAATATGTCTTCTCTAGTTCTCATATTGCACAAGGTACATTCCGTATTTTGTTCACTTATGTAGTGTACGTAATTAAGTCTGAGGAGTTCGCCTCTCGCTTTAAAGATAGTACTAATAACATCTAGACTATTGTGGTCATTAAAGTAGTTGTTTTCTCCCGGGAAATGGTTTAAAAACTTATATGAGCTTCTTGTTTGACTTTGTTGACATTGTTCGATGAAAGCATTTCTAGCTGAGTCTTCAATTTTACTTCAAAGAGTTTGCAGGTTTATTCTTAAATAGTCTTCATTTTCTACTTGGAGTGGTACATCATGCTCGAGGCTCAGTCTTCTCCATTCCGAAAAAAATTGTTCATTTCTGTTTTTGAGATGCAAAGCGATTTTATTTGTGAGGCGATGATTAGGGTGTTTCAAGGTCTTTATTATGTATGAGAAGTTTAAATCAAGAGTGTACAAATACAGTGGAGGTAGACCAGTTTCAAGGTGTATTTTCTGGAAGTCTGAATATTCTTTTTAAGAAAAATCATAAGAGTTTTTCTACTTCTTCAAGCTCGAGAATACCCCAAACTTGTGCCGCATAACACATAATTGATCTGACTACTGCATCAAAAATTCTGTATTTTGCACTTGAAGCTATATTTCGATTGCAGAATACTGTTTTCCAATTTCAATTTATCGCGCGTTTGGATTCTTTAAGTTTTTCTTGTAAATGCTTTTTGAATGATCACGTTTAAGTAATCCAAACACCGAGGTATTTATATTCCTTAACAGTTTGCAGTTTAACAGTTTGCAAGACGACCCGCCCCGTTTCGAAACACCATTATTTTTGATTTAGCTGTATTTATTTGTAGGTTCCACAGTTTGCAGTAGCAATAAAGTTTATTTATCATTATCTGGAGCATGTTGGGAGATTCTGAGAGAACTACAATGTCATCAGCGTAGAGCAATACTTTTAAGGACATTCCATCAAAAAAAACTCCTCCCGGAAGAACCGTAACCAGATCGTCTAAATAAATTGAGAAGAGAAGTGGACTCAAGAGACATCCCTGCTTTACACCAGTTGTTGGTTTGAACCAATTTGAAAGAATATTTCCATCCCAAACAGCCGACTTATTTTCTTCTTGAAAGATTCTTAACATTTTTGTTGCGACTCCAAGGTTGCTTAGTTTGAGAAATAGAGATCTTCTGTCTGTGCAATCGAAAGCTGCCTTGAAGTCTACGAAGAATGCATACAATTTTTTTCCTTTTTCCACATACATACGAGCAATACTTGTTAGAGAAAAGATAATATTATCTACTGTTGAGTACCCCTTGCGGAAACCGGCTTGAAATTTGCTTAACAGGTCATTTTCGTTTATCCAGTCTGTTAAACGTTGTAGTAAGATGCCTGTGAAGATTTTCGTGACAGTGTTTAAAAACGATATACCTCTGTATTTACTGGGTTTTTTTGGATCTCTTTTTTTTTAAATCGATAGTATTACACTTTTCTTAAGACTGTCAGGGACTTCTCCCGTGGACCATATAAAATTGAATGTCGATGTTAGTTTTACTAAAAAATCTGTTGAAGCTTTCTTGAAGAACTCATACGAGATGCGATCTTCACCAGGGGCTTTATTCAATCCACATCGGTGTATGACACTTGTAACATCTTCGAGCAGTATAGATCGGTCTAAGGAAATGTCCTGTTGATATGGGAGTGCATATTCCATGGGGTTTGGGTTTGGTGGCGGATTTAGTAGTTTTTCGAAAAGTGTAGCTAACTCTACAGCTTCCACTTTGATATTTTGCGTGAACGAGGCTCCATTTAGCACTTTGGCAGTTTTCCAGAAGGAACGACTGTTTTTGATGTTAACCAGGGCTGAAGATAAACTTTGTGAATAACGCTTTTGTTTTTGAGCGCATAAAATCTTATAGTTTTTGTTAGCCTCGCGATACATGATTTTAGCGTGATTGGAATTGCATCTTCTTAACAGGTGGGGAAAGGCAAATGATTTTTTCCTTACAGATTCGCATTCCCAATCATATCATACCATGGTTGCTTGACTATGTTTGCTGTTTTTTTCTGCAAAGGCTTCGATGATTCCATGATACACAAAGTAAGAATATCTGTGCCCAATATAGACTGAAGGTCAGTTTCGTTTATAAGGCTAACATTGTGGTTTAGATTTGCTGTATACCTCTGTAAATCTCTTTCATACCACCATAGTTTAGGTAATAAATACTGTTAAGATAAGCTCATTCACTATAAAGTCGGCAATATATGTTAGCCACATTCCCTTTGCAAGACAATAATCGATCGTTGAGCAAGCAGTACCCCTGATAAATGTGAAATTACCATTTGTATCGCCGTTTGTTCGTCCATTTAGTAACGTTAAGCCGATGGATTCACACATTTCAACTAGTTTCTTTCCATTTCCATCCAAGACTTCATCTGTTGCACATCTTACATTTTTTATTGATTCAGTCAAAAATTCAGGATCTTCATTCAGTATTTGTGAATTTTCAACTCTCCCGTTAAAATCGCCAATAATCATAAGGTCTTCTTTTTCGAATTCTAAGAGAAAATTGTATAAACTGTTAAAGTCTTGCGTCCATTTGTTGCAGTATATATAGACTGGTATTATATATATTTTCGTCTGTTCGATAGTTATTTCTATCAAATCTCTTTGAAGTATTTGGACATATGTAACTACAATCAATGCCTAAATCCTTTTTTATTCCAAAAAGACTTCCTCCGCTAGCTCTTCCTTGTGTGGACGTCTTAGTTGCTTGTATCCATAATAGTTTGTGATTAATGAAGAAGTTTTCGAATCTATCCATACCCTTATCAATAAAAGTTTCAAAAAGAACAAAGATATCGAACTTATTTATAAATTTAAAAAAATCGTTGAAAAGAAGCTTATTTCCTAGCCCTGCTATATTAAAAGAGGTAATACTTAAAGAAAAGTTACTTAAATTATTTCTTTTTTTATTAACATTAAACTTAAAACGACTGACGGCATTATTACTAAAAGCGCTGAATGCGTTCATTTCGATTCACAGATTGAGAGCCACTGGCTACTGCGTCATGGGATGACGTTTCATCACTGACATTTAACAACTGCTCCATGAGTGACATTCCACCTTCCTCATCACACGAAAGATTGTTGTTTATGTCGAAATAAAATATTTTGTCTTGGATTTTAAGAGTTTCTCCCCGTAAATAAATTTTAACTCTCGGGTTTTTTGACGTTATTTCATCTCTTAGTTTGATTACACGTCTTCGTCTCTCACGTGCCGCTGTTGGATAATCTTTATGTACCGAAATGCCAGTGCCTCTGAGTCTTACTGCAGATTGCAAAATCCGGCCGACATCTTCGCGATTGTGCAGCTCCACAATTATATTTTCCACCTTAGGGCTTAGGGATTTGATTAATCTTGCCAAAGAAATGGCAGCAGTATTTTGTGTGTCTAGCAAGTCGAGGCATAAAGATTTTGCTTTATCAGTAGCTACTTTACGTTTATTGCTGGGACGTGAAAGATTATATTCTTTTCGTTTGCTTTTTTTGACAGCCACTCGACGTGTCTTTCTAGCGATATGCAGCGAGACTCCATTTTTTGTAGTTGATCTTGTAGAGAGATTTTTTTGTTGAAGTTTGTGTATTTCCTCACCGCTGCCCTCTAAATCGGATTTGGTGGCCAAATCTTTAAGTTTTTCATCTAGTAAAGATGACTGAGCCCATTATTAAAGATTTTAGGGCAGTAACTGACATGTTACCGACGGACGATTTACTTTCTTGGATTGAAGTCATTTTATGAGGTGGGAATTCCGGAGAAATCTCTTCTAGGGGACGTTTTGGGGGCGGAGGTGGTGACGATGTTGTGAGGGTAGTGTTCTCTTCGTTTCCTTTGTTAGGTGGGGTTCGTTGCATTTCAATATTTTTGGTTTTTTTGGTAAAATTAAATGCAATATCCTAGTGTTTTTGGACTCACCCTTGTAATTTTATGTAAAAGTCGAACTTTGATGCATTTTTGGATAGTTTATTTAGGCTTTTTGAGCGTCTTTTTTTAAATTATTTCAGGAGCTCTACGTTGAACACAACCGGTCTACTCACGCACACACTCTCTTCCTGATAGACCTATATATTCGAGGCACTCTGAAGCTGGTTGAAATATCCCCAGCTCAGCACGCCTACACAAAGGGGAAGAGTGTAGAAACGGCTCTTCACTGCGCCGTTAGCACGATTGAAAAAACACTAAGCGACAAAGAATATACCCTCGCTGCGTTTCTCGATATTGAAGGTGCCTTCAATAACGTGAATAATGAAGCAGTAAAAACAGCCCTGGTAGACAATAAGGTCGATAAATCTATAATAGATTGGGTTATGTGCATGTTAAAAACAGACAAATTAACTCGGAACTAGCAGGTATAAAGATGAGAGTAATCACATCTAGAGGTACCCCACACGGAGGAGTCCTGTCACCACTTCTTTGGGTGCTAGTTATGAACACACTGTGGAGTAAAGGTTGTAGCCTACGCCGACGAACTTGCGTTATTGGCGACAGGAAAATTCTTATCCACTATCAGTGAACAGATTGAATATGGCCTTTCTAAGGTTAATAGATGGACTAAGAAATGTGGATTGATGGTAAACCCGTCAAAAACAGAACTAGTCCTTTTCACAAATAAAATATAAATACCAAGCCAGAATTCTTCAATCGAAGGCACACCTCTGAAGATTTCAGATAAAGCGAAGTATCTTGGTGTGATTCTAGATAGGAAACTAAACTGGAGTCTTAATACTAAGGAACGAGTCAAAAAAGGAATGATTGCATTCTATATTCTTGTAACAGAATCTTTGGGAAATCCTGTGGACCGAGTCCAAAAATTATCAGGTAGATGTATTTGGCAATAATTAGACCAATACTAACTTATGGTAATCTGGTCTGGTGGAATGCAATTGAAAAAAGCACTAACCTCAAAACTCTGACAAAAGTACAGAGACTTGCGTGCATTGGGATTACAGGGACCATGAAATCTACTCCAACTGCAGTGTTGGAAGCGATACTCAACCTGAAACCCCTAGACCTCTTCGTACAGGAATCCACAGCATATAGCGCCTTACGGCTAAACCAGACTAATTCCTGGAAAAACAGCACTAAAGGACATGCTCAGATTCTTCACAAATATTCGAGTGATAGTATCATCACAGACTATAAAACACCCGAATTTGACTTTCATAAACCATTCCAACCTGCTTTTCCAGGCAGTGAAGAATGGTTGAACAATGAACCCTACACCAGTGAATCTGCAATAGCAATATATACAGATGGCTCCAAAATGGACGCGGGTGTTGGAGCAGGCTTCTTCTCAGAACCTCTTGAGCTAAACAACTCACTTAGGCTCCCAAATTATAGTAGTGTCTTCCAAGCGGAGGTCATGGCAGTGACAACAGCTGCTAGACAGGTATCAATGATGGCGATACCACGGGCTGATATCATCTTTTACATTGATAGCCAAGCGGCAATAAAAGCGATTTCTGCCAATGTTATTCAGTCGAATCTTGTGTCTTGCTGCGGCGAAGAGCTCTGGGTTCTTGGCACGCAACATAATATTAGACTCTGCTGGGTCCCGGGCCACAGCGAGATACCGGGTAACGAAAAAGCCGATGAGTTGGCAAGGCAGGGATCAGCGCTTGACGCCAGTCAAGCAGAGCTAGTCAACATCCCACCCTGCAACATTAAAAAGAAAATTTCAGATTTAATTCTAGAGAAATCCAATGAAAGGTGGAGTATACTTGACACCTGTGATACTACTAGGAAAATATGGCCCTGCTTTAATAAGCAGAAGACGGACAAAATTATGCAATTTAGTAAGAAATCCCTTCGCTCTCTTACGAGCATAATCACCGGACATTATTTACTGAAATATCATAAATTCAAAATGAAACTCAGTACAGATGACTTATGCAGGGGATGTGGTGACGAGGAGGTGCACGAAGATGCATTGCATTTTCTCTATCACTGCCCCGCGCTCTGTCACCAAAGAAGGAAATTTCTTGGTAGATACTTCTTCGATAATCTCGAAGATCTATCCAATACATCAGAAATCCGCATATTGACCTTCATCAATGCCTCTAAATGGCTTAATTGACCATATAACACATAGGTTTTTATCAGGAAAAGAGTGATTGCACTCAAGGGTAACACAATGGATCTACATTGATCTAAGTGTGACGATAGCTACATCAATTGTCAGCCCATTAACCTAACCTAACCACATGTATAGAATAAAAATTTAGAAATAATTTGTGAGAAAAACTGAAAAATTGGTATAAAAAATTGAAAACTAGCATAAAAATTTGAAAAGTTTTGAAAAATAATTGATAAACAGAAAAAAATGTAGAAAGAATTGAGAAATTTAGAAAAAAATTTTGTTCACTTTTTTTCAAAAATGTGAATTTTTTTCAATCAATTCATAATCGAGTTCTTAAAATTTGAAGTTGTCAGGTCATTTAGTTTTCGGAAATAAAATACAAATTGTGAAAATATTTTTTTTCCTTCGAATAACTTGGAAATCATAAAATTGAATAAAATATTTTTTTTTTAATTTTTTGTCAAATTTGAAATAGATATACTTTCTGGACCAACATTTCAAATAAGCACCATTTGGATATAGCAAATGAAAAAAGATTTTTTGAAATGAAAATGTGTCTTAAGCAACACTGACAAAAGTATTGTACGATTTTCTTTAAAATTTTCTTTAAAATTAAAACAAAAATTACTACAATGTCCCACAGGTAGTAATTTTTTTTTTTGGTCATTTATAAAAAAAAAAACATAAGGAATATAACATCTTCCTCGGTCCCAACACTCGTTGTCAATGACACTCCTTTCTTTTGCAATTGAAATAAAGTATGAAACGAATTCATAAATATTTTATTAATTTTTTTCAAATTTCACGTAGATTTAAGATTACGTGATATTTTGAAATTTACTTTTAACTTTTGATAGTTCTTAAACAGCAAAACATCGAGTGTAGCTTCGGCTGTGTGGCACGTAGCGACCGACGACGTCCTGTTGAAACCAAATGTTGCCAATATCCTCCTCTATAATTTTTGTGAACAAAAATGCATGCAACATGGCCCGATAACGATCGATGCGTGAAGCGGAAGGATAAAACTAACTATCTGTCAAATCAGACATGAGCTAAGTGTTACCATTCACGAAATAAGCACTAGTTGAAAAAAAACGTTAGGTGGCGGACTCTTTATAACCTTTTGAGAAAAGGGGTACAGTTTGTCCGTATGGGGTCGGGACTATTTGTGTCATTTGGTGAACGAGGAAGAAAAACCCATATATTTTGCGTCTGGTATATTTTTGTCATCGGAACGAAACTATTCTCAGCATCATCGTGAAGCTCTAGCTATAATTTTTGCTGTGAAAAATATCATCATTATTTGTATGGCCAGGAATTCACCATCTGTTCCAATCATCGGGCTCTAAAAGAAATTTTTCATCCCCATGAAGGGAATTCAGCGGTCGCTGCAGCGCGATTGCAAAGATGGGCAATAATTTTATCGCGTGGATTGTCTCTCTGGGTTACATTTATAGTATTGAAGATATTCCCATAAATTATTTTCAAGTTGAAGACAACTTGGTAGACAATGCAAAAGTTCGCGAATGTATTCAAAACGATTCATTACTCAAAAAGTGTGATTGAATATTAAAATTCTGGTTGGCCAGATAATATAAGTAGTGAGTTGAAACCATTTTTTAGGATTAGAGCGACTTTTTCCATTGAAGATAATTTAGTTGTGTATGAACATAAAGTAGTAGTTCCCATGACCCTTCATCTTGAAGTTCTTAATTTACTTCATAAGAACCATTCGGGGTGGTACGGATGAAAATGTTAGCGCGTTCTTTTGTGTGATGGCTTTTTATGGACAGCGACATTAATTTATTTGCAAAACATTGCCAAAATTACGATAAGTCTCAGAACGTCCCATGTGAAAAAAAATGATATCAAATGGAATACGGAAACGTTTCCTTTTGAACGAACGCATTTGGATTTTTTTCATTTTGGGGCCAAATTTTTTTTTATAGCACCAGTTCACTAAATTTTGTGATGTTAGAAGTTGTCTAATACCAATGTTCTGTCTTTATTTAAAGAATTATCGAATTTATTTCTTTATTTGGTTTTCCAGGGTGCATTGTATCGGACAATGGTCCACCTTTTAATTCTAGTGTTTTTATAAAGTTTTGTAGTTGCAGAGGCATTTAAGTCATGAAATCTCCTCTTTACCATACGCAATCGAACGGGTTGGCTAAAAGAGGGGTTCAAAAAGTAAAGTCGGTACTGAAAAAATTGTGCTTGGAAGAAAACAATACCATGTCCTTAATTGAAAAAGTAAATGAGTTTTTATTTAACTATCGGAATGCTATCGGAATAACTATCTCCTTCCAAAATGTTATTTAGTTATAAATCTAGAATTTTGTTAAATAGTGTTATGCCTAATGAGAAATGTTCACAAGAAAATGTAAAAAATAATAATGTTTTAAAAAGGAATGAAGTAAAACGTTGTAGGTAAAGTTGAAAAAATGAAATGTGATGAAATGAAAAATGTCGATGAAAAAATTAATTCTAAAATAGTAAGACCTAAATTTAAAGTGGGAGAAGATATTACGTGTATAGAAATCATTATGTAAATATGATCAAGTGGATTCCTGCTAAAGTTTTTAAAGTAATGAGTAAATTAACTTATATTATCAGAGTCAATAAAGTAGAACGTTTTGTTCATAAAAATCAAATTCGTAAATGAAATATATCTGATAAATTGTACATCCGGATTAAAAATTTGGAATTAAATAATAAGTTGAAAATGTTAAATAACCAAGATAAACCAAAAGAAAATCAAAAGAAAAGAAAATGAATAGTAAAAGTATTTACATATTATATTATTAAAATGTTATTTTAGTGGAGTTAGATGTTACATATTAATTGAAGTAATATGAACAAGATTTTTAAATTTTCTATTTCTATTTTAGCACCTTAAGTCCATACACATAATTATATTTTATATTTACTCTATATTTAGCATCACACCATTCATTCACCGGTTAGACTTTTATTCTCTTTATGTTATATATACTTATATACCTAAAACTGAAGCTATACCTATGTTTGAATTAAGTGCTCTTTCTTACTGCAACCAACGAACATACAACACCTTAATAAAGTTGTATCTAATTTATTTAATCAGTAAAAAGCAGAAGTGTTTTAGTTTCTTATTAATGTTGTTAAGAACATTAAATTAAACTATAGCAACATATTTCTTTTTTCTTCTGCAAACCTTTCAAACTCACTGATGAGATCTCTTGCATCAATTTAGTTTTGATAGTATCACCTGTCAATTTGTTTCGCTACCATACAATTTGGTTGAAACCGATCCGAAAGAGAAAAAAAAAAATTGCCAACCAATTATCGTCGACTTTGAATCCTATGGCACTCAAGCGTTGAGCCACCGCAAAGATTGTTGAAACATAGGTTAGGTATCCATAGAGTTTGGTTACAGTTAGTTGTTTAACAAGAAGTGTGATTGTATTTATTCGTTCAATTGATGCCAAAAAACTCTTCTCGCTTGGCATATTTCGCTTAATCACAATTGATAGGATAACAACAAAATTATTATTTCAGAAACAATCCACAAATCTCGCTTCTTTAGAATTTGTCTGGGCCCGTAACTAGTAGTAGTAGAGCTACGTATTTTCCAGAAGATTTGAAACTCGGAAATGAAATCTAAATGTGAACAGTTTGAATAAATTTAACATTACAAAGATAAAATATTTTAATAAATTGATAACAATATTTTTGAGTGCCGAAGGTTTTTTGCAGTTCTGCGAATTGTTTAAATCAGTTCTATACCCTGAAAAAAAAATTGAAAACTATCTTCTCTTTTGGGTAACTTCAAGAGATTTCACTATTTTTGAAATATTACCTATAGAATCTTATGTTCGGTTGCACCAATATACATACTGTAATATTCTGCTAAGGGTTCGTAATAAAAACTTATTTACTTTATTTCTTAACTTCTTCTTATTACATTTAAAATATAACACACTATACTTCAATTGAAATCACTTTTATTAATCACTGGCACAACAGTATGCACCACTTTACACGAACTTTATTCTTTCACTTTCAAAAATAAACTGTCCAATCGGTAGCGCCATCAACCTTATATAGGGAAATATCTGGTTCTGGTCTAATCTCGAAAACAATCGAAATCTTTAGAACCAGTATCTCGATCTTTCTATTCTGACAGATAGATGGAATACTTCCCCTTCGGGCTTCGACATTTACCAATGTTCGAAAAAGCTCATTCAAAGCTCATAGCAGGTTGTTTTAAATCGCAAAGGTACTATATGGCGCTGTCATCGCATTCGAGAATCGATATAGTTCGAATGTAAAAGTCGTTATATTATGATTCAAAAGTAGTTAACTAATCTTCGTTACATTGCCTCCCTCTTAGAATTGATCATCCCGAACAATTTCATCACCTCTTTAACCGTTATATCAATGTAACCGGTCAGCGTGAACTACGTTTAGTTTGCCTCTTACGCCTCTTTGTATACGGTAAACCACATCATTGATTCTTTTCACCACAGTATATGGGCCCTCCCAGTTTTGTTGGAGTTTTGGTGATAGCCCCTTTTGTCGATGAGGATTGTAAAACCACACAAGGTCTCCTTCTTGAAATCCCGTTGCTGTCGCTCTCGCGACCTTGTTCATTTATGAATGTCAATGAGCCTTTCCTTTAGGTCATCCGCATATATTATTCCTCTGCTCCCTGTGACTCATTTGGATGACAACCAAATTTCACTTCACTTGGCAGCCGTATAGTTGATCCGAACAGGATTTCCGATGGTGTTTTTCCTGTTGAGCTATGGGTTGCACTTCGATATGCCATAAGGAACAATGGGATATGTCGGTCCCAGTCTCGTTGGTAGTCGCCGACAACCTTAAACAGATGTTCTTCAAGGGTTCTGTTGAATCGTTCAACCATCCCATCAGATTTTGGATGGAGCGGCGTTGTTCTTGTATTTTTAATGGCAAGGAGCGAGCAAACTTCTTGAAAGACTTTAGATTCGAAGTTCCTTCCTTGGTCAGAATGAAGCTCCATGGGAACACCGAACCTGCTCACCCAATTGAAGACAATTTGATCCACAACTGTTTTGGTTTCTTGGTTTGGGATGGCAAATGCTTCAGGCCACTTGCTGAAATAGTCCATGACTACAAGGATGTATCGGTTTCCAATGTTAGTTTGAGGAAAAGGACCCGTGACATCTATTGCAATTCTCTCAAAAGGTGTGCCCACATTATACTGCTGCATTTTACTTTGAATTTTTCTACCTGGTCCCTTGCTAGCAGCACAAGTATCACATTTTCGGCACCATCTTTCGACGTGCATGTAGCCAGTAGAATCGTTGTCGTACCTTTTTCAGCGTCTTATTCACTCCCAAATGACTTCCAGAAGTTCCATCATGCATCTCTTGAAGTACGTCGTTAACCTTTGACCGAGGTACGACTAGCTGTATCACATAAGATTTACCGTCTGCGGATTCCCACTTACGCCTTAATACCCCTTCTTGCACATGAAGCGAGTCCCATTGTGCCCAATATGCTTTGAGAGCCGGACTTCGGTAGGAGATATCACACCATTCTGGTTTCTCTTGGTGTTCTTTCCAGGCAAGAATGGGTTCGATATCCGGATCTTCTTATTGGGCCGTTCTGAGTTCTTCGTTGTTCCAACCGTAAATGGGATCAGCTCTTGTTCGTTGAACGATGACCATTTCCTTTTCTTCTTGGCGTGTGCAATGCTTACAGTCTGGTTTACACGGTCGCGGGGATAGAGCGTCTGCGTTTGAATGCAACTTTCCTCTTCGATGTTGAATCTCATAGTCATACGTCTGCAACCTTTCGATCCATCTTGCTACTTGACCTTCTGGATTTTTGAAGTTTAAAAGCCAATTGAGCGCACCATGATCTGTTCGAAGAAGGAACTTCTGTCCATAGATGTACTTATGGTAGTGCTTTGTTGCCAATATCAGGGCGAGAAGTTCCCTCCTTGTAACGCAATAATTCCTTTCTGGCTTCGAGAGTACCTTGCTGTAGTAGGCGACAACTTTTTCCTCTCCGTCATGTACTTGCGATAGTAGAGCTCCAATTCCAACGTTACTTGCATCAGCGTCGATGATGAAAGGTTTTCCTGGAGTTGGATATGCCAGTACAGGTGCATTACATAAACGCAGTTTCAGTTCTTGAAAGCTTTTCTCGCACTCACCTGATCATTTGAACGGCTTCCCCTTTTCAGTAAGGTGATGCAAGCTTTTGGCGATCTTAGCAAAATCCTTCACGAAACGCCGATAATATGTGGCCAGACCAAGAAAGCTCCGGAGTTGATGTTTGTCCTGAGGCGTTGGCCAATTCTTTACAGTGTCAACTTTCTCAGGATCAGTTTTTACTCCTTGGGATGAGATGATATGTCCCAAATATTTAACTTCGGTCTTGAAAAACGAACATTTCTTAGGATTTAACTTTAGATGTGCCTTTCGAAGCCTCTGGAATACAGCTTTAAGGTTTTTACAATGTTCGTCAAATGTTTTTCCGTACACGATGACATCGTCCAGGTAGACCAGGCAAGATTTCCAGGTTAGTCCATGTAGAACGCACTCCATCAAACGCTCAAAAGTTGCTGGAGCGTTGCATAGTCCGAATGGCATCACATTAAACTGCCACAGACCGTTTCCTGTGGAGAACGCCGTCTTTTCCCGATCTTCTGGGTGAATTTCGACTTGCCAATAACCGCTCTTCAAATCCAAAGTTGAAAACCATTGGGCTCCTTCCATCGCGTCTAAGGTGTCACTGATTCTAGGAAGAGGGTAGCTATTTTTCTTTGTCACGTCGTTCAGTCTTCAGTAGTCTACACAAAATCGAGTGCTTCCTTCCTTCTTTTTGACAAGAACGACTCGTGATGCCCAAGGGCTTTTGGAATTTTCGATTACCCCACCTTTCTTCATTGTCGATATCATTTCTTCAACTCCAGTTTGTTTTGCTAGAGGAAGACGTCTTGCTGGTTGGCGAATTGGTCTTGCATCTCCTGTATCTATTCGATGCCGTACTAGTTGTGTTCGACCATATTGTCCGTTGGGTGAAGAGAATATATCAGCATACTCATGAAGAAGATCTCCAGCAACATTAAACCGATGTTGACTCAGACTTGATGACTTCAGAATTTGGTATTTTAATCTGTCAAAGCTCAGGGGCTTCTTTGTTTCCGCTTCGGTGATCTTAGTAATCGCCGATACAGGTTCACATTGCCCAACTACTTCTCCCTTCTTGAGCTTAATTTCGTACGGTTTGATGTTCAGTATCCGTACAGGCACCATGTTGTTCTTTGGTGCCACCAGAGTCTTCCCTACCATGATGTTTTGGGAACGTTGTTTTGCATCTGCTTCCACCATGAGGTACAGATGGCTTCCAAAGTCACCCTTTAGTTTCGTCCATACGACTATTTCCGAAGAAGCAGGCAAGCAAATGTCTTCTTTGATGACGGTCCCGATAGTTGTTGAGTTTTCGTTGCCATAGACCATCGGAATCTCCACATTTTGGTACTTAAGAACTTGTTTACCGATATCCAAAATTATTCCATGCTCCTTCATGAAGTCGATTCCAACGATGCACTAGTCACATATATCCGCTACCAGGAATAGGTGCGAAAACTCTAGTTCTGCCAAACGGATCATAAGACGAACCTCACCATACACTTTTGCTGCCTCTTCTGTGGCGGTCTTCAGACGGTAGCTATTGGTGTTGTGTAGCGAAGACATCTTGACCAAGTCTCTTCGTACAATGGAGGCGGTGGCACCGGTGTCGATTGTAGCCACGTGTTTCTTATTGTTTATTATTGCCTCCACTGTCAGACTTTTGTTGTCTCGTTTAGTCTGTGAGACTTGGATAGTGTTTCTGGGGCCATCGATACCAGAAACCAGCTTCTGCCCCTCGAAGTTGGTTGTTACTCGTTTCCCAAGTTGAGCAGGAGTGTTGGTACTATTGTTTGGTTGTTCTCGAGCGTTAGTTCTGCTTCCACAATGTTGGCATGCAGCTCTTCTCGGTGCTAATCTGCACTGCTGCTGGAGATGTCCGGTTTTGTTACAATTCCAGCATCGAGCAAGTCCTTCACGCTGGCTTTGGAATGCGATTTTCTGACAAGAGCATTCTTCAACTTCGACTTCTCTGACTCGATGAATTCCTTGGGAAGCTTGTTCTGCCGCTTCCATAGTCAGAGCAAACGCTAAAGCTTCAGGAAGCGTACGTTTTCCAGCAGTTCTAATTGCTCGCTGTAAGTTGATGCCAGATACAGCACGAATGAAGGCTTCTGTTACAAGTTGGCTGACGATTTCATCCCCAGCAGCGGGATATGGAGGTGCGCCAACCGTTCAATATCAGCTTGAAGTTGCTGCAGAGTTTTTCCTCTTTTCTGGACTCTAGTATTCAGTTGGACGCGGAAGACTTCTTGCATATGGCCATCTCCAAAGCGTTTGTCTATGGCCTGAACAAGAGCACTGAAGTTACCATTCTTATCTGCTGGAATGGTTTGCAGCAGTTCAGCAGCAGATCCTCTGAGGGCAACCGTCAGAGCTATAAATTTGTCTTCTTCATCCCAGCCATTTGTCGCTGCGGCTGCCTCAAACTGTTTTTTACAGATCGACCAAGAAGTTTGCCCGTCAAAAGTCGGTGGATGTATTTCCTTCTTCCTTGGGTAATCGCCAATACTTTCCCTAATCTTAATTTTTCGAACTTTGTCTAATTCGTCGGTTATGATTTGTATTTTGCCTTCGAATTTTTCTTGAACACTCTCGATCTTTGCGTCTACTTTTGAAAATTGTTTTTCGACGCAATCAAAACGTCCATCAATAGTAGCGAACTTGTTCTCAAAGGCATCAAGCCTACCTTTGATGAGAGTCTTCTGTTCTTCTAGAAGGTTCTTTTGTTGTTTTTCCATTTGTTCGAGAAGGTTCTACTGTTCACACTTTTGTTGTTTTTCCATTTGTTCGAAAAGATTCTTTTGTTGTTTTTCCATTTGTTCCAGTTGGTTCTTTTGTTCTGTACGTTGTTCTTCGAGCTTGCCAATGAGAAGTGCCATCATTGCCGACAAGTCGACACCAGTACTTACTTGTTCTTCGGGCATTTCTTTTTCGAATAAGAATGTGTTTGGGTCTTCTCCGCGTTGACTTAAATCCTCTTGCAGACGAATTATGAGGTCAGCTTTTCTTCCAGCAGTAGGAAGGCCTCGTTTATTCAGCTCTGTCTTAAGTTCAACATAATTCAATTCAATCACTGTCTTACCCATTTTCCTTTTATTTTTCTTCTCACAGTCACTTTTTGGCTTTGTTTTATCAAAACACACACACGTAGGTATATTTTTTTTTTTTTTTTATCACCACAAATTATCTGAATGGACATACAACATAAGTTTTTATTCCACTTCTAACACTAAAGTAATATTCTGCTAAGGGTTCGCAATAAAAACTTATTTACTTTATTTCTTAACTTCTTCCTTTTACATTTAAAATAAAACACACTTTACTTCAATTGAAATCACTTTTATTAATCACTGGCACGACACTTTACACGAACTTTATTCTTTCACTTTCAAAATAAACTGTGTCCAATCGGTAGCGCCATCAACCTTATACATCTGGTTCTGGTCTAATCTCGAAAGCAATAGAAATCTTTAGAACCTGTATCCTTTGTATACAAAGCTGTATCTCGATCTTTCTATTCTGACAGATAGATGAATAATTCCCCTTCGGGCTTCGACATTTACCAGTGTTCAAAAAAGCTCATTCAAAGCTCATAGCAGGTTGTTTTAAATCGCAAAGTTACTAGATGGCGCTGTCATCGCATTCGAGAATCGATATAGTTCGAATGTAATATTCGTTATATTATGATTCAAAAGTAGTTAACTAATCTTCGTTACAATACATATAATAGATTTTTTAATTAAAGTATTAGGTATGGAACCAACACCAATTTAAGTTTTAAAAGCCTATTAAATAATTAAAGCTAATTTTTTTTAGCTTAAATAAATATTAAAAATTTTTTAATGGAGTACTTAAAACGTTGAATTTTATATCTCAGCAGCAGTAAAAGTAAAGTAAAGCATTACAGATATGTATACAACAATCATTTCTTTAAGCAAATCAAATCCGTTTGTACCTATGTATATGGAAACCTTCACTGGATAAAATAGTCACTTGGCTTATCTTAAGCATTCAACGTTTTAAAAGATGTTTTGAATTTGATCAACTCAAAAAGATTGTTATAAGCTAAATTGGGCCCGTAACCTCTAGGTACTTATATTATTTATGATTTTGAAAATTAAACTTGAATGTACGAGTATATACATAATTAAAATTATTTACGCACTTTTCCATTTGCGTATAGTTGTGATGTACGAATTTTGTTGTTGCTGAAAACCCACTTGCAATGTCATCATCAGATATTTCCATTTTGACCTTTCGGAATGAGTCTGCAAAAGTAATTCCAGTTTTTTTTATTAGAAAAAATAATAATTCATGTGCGTTGTTTTTGATTATTTGTGTAGATCTTAATACTATTGAAATAAGTTATGGTACAAATGCATATTTTTGGTTTGGAAGCAAAAGCATGGGGATTTTACTCCAGTCAAAGCGTCGCTCGTGAAAACGTTATAAGTTTATAACCTTGCTGTTTTTATGGATCGAAAGGGGCTTATCTGGTAGGGTTAGATACATCTGATACCACGTGAAAACTTTTTTTTACCGAAATTATTGTTTAAATATTTTAAACAATAATTTCGGTTAAAAAAAACAAAATTTTTTTTTTTGCATTTTTTTGATGTTGAATGAAAAACCGAACATAAAACCATTGAATAAATATAAATAGAAGGCCTCACACAGAAAATCGCCACTATGGGTGGTCGATGCCGCCACCATCGCTTGAAAAAATATAATAGGTCTGGATATTCAATAAGAAAATTTTTCCTTAATTATAAATGAGTTGTGTATTCGAAAGGGATTTTTTCTCAATTTGAAAATTTTTTGTTTATCTACGTTTCTACGGCAACGATTGTTCTATTTGTTTTCTATTATTATTAGCCTCGTTGTATATGTATGTAAGTGTTTCCTGTCTGGATATTCAATAAGAAAATTTTTCCTTAATTATAAATGAGTTGTGTATTCGAAAGGGATTTTTTCTCAATTTGAAAATTTTTTGTTTATCTACGTTTCTACGGCAACGATTGTTCTATTTGTTTTCTATTATTATTAGCCTCGTTGTATATGTATGTAAGTGTTTCCTAAAGCCATAAAATACCGTATTGAGTTCATTGCTTTAACAATTAAGTTTCAATTTTGAGTTATAGTTATTTCCAACAAGTATCTGAATATAATGCATTATTTAAACGTTATTTTAACATTAGGTATTTTTCTGAGTAAAAGATGTAAGTATTCGATTTGCTTTAATCTCCTTGTTCGAAAAATAATCTACATCAAAAACTAGGTTTCTAAAAACATATTAACAAATCAAATAAACAAACAATCTTCAATTAATTTCTTATGTTCACATTTCAATAGGCAAAAATGTTTCTTACTTACCCGACAAAGAAATATCGACACATGAAACAAAATATAAAAACAACCCATACCCCTAAAGAAAACTACCTACACACATTTATAATGCATGAACCTATATTGAAATTTGAAAAAAAATCAAAACAAATCTAAATCTCTATGGATACGGAAAGGCACAAATATAAAAATACAATAAATAAATATCCCGTTGAAAATTGGTTTGTGTTCATGAAAACCCCACATCTTTTTTTTTTGTTTCTCAAATTTGCCACACGTAGTCGATGCCGCTTTGAGCTCTGAGGTGTCACTTCTATTTATATTTATTCAATGATAAAACTTTCTATTACTCACATCGTTGAATTTTTTTTTTTTGTTTAAAAAAATAAATACAGGGTTATATGTAGTTATTTTAACCAAAATTTTGATGTTTGAAATAAGGCGACGTGGTCATAAATGCACCAGTGGTGCAAAATGCACCACAGCTATATTCACCAAACGGGCAACTGTATTGGTGTACCTCTTTCAAATTTATCCGTTAATATCAGTAACAGCGGAAGAATTTAGTCTGGTTGTGTTTCTCTTTGGTGGTGCACGTGCGCGGAGTGTTTTATAAATTTGTTGTGAAAAAGAAAAAAAAACACGGTGAGTTTATTTTTTTAATATCTAAGTGAAAACAAAATATTTCTTTATTTAAAATCAATAGAATTGTTATTTGGACTTTTCTTTACATTTTAAAATACAAAGTTGGTAGTCTTGCTACTTTTGTTGTGAACTATTTTAATATGTTTCACAAATTTCACAGTGGTGCATAATGTACATACGCCTGGTGCATTTAGTACATGCCATGGTGCACCATTTGACATTTTTCGAAAAAGCATTTCTTACACAAAGTATTTAGATCATATCGAAAATTAAATAATGTACATATTTTCGTAACTAATCACTTAAAGATATATAAAAATAAAATTAATTTTGAAAAAGTAATGATGACCACGTCACCCTACACAATTTCGATATTATAAAGAGAAAAGCTATTTCGCAGATATTTTCCAATAGTTTGCATCCAGTGAAGCTTTGGAAACGGGATAATTTGGTTTACAAATGGACACACAGTAACATTTTTATCAGCTTAAAGTGCTCATTGTTTTCGTTTATCCGTCATTCCTAGCTAAGGTCAAATAATTAAAAAAAGTTGATTGATTTTTACACAGTTGGACTTTAGCTCTTTCAGCGATGATTTTTATATTTTTACGTGAATGTTACAATCTTTTGGTCTATAATGGAGAGTGGCGTTCAAGGTATAAGTTTAACAGGTTTAAAAACTATGTGTATCAACATTTTGTCTGTTACTACTTAAATTTTGCTAGGAATTAACGTAATTTATCTTTCTTATTGTAAAACTATTAGCTTTACGCCTCTCCACGTGATGATTCTTATATTTTTGATTTTGAAAATTATTGAAAATTTATTTTTAATACTGAATTCCATTTGCGAAAACTTGCGAAAGTATTTTCAATTAATATATTAAGGTATTCGAATCAATATAATAATATAATATAATAAAAGTTATAAAAAAATTATCTCTACCTTATAGTATTAATGTGTTTCTTACTAAACTTCACTGTGGCCGGTATAAAGAAATGCATTTTAAGTCAATTTACCAAAAAATTTCCCCTCCTGGCTAAACGGGGGGAGATAAAGCACCACTGCAATACGTTGGATGTGCAATATGTGGACCCAATCGCTCACATGAGGAAGGCATTCTAAATTTTTCCTCGAAATATGGATCTTCCATGTAAAAATTTATTCTTGAAAAGAATGTTCTGGGGAGTCTTGTTATGCCAACCCTAAGATCAAGGAACTCATCGTCCTCACGATTTAAATCCGCATCGCTTAAAACGATATTCATTGCTTACAATTGTTTCCACTTTTTCAACTAAAGTAAACTTGAGATGGATTCGTTGAAGCAAATTAAGATTTTTTTTGAGAGTTTTGATAAATTATGACAGTTACCCAATCATAGGGTTCCTTAAATATACGAAAATTTGTAATCTAAGTATATTGAACGAACTCACTGCTATACATTGAACTGCCATGAAATGTCAAATCATACATCCCTGCAACATTTATAAATATCATACATTCCTTCCAATGGAATCTGTGAAACAGAAAATTGTATGTGATGTATGATCGAAAAATTATTGTATGTTGTATGTGATGTAGGTATGTTACGAGTATGTATGTTATGTGAAACAGGCATGTGTACTTATAAAAATGATTAAGTACTATGGAGTATACTTATAAATGTACTTATAAAAATGATTAAGTACTATGGAGTATACTTATAAATGTACTTATAAAAATGATTAAGTACTATGGAGTATTTTTTTGTACTAAACAATTAAAACAAGAGACCAAGAATAAGAAAATCACTTTACTAAGACGAATTGTTGTCAATTTTTATAATTTAATATAAATGTTTCTCAAGAATTGCCTCCTCGACGGGTCTCCACCTTGACGTTGGTGAGGAGACTTACGCGCGATTCCTAAGGAGGTTCAGTTGCAGATACAAGCTCTCGAGCAGTCTCTCAGCCACCCACTTGGGTTATCAGCAAACTAAGAGAGGCCCAGCCCTATGAATTATGGAAGAATTAACAAAAAAGAATATAACCATAGCGGGGATATACGCTAAACGGTCGGTGGAGGTCACGGCCACCGGCTTTGGCTCTGCCTCTCGATCTCAATATCGTGAGGAGGAGTCGCCAGTGAATATGTTTCCATTATATATAAATTTATTATTATTTATAACAACCCACCTTATAATTTCGAAACGTTTCCTCTTTCCTCTTTTCTTTTTATTTTTCTTTTTTCTTTTTATTTCTGTTTTTAGTTTCGAAAAATTATAAGTGCAGAGATCCCAAAATGAACTCAAACAAGGTCAACAAAGTCAATAGCATGACAGAAGAAGAGGAAAATCTCCTACTGGATCCTTTCACCAACCTCGATATGGAGGACGGAGTTAGTGCGATCGATGTTGACGACGTAAGCGATGTCTGCTCAATCGCTAGCTCAAGCCTCTCGACGACATCAAGAGCCTCTAGGCGTTGCAAAATTACAAATTGCAAAAGAACTGTCAAGAGGCTTGGTAAACTCGAATGGGACCAGATGACAGACCAGGAAAGGAAGTGGCTACATAATGCTCGTGCCTTTCTGGAGAGGGAGCTGGGAAAAGATGGGCATTCTGCTAATCTAGCACCAAATCTCCTTCCTCCGACAGGTTCGAGCATCAAGCCCCTGATGGGCCCACCCGCCCCTATCGCTGGTTTAGTACAGAGTAAGGAAGGGTGCCCCCATCAAAGGCTGCGGTACCACTCCCCCTAGACGAACAGACACTAACTAAACGGACAAACATTGAGACGTCAACCAATCCTCCTGCCGTACCGGTGATCGCTCTGATATCAGTTGGTAAAGCAGAGGGGGAGGTTACTCTCAAAGAGGGTAGGGTTGATAAGGCTTGTGAAGGTAACCCCTCTGGCAACAATCCAGGAGTTAAACTGAACAAAACCCTCAACTCTGAACCCGCAAACCGCACGACTAATACAACGACCGACAGCTTTAAGACGGTTATAATGAACAGGACGAAAAAACGTAAAACCAAGACACTCAACGATAACGAAGTACGTCGACGACAAAAACGAAACGCTGAAAGGATTGTCCGACGCTTTGCTAACAGGACTCCCGAGTCCTTGACAGCAAAGGGGAAGGCAGCGCTGGATAAATCCAAACAGCGCCTACTGACTACTACAGGACAAGAACCGAACGCACCACCACCTCTTGATGATGGCGCTCCTTGCTCCTTCAAAAGGACAAGGAACGAACTTGCATCTCCGACTGACTCTTCACCTAACAAGGTAACGAAGAGGATAAAGATCTCCCGGGTAACCGTGAAGGGGAAACAAGTCGCAATAGCGGATTTTGGTAAACCTTCACGGAAACTGATTGAGGATGAATGGCAACTCCTGGAGCTCAGAATCCTAGAAGAAGTCAACGAGGCCATCGTCAAAAACAAGCCCCCTCCGCTTTTCGGCAACCTTACGACCGTTCATGGTTTCAAGGTGATGGATTACGCAAACGATGACACCTTCAAGTGGCTTCAGGAGTTCACTAGAACAACTGCAGCACCATGGCAAAATGCCGATCTTCGCCCTATCGAAATGAAGGATATAAAAAACCTGACAAGTCCAGTAGGCAGCTTACTAGTTAAAGGACCAACCCTTCCCAACGATCGACTTGAGATATATATTATATCTCTTAATAAAGATCTTCTCAGTCAAGAGTGGGAAGTGATAAGTTGCGAGAAGACCAGTGAAGGTACGAAAGTAATGGTGAGATTGAACCACAAATCTCTACCATTATTAAGGAAAGTGGACTTCAAAGTACGCGTCGGGATCACCAGATGCAAGCTTAGATTGAAAACAAATAAAAGAAAACAGGTTAGTAAGGCGATGAACAAATTTATTATGTAAATGGAATTGAAAATCTTACAATACAATCTTCATCATAGTAAAGCCGCCAGCGCAAACCTGGTCTACCTCATGGAGAGTAGACAATACGACGTGGCCCTGGTTCAAGAACCCTGGACAGTAGGTGGCATGATCAAGGGCCTAAGCTCCAAAGACCTCATACTGTACAAGTCAAATACTGACAGTCAAAATTGTAATCCAAGATCTTGTATAGTAGCCAGAAAACAGTTTAACCTTTTTCTTCTAACTACTTATAGCAACATCGACCAGACCGCGGTAATATTAGAACGCAATGAGCTCCCAACGCTCATTATAACCTCCACATACATGCCTTATGATGGAGAGGAAGGACCACCAGTAGAAAAAAAACCAGTAAGAAAAATTTTAATATTATTCTAGGTTGCGACTCCAATGCACACCATGTGCAATGGGGAAGCATCCCTTTAGAAATAATAGGCGAACAGACTGGCATATCTTCAATAGGGAAATTAGTAAAAACATAGTAACCGTTAATACAACTGCAATTCAGGGGCCAAACAGCTTAGAAAAAGCAACAGCAGATCTCACTGGGGCTCTGCAAAAAGCTTTCGAATTGAGTATTGAGTTGCCCCATTGTAAAGTTAACGAAGAAAAACAAGAAACCCTCCTGGTGGACATTAGAACTCACGATTATTAGGAAAGAAACTAGGAAATTTTTCAATATCGCTAAACGTACTAGACTTGAAAGTGATTGGGACTGCTACAAGTCGAGTCAAAGAAAATTCAAAACAGAAACACAACGTGCTAAATGTAGCTCGTGGAGAAATTTCTGTAGCAATATTGAGTGCACCAACAAATCAGCTAGACTCAGAAAGAAAAACAACCATCTCTGTGGGTTCTCTAAGAAAACCCGACAACAGTTGGACAGAGTCAGGTTGTGAAAGCCTAGAACTCCTGGTGGAAACACACTTCCCAGGAAGCAAATCAAATCCTGAGTGCGTATCAGATAACTCTCTGCTCTACGCGCAAAAAATCCCTGCTGATATTGTAACGGTAGAAATGGTTTTGTGGGCTATCAACTTTTTCTCCCATTATTAATCTCCAGGCCTTGACGGCATCTTCCCTCAGATGCTGCAAAAAGGTAGTGAATTTATCACCCCCCACCTGATAAACATATTCCATAGCAGCCTAAAATGGAGTTATGTTCCAAGGACATGGCGTGAGACTAAAGTTGTCTTTATTCCTAAAGCCGACAAGCCCAGTCAAACGGAACCCAAAGACTTCAGACCTATTAGTCTCGCCTCCTTTATGCTCAAAACACTTGAAAGGCTAATTGATATTCATATCCGAAGTAATCTAAAACCGGAGGTCATATCAACCTTTCAACACGCCTATACAAAAGGCAGAAGTGTAGAAACGGCACTACATTGTGTTGTCAATACGATAGAAAAATCGCTTGAGGTTAAAGAATATACTCTTGCAGCATTCCTGGACATCGAAGGAGCTTTCAATAACGTTCACAACAGTGCAATTGAGAAAGCACTTCGTGCTCTCAAGGTAGAAGTAACAGCGTTGTCAGCACTGTGAAGTGCTGTAGTCGTTTTTTATTTCGCTCTTTTTTTTGATTATTATTTTTAATTGTTTTTGCCATACAAATTAATTATAAATTGTGTTTTTTTCTAAACTTGACATTGTAATTGACTCATTTATTGATTAATTAACGAAGTGTTCAAACTAATAACTTATAAACTGAGCCGATAACAATCAAAGACAAAGTGATCTTCTTGCCCACATATTGCATTCAACACAGTTGGTGCTTTCATTTCCAGATGGTCGGACAGCGTTGTTTGGATAAGTACAATAACAACAACATCTCATTAATATTTTTAACAATTAAAACAAATATCATTCAACGACTACCTTACCGACGACACTATATTATTGGTTTGTGTACACACTAAAAGGTAAACTACAATTTCTGAGTACACTAAGAATCGAAATTTTTCAAACTAAAATTGAAAATAAAATTTTCAAATAAATTAAACAAAATGTCTGACTGCGGAAAATGCCTTCAATTATGCGATTATATGATTGACTTGATAATGTGCTATAGCAATTGTCACTGAACTTTTCATGTCTATTGCATAAATACCAACTTTAGTTCAATCAAAGTTTTTAACAAAAATAAAGGATTTTATTATTTTTGCGACGGTTGCGATCCATTCGCTGATAAAAATATTACCCGTGACCTTTTATCCAACACAACGATGATACAGAACCTACAAAAGCAGTTGAATCAACTTATTGATAAAGTAGACGATTTTTCAAATTGTTCGCTTGTACGTTGTACAGCGTAAACAAACAAAGAGCGTTACGTCGAATGCAGGCAAACGTAAGAGTAATGAGTTGGACATAACATTGGCTCCTCCTTCAAAAAAGATAAACTCAGAGACAATCATTTAATTGTTCCCATTTTCCACTCTTATGGAAATATGCATTTCTAAATCCAACGTATAAGAAGGGTCCCAAGCATCTTATATGCAACTATCGTCCTATAGCTAAGCTGTCTGTTATACCAAAATTGTTTGGAGCCATTGTTTGTGATGTTCTTTCCTTTAACTGTTCTTCTGTTTTTAGTGACAATCAACATGGTTTTGTGAAAAAAAAATCGACCGTTACAAATCTACTCGAATTTACAACATATTGTATTGACACTTTCGAAAATAAACAACAAGTTGACTGTTAATGCCAAACTTGCATATTCAAATAAGTAACGAACATTTTGAAATATGGTACTAAGGATTTATTGCATACTTTTAGGTCAGTAATTAATATTTACTTAAAAGCTTTAAAACATATGTTATTACACATTATGTTAATCGCATATATGTTCACTCTTGTTTCTGCAAAAAAAATAGAACTCTGTAAGAAGCTTACAGAGTAAAACCGAAGCTAGTCTAGTTAAGTTTAGTTAGTAAGAAAATTTGAAGGCGACAACAATAAAAGAGCTCAAGTTAAAACTTAAGTATCGTTTTTTTTTTTATATATATTAAATACAGTACTCTATTTTTTTTTGTTTGCTTGCTTTTTTTTCCCCCATTTCTATAGCGGTGGATTTTTTTTTGGATTAGTGCAATGTGCACACAATTATTCTGCTGAGATTTGGATTGCCAATCCCCAAAGCATTTACCGATTCTCCCCCCAACATTTTTGGTCCAATCGAGCCGGATAGAAGAAAAAATTGGAATTATTTGCTAATTGTCTGGAAGTTTTTTGTACTACGAAAGCAAATTTGTTTGGATATTCGGACATACTTTAACCCCTTTTTTTTGAATCCCAGATCCCATAAATGATGTATATAATTGAAGGTATGTGCTGTGCTTTATTAAACTTAGTATACAAAAAAAAGTGTGTGTAAAGTTAAGATTTTATTCAATTTATCACATATATTGATTTTGATGAAACCAAATTAATCATATTTCATGCATATTAAAACAAGTATATACCGAAATATATATATTTTTGGGTGTGTGCTTACGGCAAATTGATAAATAGACTCTGTGAAACATTTTTTGAGGAAGAGAAATTTCTTCGTACAATTTAAGAAATACGTTCGATTTGATTAAAGTTTATATTGAATTTTATCTATTCATTATATTATATTGGATTGAAGTGATAAAAATTTGCTAAGAGAATATTATATATCCTTAGATTTTATGCACATATTATATGTACACATATATGTATATGTAGGTACATATACAAACACGTGTTTCAGGAACAAACAGTTTTTTGGTTGAACTGTTCAAACTACAGTTTCGTCACCGTTTCTTAGTTTTTTTTTTTGCTTATACTATACATAATAAATTTTTCAAGTCCTTTCTTGGCGAATAAGTAGTGATTTCTTTAAAAAAAAAAAAGCCATTGATTAATTGCTTATGCAATTATTTAAATTTTTATTTAAATTTGGTTCTTCTTTTGAATATACATACATACATTATATCAAATTTCATTTTTTTGCGATTATCTTTCGTCATTTTCATTACAAATTAAAGATTTTGCAACGATTTAAGAGAAAATCTCAAGTTTATCTAACTCTTTTTGAATTTAATTTTGGATTTTCGTACAATAAGGGTCATATTTTTTTTTGCTCTCCTTTTGAATAAACCCAATTTATTCCACCTTTTTCGTCATTTGAGAATGGATTGGTTGTTTTTCTTTACATATTGTTTTATAAAATGGCCGTTTTTAATGACTTCTATGTTCATCTTAAGCAATTAAATGAATCAATGCTTCGCTATAATGATATCTCTAAGAAAAATGAAATGAAGCCTGGCATGCTTAAAGTTTGGAAAAAGGAATTCGAAGAATCTTGGGACGATTTTCGCAAAATTTATACAAAACGTTTGCAAGATGAGGACAAGGATGTGGATGATGCAAAAATGGCATTAATCAACGAAAAATTTGCTTCGATATCGACGAAGTACTGCACCACTGTAGGGAGTATAATCGATGCGATAGATTTGTTAGCCAAACCTGAAAGCAAAGCCCATTTCATCCATTCGCAAAAGTCGGAATCAGAAAAAATAGATATTGGAATCCGGGTTCCACCTTGCGATGCGGAATGCTTCGAAGGTTATTATAAGTCATGGCCTACGTTTCATGACATGTTCACTTCAATCTACACCAATCACCCTCGTTTAAGTGATGTTGAGAAATTGTATCACTTACGTTTGAAGACAAAAAAGGAAGCACATGATATTGTTGATAAATTTCAACTTACCGCTGATAATTTCAAGCTTGCTTGGGCAGCCTTACAAGCTCAGTATGAAAACAAACGTATTCTGATTCACACTCAACTTAAGGTTCTTTTTTCATTGCCTTCGATCACAAGTGAAAACGGTGCTGCTTTGAGAAAACTCCATAGAACGGTGAAAGATTGTTTGGATATTCTCAAAAATTATCAGGTGAATACTGAAAATTGGGATTCAATTTTAGTTTTTCTTATTTCTCAAAAACTACCTGAAACAACATTATTTCTTTATGAACAAGGTCTGTCAGGTGACGAAAAGAATGAAATTCCTACATGGAACTCTATGGACGCCTTTCTCTCTTCCAGGTACAAAGTACTTGAATCTGTAGAAGAGTCACTCAATGCTCTCGAAAAAAGATAAACAATTTTTCAAATCCAACGACCAAAAGAGTCAATTCCTTTCATGTCCAACAAAATAGTGTTTGTTGTAAGATATGCAACAGCAATCATCCCCTGCGTTTATGCAAAAAGTTTTTAGACATGGACGTCAATTCCCGACGTAAGTTAGTACAAACCCAAAGATATTGCTACAATTGTCTTGCCCTTACACATCCCGCAGATCTTGCGATAAATGTGGTAAAAGACACCACAGTTTACTCCACTTTACAATGTCGAACTCCCACTTTAACGACAGAAAATCTCTGCAACCCCTCACACCGAACGCTGCCGCAGCTCCAGCCCCCACCGTCACCGTTACCACCGCCGCCGCCGCCCCCATACAGTCCACTTCAGTAGCTCCTCAACCAACCCTTTTAGAAAACAACGATGTTGTTCGAAGTTTTTTCGTCAATCAAAGTAAACATATTTTGCTAGCCACTGCTTTAATAAAGATAAAGGCTCACAATCAAACTTTCTTTTTGAGAGCTTTAATTGACCCTGGTTCAGAAGCAACATACATTTTACAGTCTGTAGTTAACCGATTAAAGCTTTTCACTCGTTCAACGAATGCTTCTATTTCCGGTATTGGACAAATTCACAGTGAATTTTCAACAAATATGTGGCCTCTCGTTTTGGAATCTCGCATCAACCCCGATGTACATATACCCGTTTCCGCTATTGTGTTGAAAAAACTCACTGGTGATTTGCCATCACAAAACGTAGAAGCTTCAAACCTCGTTGAGCTCAAGAGCTTAAGACTAGCAGATCCCAACTTTGAAAAGCCAGCTGCGATTGATATATTAATTGGAGCTGATATTTACTCTCTGATATTATGTGATGGGATCAAAAGAGAGAATGATCCTGGACCCATAGCTCAAAATACAGTCTTTGGATGGGTACTCTCGGGACCTTGTGTTGCTAAATCAAAAAACACACATTTGCAAACTTCTTTTAGTGACATTTGTTTCGAAAAACAAATTCAAAAGTTTTGGGAGATCGAAGAAGTCCAGGATGTAAAACCCCTTTCGGCCGAAGACAAAATTTGTGAAAAACTGTATGTTGATACAACGACTGGAAATTCGGATGGAAGTTATACTGTGAAACTTCCATTTAAGACTCAGATAAATAAGTTTGATCTCGGTCTTTCAAGATCAATAGCAATGTCACAATACTTGCGACAAGAAAAACGTCTCGAAAAGAATAGGTCCCTCAAAGAAGAGTATGATAAGGTTGTAACCGAATACGTTTCACTTAATCAAATGTTACTTGTCCCAAAAAACACATTAGATCTCGATCAACCCCACTTTTATCTGCGCATCATGCAGTGCTTAAGCCAGACAGTACTTCGACAAAAGTACGAGTTGTTTTTAATGCAAGTGCATCCTCAAGTACAGGAAAAAGTCTCAACGATGTTTTGTATAGTGGTCCGGCTCTTCAAAACGATTTACAAACCATTTTGCTTAGATGGCGACTTTACCCCTTTGTCTTCAATAGTGATATTGAAAAAATGTATCGCCAAATACATATCACCCAGATCATCATCGATTCCAAAGGATTATTTTTCGAACACCAGAATCTAACTTGGCTGATTTTGAGATAAATCGAGTCACTTTTGGGGTCAATTGCGCTCCATATTTGGCAATCCGCACTTTGCATAAATTGGCTTCAGATGAAGCCAGCAAATATCCTCTGGCGACAAAAGTTTTATTGTCAGATTTTTATGTAGACGACGTTTTCTCAGGAGGCTTCAATTTAGATTCGGTTATCAGTCTTCAGGACGAATTGAAAAATATTTTGTTAGCAGGTGGATTTAATTTAAAGAAATGGACCGCCAACCACCCTCGCCTGTTAGAACACATCCCTAAGGAAGACGTTTTAAATCAGCATTTTCTCTTGTTCGATGAATCTTCCCATTCCAAAGCTTTGGGAATATGATGGAATGCAAGAGAAGATTGTTTTTACATTCGTTGTCAATTACTTCCGCAACCAAACACTCGGCTTACCAAACGTGAATTGTTTTCGAATATTTCAAAAATTTATGATCCTTTGGGGTGGTTAGCACCCACAACAATTGTTTTGAAAATTTTAATGCAGAGCGTCTGGAAAGACAAACTAGGTTGGGACGATCCCATATCCAATTCGCATTTAAATACTTGGGAAGAATATGTAAACTCGTTCCCAACGATAAAGGAAATAAAATTAAAAAGATGGATTCATTATAGGCCAGATTTAAGGGTAGAATCACACGGTTTTTGCGACGCATCTATGAATGCATATGCCGCTGTTGTGTATACCCGAGTATCAGACACAAGCGGAAATGTATATACGAACATTCTTAGCTCGAAAACCAAGGTAGCACCTTTAAAAGCTATTTCAATCCCGCGGCTAGAACTTTGTGGGGCTGTCTTGCTAACGAAGTTAGTAAGCGCTGCACAAAGTAGTCTACACTTTCAAAACTGTCCCGTCTATCTCTGGACGGACTCAACAATCGTGCTCTACTGGATTCGCGATTGTCCCTCGAAATTTGAAACCTTTGTTCGAAACAGAGTTTCAAAAATTCAAACCGAAGCTCCACCGGATGCTATTTGAAAACATGTTCCCTCCGAGCATAACCCCGCTGACATCGCTTCTCGAGGCGTTATGCCCCAAGTGCTGAGTAACCATAACCAATGGTGGTGTGGTCCAAGCTGGCTCCAGTCGCCAAAGGAAACTTGGCCAGTGACAAATCTGCAAATGGATCCCAATTGGAATCTGGAAACCCATAAACTCAAAAGTTTTGTTCTTAGAAGCCCAAACGACATTTTGAAACGGTTTTCATGCTATTCCCGCGCTATAAAGGTAATAGCATATATGTTTAGATTTTTGAACTTAGCCTCGCGCACTCGAAAGAGGTTTAATCCTTACAGATATTCGTCGACACAATTAACCCATCATGAAATAATTTTTGTAAAAAATCGTCTCGTTATACAATCGCAGAGAATGTACTTCAGTGAAGAATATGATAACTTGTATCATTCGAAACATATCAGCAATAAGAGTTCAATTTTGTCGCTGAACCCTTTTTTGGACTCAGATATGATCATGAGAGTAAATGGTCGCTTAGGCAATGCAAATCTGAGTTACAATGAAAAATTTCCCATTTTGCTTCCATATTCATGTCCTCTAGCAACTCTGCTAGTCAAATTTGTTCATCAAATTTCCCTTCATGGAGGAAATCAACAAATGCTTTATTTGATCCGAAGATCATTTTGGATACCAAAATTAAAAAATTTAATAAAAACATTCATACACACCTGTATGATCTGTACTCTGCATAAAAGGAAAATACAGACTCAACTCATGGGAACCCTTCCCCCCAAAAGAGTCAACTTTTCCTTTCCGTTTACCCATGTCGGATTAGATTTCGCTGGGCCCTTTGAATTGAAGGTTCACAAGGGTCGATTCTATCAAGGCCTAAAAGGATATGCATGCCTTTTTATTTGTTTTTGCACAAAAGCTGTGCATTTAGAAGCTGTTGGAAGTCTTTCTACTGAAATGTTTCTAGCGGCATTTGCTAGGTTTGTTGGGCGAAGAGGTGTTCCTCTTCACTCATGCGAGCTAGGTGCCCTGCCCACCGGAGTCTACCGAGCTTAATTTTTGTCACTATGTCTGCTTCAAGGTAGATTGCGTACAATTCATGATTGTACCGTCTCCGGAATCCGGTTAAAACACAAAACGGAAATATCGTGCGCAATATTGCGAAATTGTGTCTTTTGCCTGCCAACCAAGACTTGTTTCAGATACACACTTCAACTCATAAGAATGTTGATTGATTGATTTATTATACCTAAATCGAATTAAATTAAAGTTTGTTGAAATTTAAATACGAAGAATTTGAATTAAAAAAAAAAAAAAAAACACACACATAAACATTCATATACTATTAGCACAGCACAGTCTTTGAAATAAATTTTAAAATTATTTGAATTTGCATTTGTAAAACAAAACAAAAAAAAAACCACAATTATTATAACTATAACGATTAACCCTTAATTATAATCCTCCTAACATGTCCGAGTGAATCAGGGCACTCATTAATCAACCCTCAACGTTGGATTTTACTAACATTTTTTTTTTTTTTTTATAGTAGCGAGCCGAGGCGCTTCTTCAACAAAATACCTCCACCGATGGACATTAATAATTTATCTGTAATATAAATAAAGTAACATTATTAACATCTTTGCATTCTGCAAGGGAGGCCGGAATGTTAATGCCAAACTTGCATATTCAAATAAGTAACGAACATTTTGAAATATGGTACTAAGGATTTATTGCATACTTTTAGGTCAGTAATTAATATTTACTTAAAAGCTTTAAAACATATGTTATTACACATTATGTTAATCGCATATATGTTCACTCTTGTTTCTGCATAAAAAATAGAACTCTGTAAGCTTCGTAAAACCGAAGCTAGTCTAGTTAAGTTTAGTTAGTAAGAAAATTTGAAGGCGACAACAATAAAAGAGCTCAAGTTAAAACTTAAGTATCGTTTTTTTTCATATATTAAATACAGTACTCTATTTTTTTTGTTTGCTTGCTTTTTTTTCCCCCATTTCTATAGCGGTGGATTTTTTTTTGGATTAGTGCAATGTGCACACAATTATTCTGCTGAGATTCGGATTGCTAATCCCCAAAGCATTTACCGATTCTCCCCCCAACATTGACTGTGTATTCACAGACTTTAGCAAAGCATTTGACAAACTTAAAAGTACCATAAAGTACTTTAAGGGAAATTAGAAAAAATTGGACTAAATGATAAACTAATAGCATGGATATCTTCTTACATAACAAACAGATATTGTGTTGTGTTCAAAAACGACTATTCCAATCCGTTTATTGTCAATTCTGGTGTACCTCAGGGTAGCCACCTTGGTCCATCGTTATTTGTTCTGTTTATAAATGATCTCCCATCTATCTTTAGAAATTCTATGACGCTAATATACGCAGATGACGTGAAAATATTTCGCAAAATTAATTCCTTAACGGACTGCGAACTATTACAAGATGACCTACTTCGTCTATGGGAATGGTGCAATACAAATCGTTTATTGTTAAACATTGATAAGTGTAAAACGATGAGTTTTACACGTAAACGCAGTATTCTTGACTATAACTATAGGTTAAATTCTTCAAACCTCGAAAAATTGACTCACTTCTCAGACTTAGGTATCATTTTGGACTCAAAACTGTCTTTTACTGACCATTTCAACCACATTGTGAAAAAAGCTAATAAGACACTAGGCTTTATAAAAAGATTTGGCAGGGAATTCCGAGATCCTTATGTCCTTAAAACTCTGTATGTATCGTTTGTCAGATCAGTCCTTGAATACGGTTGTATAGTTTGGGCCCCTTATTACTCGAATCATATCCATAGACTTGAAGGTGTTCAAAGAAGATTCCTAAGATTTATTTTACGATTTCTCCCACAGGCACATGAATTAGCTTTGCCTTCCTATTCCGTTAGGCAACAACTTATAGGTCTTCCATCGCTTACTAGTCACCGTAAGTACTTGCAACTCTGTTTTATTGTTGGAATTCTGAATGGATCCATTTCATCTCCATCAGTTTTGTGTCGATTCCACTTTAATGTAAGCCGAAATTACTTCAGAAATCGTGTGCCAATTCGAGCAAATCTTAGCCGATCAAACTATGGTTCTAACTGTTATAATAAGATATTTATAGTTCACGCAATGCACTCATTCTATTTGTAAACGCATTCACTTAACTTTTATTTGTAAACACATTCTATTAACTTTTATTTGTAAACGCATTTTGTCTGGATGCGTGGCATTCTTTTTATATCTTGTAACAAGTTTAGACGTGTAATAGATTCTTAAGAAATTAAAAGCACATAAAAACTTAATCTGAAATTGGAGTTATTATTTCTTGTACATGGTGTCAGAAGTTAAAAACTTAAAATGTCGAAATTAAATTTTAAAACGCCAGAGCCATTAAACTTTGACGAAGCCGGTAAGGATTGGCCTCTATGGAAACAAAAATTCAAGATTTTTCTCGTGGCGTCTGGAAAAAACAATGAAGAAGAAAAAGTAAAAATTTCTCTGTTCCTTTCCTTCATCGGTGAAAAAGGGATAGAGGTATATAACACTCTATTCGAAACCATATTTGATCCAGACAGCGATGAAGATTTCCACGATGCTGAGGAGACAGAAGAAGAAGAAAATAAAATAACACTTAAATTGGTCCTAGCGAAGTTTGAGGAATATTGTCTTCCCAAGAAGAATGTCTTAATGGAATCTTATAAATTTAACTTAATTGCTCAGAAAGAGAACCAGCCCTTTACGGAGTACCTGACGGAGTTGCGCACGCAAATTAAATATTGTGAGTACAATTGTACAAAGTGTAATGAACCATTTACAGACCGCATGCTGCGAGAACGGGTTATCCTTGGCTTATTTGACAAAAAATTACAAATAAAGCTCTTGGAGGACAAAAAACTCACACTGAGTGACATGATAAATAAGTGCAAGGTTGCAGAGGCTGTTGTTGTGAATAAAAAATTGCTGTCCCAGGTGGAAAAGGTCAACATGGTGGACACAAGCCAAAAGGATGTTAATTTAGTTCAAAAGAAAACATTCCAAAGACATCCGAATACACCAAAATGTGATCGTTGCGGTGGTTTTTCAACGGGGCAACATCTGAAATATTGCCCAGCTCAGAAGGAAGGTGCAAAATGCAATTTATGTGGAAAACCAGGCCACTTTGCAAGAGTTTGCCGGTCACGTCAACAGGAGGAGAGGCCAAAAGGAAGTAATCAGTTGCAGCTTTATAGAGGACCAAGGCAGAGTCGTGTTAATGAACTAAGATATGGATTTAGTTCTGATGAAGGTAATAAATTATGTCAGAATAATAATATAATTATTAAAAAATATGTGTTTAGAATAAATACCAGTGCCAGGGGTTGGTTCAAAGTATTGAATGTGGGTGGTGCTGAAGTTGAATTCAAACTAGATACTGGGGCTGATATTAGCTGTCTCCCAATTAAATATATCAAACAAGCCAACATCCAAAATCAAATTCAAGAATCCAATAATCAATTATTTGCTTATAATAACTGTAAGATTGAGACTTTTGGAAAAATAAATTTAATTTGTATTGATTGTGATACACAGTTAAAAAAAATTGTTTCATTTGAGATTGTTGGTGATGAATTTCAGCCTATATTGAGCAGAGATGCATGCGTTGAACTTAATTTACTAAATAGAACTAATATTTTCCATATATCTATGGATTCAAAAGAAAAATTCATTGAGCAGAATTTAGATGTATTTGATGGTATTGGTACAATTCCAGGAGAGTGTAGTATTATGCTTAAGGAAAATTCTGTTCCAACGCTTAAGTATAAGAAACGAATTCCTGAAAGTTTACATAAAAGGTTGAAGATTACACTTAAAGAAATGCAGGAACAGGGTATTATAACATCTGTTGATTACCCTACGGACTGGGTCAATAACTTGGAAATTGTTGAAAAACCTAATGGGTCATTAAGAATATGTCTTGATCCGATACCATTAAATAAATGCATTCGCAGGGAACATTTTTTAATTCCCACAGTGGAAGAAATAATAAGCAGGTTGTCAAATAAATCATTTTTTACAGTTTTAGATCTAAAGCAGGGATTTTGGCAACTTTCACTTGATAAAAAAAGTTCAGAATTAACAACTTTTATGACCCCATTTGGTCGCTATCGCTGGAATAGGGTTCCTTTTGGAATAAGTAGTGCGCCGGAAATGTTTATGAAAAAAATGGTTGCTATATTTGGTAATATGTATATCTAATGTTGAAGTTTATTTTGATGATATTTTCATTACTGGTAGCACAAAAAAGGAGCATGATGAAACATTAGAAATGGTATTAAGTAAAGCTAGAGAAAACGGGATAAAGTTCAATAAAGAAAAGGTGCAATTGTGCAAAAAAAGAGTAAAATTTATGGGACAAATTATACAAGAAAATAGGGTAGAACCAGATCCCAAATATATAGAAGCTATAAAAAATATAAGTCAACCACAAAATAAAAAAGATATTTTGCGAATATTAGGTATGTTTAAGTATCTGGCGAGGTTTATTCCAAATTTGACAAAGAAATCAGCTAATTTAAGAAACTTGACACGTCTGGACACAGAGTGGAAATGGTTAGATGCACATCAACGTGAATTTGAGGATTTGAAGGAAATTCTGTGCAAAGGCACTTCTTTGAGAATTTTTGATCCTAAACTTCCTTTAATCATGCAAACAGATGCATCTAAGGATGGCTTAGGATGTGTTTTAATGCAGAACGATCAACCAATTGCATTCGCTTCAAGAAGTCTCACTATTACTGAACAAAAGTGGAGCACAATGGAAAAGGAATTATTGGCCATCGTTTTTGCCTGTGAAAAATTCCATCATTTCATTTATGGTCGCGAAGTAATTGTTCAATCAGACCATAAGCCACTGGAACAATTAATTAGAAAAGAACTTGACGATGTTACTGTTAGACTTCAAAGAATGTTCTTAATGTTATTGAGATATCCGGGCCTAGAAATAAAATATACACCTGGAAGTAAAGTAGTCATAGCTGATTGTCTATCTAGAGCTCCATTGAAAGAAACAGGCTCTGAAAATGAGGAATTAAAATATGTTATTCACTTATTGAAGAGAAAAGTTTGCTTATCAGAAAACAATTATAAAATTTATGTAGAGGCGACAAAGAATGATTCAGAACTAGTTGAAATAATAGATTATGTTAAAACAGAATGGCCAGAATATAAGAAATTATCGCATATAGGAAAACGTTTTCATAAGCTTAAAGATCAACTAAGGTTTGAAGAAGAATTATTATTTTTAAATGATAAATTAATCATTCCACATTCATTGAGAGTTTCACTACTAAAAATATTACATGAACCACATTTGGGAATTGAAAAAACTCTCGCTAGAGCTCGTAACATGTTTTATTGGACGGGAATAACAGATGATGTTAAAACTATGGTCAAAAATTGTCGAATTTGCGAAAAATATACAAGAAATAATTGTTCCGAACCACTTATTCAAGAGGAAAATCCGCAATATCCATGGCAAAAAACTTCAATGGATATATATGAATATGCAGGAAAATTTTATATAGCGTTTGTTGATGCATATTCGGGGTGGATTTGTACTGAAAGACTTAAAGACAAGTCTATAACAAGCGTTATAGCATTCTTGGAAAATATTTTCAATCATTTTGGTAGCCCAACTGAAATCAGAACTGATAATAGTCCTTTCAATTCGAAACAACTTCTGCAATACGCTGATATAAATAATATCAAAATGAAATTTTCAAGCCCGAATTATCCTCAAAGCAACGGTCTAGCTGAAAAAGCAGTTGGAATAGCTAAACTAATAATAAAAAAAGCAATTGATGAGGGTAAAGGGAATGAAATCGGATATAGGATATTAGAATATAACACAACACCTATAGCAAGTATGAGCATATCTCCTACTGAATTATTTATGGGAAGAATGATAAAAACAAAATTACCAGTTAATATGAAAAATCTTGTTAGAACGTTTGTAGCGGAGGAAGAAATACAAAAGAAAATAACTGAAAAGAAAATAAAGCAAAAAGAATATTTTGATAGACATACGAAAAAATTGAGCAGATTGGAGGTAGGAGACAAAGTTATGTTCAAAAAGGACTCAACAAACTGGGCCTATGGTGAAGTTATAGAACAATTGAATGAGAGGTCATACAACATTAAAAGTAGTTCAGGAACAATATTCAGGCGAAATAGAAAATTTATAGTTAAAACAAATAACACAAATGTGACAGATGTTGATGAGTATGATTTCTTGGATGATGGTTTGTTTGTTGAGGACAATAACGAACAAGTGACTCATGTTGAATCACCAAATATAGAACAAAGCAACATAGCACCTACAGTTGATGTTGAGAACCAGCCTTTGGTTGACGATACAGAAAATGATCATGTAACTAGTCAAAGAGGTCGTGTTATCAGACCACCCAATAGATTTGGTGATTGGGAATATGACTAAAATTTCTGACATGATTTGTTACGCAATTTAATTGTATTAATTGTATTTGTATAATTAATGGTACTGTTTATTAATATATAATAATGTAAAAAATATATATTTTTGAATTATAAAATTATAAAATATTCCTTAGCCTTAAAAAAAAAAAAAAAAAAAAAAAAAAAAAAAAAAAAAAAAAAAAAAAAAAAAAAAAAAAAATGTAAAAAGAAAAAGCGTGTTATAATAAGATATTTATAGTTCACGCAATGCACTCATTCTATTTGTAAACGCATTCACTTAACTTTTATTTGTAAACACATTCTATTAACTTTTATTTGTAAACGCATTTTGTCTGGATGCGTGGCATTCTTTTTATATCTTGTAACAAGTTTAGACGTGTAATAGATTCTTAAGAAATTAAAAGCACATAAAAACTTAATCTGAAATTGGAGTTATTATTTCTTGTACACTAACAGTCCAATTAACCAGTTAATAAGCATATATAATGAAAATAATTTTCTTTTAAATTCTATTAATCAAAATATCAAATCAGATAGCTTCAAAATACATTTTTTCTCTCACTATTTAAATAATTCTTAGCTTTATGTGTCATATTATTATTAGTAATGTTTAAAGTATATTTTAATGTATAGAATATATTTATATATATATATATTTTTTTTTTTTTTTCTAGATATAAGTTTTGTTTGTAAACCTAGCGTTAGTATTTAACGTAATTGAATAAATAAATAAGTTATCAAATGGATCATGTGTATGTTGTTAAACAGACAGATACATAGTGAACTTGGTAGCGCACAGTTAAAGATGCACGCATCTAGAGGTACACCGCAAGGTGGAATTCTTTCACCTCTCCTCTGGATCTTGGTGATGAACGAGATCCTTATAAAACTGAAACACAACGGTATAATAGTGGTAGCCTACGCCGACGACCTAACGCTTCTGGCAAAAGGAAAATATCTTACCACTATTAGAGAGCAGTTAGATAATGCACTGTCCACGGTCAGTAACTGGACCAAAAAGTGTGGTCTTAAGGTAAATTCCCTTAAAACAGAGTTAGTACTTTTTACAAACAGAAGGAAAATACCTCCGTTCGATTTACCAAAAATTGATGACACCCCACTTAAGATTTCCGACCGAGCGAGATATCTCGGTGTAATCTTGGACAAAAAACTTAACTGGGGCCCAAATATACAAGAAAGATATAAAAAGGCCATGTTTGCACTCTACTCATGTAATAGGATTCTAGGCAGAAACTGGGGACCTAATCCTAAAATAATCATGTGGATGTATACCGCCATTGTCAGACCTATTCTGACCTATGGCAGTTTGGTTTGGTGGAAAGCCCTGGAGAAGTCCACGAATTTAAAAACCCTAACCAAACTACAAAGAATGGCTTGCATCAGCACTACGGGTGTGATGAGGACCACTCCTACTGCGGGCTTGGAAGCAATCCTCAATCTCCCACCCCTAGATCTATTTGTACAAGAATCAGCAGCAAACAGTGCCCTTCAGCTTAGTCAAACCAGCATCTGGAAAACGAATCCAAATGGCCATGCTGCTATTCTAACGAAATACGTAGGCAACAACATCTGTACAGATTATATGACCCCTTACTTAGATTTTAATAAATCTTTTAGTACTAGATTCCCCAATAGAATAGATTGGGAAAATAATGTGCCCTACTCCAACGAGTCGACTTTCACCATCTTCACTGATGGTTCAAAAATAGACACTGGAGTAGGAGCAGGTTTCTTCTCTGAAAACCTTAACCTTGCCAATTCATTCAGGCTCCCCGACCACAGCAGCGTCTTCCAAGCTGAAATCTTAGCAGTGAAAAACGCTGCGGGGTATATATCGATGATGGCGATATCACACGCGGACATCACTTTTTTCATTGACAGCCAGGCAGCAATAAAAGCTCTGTCTGCCACTCTTATCAAGTCAAAGCTTGTTTATTGCTGTCGCGAAGAGCTAAAGGTTCTTGGTATACAGCATAATGTAAGACTCTGCTGGGTTCCCGGCCAAAGTGGTGTGCCAGGAAACGAAAAAGCAGATGAGCTGGCAAGGGAAGGCTCAACACTTGAACCTTCTCTCATAGATCACAATATAGGAACCCCACTATGTGTACTGAAGCAAAACGTCGGTAACACAATTGTTCAAAAATCCAACGAAAGATGGAACCTCCTAGAAACCTGTGTTATTACCAGGAAACTATGGCCTAGATATGATAAGAAAAGGTCCGATAGAATTTTAATTCTTAATAAACCTTCCTTAAGATCTCTTATAAGCATAATAACAGGACATAACCTACTTGGCTACCATAAAAAGAAAATGGGGCTCAATGCCGACGATCTCTGCAGAGGCTGTGGCGACGAAGATGAGCGTGAAGACACAGCTCACTTTCTTTGTCATTGTCCAGCACTCTGCCACACAAGGAATAAAACCCTAGGCAACTACTTCTTTAACAAATTAGAAGAACTATCAGAACTCTCAAGCAAGAGCTTACTGAACTTCGTCAAGACCTCTAAATGGCTAGACGAACCAACGGATTCATAGGTTAACACTTCAAGAAGTTATAACACTTCAGGGTATCACAACGGATCTACATAGATCTAAGTGTGACGGTAACAATAGCAACTGTCAGCCCAATCAACCTAACCTAACCTAACCTTCTCAAGAATTGCATTACTCATTTTGTCAGCTAGGGGTATAAGCTAAGAATGTTATGATGTTGCATGGTATATCACAAAATGAATATGACATGTGCAAGTTACAATCATGCATCCGCATATAAAATCCCACCCGGATAAACATATTAAATATTATACTATACTTTCATCGTTTGCCATGATGATTAAATTACAGCACATTATGCACCCATGCATATACTGTGTTGGCGATTTAGTTGAATAAACAAAGTAAGGTGTATTATAAGCTTTCGAAATTAATAAAAACAAGACCAGTTTTACTTGGTTATTTTATTGAGATGCTTACTGTTTCATGGTCAAGATAAAAAAGAAGGATTTATCATATAGCTTATAATTATTGTCATTAAGTAATTGTTATAATACGGAAATTATTATGTCAAGGTTGGTAATTAAGTAGAGGGTGAACACTAAACAAGAGTTATTTAATAATTAATTTTTATAACATTTCAATTTCATGTTCAGTATATAACAAGGTACATGTACTGTACACTCTAACCCAGTCAAAGCGTCATTTGACCTTGCACGGAGAGGCATAGTCTTTTTTTCATGGATCGATAGGGCCTTATTCGAAAGGCTTAAATCCAAATTTGCAATACCTGACAACTTTCTTTACCAAAGTTATTGGTATTGGTGTGTTTTTGCCATTTTTCGGTCTTTTGCGAATATATCGGCTCCAGCATGTCGCACTGTTAAAAATGAAATATTATTTTATTAACAATAACAATTGCTATTATGTCATGAAAAAAAATTTTTTTAAATAAATAAAAAAAGTTATTGTAATTTAAAGAAATTGATTGTTGTTTGAAAATCATTTTTTCGTGCAATTATTAAGTAAAAAGCTCATCTTAAGATGTCTTTTTTATTTTTTTGTTTTAAAGCCCTTGTAAATACCTACCTATAATTTAAAAAATCAGCTCTCTAACGTTAACAAGAGCCGAGTAATAAATTACTGAAGATAGGTAAGTCAGCCCACCTACGCAATTGTCACAAATTAAAGATTTTTGCTTTCAATTGTTCATATGAGACTCTCTAAATTAATTATTTTTGAACAAATAGATAAAAAGTTACCGTGAGTTTAAACTTTTTTGTTGTTGTTTTTTTTTAAACCTTTTTTCGTAACTGTTGAGAAACAAAACTGTATTTAACGGTATTTTTTTAATTTAATTTAGTTTTTATAGTCCTATTAATTATCTATAAATAAAAAAAAATGCCGATGTTGACGACGGAAGCCGATAAATTAATGATTTAAACATGAAGCGTCAGTTTACTGTCGTATATATAACATTTCTCTTCGTTTTTTTTTGTTAATAGTCGGTCCCTTTGCAGACGGTATAAAGAAATTATTTTTAATAATATCCGTTATTTTTTTGAAAGAATAACATGTTTTTAAACAGGTAAATTAAAAAGTTACAGAAAGTTAAGTTAGTTACAGTATGTTAATTCTTCCACTTTTAGATGAGATTTAATCTTTTCCCACGTGCGAGTATCAAAATCTGTAGCAGAAGAACACATATGTATATTCAGGACATTCCATCAGATTAAAACTTGGCTGGGTATCACATTAGACCCAGAAGGATGGGGTGGAAAACAGGCCCAAGAGGCTTCACGCTGGTGTTTGCTTAAGGAGCGAAGATCCCACCAACACTAACCAAAACACAAAACTACGACCTTATGGTCACGACCACTGCTTATCCTAACGCAAATGTATTAGAAAAGAGAACAAACTTTCCATATGAAAATTCTTATGAAGAAAGCGAAATGCGATCACGCCCGAAACAGTTGAGAACAAGACCAATTTAATTGAGATTAAAGTGGATTGGGTTGTCATAAAGAACACTTTCATCGAAAAATGCCATTTCTGCCGTTTCAGGATTTAAGATGATTGCAAAATTTTCGAATGGTAGCTTTGCTCACGGTTTTGTTGGTTTTCCGAAAATTATTAAATAAATTAAAAGAATAAATAATCGCAAGATATACCGTTAACACCTTCAATTTAATTTTTTTATACAAAAAGGCTCTAGATGATCAAAAAATGAATACATCTTTCATATCATATCATAAAAACTCTATACATAATGTAACCGAAACAGATTTCAGTGAAATTTTGCACATATTTTTTATTTATTATCCTTAACATTTTTAGGCCCTGACATGTTAGATATTCCGAGATTGACAAAATAAGCCCCACCCTAGTGTACACCCTACTTTTTGATCACACGTCGTAGAATTTTATACAGTTAAAAGGAACTGCAATACTTCACCTGAACCCCATGGTTTACAGTCCTGTTTCAATAATCAAAAATGATTCTCTTGAACTAACGCACAATTGTTCCGTTTTATTTAATTCGTTAAATTTCATTCTGTTATTATAGCAGGAAGGGCGGGGATAACATGAGCATGATTATGATTAAGCTTGCTTGTTCTTGGAACATTGAATCTTCGACCGTTTGTCGGATGGTTTACGAAATTTTTATTCTAAAATAAAAAAATACCTTTGATACATGACTCTCTATTGCGAGAGCTAAATCTGAGCTAATTTTTGCTAATTTTTTTGTTTATAATAATTTTATTTATTATTATTATATATTTTAAATAAGACCCATTCGGTTACAGTACTTAGAAATCAATACACATTAGATTTAAAATATAAACTTGACGTCATTAAAGAAGAATTAACTAACATAGAATACGCACTTTTATGGGCGAAAAATAATGTTGTCAATTTATTTATTCCTTCTAATTCAGAATTAAAAATTGTTAAAGAAAGATTTGAAGAAAGTAATATACCATTTATAAACTTAGAAGAAGCTCTTAATTTTTCAGAAATAAAAATTGCATCAGATAAAAAAACAATACTATACATTATCAGTATACCTACAACTGAAAAATATATTTGTAAAAAACTTTTAATCAATCAATAAAATAATTAAATTACAATATGAAAATGTACTCACCTGCGAAGGTGAAATGTATGGTTTAAAGAAACATTGTAAAACATATAATGAACTAACAGTCTGCGATAGAGATGAAATTGTAAATCTCAACGCAGAAAATTGTACTCGAAATCTTATATTGGGTAAGCCTTCAAGTTGCAAAGAAATCAACAATCAACATTTGCCAACAGTCGAAGAAATGCAGTTGGGAACCCTTTTTCTCAACCAATTCAACAGATCAATCATTATAGAAAATGAAGTGGTCAACATAACGGGAACCTCCATCATCCAATTCCATAATGCATCAATCATCATAAATGGTCAAGAACTTGTGTCAAAAGAAGTACCATCCGCTAAGCCGCTGCCTGCAATCCTACATTCCAAATCATCAACAAAGACCTATAAAGAGCTTTTAACGCTAGAGATGCTCAGAGAGCTGTATGTCAATAACACCGTGCACAAGCACATAGACGAAATCCATGAGCAAGGAAAGATCCATATCACAGCAAATTACACCGTTACATTGCTCATTGTTATACTGATCATAGGTCTTGTAATCGTGAAGTACACTATTAACGGACAAAAAGAAGCAAGGCGTCAACAACCTGAAATAAAACCACAGAGCAAAGCAGTTATCGATTCACCAAGGTTAAACCGAATCCCAGTACTTTTCGTGGAATCGACCGAGGACGCTCGAGCTTAAGAAGGGAGGAGTTATTATTAAATACGCTGACACATGTTCCCACAGTGTCTATAGGTGTTGCGGATACATATGCTGACACATTTCCTTACTACAGATCAGTGCGGATGCAAGCGTCGAATTCTTGGGAACTGGAAGAGGTGAGCAACCGAATGGCTGCAACCTTAATGTAAAATAGATTTAAGTTTTTGAGTTTCAATAAAGTGCTTGAACTGTGCGGTTGCACAGCAGAAAAATATTTTTTTTATTTCCACGCGCATATAAAATAACTAACTTACAACAGTAATTAAAATTTTGGTATTGATTGGATTTAAGATTTGCTTTACTTGGTCATCTGCTAAGAAATCATTTTCAAAATAATGTCTTCTGGTTTCACGCAATGTGGACACCGTCCCAGGAAGTGGATAACATCCTCCCTCTCTTGTAAATTGCAGATGCCGCACAAAATGAGGAGATCTTCCTGTGAGGGATGTAATTCAAACTAATAAGTTCCACTATTACTAGTTTTACCACCATCGAAATCTGTTGAACACTGTGTGTTGTGTCCCGAAAAAAGTTACAGTTATTCAAATTATGATTGAGTGTACTGTATATTGCCCTGTGAAATACTCGAGGCCTCATTTAAAAAGTTCTCCCTGCATATCAGGTCCACGTTCTGAATTAATTTATATAAAATTGGTTTCCAAGGGTCTTGTTGATCCACATCCAGGTTCAGTTCAATTTTACACCAACTTGCCAAAGTTAGGATAGAGCAAGCTGTTGAAGTGAGTACTTAGAATATGTGGACTTAATTGTATATTGATTGTTAGTCTTGTGTTATTTATATTTCCCAGAGTCCTCCAAAAATTGGCTGCACTTTTTCATTTTGATATGCTCATAGCTTGGGCTTCATAATATACCCTCTTCTTAACAGCACATACTTTTTTATAATCTGTATTTGCTGGATGTTTTTTCACCTGCACTGCGGAAAAGTTTAAGCCATTCAAGAGATATTTTTTTTTGCTTTATCACAATACTTATCAAACCAAAGTTTTTGGATATTATGACAAGCAGATTTAGTATTGCATGGAGCTGGGTATGAAATCTTAATCACGTCTACTAGTCGTCCAAGGTCTAAGTATTGTTGCATTGTCAAATAGGAGTCAAGGTTGCGTTTATAAATAGTTTCATGTTTTGACTTCCATTTAAAATGCGGTAAAAGCATCATTTTCCTATTTTCGCCATTATGCACAGTTTTTATTTCAAAAGCCCCCACATGGTAAATGGTCTTAATATGTTTCTTGTACTCTAAACCAATGACGGAAGTTCCTTGCCGACCGATGAATAAATAACTACCATCTTCATCAGACAAGCTTGTACCACTTGTATGCGCAGCCCAAATGTATTGCAAAATTCCAGAAGCTTATAACCTATTGGGTTTGCATACGGTATCGTTCGATTTGCGGCTTAAACCTGCTGCCATATTTTCAGATCCCGCTTCATTCCCGATTCTTGCATTACAATCGCCTATAATTAAGATATTTTGCAAATCTTCACACTCTACAACTTCTTGAAGGCGTTCGAAATCTCGTTCCCAGTAAATGTAGATTGGAACAACAACACATTAAATCAATATCGAGTTATAAAAAGACAGTCTATACATTGCAGATTTCTTTTGTACCCTAAGAAGCATCTTCCGCTCACTCTTTCCCTTTAATTAGTTTTTGCAGGTACCCAAATGAACTCGAAATTTGTAAATTTTGCGTCAGAAAGGCTGAAGCTTTTGTCAATCAAAAAAATTTTATATCCATATGGATCATGCGATAATAAAACGATCCAGATTCTAAAAACTAATTCTTGGATCTTGAAGTAGATCCAGATAGAAAGCAGGATCCCAAATTGTTTCTGTATTGCGTGTAAAAGATAATCTTGATCCAGATCCCGATAAGAGATAATAAAACACAGCTTTTATAAGACAATCACCTCGATTACAGAATCCGATGAATGGTCTGCGGATGGCTTCCGACAATTTTTTTCAGTTTTTACCTTTGTATATATAAACTATAGTACTATGGTGGAAGTCGAATGGGGCGACATCTAAAGTATGCCTGCAACCCTTACTCTTTTTTTTTTGCGTTGAAATTTTAATTTGTGATTCTACAAATAGTCAAAAAAAAGAATATTTTTCATGTAACAGGGTCTGAAAAATAAAAAAAGGATTAAAAACGTCATTTTTGCATTGATTTTAACTATAAAATGATTTTTGGAACACTTTCAACCAGATTTTTTAGTTCTTTCTGGCTTGTATGAAGGGAGAACACCAGCGACCACTTAATTAACTGTTTCGTATCAAGCCATACTTCGATACTTGACACTTACTTCCATGCATATGCATTGCCTTAAGCACCAGATACCTACATAACAAACAAAATACAATGCAAAGCATTGATTGCCTTCTACTTCAGGGTAATAAAAAGATATACATACATATATCCGACTCATTGTAGGAATGAATTACAAAAAAGAACCATTATGTATCATATTACCCTGATGGCATGAACGGCAAAGTGCATACACATACAACAGTAATGGGTTGCTCAGCAGTCATCGGCTTGTGCACCATAATATATGTCAACTTAGCATTAAGGCGAGCGAGCCATGCGCTTAAGATTGCTGGTCATTTACCCCCAGCTGTAGTATTATGCTGACCTATGAATATCGATTGTAAGTGGCCCAATAATCGAAGTATGGATTTGATTTCGATAACATAAAAAATTATGTGTAAATAGCAATAGTATTTTTGAATAAAGTTGTCTTCTATTTTTGAACACCAAAGGAGAAAGATCCATTCTTAATATTCTTTTGCGAAGCTTGCGAGCTGAAAAGAATTTAAAGACTGTAAGTAAGGGAAAAACAACCGAGCAAAACCTCGAGTGCATTAGCCAAAGGTCCGAGCTAAGGCATTCATTTGCAAGCGATTTGTTCATGAGTTTCCATTGCATAACCCCTCAACCAACTTTACATGGCGATCTTGCCAGTTCAGTAGATTACTGAATTGGAACCAACCAACTTTTAAAATAACAACTTTGATGTCTGAGCAGCTGGCGTTGGCAGCCGCCTAAACCGTCCTAAACCACTCACCATTGAAGAGTATAAACGGCGGACAGCCAGAAGATCAGAAACAGGAACTTTGCCAAGTCGGAAGGAAGTACAAAAGGCAAAATCTAGAGTAGGTTTCCAGGTAAAGCGCAGAGAAGTGTTGCTGGAGCTGAAGAGATTGGCCAACATACCAGGGCCCTATTGCACCAACAACTTATCACTTATCACTTAGCAACTTATCATGAATTTTGATAATTTTTTGTTGCACCAAGAGATTTGATAAATATTTTTTTGAGTTTTGATAAGTGGAAAGTACTCAACTTATCAGATAAGTGTTGCACCAAACATGAATTGAGTGGTTCTAAATTTTCGATTTGATAAGTGATAAGCTTATCAAAAATGACTAAAATTATCAGTGTCTAACATTCTGTCTCTTGGACTTATCGATGGAAATTATGATAAGTTAAGCAAAATTTTGCTAAGAAAATATGGACTTATCAATTCTTTTTTAGAATTATATTTCGGTACGAATTCTTGCTAAGGATGGATTAATATATATTACAATGGATAAATAAAGTTATATAACACATATACATTGTATGTACATGTTTACATTTAATGCATATAAATAATAATACATAAGTAGATATAAACTGGGCCCCATTGCACCAACAACTTATCACTTATCACTTAGCAACTTATCAATTTAAAGAAATTCTGATAAGTGTAAGTGATAAGCGTTGCAGAAAACCATATTACATTTCACTCAATTAAAATTATCAACTTATCATATCTTTGCTAAGTGAAAATGATAAGTATTTCACCAACTAAAAACCCAACTTATCAAAATCACTTCTTCGCTAAGCACTTATCACACAATTGATAAATTTTTTTTCTCTGCTTGTTCGTTCGCTTCAATCGTCTCTCAGTGAGGAATTTACCGTTTTGCACATTTTGTGAACAAAAAAACGTTGAAAAAATTGAATAAATTACAAACTAATATCCATAACTTTTTTTAAAATAGTCCAATCTTCAAGGTTGAGGTCTTAAAATGATCGGAACATTTACGGCTACTTAGTGTAAGAAAATTAAGGGGGTGGGGCCACGCCTTCAATAAGAAACATATACATAATGTCATTTTTCAATTGATTTTTATTCTTTTAATTGCAAAACATGATGAAAAATTTTACAATATCAAAAAACAATATTCTACAAATTTATTCCCCTAACCCTCTTCTACAAAAAAGTCAATGGTAGTGTATCGATAAATTCAACAGGAGAGACGCCAGAAACACTTTAATTGAAATAATACAAAAAAATGGATTTTAATGAAAAAATTTATAGAGATAGGTTAATAAATTAATTTCTTAATTCCAAAATTCTCGCCAGATTTTCAATATTAAGGTCGCAAAATATTGTCATTAAGACAATCATATATCTCATAAAAAAAAATTCAAAATTATAAATGCCTGTGTACACTGAAAAAACTTAAAAATAAATTGCAGTAGTGTTTTTTATCCATTCAATTATGAACTAATTAATTTAATTTGGTATAAAAAATTCAAAATATACAAAAATAAATATTTTTATGTTATTATTAAATATAATATTTAAATATTGATAAAATATCTTAAAGAATTAAGTTCAAGTCTCCTACTTGATAAAATTAATTTTCCAATTTAATATTTTTTTGACTTAAATTTTTTGATACAAAGATCGGTTCAGATTATGATTAATAACTTTTGACAACACTTACGGATTTAGATAACATATCTTTCATTCGCTTAAAGACAAAAAAACGCTTATTTTCATATATACAACATAGGTGTTCATGACCTAAAAACATACTAAAATGTTCATAAGAAAAATTGAAAAAAAATCATCGAATACTTGATGACGCACGGTGATAACTGCCTAGAGATCTTACTTCGAATTATTTTTACCTCTGTTTCTATTAAAAAGATAAGGGAGTACATCACACATACAAAGGTACATACATATATTACGTATGTATAAATTGACTTTGCTTGCATTACTTTTTAGCTTATTGATATACTGAACTTTATACATACAAGCAGTTTTTAATATTATTTACATGATCTTATATGTGCATTAGGGTGGTCCTTATTGAAGTATTTTTCATTATTATTGAGAAAAAAAAAATTTAAATTACAAAAAAAAATTACCTAAACCTTGCATAATTTCCATCGATAAGTCCAAGAGACAGAATGTTAGTGCAACAAAAACTGATAATTTTAGTCATTTTTGATAAGCTTATCACTTATCAAATCGAAAATTTAGAACCACTCAATTCATGTTTGGTGCAACACTTATCTGATAAGTTGAGTACTTTCCACTTATCAAAACTCAAAAAATATTTATCAAATCTCTTGTTGGTGCAACAAAAAATTATCAAAATTCATGATAAGTTGCTAAGTGATAAGTGATAAGTTGTTGGTGTAATAGGGCCCTGGTAAATTGCTTAGTGGAATAGAAAAAAATTAGAGAAGAGGGTAGATTATTTTTGTAAACTTAAATTTAAAAATAAATTCGATACATTTTTTGCTAGGTTTAGGTAATTTTTTTTTTTGTAATTTAAATTTTTTTTATTCTCAATAATAATGAAAAATACTTCAATAAGGACCACCCTAATGCATATACAGTGAAATCTCCCTTGGGCGGACAGCCATGGTGCAGAAATTTTTGTCCGCCCAAGGGAGTTGTCCGTTTAAGGGAAACCAAACAAAAACACTACCTGCGCGCAAATCAACAAAAATCTGAAACTCCAAAAATAAACTTTTTTTAATGCAAGCAATTGACTTCCACGTTCCACCACACGAATGAAAGAATAAAAATGTAAAAAGATCCAAAAGATATTTACAATCCCTCACATATACACTCAACAGATACACAAAATTCTCACACACATAATAGAGTTTCTAGACTGACAGCTGGCACGCATATATTTTTCCTTTTCGTGATGAAAAGAATTTGATGTGGGCAACTGCAACTTAAAAAAATACCGTTGCCAAAATTATCAGCGTGATGACATGTTCAATCCTGCTCTGGTGTCCGCCTAAGAGAATATATTTTGTCATTCATACGTGAAAATGCTGTCCGTGTCCGTCCAAGGGAGTGTCCGTCTAAGAGAAACTGAAAACAATGAAGCTTATATGGAGCAATTTCCGTACAAAAAAATTTGTCCGTTTAAGGGAGGTGTCCGCCTAAGGGAGGTGTCCGTTAAGGGAGATTTCACTGTATAAGATCATGTAAATAATATTAAAAACTGCTTATATGTATAAAGTTCAGTATATCAATAAGCTAAAAAGTAATGTAAGCAAAGTCAATTTATACATACATAATATATGTATGTACCTTTGTATGTGTGATGTACTCCCTTATCTTTTTAATAGAAACAGAGGTAAAAGTAATTCGAAGTGAGATCTCTAGGCAGTTATCACCGTCATCAAGTACTTATTTGTTAAATAAATAAAATAAAAAATAATTCGATGATTTTTTTTAAATTTTTCTTATGAAAATTTTAGTATGTTTTTAGGTCATGTACACCTATGTTTTATATATGGAAATAAGCGTTTTTTGTCTTTAAGCGAATGAATGACATTTTATCTAAATCCGTAAGTGTTGTCAAAAGTTATTAATGATAATCTGAACCGATCTTTGTATCAAAAAATTTAAGTCAAAAATATTAAATTGGAAAATTAATTTTATCAAGTAGGAGACTTGAACTTACATCTTTAAAATATTTTATCAATATTTAAATATTATATTTAATAATAATATAAAAATATTTATTTTTGTATATTTTAAATTTCTTATACCAAATTAAATTAATTAGTTTATTAATTGAATGGATAAAAAACACTACTGCAATTTATTTTAAAGTTTTTTCAGTGTAGGCATTTATAATTTTGAAATTTTTTTTTTATGAGATATATGATTGTCTTAATGACAGTATTTTGCGACCTTAATATTGAAAATCCGGTGAGAATTTTGGAATTAAGAAATTAATTTATTAACCTATCTCTATTAATTTTTTTCATTAAAATCCATTTTTTGTATTATTTTAATTAAAGTGTTTCTGGCGTCTCTCCTGTTGAATTTATCGATACACTACCATTGACTTTTTTGTAGAAGAGGGTTAGGGGAATAAATTTGTAGAATATTGTTTTTTGATATTGTAAAATTTTTCATCATGTTTTGCAATTAAAAGAATAAAAATCAATTGAAAAATGACTTTATGTATATGTTTCTTATTGAAGGCGTGGCCCCACCCCCTTAATTTTCTTACACCAAGTAGCCCTAAGTGTTCCGATCATTTTAAGACTTCAACCTTGAAGATTGGACTGTTTTTAAAAAAGTTATGGATATTAGTTTTTAATTTATTTAATTTTTTTGTTCACAAAATGTGCAAAACGGTAAATTCCTCACTGAGAGACGATTGAAGCGAACGAACAAGCAGAGAAAAAAAAACTTATCAATTGTGTGATAAGTGCTTAGCGAAGAAGTGATTTTGATAAGTTGGGTTTTTAGTTGGTGAAAAACTTATCATTTTCACTTAGCAAAGATATGATAAGTTGATAATTTTAATTGAGTGGAATATAATATGGTTTTCTGCAACGCTTATCACTTACACTTATCAGAATTTCTTTAAATTGATAAGTTACTAAGTGATAAGTGATATGTTGTTGGTGCAATGGGGCCAGGCCAGTCGATGCCGAAGCTGATGCCGTTGCCGCTGCCGCCACCTTGGTAGTGAATGATCCTATTGCAATAAATGATGATAATTTGAGCGATAAACATCTTCTACCCATGGTTGCTAAGTCTGGTAAAAATAAAGATCCATGTTTTCTAAGTAAAAACGTAATAAGAAGAATGAGGTGGTTTCATCTATCAAGCTTTAAGCCCAAAACAACATTTGATGATATTATCTCCTATATCTCTTCAAAAACCAGTTTAGATTCATCGTTTTTTGTTTGCTATAAATTGGTTAAGCATAAAATTGAAGAAAAAGAAGACGTGTCCAAACTTAAATTTGTAAATTTTAAATTGGGAATCCCTTTGGAATTCGCGGATACGATTTTCAATTCCGAGCTCTTAATTTTGCTGTTGATGATGTTGCTATCGAAAATTATGTTGCTGTTGATGTTACTGCTGCTGCTGCTTATGTTGTTGATTCTGCTGATGATATTATAGTTGCTTATAATGATATCGATGTTGCTGGTGATGAATTTGTTGCTGCTGTTACTGATGATATTATTGCTGCTAATAATGATATCAATGTTGCTGGGGATGATGCTGTTGCTGCTGTTGAAAATGATCCAGTCTTTGAAAACTCTTGCCTACGATGAGTACTGTGTGCGGAAAGTGTGCCGAATTACTTAACACCAGTGAAACTGTCCTGTGCGGTATATGCGGTGTCCCATTTCCTGCCATATGTTCTCTGCTAATCTCCCAATAATATTCTGGAAATGTGAAAATTGTGCTAAAATTGTTCTACCTTCGTTGATTAATAAACTTCTTGACTGTGTCAAGAGAGTAGAGATGTGCGAAAATCTACAAAAGGTCAACGACTCCAAAAAAATTTAGTGCCTGTTAAGAATAAAGTACATACAAACAAAATTGCATTCCTCTCCTGCATATAATCGTCTCTCAATAAGTAATAACCCGCCCTCGCCCTCTCCAATTGTCTTATTTAAATTAACTAATAATAAAAAACACCAAAAATTCCTAATAATAAGATCTCACAACAAAAACTGTCTGATGCACTACCTTCTTCAACATTGAAAATTTTTCCCTCTGAAGGAGAGGGGCAGAAAGAAGAAGGTTTAGTGCAAATTATTGTTGATGACGATGCTGCGGCATGCTCTGCTGCTCTCAAGGAGCATCTCTTCTAAGAAATGTTTTAGATATTGGTTCTACTTCCTCCACCGTCAAAAGGAATATTATTGCTGGTATGAGTGAGATGGCAATCGTGATTCCCCCTATGGATAAAAAAAGTAATGATGTGGGTGCTGATGATGACGAATCTATGAAACCTCTCGAAGGCGACGCCGATGACAACGGTGACGACGACGATGATGGTGCTGCTATCATTATTGCTGATGATGTTAATTCTGCTTCTGGTGATGGCTCTAAGATTGAAATTAGTGTAATGAAAGCTTCAATTCTTCCTACCGCTAATATATAAAACTTTAAGTTGGGTGGAAATACAGATGCGGATAGCTTAAAAAAATGTTGTGAACAGAATGAAATGGTTTCACTTATCGAGCTTTAGAAAGGAAATGTCAACAGAGAATATTACAGCTTTTATACAATCAAAGACTCAAGTAGATGCTTCTCTTTTCCCGTGCTACAAGCTGGTTACTCTAAACTGTGATGAGGATAAGCTAAGGTTTGTTAATTTCAAAATTGGCACTCCCGTGGAATATGTACATCTGATATTTAATTCTGAGCTCTGGCCTAAGGGTGTTCGTATTCGCCCTTTCAATTACAGGCCAAAAAACGATCGGCCACAGGAAGAAGTGTCTATAATTAATTGACAGTCACAATTTTATAATATTGTAACGAAGATTATTTAACTACTTTTGAATCATAATATAACGACTTTTACATTCGAACTACATCGATTCTCGAATGCGATGACAGCGCCATCTAGTACCATTGCGATTTAAAACAACCTGCTATGAGCTTTGAATGAGCTTTTTCGAACATTGGTAAATGTCGAAGTCCGAAGGGGAATTATTCCATCTATCTGTCAGAATAGAAAGATCGAGATACAGGTTGTAAAGATTTCTATTGCTTTCGAGATTAGACCAGAACCAGATATTTCCCTATATAAGGTTGATGGCGCTACCGATTGGACACAGTTTATTTTTGAAAGTGAAAGAATAAAGTTCGTGTAAAGTGTTGTGCCAGTGATTAATAAAAGTGATTTTAATTGAAGTAAAGTGTGTTTTATTTTAAATGTAAAAGGAAGAAGTTAAGAAATAAAGTAAATAAGTTTTTATTGCGAACCCTTAGCAGAATATTACATTGGTGTTAGAAGTGGAATAAAACTTATGTTGTCTGAATGCATAGATAATTTGTGGTGCTAAAAAAAAAAAATATATATACGTGTGTGTGTTTTGATAAAACAAAGACAAAAAGTGACTGTGATTAAAAAAAAAAAAGAAAAATAAAAGAAAAATGGGTAAGACAGTAATTGAATTGAATTGTGTTGAACTTAAGGCAGAGCTGAATAAACGAGGCCTTCCTACTGCTGGAAGAAAAGCTGACCTCATAATTCGTCTGCAAGAGGATTTATGTCAACGCGGAGAAGACCCAGACACGTTCCTATTCGAAATAGAAATGCCTGAAGAACAAGTAAGTACTGGTGTCGACTTGTCGGCAATGATGGCACTTCTCATTGGCAAGCTCGAAGAACAACGTACAGAACAAAAGAATCTTCTCGAAGAACAACGTATAGAACAAAAGAATCAATTCGAACAAATGGAAAAACAACAAAAGAATCTTCTCGAAGAACAACGGACAGAACAAAAGTGTGAACAACAGAACCTTCTCGAACAAATGGAAAAACAAAAGCATCTTCTCGAAGAACAACGTGTAGAACAAAAGAATCTTCTCGAAGAACAGAAGAATCTCATCGAAGGTAAGCTTGATGCCTTTGAGAACAAGTTCGCTACTATTGATGGACGTTTTGATTGCGTCGAAAAGCAATTTTCAAAAGTAGACGCAAAGCTCGAGAGTGTTCAAGAAAAATTCGAAGGCAAAATACAAAGCATAACCGACGAATTAGACAAAGTTCGAAAAATTAAGATTAGGGAAAGTGTTGGCGATTACCCAAGGAAGAAGGAAATACATCCACCGACTTTTGACGGGCAAACTTCTTGGCCGGTCTATAAAAAACAGTTTGAGGCAGCCGCAGCGACAAATGGCTGGGATGAAGAAGACAAATTTAAAGCTCTGACGGTTGCCCTCAGGGGATCTGCTGCTGAACTGCTGCAAACCATCCCAGCAGATAAGAATGGTAACTTCAGTGCTCTTGTTCAGGCCATAGACAAACGCTTTGGAGATGGCCATATGCAAGAAGTCTTCCGCGTCCAACTGAATACTAGAGTCCAGAAGAGAGGAGAAACTCTGCAGCAACTTCAAGCAGACATTGAACGGTTGGCGCATCTCGCATATCCCGCTGCTGGGGATGAAATCGTCAGCCAACTTGTAACAGAAGCCTTCATTCGTGCTGTATCTGGCATCAACTTACAGCGAGCAATTAGAACTGCTGGAAAACGTACGCTTCCTGAAGCTTTAGCGTTTGCTCTGACTATGGAAGCGGCAGAACAAGCTTCCCAAGGAATTCATCGAGTCAGAGAAGTCGAAGTTGAAGAATGCTCTTGTCAGAAAATCGCATTCCAAAGCCAGCGTGAAGGACTTGCTCGATGCTGGAATTGTAACAAAACCGGACATCTCCAGCAGCAGTGCAGATTAGCACCGAGAAGAGCTGCATGCCAACATTGTGGAAGCAGAACTAACGCTCGAGAACAACCAAACAATAGTACCAACACTCCTGCTCAACTTGGGAAACGAGTAAGAACCAACTTCGAGGGGCAGAAGCTGGTTTCTGGTATCGATGGCCCCAGAAACACTATCCAAGTCTCACAGACTAAACGAGACAACAAAAGTCTGACAATGGAGGCAATAATAAACAAAAAGAAACACGTGGCTACAATCGACACCGGTGCCACCGCCTCCATTGTGCGAAGAGACTTGGTCAAGATGACTTGGCTACACAACACCAATAGCTACCGTCTGAAGACCGCCACAGAAGAGGCAGCAAAAGTGTATGGTGAGGTTCGTCTTATGATCCGTTTGGCAGAACTAGAGTTTTCGCACCTATTCCTGGTAGCGGATATATGTGACTAGTGCATCGTTGGAATCGACTTCATGAAGGAGCATGGAATAATTTTGGATATCGGTAAACAAGTTCTTAAGTTCCAAAATGTGGAGATTCCGATGGTCTATGGCAACGAAAACTCAACAACTATCAGGACCGTCATCAAAGAAGACATTTGCTTGCCTGCTTCTTCGGAAGTATTCGTATGGACGAAACTAAAGGGTGACTTTGGAAGCCATCGATACCTCATGGTGGAACCAGATGCGGAACAACGTTCCCAAAACATCATGGTAGGGAAGACTCTGGTGGCACCAAAGAACAACATGGTGCCTGTACGGATACTGAACATCAAACCGTACGAAATTAAGCTCAAGAAGAGAGAAGTGGTTGGGCAATGTGAACCTGTATCGGCGATTACTAAGATCACCGAAGCGGAAACAAAGAAACCCCTGAGCTTTGACAGATTAAAAGACCAAATTCTGAAGTCATCAAGTCTGAGTCGACATCAGCTTAATGTTGCTGGAGATCTTCTTCATGAGTATGCTGATATATTCTCTTCACCCAACGGACAATATGGTCGAACACAACTAGTAAGGCATCGAATTGATACAGGAGATGCAAGACCAATTCGCCAACCAGCAAGACGTCTCCCTCTAGCAAAACAAACTGAAGTTGAAGAAATGATATCGACAATGAAGAAAGATGGGGTCATCGAAAATTCCAAAAGCCCTTGGGCATCACCAGTCGTTCTTGTCAAAAAGAAGGATGGAAGCACTCGATTTTGTGTAGACTACCGAAGACTGAACGACATGACAAAGAAAGATAGCTACCCTCTACCCAGAATCAGCGACACCTTAGACGCGATGGAAGGAGCACAATGGTTTTCAACTTTGGATTTGAAGAGCGGTTATTGGCAAGTCGAAATTCACCCAGAAGATCGGGAAAAGACGGCGTTCTCCACAGGAAACGGTCTGTGGCAATTTAATGTGATGCCATTCGGACTATGCAACGCTCCAGCAACTTTCGAGCGTTTGATGGAGTGCGTTCTACATGGACTAACCTGGAAATCTTGCCTGGTCTACCTGGACGATGTCATCGTGTACGGAAAAACATTTGACGAACATTGTAAAAACCTTAAAGCTGTATTCCAGAGGCACATCTAAAGTTAAATCCTAAGAAATGTTCGTTTTTCAAGACCGAAGTTAAATATTTGGGACATATCATCTCATCCCAAGGAGTAAAAACTGATCCTGAGAAAGTTGATACTGTAAAGAATTGGCCAACGCCTCAGGACAAACATCAACTCCGGAGCTTTCTTGGTCTGGCCACATATTATCGGCGTTTCGTAAATGATTTTGCTAAGATCGCCAAAAGCTTGCATCATCTTACTGAAAAGGGGAAGCCGTTCAAATGGTCATGTGAGTGCGAGAAAAGCTTTCAAGAACTGAAACTGCGTTTATGTAATGCACCTGTACTGGCCTATCCAACTCCAGGAAAACCTTTCATCATCGACGCTGATGCAAGTAACGTTGGAATTGGAGCTGTACTATCGCAAGAACATGACGGAGAGGAAAAAGTTGTCGCCTATTACAGCAAGGTACTCTCGAAGCCAGAAAGGAATTATTGCGTTACAAGAAGGGAACTTCTCGCTCTGATATTGGCAACAAAGCACTACCATAAGTACATCTATGGACAAAAGTTCCTTCTTCGAACAGATCATGGTGCGCTCAATTGGCTTTTAAACTTCAAAAATCCAGAAGGTCAAGTAGCAAGATGGATCGAGAGGTTGCAGACGTATGACTATGAGATTCAACATCGAAGAGGAAAGCTGCATTCAAACGCAGACGCTCTATCCCGGCGACCGTGTAAACCAGACTGTAAGCATTGCACACGCCAAGAAGAAAAGGAAATGGTCATCGTTCAACGAACTAGAGCTGATCCCATTAACGGTTGGAACAACGAAGAACTCAGAACGGCCCAACAAGAAGATCCGGATATCGAACCCATTCTTGCCTGGAAAGAACACCAAGAGAAACCAGAATGGTGTGATATCTCCTACCGAAGTCCGGCTCTCAAAGCATATTGGGCACAATGGGACTCGCTTCATGTGCAAGAAGGGGTATTAAGGCGTAAGTGGGAATCTGCAGACGGTAAATCTTATGTGATGCAGCTAGTCGTACCTCGGTCAAAGGTTAACGACGTACTTCAAGAGATGCATGATGGAACTTCTGGAGGTCATTTGGGAGTGAATAAGACGCTGGAAAAGGTACGACAACGATTCTACTGGCTACACGCAAGAGATGACGTCGAAAGATGGTGCCGAAAATGTGATGCTTGTGCTGCTAGCAAGGGACCAGGTAGAAAAATTCAAAGTAGAATGCAGCAGTATAATGTGGGCACACCTTTTGAGAGAATCGCAATAGATGTCGCGGGTCCTTTTCCTCAAACTAACAACGGAAACCGATACATCCTTGTAGTCATGGACTATTTCAGCAAGTGGCCTGAAGCATTTGCCATCCCAAACCAAGAAACCAAAACAGTTGTGGATCAAATTGTCTTCAATTGGGTGAGCAGGTTCGGTGTTCCCATGGAGCTTCATTCTGACCAAGGAAGGAACTTCGAATCAAAAGTCTTTCAGGAAGTTTGCTCGCTCCTTGGCATTAAAAAGACAAGAACAACACCGCTCCATCCACAATCTGATGGGATGGTTGAACGATTCAACAGAACTCTTAAAGAACATCTGTCGAAGGTTGTCGGCGACTACCAACGAGACTGGGACCGACATATCCCATTGTTCCTTATGGCATATCGAAGTGCAACCCATAGCTCGACAGGAAAACACCATCGGAAATCCTGTTCGGATCAACTATACGGCTGCCAAGTGAAGTGAAATTTGGTTGTCATCCAAATGAGTCACAGGGAGCAGAGGAATAATATATGCGGATGACCTAAAGGAAAGGCTCATTGACATTCATAAATGAACAAGGTCGCTAGAGCGACAGCAACGGGATTTCAAGAAGGAGACCTTGTGTGGTTTTACAATCCTCATCGACAAAAGGGGCTATCACCAAAACTCCAACAAAACTGGGAGGGCCCATATACTGTGGTGAAAAGAATCAATGATGTGGTTTACCGTATACAAAGAGGCGTAAGAGGCAAACTAAACGTAGTTCACGCTGACCGGTTACATTGATATAACGGTTAAAGAGGTGATGAAATTGTTCGGGACGATCAATTCTAAGAGGGGGGCAATGTAACGAAGATTAGTTAACTACTTTTGAATCATAATATAACGACTTTTACATTCGAACTATATCGATTCTCGAATGCGATGACAGCGCCATATAGTACCATTGCGATTTAAAACAACCTGCTATGAGCTTTGAATGAGCTTTTTCGAACATTGGTAAATGTCGAAGTCCGAAGGGGAATTATTCCATCTATCTGTCAGAATAGAAAGATCGAGATACAGGTTCTAAAGATTTCTATTGCTTTCGAGATTAGACCAGAACCAGATATTTCCCTATATAAGGTTGATGGCGCTACCGATTGGACACAGTTTATTTTTGAAAGTGAAAGAATAAAGTTCGTGTAAAGTGTTGTGCCAGTGATTAATAAAAGTGATTTTAATTGAAGTAAAGTGTGTTTTATTTTAAATGTAAAAGGAAGAAGTTAAGGAATAAAGTAAATAAGTTTTTATGGCGAACCCTTAGCAGAATATTACAATATATATATGTATATATATATCACGATATGTCTGGAACCATTAGAGCTAAAGACTTGAAATTTGGTAGGAATACTCTTTTCACCGAGTAGAGGTCAGCTAAGAACGGATTTTACGAAATTTCACCCCAAGAGGGGTTGCGGGGTGTTAATTTAAAAAAATTTAAATTTTAAAACTACAGCTCTTATAGGTATGAAACTTAGTCAGGATATTCTTTTTGGCATGTTTGAATTTAGTAAAAAATAATTTTATGATGTTTCATCCCCAGATGGCTGTGCGGGGGCGTTAAAAAATTAAAAAAAAAGGTTTTTTCCAATTTATAGCTTTTGGAACTCTGAAACTTGGCCACAATTTTTCTTTTGGCATGTTTGAATTTACTAAGAACTAATTTTATGATATTCAACCACAAGAGGGTTGTGCGGGGGCGTTAAAAATTAAAAAAAATTGTATCTTTTAATTTGTAGATTTAAAACTTAGAAACTTGACCAGAATATTTTTTTTGGTATGTTTGAATTTACTGTGGATCTGTGTAAGTCAAAACAATACTTCAATTAAATTTCTATAAAGTGCCCAGGGAAGTGGGCGGGTAACAGCTAGTATATTATATAATTGTGACTGTCAACTAATTATAGACAAATAATTTGCAATAAAATAAAATTGCGACTATAATTAAGGATCTAAGCTATCCTATCCGACGCTTAAAGACTCCCAAAATCGAATTTTACACCTCACATTTTGCAGCGCCACCACAATGGTCAGGGCAACCCTAAAAAAAACTGGCCATGATAGTACTATAGTTTTCATATACAAAGCTTTCCGTATCCACAGAGATTTAGTTTTGTTTTGATTTTTTTTTCAAATTTCAATATATGTAGGTTCATGGATTATAAATGTGTGTATATTTATATGAGGTTACCTTTGTAAGAAAATCTTTTGTTCCCAAAAATCCATCTTTTTATTTAATTTTCAAATCTCAATTGAATAAACAAGTTAACCGACGAATGCATTATTTGATTTACTATAAAAAAAAGTTCAAGACATTAGAGAACTTTATTTTGTTGGTTTTTGTTCTTTTTTTTTTTTTTTAACTAGTTTGTACACCTCCTGTTAGGCCAAAGGACAAAGAGAGTAGGTATAATGTTTCCGACTCATAAAGGTTTTATCATTTTTATTCTTTTTACTTTAGCTGGTACATTGCAAAAGCATAACCGATCAATTATTATTTTTTATTTAAACAATATAGGCCAGAAATTTGTATATGTACCATACACCTTTTTTCTGTGTGGATAATGGTTTTCCCGCAATTTATTTGCTAAAATAACTTGATTTAAGTAATGTCAAATGTGAATGAAAATAAAAAGATGATGTTTAAAGTGATGTAACATACGAGTATATACATATAATTGAATCATACCTAGAAAAAGCTTTGGTTAAAATGTAGGTATAGTAAAATAATTGCCGAATTGCTGGGAGATCACTTTAAAAAAAAATTGATTCATGTAAAAGTATTTGCTAGATACGAAGATATGAACAAGAAAATAATGTAAATATACTTTAAGAAAGATGCCTTAGATGGAAGACACTACTTGATTGTGCAGGATGTAAGGCTTAAACGTTATAAATGTAACTACATACGTAGGTACATAGTTAAAAATAAGTTCTTCATTTGACTTTAACTTATGATAAGTTAACTTTTATTATCAGAAGAAAGTATATTTTAATTATTTGTATTTTAAGTAATAATTTGCATAACGAGCATTTTGTATGGAACTCCTTTAATAATTCATATCTTTTACACCAAAAAACTTGTTCAAATCGATCTTTATTCTCGTGGCCTCGTATGGACCCAAGTAAAAAAAAATTGAGGATATATTTTTTTTCAATTTTTTAAGTCGTAGATATTGCGATGAAACAAAATGCATTCTTAAGATTCATATTTCTCAATTTTGAACTTGAATTATTATATAACTGCTCAATTACATAGGTACACACAGAACGAGGCAAAAATTTTCTAAAAACCTAAAAATTTGAAGAGATGCATTTTATTAATTTTTTTTAATTAATGAAATAAATTTATCAGATGACTATTAATTCAGCCTAAATTTGACAATTTTTTTGGCCTGCAGATTTTTTTTGTTAAAAATGTTCGAGCTTTAAGGATTTGATCACCAATAAATATTGAACATATAAATAATCTTTGTTATAATTCTGATAATATATGCGTCCTAGGGGACTTTAATTTATCTAATATAAGATGGACTCAAATATATGATTTAAAATCATGAATAAAATAAAATAAAATAAAATATAAACCAGCTTACAAGTGTTCAAATATGCGTTTCGCCCCAGTGTAATGGCTGGGCTCATCAGAAGATGACCATTACACCTTGTCTTGACGCATATTTACCCGAATAAATCGAGATTCCATATAACCCGAGCTACAAAGAGCAACTGCGAATTATACAGTAGCAACAAGTCTTCAAAGAAGATAAATTGTTGCAATTTTTATCCTGCTATGGACTTTTAATGAACAAATATTTGACAGTTACCAGTCGAATTGTTATTTCCTGAACACCGTTTGTTTTAAATATATGATTTAAAATCATGAATAAAATAAAATAAAATATAAACCAGCTTACAAGTGTTCAAATATGCGTTTCGCCCAGTGTAATGGCTGGGCTCATCAGAAGATGACCATTACACCTTGTCTTGACGCATATTTACCCGAATAAATCGAGATTCCATATAACCCGAGCTACAAAGAGCAACTGCGAATTATACAGTAGCAACAAGTCTTCAAAGAAGATAAATT
>OY288109.1:42576627-42707308 GCA_958431115.1 Syrphus vitripennis
AAACGGTGTTCAGGAAATAACAATTCGACTGGTAACAGTCAAATATTTGTTCATTAAAAGTCCATAGCAGGATAAAAATTGCAACAATTTATCTTCTTTGAAGACTTGTTGCTACTGTATAATTCGCAGTTGCTCTTTGTAGCTCGGGTTATATGGAATCTCGATTTATTCGGGTAAATATGCGTCAAGACAAGGTGTAATGGTCATCTTCTGATGAGCCCAGCCATTACACTGGGGCGAAACGCATATTTGAACACTTGTAAGCTGGTTTATATTTTATTTTATTTTATTCATGATTTTAAATCATATATTTAAAACAAACGGTGTTCAGGAAATAACAATTCGACTGGTAACAGTCAAATATTTGTTCATTAAGATGGACTCAACCAAATGGTCACAGGTTCGATCTCAGCCGTAGTTCTATGTCTTGTTTTTTCCATTATCATTGATCATTGTTGGGCCGCTGGTTTACTCATTACATGTTGTTCAGGAATAACACTAACAACATGTGATTGAGTAAATACTAATATGCGCAACAAATATGACAATGAACAAAAATAATGCGAATTATAAAGGGACATAGATATAAGACACGGCAATTTCTCCGCTTTAGCCCAGCCGCCAACCCTGGAGATAAAATCTGAGACAACCACCACCTTCAGTCTCAGTACCTCGCGCCACACACACCTTTCCCTTCCCATCCTATCCTATCCTTCGCCCGCGCTGTTGATACATATAAAGGGTAAACCAAAAATCCCCTTGAGCGCGCGCATATTAAAAAAAAAAAATCTTTCAATTTTGCTAAAACTAATTTCTTGGAACTAAATAACTATCTCTTGAATATTGATTGGTGTAATGAATTTTTGTTTCTAGATTTGCAAAACATGTATAATCGCTTCACTGAAATTTTAGTAATGGGTTTCGATAAGTTTATTCTCCTTGTGCACAGGGCCGGCCCAGCCCAAACGAGCGCCCTGTGCAAAATTTAGCTTTTGCGCCCCTTATTTTCATTACCTACTTCGTTTTTTAAGCCATTTCCACATTACCCGTTAGGTAGGCTTTTGAATGAGGTATCCCCTGTAGGCCTAGTCCTCAATAACAAAAATAATAAAGAATTTAAACACAAATAAAAAAAATGTAAAAAAAAGAAAAATTAATTCTAAAAAAACATATAATACATATTTACAAAAATAAACACAAAAAAAACACTAAAGCACACAAACACTAAAACACTTCACCTAGCACTTTAACAGTTCCACCAGTGGTTTCAGCTTTAAATTTAATGGGTTATTGGTACGTACAAATACAAAACACAAATCCCATAAAACACAGGCTTCTTAATTAATAATATATTTTTCAAAAACTTAATCAGAGAACTGCAGTTTAATTTATCTATTTAGCTACAAATTATCTTCTAGAGATTTCAAATCAAGTAACAAAGATTATAAGTTACATAATTCAAAACAATAACAAAAAACAAGAGAGAATAACCGTTATTATTTCCAATTCACTCCTTGCTCTTTTCTCATAATTTCCATTTTATCCACAAAAAAAAAACAGTTCCTATTTGAAATATTCTACTCATATTTTCTCATTCGAAATGTAAACGAACTACCAAGAGAGACAAAATGAGAAAATCGTGTTTGACAGTAAAAAAAAACACCCACATTCATTTCGTTTGAAAGAGTTGAGCGCATAAGATTGAGAGATTTTGCTTGTGTGCAGGATTTAAGGGTGGGTGTCCCTTAGAAGCAAACTCAGAACTCATGTAAATACATTTGAATGTATTAGTAGAAGAATGATTCTCTTCTATAAGCTAACTTCTCTCTTGTGCAATACTTTTCTCAGAACCAGATAATGCCAGCCACGGAGACATATGGGTAGGGTATGGTATGCATCAGCAGACAGAGGCACACAAGCGCACACAGGCATACATACATATTACATATTTATTGCCAGAGCCTGTTGTGCTGAGACATGAGAGATGAGTCTGACCGACACGCGACGCGACGCACGGCCAGGCCAGTGGCTATAACATAGGCACGGCGCGAATGATGTTTTTTTAAGTTTTTTTTTTTTTGCTATAGGTAGGTAGTTGTTTTGTTTTTTGGATGTTACGAGTATGTCATACTATGAGAAATGAGAAAAGTAATATACATAATATGAATAAGCGACAAAAAATGATATACATAATGCTAGAGAGGGGTTTTCGGTTTGGTGGCGGTGGATATTTTTATTTGTTGTAGATATCTACCTACATATTTTTTTGTTCGTTATGATATGATCTTCTAATTGCAAAAAAATATTCATTATTAGTTAGGTATTATGTAAAATGTAAGTTTTCTTTTGAGAATTTTTTGAAAGAACATTTCACTTACCGGCTCATTCATACGGTTGTATGGGGAGAGTATCATAACCGGGGCGCCGAGAAATGATAATGGATTTTTGGAAAACACGGCAATACAAGCATTTTTTACTATGAGAGGGGGGGTCTATCTCCCCCCGTTTAGGCGGTAGGGGCAATTTAAAATATATGTACGTTAAATGGAAAACAAATAATTAAAAAATAACGGTAATACTTACAACTAAGTTTTATACATTTTTTTAAAGCCAACACTTTTGTCTATTAGCCAGTTTTTGAATCAAGTCAAAACTATGCATAGTTTTTGAAAAAAATTCTTTTAAACTCAAAATTTGGGCAAAAAATAGTTAAAAATAAGGTTTAAAGTGTAATTTTTCAAAACTTCAACATTACCTACTGTTATTTTTTTTTTTAGAATTCATTGCTTTAATTTAATTTTGATCAAAATCTGAAAACTAGATGATTTTATGTCTTCTAATTCTTGAGAAAATTGAAAATTACCAAAAAAAATATTTTAATTAAATTATTGTTTCCTTGCTTGAGTATTTACGTAGTCTTATTTTGATAGTTATAATCAAATATGGATAAAGAAATACCTAGGATAAATTAATTTTTCTTAAATCCAGTTTATTTAAATGCAAAAGAAAGTTTGCATGCACCCCATTTAGCACCCACCCCATGTTACACACACCCCAAATCCTATAGTGAGGCCAAGCAGGGGGGTTGCACCACCCATACACACCTCGGTGTGTCATACACCCAACCTCGCACCAAATTATTTATAAACTTAGGTATGGTTTTGAAATATTGAAATTTAAAATTGTTTTTTAACTTTTTTTTACTCAAATTTTGAGTTTAAAATTAAATTTTTGAAAAACTATGCATAGTTTTGACTTGATTTAAAAACTGGCTAATAGAATAGAATGTTGGCTTTAAAATAACGTATAATACTTAATTTTAAGTATTACCGTTATTTTTTAATTATTTGTTTTCCATTTAACGTACATATTTTTTTAATTCCCCTACCGCCTAAACAGAGGGAGATAGACCCCCCCTCCCGTAGTAAGAAATGCTTGTATTGCAGTGTTCTACAAAAATCCGTTATCATTTCTCGGCGCCCCGGTTATCATACTCTTGCCGGTTGTATTGCAGGTTGGAATATAATTAGGAAAATTGTACGGAATTGAAAATTTTGAAAGTGAGTAGCAACCTAGGCAGGTAAGACATGATTTTTGGAAATTTATTCAAATTATAGGTACCTAACTAGAGTAAAAAAAAGTATAAGTTTTTGTATGGGTCGAGAAACTACCTAGGTATGTATGTTCTATACGGGAAGGGCTATATAGTTGATATTTTTTTTTTTAAATAAGGTAGGTACAGTACACATCATAAAATGCTGAAGATCAAGATAATTTTTTTTTAAATTTTGGAGTGATTTTTGAAAGGTTTCAACTATGTATTTAAATGATGGTCAAATTAAAACAAAATAAAAATAATTTCAAACGTCTTCTTTTAAAATATTGAAAAAAAAAAACAATTTTTACAGACATTGCCGGCACAGGTATGGAAAATAACAGGATATAATTTTGTCATTGTTCAAATGTGTTTTTTTCTTTTATCATTGATATCCCAAAATCTAATGATCATACAAAAAAATAGAACTCACTGTTTTGAAAACGACCTAAATTACGTATACTAGATTCTTACGTATATGTATGCATATTTTGGCGCCATCCACTTGACATTATTAATTGCACATATCTGAAGGTATTACCCTCCCAGTGAAATGCAAACTGCATTCAATCACTAAATAATAATGTTAATCAAATCTATCGCTATACCTACTCAAAATTAAATTCTCCACCAACGATATCAAGCATTTCAATCATTCATCATTCAATTACACTATTTTACATAAACTATCGAAGAAAAAACAATACAAAATGACCTGTATACCTATATATATGTATACATATTTCTTTTCGCAAAACAAACAAATGACCCAACCAATGAGTATACATACATGTATACACATAAGTATATATACCTATACTGCACAATATTCAACCAAAAATCCTGCATCGATCCGACCACAAGAAGTGAACACGAACTTCCATCAACCATCAAGTCTACGAGTTACGATTTGAACAAAGAAAAAAAAACAGGACATAGGTATATAATTATCTACCTAATTTTTCAAACTTCTGAGTTTTATATCTAAAGAACGATCATATTCATCGCGAAATCATGAATCGCGATAACAAAATACAATGTGTAACAACCTACAAGTAACTTGCCCAACCAAAAAAATCAAATTCTTCTGCATGTGGCTACGTCATATACAAATTGTCATTCATGAATCATGACCTTGCATCAAATATATCTAGAAAAAAAATTATTTCTAACAGCAGGTTTTTTTACATTTTCTAATAATTATAAGATGACGGGTAAGAAAAGAAAAATAAAAAAAAACTTAGCCAAGCACAAAAAAAAACAAGACAAAATATATGTGAGAGCGAACGGGCGGGCGAAATTTATTTGCAAAGAGATAGAAATTCTCTTCTTTAGCGCTGATATTGCAGTGGAATTTTGTGGAACTACAACTTCTTTGTGTGCGTGTGCAAGGAGTTTTTTTGTTAAAAAATGCAAAATAGACGTCTTTTCTAAGAATAAAATTAAATAAATAGTAAGCGGAAAAATTATTTTTTTTTGAAAAGTGGATAAACAAAATACCAGAAAAAAATAAAAAAAATATGCCAGAATTCTATTGCCAGTCGTTCTCTTACAATGGTATTACAAATATTGTCATATTGAATTGCATTTTGAAATATATCCTGAGTTTTTTTTTTTCAAAACCGAGACTTTTTTCAGAATATATGAATCTTTCATAAAAAATTATTCACAAAAATTAAAAAATATAATTCTAAAAGCCCCTGTGCAAACCAGAAAATTTTAAGAAAAAAAAAGTGTTTTTTTACTTTTTGTTAAAAAAAAAAAATTGAAAAAATTGAAAAAAAAGTTAAGTAATTACACACCTATTTATTGGCTTTGTAAAAAAGATAGTTTGACTTCTTTATCTTTTAATCTTATTAAGTTATATCCAGTAAAACATTCATACCACTTAGTAAATTTCCTTCATTTTTCATGGGTTTTTAAGATTTTTTTTGGAATTAAATAAAAAAAATAAAAAAAAAATAAAACCGATACTCATCTTGCTCTTGCAGATATATTTTCTTAAGAAAAAAAATAAAAAAAATTTATTTACTATATGCCCCATCATATTTGCAAGCACTCTACAATTTTTTTTTGATTTTTCCATCTGTTTGCTAATTTTTAGGTCCAATTTTAATTTTTTTTTTTTAAAAGCTCCTGAAATATTTTACCCATCCTATTTCCTATCGATATCCGTTTGTTTCATTAAAATATTCGGAAAAGTGTGAACGTTATACGACTTAGCGCAAAACTCTAACCTATTTTTTCATGGGACACTCACCCTTAAATTTGCACAGTCTACGTCGGTCGCACCAATCAATGTTTGAGTTCATTTTTCTATCAAAAATTTTGGTTGAGTGAATTCCCATACGTGCAAATCTGAAATTTGCACATTTCTGCTCAAACGATTGTATGGGAAATAAAAATGAGTATATTTATTTGTATGGAGATTTTTGAGTGAAACGGGCAAATAAAAATCTTGCACGTATGGAGGTTCGAATCTTTTTTGTTTGAATTAATTTACTCTTGGCGTTGATTTTGGTACTTACTTGAAGATTGCCAGCTGATACAATCTGACATTAATAGCTTGTCAAATTGGTGCCATATATATATAAATGGCCTTAAGCTTAATATCAAAAAATGCAATGCAATTTCTTTTTCGCGGAAAACATTAAGTCTTTTGTTTGACTATGCCATTGAATCTAAACGTATAAATCGGGTCTCAAAATTAATGATTTGGGAATTATACTTGATGCTGCCCTTTCTTACAACATTTTGATTACTTGATCCCTAAGGCCAACTCATTAGTGGGTTTCATTAAGCGAAATGCTAAGGATTTCAGAGATCCTTATGTTTTTCTATCTTTATATACATCTCTTGTTAGATCGGTTCTTGAATACGCCGATGTTATTTGGAGTCCCGCGTTTAACGTTCACTCCGACCGTTTAGAAAAAGTTCAAAGAAAATTCACCATATTCATTTTCAAACAGATGCGCTGGAGTTTTTGTCCTGAATATAAGGCTAGATGCCAATTTCTTGGCATAAAATCCCTATAATCTCGTAGAAAAATTCATGGTGTTATGATTGTTAGAGATTTGCTGTGTTATCAGATAAAGTGTCCATCACTTCTTGCACAGGTTCCAATTTATGTTCCCGCTAGAATTTTCTTATTTCAAAGAACGCACAAAACCAGATATGGTAGTAATGCGCCCTTATCCAGATCTATTGCTTTATTTAATGAAGTGTCTTTAAGTATTGATTTTTTATGTCTTACACGTGAAAATTTTAAATGTCAATTATTGTTCTCATTTACATTTTAATTTATTTTTGGAGAGCCAAATATAATTATGTATGTATATGCATCTGTTAGCTGTAAATAAATTAAAAAAAAAAAATATCTGAGCAAATATTGATTGCAGACAAAATTTAAGGGCAGTTTAGAAATACTCAGTAAAATTCCTAAAGGGTCCGAGTCATCAAATTGACAGGCATTTAGTTGTTCTTCATTATTATCATTATCATCGTCGATGGGTACCATATAAATTTCTGAGTTTTCTACAAAACCTAGTAATATAAAATAATAAAGAAGATATACGAGTACAAACTAATTTTCAATATTTTAAACTTAAAATTTTGTTCATACTTGGAGATACTGGAATTAAACTTATTTAAAGGATAACACTAAATACCGAGTAATTTTTTTTTCGCCAAATGCTATGTAATAAATAAGCTCTAATACTTGCTTGAATGAAATAGAGGCTGGACGCAGATAGCTTGTATAGAAGCTTAAAGGATAACAGTAAGCGGCGCGGCGGCGTTGGCGTGGCTGATAAGATTTTCTCAAGATAAGACAAAACAAGCAGTCGACATTTTTCTCGACATTTTTTTTAATACCTGCCGATATTTTGTCAAGTCGAGATTTACAACTATAGAGGTTTTTTGGCAGTCAATAAAAAAAATCGTTATTTTAACTTTCCAAAAAGTCGATAAAAGTCGAAATTTTGAACAGTCAACATTTTTTTGTTGGTCAATCGTATATACGATAACCAGTTCGGTGCTCTGGGCTTAAGCATTTCTTAACAATTATTTAACAGTTTCGTTGCTTCAAGCACCGACAATTTAACTTTCGCTAATATCGTTGTTGAAAATATACATATACCTAGTTTTCAAGCAAATGGTGCGGATACAAAAAAAAACCCGAAATGATTATAGCGTTTTCTTATACTTTCTTATTATTTCTGCAGCTAACAAACCCTTCTGAGATGAAGCAAGCATATATTTAGGTACATTAAAAGCTATTTTTAATCAATCTTGATTACTTACATATATGTAAGTTTGTATTATTTGGGATCGAATCCAAATCAATTTATCGTATTAACTTGCATTTGTTCGTGGTTGTTTGTTGACTTCTGCAATACAAACACCAGAATCCCTATAAGTTTGATACCGATAGACAATCCCGTTGGACACCAACTTTCACAAGGATTGAGAACAATCCGTAGCACGGAACCCACTTCCATGGAAAAACCATCTCTGCCTTCCCTCCGTCTACTATATAATGTAGTAATGAACTACTATAATCTCTCTTGTATTTAAAGACCCTCACTCAGATCAAGTAATAGGTATAGGCACATTGGGCCCTATCAATAATAATCAAATTTAGTGACGACTTTAATATTTCTGTGAAATGGACCATATTGAAAAGGGGTCCGTACATTGTATAACCTTAATATTTAAGTGGACAATAAATAATGAACCATGTATGAAATGGCTTTCAAAGAAATAACATGCAGTGTTTGGTTAAGTATTTGGGATCCATAACATAATGGTTAATTTTTTTCGAAATATTTAAGTCGTTGCTAAATTTGATTATTGGTAGGGCCCATTATGTCCCTACCTGGGGCCCTATTACGTAAAACAATAATCGTTGAAATTCTATCGTAATCGATAAAATGCGATTACGTAAAACGAAAATCGTAAATGTTTAACGATACTCGCTATTACTAACGACTGACATTTGGCAGTCGTAAATCTTTCATTATCGTTCATAATTTCTTATAAAATAATTTGTGTCTGCGGTCTGCCGGTAATTTTTTTTTTATGTAAAATATAATCGAAGTGAAATATAATAAAATTGAAATAAATCTTAGTGAAAATTAAAATTTTATGGTTAATATTTATTTTATAGGCCACCAAAACAATCAAAGCAATTGGATTTCCTCTTAGCTTTTATGGAACGCAACCCAGGTGTTGCGAAAAATTATTTGGCAAATAGCCAATCAAAACAATCAAAAACAAGCGTGAAGTAAGTTGCGCTTCAAAAAAAATAGTTTTTTATGTTTTCACTTGGCAACATCTTTCTAACGCCTTTTTTGTTTTACATAATCGCTCTTTGTCGTGGCTATCGTTTACTCCAGTATCGTTTATTTGACTTTCGTTTCGTTTTACGTAATAGGGCTCAAATTATTTTGAAACAAACAAATAATTTGAATAATAGAAAACAAATAGAACAATCGTTGCCGTAGAAACGTAGATAAACAACAAATTTTCAAATTGAGAAAAAATCCCTTTCGAATACACAACTCATTTATAATTAAGGAAAAATGTTCTTATTGAATATCCAGACCTATTATATTTTTTCAAGCGATGGTGGCGGCACCGATCAACCATAGTGGCGATTTTCTGAGTTAGACCTTCTATTTATATTTATTCAATGATATTTGTGACATGTTTAGTTTGTTCTTTCAATCTAATTTTGTTGAGGATGTAAATTTTTCAGTTTTAAATGATAACATTTATAGGGGGTGTAATATAACGGATCTTAGCAGTTTAATTTTATCTGAAAATGAAGTTAAGGCTGAGTTGTTGAGTTTGGATTCAAATACGATTTGCGGTCCTTACAACATTCCACCTATATTTCTCAAAAAGTGTTCCGATTTTATGGCTAAAGCACTAACTCCGATCTTTAACTTATCCTTGCAAACAGGGGAATTTCTGGATTCTTGGAAAGTTTCTCTTATAACACCATTATTCAAATCTGGGTCAAGGCAAAATATATCCAATTATCGTCCTATATCTAAATTACCGTTGATTCCAAACATCTTTGAGGCAATAGCATGGTTGCCACTCGACTAAAGAGTCAAGGAAAGTCAGGGAACGAAAATTTGGTCAGGGAAAGTCAGGGAAGGTCAGGGAATTTTGAAAGCAGTCAGCAGCCCAGGATTTACCCTTAGGCCAACCAGGCCCAGGCCTGGGGCATCACGAAAAAAGGGGCCACAAAAGTAAGTAGAAGCAACTGAATCTTTATTGCTCATAAGAGCAAAATGGATAATAGATTTTCACAAATCTTCAAATTCGGCAAACGGCAACGCAAATGGCGAGAACTATCAGCGTGAATGGATTTTGTATTCCATCTCAAAAGAAGGGTTGTTCTGCTTTTATTGTAAGCTATTTCCTGATCACAGTAGGCCAGGAATAACTTTTATAAATCGTGAAAGTTTTTCTGATTGGAAAAATGCGTATTTAATAGATAATCATGAAAAATCGAGCTCTCATAAAGAAGCGATGATGGATTACATTACACGTAGATCTCACCGCGGAATTAAGACAGATTTTGACAAACAAATGCAAGAGTCATGCTCATACTGGAAACATGTACTTAAAATGGTGGTTGCTGTTATTTGCAGATTGTCTGAACCTGGTCTAGCATTTAGAGGATCTGAAGAAAAATTTGGTTCATCAAATAATGGCAATTTTATGGGTCTTCTTGAATTAATAGCAAAGTTTGATCCTTTCTTGTCCACTCACATTTCAAAATTCGGACATCCTGGTTCAGGAGCAACTTCATATCTATCTAAAACTATATATGAAGAATTGATTGAAATAATGGCTCAAAAAGTTCGCGAGGAAATTATTAAACAAATAAATATTTCTGGGTATTTTAGCTTGTCTGTAGATTCTACGCCAGATTTGTCTCATGTGGATCAATTGAGTCTTGTTATGCGGTATGTTAAAGATGGCCAGCCTATTGAACGTTTTTGGCGATGCATTCTCATAGGTACTGGATCCGGTATTGCTAATCAAGTATTAAAGTATCTGAGTGAACATAACATATCAATTTTGAAATGCAGAGGGCAAACATACGACAATGCTCCAAATATGTCCGGTCAATATAAAGGGATGCAACAGCAAATTCTTCTGACAAATCCATATGCAGTCTATGTACCTTGTGCACCACACTCTTTAAATCTTTTTGGTCGCTTTGCTGTGGATTGCTGTCCTATCGCAGTTGATTTTTCTTCTGTCGTACAATGGCTTTACAATTTTTTTCTGCATCAACTAGTAGAATCAAGAGTTGTAAGGACTGCAGTCTTTTGGGTACTGCAGTTAATTGACTAAAAAGACTAATTTCGTTCAGTACTTTAACTTACAAAAAGACTTTAACTGTAATCCGGGCAGTCGCAGTCAGTACTAAAATTTTAACTGTGCAGTTAATAAAAGCAGTTAATTGACTAAAAGTTAATTAACTGCAGTACTTTTTAACTGGTCTTAGTCTTTTTTAGTCAGATGAAAGTTAAAGAACTGGCCTGGTTTTGGTTTTAGTCAATAAGTCTTTTAACTGCAGTTAAGTTAAGTTAATTAACTGCGACTGAACTGACTGCATTACCAAAGTACTGCAGTCTTTTACAACTCTACGTAGATGGCAAACGTTAAAATCTGCTCTTCAAAATGATAATGGCAGCTACATGATTACACGAAAACGAATTCGCAAAAAAATGGCTAACGATGGTAATGCTCCCGATGTAGATTTAAGCCCGAAGGATAAGTTTCGAATAAACGCTTTTTATATTATTATCGATAAGTTAAGAATACAAATGAATTCCAGAGGTCAAATATATAAAGAAATTTCTGAACGATTTGATTTTCTTTGCACAAGCAATGAAAATGTCAACGTTTTAGCCTGTGCCCAGCGTTTGGTGCCAAATTATCCGGAAGATTTAAATTCAGAACTTGCTGACGAGTTAATACAATTCCATCGTTATGTGATGCATACAAATGGCAATAATTTAGAATTTTTCAATCAAGTTAATTTATATAAGATTATGTGGGAAGATAAAATTACATCAGCGTTTCCGATAGACACGGCATTACTTTTATTTTTAAGTCTGATGGTGACAAATTGTTCTGCGGAAAGATCACTTAGTCAAAAAAACGCTTAAAAAGTCCTTGTCGAACAATGATAACGCAGGAAAGACTTGATGCACTATCTCTGCTCTGTGTGAGAGTGATTTGCTTCATGAAATAGATTTCGATGAACTTATAAAAGACTTCGCTGCTAAAAAAAACGAGAAATAAATATTTCAAAAATTAAGTAAAAATCTGTAAAAAAAAATTCGTATACATATTATGTACACATTCTTGTAACTACCATTATAAATAAAATTAATTTTAGTTTTATGGAATTTGCTGTCATTTGTTTTCTTAAGTAGGTATTTAATTTTGTATGATGTAAACCATACAATATAAGAGAATATATGCAAAGGGGGCACCATTTACTTTTCAGGCCTAGGGCCCAAAAAAGCTAAATCCGGCGCTGGCAGTCAGGGAATTTTTTCCAGCATTGATTTTTTCACAATAAAATGAATAAAATCTTTCGTTGAACTCTGCCCACATGTTTGTGCCAAAAAAAAAAAATTTATTCAGCGAGTTTACTGAATACTATCATCAGAAAAAATGAGAAAAAGGTTAGTATACGATAGCCATCAAAAGTTTCGCAAGTGGAAAAAAGACAAATATGTGAAAAAATGCGCCAATTTAAACATAAAAAAAGTTAATTTGGGGTAGAGTACGATAACTTGGGCGCCGAAAATTGATAACGTTTTTTTGTAAAGGGGTCCAAAACAAGCATTTTTTACTATGGGAGGGGGGTTTAGACCCCCGTGCTTAATTTGGTTTGATTTGGTCGTGTTATTGTTAGTAAAGTAAAGGAACAGCAAAAATTGAAATATCAATAGAAATAGATGAAAAAAATACAAAACAAGTGGTGAGTATGAAATTATTATTTGATATATTGGATTATTTTATTAAAAACAACTTTTTCCAAGTGAAATTGAAAAACGTATTGAATATCCAAAATGTCTAAAAAAAAACAATATTCAGAGAGCAGTGGTTGAGCGACAAGGATTTCAGCGGTTGGTTATGCCGAGTGGAAGGTTAGTTAATTTTTCTATGGTTTTTTGTTTTGTTTTTCTTGTGAAATGATTAATTAGTATAATATGTCTTACTGTGGCAATTAGGTACAAGTTAAATTTGATATTTTATCCTTATACATTTAGAAAGTCGTTGAATATGAAGCTAAACGCTATAGGTGTTTTTGTGCGACCTTAAGTGCGACCTTAAGCGCTGAAAATTCAAATACAGTAGATTCGCAAGATATTAATAATACTCAAAGTTCGCAACTTCTTACCAACTACACATTCAATAAGGCTGATTCTATTGCTGCAGAGATACGGTGGTGTCTATATATTGTTTCCACAAGAGCGTCTCTGAACTCTTCGGTAGATATTGCCGATATATTTCGACTAATGTTCCCTGACAGCAAAATTGCATAGAATTTTAGACTAGGAAGAACTAAAAGTTCTTATGTCATCAACCACGGTATCTCTCCTTATTTCCACGACAAACTTTTGGAAAAAGTTAATCAGTGTGTAGATTTTGTTATGTTTCGACGAAGCATTAAACAAAATTGCACAAAAAGGCCAAATGGATTTAGTTGTGCGTTTTTTCGACGATTCGAAGGGTTTAGTTTGTAGCAGCTACTTGGAAAGCGAATTTATGGGGTTTTCAAAGTCAGATGACATTTTTAAGCATTTTGACAGTGGAATTCGCTTTTTGAATAAACAGAAACTGCTTCAAGTATCTATGGACGGCCAAACGTAAATCTCTCGTTCTTAAAAAAATTGAAAGAGCATCGAAAAGCGACCAATCCAGATGGTATGCAGTTGTTGGAATGTGGAGTTTGTGGTCTTCATGTAGTTCATGGAGCAATGAAAACTGGATTGGCAAAAGTTTCGTGGGATCTCCACGTATTTTTAAGGCACTTGTACTTTGTTTTCAAGGACAGTTCCGCAAGGAGAAGTCTTTTCACTGCAAACACGGAATGTAATAAATTTCCGTTCAAGTATTGCGGTATACGGTGGCTAGAAAATAAAAAGTGCTTGAACTTTTTTTTCTGAATTGAAAAAGTTTTTTTCTTTGAAAAATGTAGAGCTCCCAAAAACGAAACCGATACAAAATGTGAACAGTTTCTTTCAAGATGATCTGCTAGATTGCAAACTAGCATTTTTTTCACAATAACTTCTGACTGTGAACCGTTTTTAGCCAAGTTTCAAGGGGAGAAACCGTTAATTTTTTATCTTTATGAGGATCTACTGTAAAGATAAAAAAATTTTACAGCGTATAGTCAAGAAAAAAGTTATAAGCGAGTGCTCCCAGGGATCACGACTTCTGTCAATCGATTTCTCTTGTGAATCCAATCTGTTAGATCCTAAAAATGTTGACAGTGGGTTCAAAGCCAATAAAATTATCAATTTAAAAAAAAAATTAAAGGATTCGCATTGGAAAAGGACACCTTGAAGTTCAAATTAGACTGCCGGAACATAATCGTTACACTTGTTTCCAAAATTGAAGAACGGAGTCCGTTAAAATATGCTATTGTGGGCAACATTTCAAGTTTGAGCCCTAGAAACATTTCACAGAACAACGATCTGTATATAAAGAGGTTTCAAAAATTACTTCAAAACTTTTATGATGCCAACCGCATACCTGACGAATGCGCCCAGAACGCAAAGATTCAACATTCCAATGCATGTGCAGACGGAAAAACAATACTAAATCACGAATTCAAAGCATTCGTGCTAAATGAATCAACTCGGCGAGTTGATGCCTTCTATTTCCATTTATTTGGAAATAAAGAAAATTACAAGGATCTCTGGACTGTGATATAAAAGTATCCATTTTATCGCATGGTAATGCATCAGTCGAGAGTGGCTTCTCTATCAACAAAACTCTGTTAGTAGAAAACCATCTCGAGGAGTCGCTTGTGGCTCAGAGGCGAGTACTAGATGGCATTAAGGAGGCCGGAGGCGTAACACAAGTGGAAATTACTCCAAGTTTAGTTTCAAATGTGAAAGCATCCCATAGCCGCTATACTCGCCATCTAAAGAAAAAAAAAAAAATTCAAAACAAGGAGAATGTTGACAAGAACTTAAAATGAAAAAGAGAAGAAGAGATACGAAAATTGGAACAGGAAAAGAAAAAAATAAGAATCCAAGCCCAGGCTGAAGAAGAAAACATCAATTATAAGCTTTCTCTGTTAAAGAAATAAGGTATGCCCTAGTTTATATGTATATTCACTTGAATGCAATATTAATTGTATCGACGAATGCTTGCCCTTTCAATTTTACAAAAATGTGAATCTCTTCAAGATAGCGCATACATTAAGCTCTTTTTTTCAAAAAGAGTTAGGGCCAGTTTGTTCACAGTTGGTTAAGTTAAATAACGCTATTCAACCTAACAAACTGGCTGTTAAGCTAAAGTGATGATTTAACAACTCAAATACATTTGAAGAAATAATAGTTGAAATAATCATGGATTAAGGTTAACTGTAAACAAGGTAGCCTTTATACTTAAATATAAATATTTTTCCGTAAGGAAACATTATATATTTTTTGTTCCTATTAACCATTTTCACTGAAAAAGAAAAAAAAATTATAAAAACTTTTATTTAAATATGTAGTTTTAGATATTCATATAATAAAAAACATTAATTAGGTACTGTATTTTCTCAAGCTAGTCTATTGATCTTTGTTTTGTTGTTTTTTTAGATACTCATCTCTTCAACTAACAGTGAAAAACAGAGGTGCAATATAAACGCATAGCAGTCTCAAGTTTAAAAAGCAGATTCATCGCAGTTACGTTCAATCAACTTTTAATCAATTCCATGTGATTTATTTTTAATTCAATTCCATGTGATTTATTTTTAACAAAAATAAAATATTTAATATAATATCTATTTATCGTTAGAAAAATAAACTATGTATTTAATAAATGTTCTATTCAGAGTTACTGTTTTTTTTTTCATTTGTTCAGGGAAAACTCTGAAATTGCTCAGGGAAAGTCAGGGAAATTTATTTTGAAAAATAGCGGCAACTATGAATAGTAAAACGAAGAGTGTATTATGAGGTGAAAAACTATATTTGTGAACAGCAACAAGCCTTTGACAGGGTTCAACATTTAATTTAGATAAAAAAGTTACAATTGATGGGATTTCATTTCTCACTACTTAAGTGGTTTTCGAATTACTTAACTAGTCGTAGGCAATATGTTCGTATTGGTAATAAAATGTCTAAAGTTATCTTTAATCGATCGGGAGTTCCTCAGGGCAGTCATGTAGGTCCTATATTGTTCTTTCTTTTTATTAATGATCTTCTTATGTACTTAGAGCATTCTAACTGCTTACTTTATGCGGATGACCTTAAGATTTTTAAGTCCTTAAATAGCATTAATGACTGTAGACTTCTTCAGGAGGACCTTAATAATGTTGTCAGTTGGTGTTTGATTAACAGAATGCATTTTAATATTTCAAAGTGTAATATACTTTCTTTCTTCATGTGTGGCAATCCAATTTGTTTTGACTATACGATCTCAAATATTGATCTCACTAGAGTCTATTTTAAAATGGATTTAGGGGTGATTTTTGATCATAAACTTAGCCTTTTACATCATTATGACTATATAATCGCTAAAGCCAATGCCATGTCAGGATTTCTTAGAAGAAACTCTCAAGATTTTTCAGATCCTCATGCTTTGAAATCTATGTACACTTCATTAGTGAGATCAATTTTGGAATACTACTGTGTTATATGGGATCCATATTATATATGTCACACTAAAAGAATTCAAAACGTTCAAAAGAGATTTATGCGTTTTGCTATTGGAAAGCTGGATTGGAACTTTTCTCCATCTTATATAAGCCGTTCTAAGCTTCTTGGGTTGACTGAACTTCAAACCAGAAGAAAATATTTTTTAATAATGTTTGCCAGAAACGTCCTTATGAGCCATATTGTGTGTCCTCCTCTTCTCTCTCTTTTCAATATTTATGCTCCGGTTAGATCTATAAGATCTAAGGATTTTTTCTTTATTGATTACCATAGAACAAATTATGGCTGTAGTGATACTATTTCTAAATCCTGTACTGCTTATAACTCTATTTGCAATGTAATTGACCTCAGTGAAATTCGATGTATTTTTAAACAAAATGTCTTTAACGCGATTTAATTCATTAATATTTGTGCATATGTATATTACTTTAAAGTAACTATATTAAATATTTTATCAACCCATAACCATTTATTATGATTATTATTATTAATATTGTTATTATTATAATTATTATTTTTATCATATATTTTATAATTTAAGGTATTGTTAGTCTGATAGAATTAATCGACAGATGAATAAATAAATAAATGATCCACCTAGTTGTGACAGACTTAATAATTATTACCAAAATGTTGGTGGAGTAAGAACCAAATTAAATGATTTGTTTTTATATTTTGCTTCTAATGATTATCATATAATAGTATTAGTGGAAACCTGGCTTAGGCCCTCATTATGAATAGCGAATCGACAATTCGCTAAGTTGCGAATGATCTAGCGAACTTTTATTATCACTGTATTATTAATAGCGAACTTCATCGTTCGTTGGAAACTTGATGCTGATGAAAAATGTTTGATTCCTTTCAATGTAAAAACAGAAATTGAAATATCAGTAATTTATTTTTATAGCCAGTTCAACTTATTGCAACTGAACAATATACTGAATTTATTAAATCGTATCTTCGATATAGTTTTAATTGATGGTGAATTTGAAATAAAAATTGATAGGGTTGAGTATCCCGTAGTAAAAAATTCACAGCATCATGTTTGTCTAGTAATCGACTGTAAGTTTTTAGTTTTTATTCAAACCATAAATGAAAATTGTATGACTACATGCATGGAAACTTTGATGCAATGAATGTGTATTTAAATTCAATGCTGCCGTGGAACTTAATTGTGAGCAACCAAGATCTGAATCAAGCTTTCGCAACTTTTGAATTTTATTTAAAGCAGGCAGGGTTTGAATTCTGTTTACTATTTTTTTGCGGAATAAAGCTATCCTTTGAATTCTGTTTACTATTTTTTTGCGGAATAAAGCCATCATTCCGCAAAAAAATAGTAAACAGAATTCAAACCAGCCTTGGTTCAAGATTGTCTAATGTCTAATGTCAAAAATATAAAAAATAAGGCATATAAACCGTATAAAAAAGATAGAAATAATTTGATTTACAGTCAAAACTACCATGAAATTCAGAAATTTTTTGATGTTTTGAACAAATTTCTTTATAATCAATATGTGTTAACAGCCGAATCACAAATAAAGAACGATAGTAAATCTTTTTGGAATTTTATAAACTCCAAAAGAAAAAATACAGGTTTACCTAATTGTATGGAATTTAATGGATCCACATCTAGTGATTTACCTACCATTTGTAATCTTTTTGCAGATTTCTTTATATATCCCCCAAAATAATTAAAAGATGTGCAGCATCGCTTGCGTTGCCTTTATGGTTAGTTTTCAACAGGTCTCTTAAAACAGGTCAGTTTTTAGATGAGTGGAAAACCTCTTTCATAACGCCAATTTTCAAATCTGGTGCAAAGCAAAAAGTTAGTAACTACCGCCCTATATGTAAAATATCTGTAATTCCTAAACTGTTCGAAAAAAGCTTAATTTTATTACAAAGGAACTCATTTCTGGCACACAGCATGGATTTGTTTCTGTAAGATCCACATCTACTAATCTCACTATTTTATGCGATTCAGTTATAAGAGGTTTCGAAAGTGGTTTTCAGGCTGATATATTTACAGATTTTGCGAAAGCCTATGGTTAGCCACGAAATCCTTATTTATAAATTGTCAAAGCTCGGATTCCATTCTATATTTTTGAAATAGATCTCTTCTTACCTAACCAATCGAACCCAATATGTAAAGATAGACAGATTTCTCTCAAAATGCATAACTGTGACCTCAGGTGTCCCGCAAGGAAGCCACATCGGTCCTTTATTCTTTAATTTATTCATTAATTATATACCAGATATTTTTCAGTTTTCCAGGAACCTGTTATATGCTGATGATGTAAAAATTTTCAAAATAGTTAAATCTTTAAACGATTGTCACCTGCTTCAAGATGATTTATTTAAACTAGCTTTATGGTGCGAAAGAAATTTTCTTTTTTTGAATGTGTCAAAAATGTCAAAGTTTTATATGTTCAAGAAAAAAGTCTCCTATAGTTTTTGATTATACTATAAATAATATTACTTTGGAAAAATTTTCACAAAAAAAAGATCTAGGGGTTGTTTTGGATCGCCAGTTTTCTTTTACTTGTCACTATGACTATATAGTAAACAAAGCATGTAAAATGTTAGGTTTCTTGAGAAGGAATACCAAAGAATTTTCGGATTCTTATGCGCTTAAGTCTCTCTATATGGCTTTTGTTAGGTCTAGTCTGGACTACTGTTGTGTGGTCTGGAATCCTTACTATGATCCTCATTTGTTAAGAATTGAAAGAATTCAAAAAAGTTTAACCAGATATTGTTTTCACAAGCTCAAATGGAATATTGATATGCCCTCATATAATGTCAGATGTCTGCTTTTTGGCATGCAAACGCTTGAGATGAGAAGAAGATATTTCTCAATTATGATAATAAAAGATATTATTGATAGCGACATTATTTGCCCATACTTGCTCGAGCGAATTAACTTCTTTTTCCCTTATAGAAGTCTCCGTATGAGTTTTCACCTACGAGAGACTTTTTCAAGAAGCAATTACGGTAAAAATGAACCGATTACTCGTTGCATCAGAGAGACCAATCATCATCATCGGCTCGACAACCGGGGTCCGGTCCTGGCCTCCTTCAACAAGTCTCTCCACCTATCCCGGTCTTGAGCCGACGCCATCCAGTTGCGCACCCCAAGGCTTCGGGCGTCCTGGTCTACGCCATCTCTCCAGCGCAAGCATGGTCTACCACGCTGCCGTCTACCATAGAATGTACCACAAAGGACTTTCCGAGCAGGTTCCTCTTCACACATGCGAGATAGGTGCCCTGCCCACCGGAGTCTACCGAGCTTAATTTTTGTCACTATGTCTGCTTCAAGGTAGATTGCGTACAATTCATGATTGTACCGTCTCCGGAATCGTCCTTCCTCACATATGGGGCCAACAATTCTCCTTAAGACTTTTCTCTCGAACGCGGCTAAGAGGTCGGAGTGTCTTTTGCTAAGCACCCAAGTCTCGGATCCATACGTGAGTACTGGCAGGACCATGGTCCTGTACAGCAGCAGTTTTGAAGTTATGGTGAGATTTCTGGATTTGAAGAGCTTTGACAGACTATAGTAGGCTTTGTTGGAATTGAGCAGCCGCCCGCGTATTTCTTCTTCTATATTATTATCGGCTGCTACTATTGACCCAAGGTATTTAAAGGATTGCACCACTTCAAATTCGTGCTCCGCTACCTTGATTGTTTGACCAACTGTTCTTCTCGCATTCGACGCCACCATGTACTTTGTTTTACCTTCACTAATGTGCAGCCCCAGATTTTGTGCCGCCTGCTCGATCTGGATGAAGGAATCGTCTACAGCTTGTTCGGTTCTTCCGATGATGTCAATGTCGTCTGCGTAAGCCAGTATCTGGCTGGACCTGTTGACGATGGTCCCTCTTGTTGCCGTGCCAGAGTCACGGATTGCTTTCTCCAACGCCAGGTTGAAGAGGATGCAGGCCAAACCATCCCCTTGTCGTTCTTGTAGGATAGAGGAGAGTATCTTATAGGCGGTACTCAACAACGTGATACCTCTATAATTGCTGCACGTTGTGACATCTCCCTTCTTATGTATGTAGCAAATTATACCTATTCGCCAGTCTTCTGGCATTTCTTCCTGCTCCCATACGTGCACTATAATATCATGAATTGCTTGGCGTAAGGCTGGCCCGCCGTGGTGGAATAATTCGGCTGGTATGCCATCGGCTCCCGGGGCTTTGTTTTTCTTAAGCCGGGCTATAGCCTTCTCAACCTCTTCTATGCTTGGTGGCGGTAACATAGGGTAATCTTCTTGAAGTAGTGGAGCCTCTACTTCTGCAGTGAGCTGACCATTTAGCAATTCATTAAAGTACACTTCCCATCGCTCCAGTATGCTTTAGGGATCGGTGATCAGATTTCCCTCTCCGTCCTTGCAGTAAGTGCAGCGTGGTGTGTACTGTGTCATGTTTCGGACGGATTGGTAGAACTTCCGCGCCTGGTGCGGACCTCGCTCTCGGCTTCTTTCTAAATCACATATGGTGTTCTTCTCCCAGGCTGATTTTTTCTGTCTGTGAAGCCGTTTTTCTATTCTCTCTCTCAGAGAGACCAATGCGGTTATTAATTTGATTGATATTTGTAGGCCTATTCCCAGAGATACTTTAAAAAAAAATGTAATGATGATTTTGCTGCGTTCATAGTCATATGTACATATATTTATAAATGAAAGCATTTCTTTTTATCTAATTTTATTATTCTTTTTTTATTATTATATTTAAATTGTATTAATATTTTTTATATTATTTTACTCATTAGGTATTTATTAAGTAGTAATCTAAAGGAGAATGTCTCAAATTGATGAAATAAATAAATAAATAAATAAATAAATAAATAAATAAATAAATAAATAAATAAATAAATAAATAAATAAATAAATACATAGTGCTAGGATGTGATGCCAATGCGCATCATTCTCAGTGGGGTAGCACTGAAATCAATACCTTAGGTGAGCCTCTTTTTGAATTTCTAATCGAGAACAATTTATAAGTAGCAAAAATAGATAGAGATCCAACTTTTGTTACAAAAAATTGTAAGAAGGTGCAGGACGTTACCATAACAAGTAACTCAAGCACATTATCAACAGAGCAATGGAAGGTATCAAATGAACAATCTTTCTCTGATCACAAAATCATTGAATTTCTTATACCACACACAATATTTTCCCAAGAAACTGCTTAGAAACCTTTGCAATACTAACTGAGACACTTTCAATGGGGAATTAGCGTATAGGATCAAATTCTTAGCAAATAATTGGTGGAAAAGTCACCATCCCTGGAGCTCTTTCTCAAAAATCATTTTCTTGAATGTCAAATATAATTGTGTCACTTTGTGACGATTCCCCAAGAAAGTAAGTCTTTCATTCTTTTTGGGCATCTATATTAAAGAAAAGAAGCGCAAAAACTTGTGGATGTAAAAAATGCAACGTTAACTGCATTTAGTGGGCCTCAGACGTGGAACAATCCAAAATCGGGAGTGTTTTCTGAGGTCCAGCGGGGGAACCCCACAAGCTTATGGTGAAGCGGTGGAGTGAGTGAGTTGTGGGCAATTGAAGAAGGAGGTCTGGGTATTTGGAAAACATTTTAAAATATAGGTATTTCAAGGTATCTAGGTCTTACATATGTACAAATGTACATACCAAAGTTTTTAAAGGCAATTGGTTTTTGAATTAACGCCCATGTTCTGCATTTCACTTATTGTGAATTCACATGGCGAAAGTGAATTTAGGTGTTCCACAATTCACTTTTGTGAATTAATTGTGAATTGGAACTGCGAAAATGAAAATCAAATCACATTGTTTATGTTGTGTGAATTGTCTGTGAAATTGGTGCTGCTGTAGTTAGCTGTGAAACATCGTTTCGTGCAAAATGTAAGAATAATTTATTTTGTTGTCTTTAAGTATTTAATTGTTCTTTTTTTAGGGGAAAGCATTAGAACAGAACTAAAATTACCATGAAAACTAAACAAAAACATATTAGAACCAATTCTTATATTCGCATACCTACTCACTTTATGTCAGGTAGCTCTAATACATTTGATTTATCTCTCAAAATTTGTCTTCCTTTTTTCTATTAAAAATGTTAATAGGGGTTTTCATGCAACGGTGGAAAACTCGGATAAACGCAGAAACCAGATAATTTTATCTCCGCAGAAACGAGCTGTCAAAATTTGTATGGGAAAAAAATTCTGCAAACCAGATAATTTTATCTCACAAAATTGATGCAGAAAGTGAAGAAATAAACCTCATAAAGTTTCAAGAACTAATTTGTGACGTTTAGTTGTGACAGCTGATTATTTCTCACATTTATGCAAGAATTTTTATGGGGTGGTCATGCAAACGTAAAGCGGAAAATTATATCTTTCTGCAAAACGGAAAATTATCTCGTTGCATGAATACCCTTATTATCTCGTTGCATGAATACCCTTAATATTGCATCCATCTTCATAAGCAGCAGAAATTTCACTATAGAAACAAAACAAAAATTGATGAAGCATAATTTTGACAGTTCGGAACAATTTCGAAATCGGTCGAAATGTAAAACAAGCTATTTCATTTCACGTGAAATTGAAAAGTGATTTCAATTCATTTTCTATCGAATTGCAGAACATGGGCGTAAAATAATTAATTTAATCTTTTTTTTACTATATCAATGTAATTAATTAGTACTTTTTTCGGTTGATGATTTTCGTATACATGAACGAATCGTAATGAACACAAATAACTTTTGTTTCATATATTGACCTTAAGCCCAAAAAGGAAACCAACAATATTTCAAAAATCAAACTCGACAATGAAAACTATCGAAATGAGAATACATAATTAGAAAAATGGAAATAATCAAAAGAATTCAAATTAAACAAAATGTGGTCATGAAATGAAAGCATTGCAATTTCAGCTGAAACAGATTTACTATTTCGACCCTTTATTTCAAGACTTTATGCGTTTATAAAAGATGAAAAATAACAGTAGTTGACTATTAAATATAACTATGGTTTATTAGATTTACTCAGTTAGAAAAACAATGCACCATAGTAAATCTATAATATATTTTAATTAAGCATTTATTTTCATTGATTTGGTTAGTAGATGGGAATTTGTAAAAATTTAATACAGCTATAACCATGTGTTAATAAATTACACTGTGCTACAATATTTATTTTTTTTTTAACTTTTGAAGTCAACTAGTAGAAGTTGTAGGTATGACTTTTTAGGGAAACGTACACAACAGTGAAACACTTTTTTGCAAATGACTATTTCTAAAAAAACGAGTTATTTAGGTCATGGTAATTTCTGTAGTTAACTTCATATTTTAGGATCTTTTTTGCAGATCACCTCAAACGCAGTGAGACAACATTTAGTAACTTCCTGTGACTATTATCCACATTTAAAGTCATTCAGGACGTAAGAAAAAGTTTTAAGAAAAGTATAATTTTTTTTTTTTATAATTAGCGCGCACTCAAGGGGATTATTATGTACCCTTTATATGTCAAAGACAAAAACTTCAGGTAAGAAGGAGAGGATTTAAAAGGAGCTGTCGGTGCACATTAGTCTTGAATTTCGTCACATCACAATGAGAGGGAAAGACAGAGCGTGTAAGGGCATTCACATTCGCGTAGTACGGCCAAAAAACGAATCCCTGTACTTAACAGTACGACCGAAGTTGGGTTCAAGAGTAAACTAATGAGCATTCCTGGAAGCGCAAGTATTACGGTTGAATCGTTTAAGGGGAGGAATGCAACTGGCTATTTCAATAGAGCACTTACCGTAAAAGTAACGATAAAAGAGTGAGAGACAGGAAACATTACGCCGGTGTTCGAGTGACGTAAAAGTATCGATGATGTTCCTGTCTCCGATCATTTTAAAGGCTCGTCTTTGTATACTGTCCAAGAGGCTTAAGTAAGTTGCTGGAGCACCAGCCCAGAGATGGGAGTTATACTCAAGCTTTGGACGTAAATAGCTTTTATAAATAATAGCCAGATCAGAAGGCGGAAAAAATTTCTCCAAAGGAAACCTAAACATCTTGCGGCATTTTTGGCGACGTTAAGTATGTTATCATTCCACAAAAGATGGTTTGTGATACACATACCTAAAATCGCAAGCTGATTATTTTTTTCGATGCAAGTGCCACTCATAGATAATGGCAGGGGGGGTGCGTCTCGCTTTAACGACAGAAAGCAGCATTGAATTTTCGAAGCATTAAATTCTACACGATTTTTTAATCCCCATTGTACAATGCTGTCTAAGTCAGAATTTAATGTACTTATCATATTTAGCCGTTTCAGTTGCACGACCGAAGAGCAGGGATGTGAGTCTGGAAACGAATATGAAAAGCTAAGGGTGTTATCGTCAGCGAAACAATTTAATGGATTAGTAGTTGCAGACAGGACATCATTAATAAAAATGAGAAAGAGGGTCGGAGACAAAACAAAACCCTGTGGCACACCAGCATTTATGTTGTGGGTTTCAGACTTGAATCCGTCTAATACTACTTGTATAGAACGATTCGAAAGAAAGTTACTAATCCAACGAAGAAGGGTTTCATCGATACCAAAAGCACGCATTTTCGATAACAGAGCAGGATGCCAAAATTTTTCAAATGCTTTTGAAATATCAAGTGCAATAATCTTACTTTCTCAAGAACGATGTAAAGATTTGTTCCACTGTTCGGTGAGATAAACCATCAAATCACCAGTGGATCTATTGCTGCGAAAGCCGTATTGCCGGTCATTAAGAAGCTTTCGATCTTCGAGATATTTCTTGACTTGATAATTTATCAGCGTTTCCATGACCTTGGAAAGAAGGGACGTAAGTTCAATTGGTCGGTAATTAGAGGGTGAAGAAGATTCGTCTTTTTTTGGGATGGGCTGGACAAATGCTGTTTTCCAACTGCTCGGAACAAGCCCAGAAGAATAGGATAGATGGAAAAGCTTACGCAGGGTTTTGTCAGCGTGGAAGAACACCTCTTCAGAACAATAGCGGGGATACCATCCGGACCATCCTTATATTTGAATGACCAAAAATTTTTACTACCTGTGGGACATTGTAGTATTTTTTGCCTTAATGTTTGGTCATGCAAAAATTTGGTCCTTCGAATATGGGCGTTGCAGGCCTTCCTGGCTTGTTTGAACTTTTTCCGGTTTTCCTCAGTTGGGTTGGCTCTAAAACAACGGAAGCTAAACCACAGGAAGTTAAACAAGGGATTGTTACTAGGACCATATTGTGGTTGAAATTGGTAAGCAACATCATTTCTTACGTAGACGGCGAGACCATGGTGGGGGAGGAATAATGACACTAAGTTATACCCATGAATTTGAAATTCAACAGGATCTGTATTTTCACCTGCTTGGGTTTCACTTAGTGCCAAAACAGCTGGCCTGTTTGTAACAGAATGGGCGTACAAGGCAAGGAAATTATCCTAAGCCCACGAATATTACAATAGTCGACTCTGAAATTTCCAATCATTGTGAAATAAAAGAAAAACAAAAAGACCAAAACAAAACGCACAAACAAGCACAGCACACGAAGGTGACCTTTTCTTGTCAACCTGCAGCGACAACCTTAAGTTGAATAATAAACATTAATATAAACAATAACTGGGACAATTGTTTGTTAAAAAATTACGCAGATTTACAAGAACTCGTAGCACACAACAGTCTCGGATAAATGTCGGTGAATCGCCAAAAATATATTTTAAAATTACCTGAAAAAAAACGTATCTAATTGCAATGAAATTACGGTTATTATTAGTTCAACAGTAAACATATCAAATAAAAATTTTAGCTTGTCTAGATGGTTTACTTATTTTAAATTTTTCAGGACGCTGAAGAATTACTTTAACATATTATGTATCTTTTCTATATTACCTTTAATAACTATATTAGCTTGTCTGGGCAAAAGATTAAAGTGATTCATTCGAAAGAATACCTATTTTATTACTAATTATGAAACATAGCTTCCATTGTGTTATTCGGAATGTCTCACTGTTGGACCTGTTTCACTGTTGGGTGTTTCCTACATAACTTAACTCCACTTGAATATAGATTGGATCAAAATTTCAATTTGCCAAAAAACTGTTTTTTAATGTTTTCAGACTTCAAAGGACGATTTATACAAATTTTATGTTATAGAATTTTGGAAAGAATAGTTACAGTTCAACGAAAATAAAAATTACACATATTTGACGTTTAATTTTTCTATATTTAGATTCACCACGCCTTTTTTTGTGTAAAACTGCCATTGATTTGGGAAAAAAAATTGGAGTTTGGGAAAAATTTTTCTCAAAAGAACTGTATTCTAGGCTCTTAAAATATATTTGATATTTGACAGCAAAATTCGTCTACAATTTTTGGATTGATTTAAAAAAATATCCATTTTTTCACTTTTTTATTTTGAAAGCAGTGTGCATAGCTCCATTTCGAACTCCGAAGTTTGAAATTTTTTGTCTTATTTTATTTTTCTTTATGATAAATCATATGAGATATAAATTTTTTCAGGAGAAATGTTTTTTTTAACATTTTCGAATGCATTTTACGATTTTCAAACAGGAATATCTGAAAAACCTGACATGATAAAAAAAAATCTTAGGTGGGAGTTTAGTCTATCAACAACCATCAGAAAAGATAATTTGCGTTTCTGTATCGAATACCTTTATGAAAAGTTCACCTTTATATCCCAAGGAAAATGATCGAGAAGATCTTTTAAAAATGATAGCTCATTCGATTCATCAATATAAAAACCTAAAAACTAAAATCTCAAAATTTAAACGGTTTTCAGAGTCTAAAAACCTTGAAAGCAATGTGTAATTTACAGTTTTAATAGAAAATTTCAATTTGCCTAAAAGTACGGGTATTCTTTTTTTCGAAAATGTAAAAATTGGCAGAAAAATTACAGGACATTTTTTTTTTTAATAAATTGAAATTTTGAGGGCTTGTGAAAGTTTTTAAGTGCCATTATATATCATGCATACAACCTCTATTAGGTCACTAGGAAAGTAATTTTTCAGTGTAATTTTAAATGTGCTAAGCAAATTGAAAAAAAAAAATATTAAATTAAATGAAAATATATAAGCAATGACGCTACAATGATTATGAATACATTAATTAAAAAGTCGATTTTATAAAACAAAACACCCTTTTCGATTTGCGTGCATTATTTATAAATTAATGTCTAAAGTAGTGTGGACTATAAAAGTTGCTGATACCATCATTAAGTGCTTCCGAAGGTTTCAAGTTGAAGTCTAAGCGAAATGGTCCATTTTCATTGGTGATTTCAACTTTATGTAACGGGCTTGCTTCATACCTATGTACAAAAATAAATAAATTATTTATGCTATATTATAATTATTTTATTTTAGTTTGTTACCCAAAAGCAAACGCTTGAATAATATAAGTTCCAGGTGTAAGAAGTCGCCAGTACTCCCCTCGTTTTGTAGTGCGAATCATTTTGTCTTCAATACCTTGAACAACAATCTTAGCATCGTTTATAGGATAACCGTTTATATCATTAACCAATCCCTTTATTCCCATGTGTGCCATCTTAAGAAGACTCAAAAGACTTTTTTTGTTCTTATACCATTCGTTGGGAAGAGTTGATGCCATAGGATATTTGCAACATGAAAGCTCAACTGTCAGCTCAAAACAATTGGTAAACGCATAGTTAAAATCTTGCATGCCGCCGTTTAATTCATACCAAAATGCTCCATTTGTAACACCATTTCTAAATGTTTCATTACAATCTTTGCCGGTTCTCATAATGGGATGGTTGTCTGAATATGCACGGGCAAGTGTCTTAAAAACTAAATCATCTGGCGTCAGACTTTCTTCACAGCACTCGTGGTGGTTTCTACATAAAAAATAAACAATCAATTATATTATAAAGTATCTTTACACAGAGTAAAGCTTACATTGAATTATCGTATGGATAACTAGCCACAACAGCACCTCCATGAAAATTTGCAGACAAAACAAATGGATTATTGATTAACCATTCGACAACAGCTGATGTTTCTGGCTGCCTATGCAATGCCTTTTTTTGGATTGTACGTTCATCTTCCAAACGATCGGGAAAATCTCTATTTAGATCCACGCCGGCAGCATTATGACGGCCAATATAATTTCGAAGCGAATCGCAGTTTCCTTCCTTGAATTTTAAAAACATTTTATTACATAAATATTTATACAAAATTCTAAATTAGCTGGCCCGAGGCTGGTATACATATTTTTTATTATATTTCAGATATTTCAGAAAATGTTCCCACATCAAATACTTAGTAAAATAAAAGATAAAATAAAATCCCATATTTTTTTAACCCAATCCAATCCAATATAATCTATTATTATCTTTTATATTTATAATAATTTCTTGAATAATGAGCTTAACTACTTTTAATAACTTATTAACTAATCTTGTGCTTTTCTAGCTAAACTAAAGCTCATAGCAAGCATATATTATTATTATAGTTTTTAAATACATTAATATATAATTATTTCAATTTTAAACTAGTTTTATATATACATATATAGATCATCCATCCATCTCTTATTTGGTCTTCCTCTAGGTCTAGATTCGTTTGGTGGGGTCCATTTGCTTACTATTTTCGTCCATCTGTTGTCTTGAGTTCTTGAAATGTGACCTGATTGATTGTAATCCGTCATGACAGGAAGTATTGTGGAGTCAGGAAGTATTGTGGAGTCCAAAATGTATTTTTGTGTGTCTTTTTCAACATTTGAGTCCAAAATATGTTTTACATTCCAGAACTGCTTCCAACTATTCGTTATAGGCCAGTCTATTTCCTTTTCTTCTTGTTTTTTTAAATGATTTCAGTTGTCCGAGGTAGATGTAGTCATCAACATAGTCAATTTTTTATTTCCAAGCGAGATGTCCTTCCTTATGTGGTTCATCATGACTTTGGTTTTGTTTAGATTTAATCTTAGTCCATGTATCTTACATTCCGTGGAAAGTTCGTTCAATGTTTGTTCTATATCTTCTGGCGTTTCGGAAAGTAAAACAATGTCATCTGCAAATCTCAGATTACTCAGTTTCTCTCCCCATATTATTTTGATTCCAAATCTATTGGTCCAGTTAAGCTTGCGAAAAATGCCCTCGAGTATTGATGAAAAGAGTGGCGGAGAAATGGGGTCTCCTTGTCGAACTCCCCTTTTTATGATGAATTCTCGTCCGATTCTGTCCGTTTTTACTTTTGCACTTTTGTCACAGTTTGGATGAAAGTCGGATTAATGTTTTGGTTTAACAGTGCTTATACTTTTGAGCTCTAGTATATAATGGTTTGTTGCATTATATATATTTTTCTATGAGTTGTTTCATGGTTCGGAGGTGTTCAGTAGTTGAAATACCCTCTCGAAATCCAGCTTGCTCCCTCGGCTGTTTGTCATTTAGTGAGTCTTTAACTTCATTATTTAATGCTTTATAAAAAAGTTTATAAATTGTCGATATTAAGCTGATTGGTCTGTAGTTGTTTACATCTTCTTTGTCGCCTTTTTTGTGTAGCAAAATAATGACACTCTTGGCATTGCCTTGGTATTTGTTGAGTTCTAATGATTGCGTTGAAAAGCTTTGTTAATATTGGGGCAAGTGACTCTTTTCCGAATTTAAGAACTTCTGCTTCTATATCATCACTTCCTGCAATTTTTTCTTTTCCTTAACTGTCAATTATGCACTTGATATCTCCTTCGTTGAAAACTATCGAATCGTCAATGGAATTGTTGTACAAATTTATCGTGTCCATTGATGTGAATAATTTTTCAAAAAAACTCAGTTGCTGCTTCATTGATGTCCATTCTTTTGTTTTCTGTTTTGATTTATTTTTCATAGACATGATCTATTCTTTTTCGTCACATAGAAATTGTTTAGCCCTTTTAATGGATTTTGTTTCGTTAATTTTATGTTTTATTCTCGTTTCATTGTATGTACATATGTATGTCATTTTTAGTATTTATTTTTATAGTTTTTCTCAATTTCTTTAGTTCTTGTTTCTCAGTTTCTGTCAGGTTTTCTTTTGCTTTCAGATCTTTTCTTTTGTTGATCAATATGTTTGTGTTCTTTGAGATTTTGTCAGTTTTTTAAGCTTTTTCTTCATGATTATGCTTTTGATGATATTTTCAAGGATGTCATAAGTATGTTGAATGTTTTCTGCAGTTAAAGTTGTATATATATGTTCTCTTATTTTAGCGTCAAATTGTTCATTATATGTTATCTTCTGTTCTGTGGTAATTTTTTTAAGGTGTGATGTATTTTTGTTGATTCCTATCTAATGTACTGTGGTTGATTCTTATTCTTTGCTCTTATCATTCTATGATCGCTGTGGAATTTGAATGAAGGTAGTGCCAAAATGAACGAATAAACGAACCTTGTCGACCAAAGTGATGTCACCTTGACGACGTGAAATGCTTCTGGTACATGAACCAGAAGATCTCTTTTAATCACAGTACACATATCTAAGCCTAAGGTATCATATTGCGCAGGTTGTCAAAAACGAGACCTGTCAAAAGGGTAATAAAGATGGCCGGCATGGTGATATGACAGAGTATTAACACATAAACACAACAACAAAAGTTCAATATGGCCGAATAGGTGATATTGTAAACAACAATATCCAACAACAACAAGTATGGCACAACAACAAATGAGGCTACGATTTTACCAGATGCGAAGTAGAGAACAAAAATGAAAACTCTAATGATATTACCTTCTATATGTGTACTGTGTCTTTTAATACCGTGTTTTGGCGGAGCTGGCAAAAACTTCTTGTAGAGTTCTAGTTTGAATTATTGCACCCCTTGCCGCTCGTGGGGGGAAGTCGTAATAATGAACGAAGTAAAAATAATAATAACTCCAATGTGGTTTGAAAGTCAATATCTATTATAGCTTTAATTTTATGTCAATATGTTTTTTGTTTTTCTCTCTAGCGATAACCATGTCCACTTAAATTTGTCTTTTTTCTTAAAGTATGAATTTGCAAAGGTCAAGTTTAATTCTTGAATCCATTTGATTAGTTTTCTCTTCATCTATTTCCTTGATCACTTTCGAAGTTTCCAATAATAAGTTCTTCTCCTTCGTCATTTTTTCCCATCTTTGCGTTAAGGTCACCAATAATATATTGTACATTTTTCTGTTTTTGTTGTTTGGTACACTTTTTCAAGATTGTCATAGAATGTATCGATTTCTTCGGCGCTGGCTTTATTTGTCGGAGCATAAACTTGTATGATGTGTTTTTTATTTGCAGAGTACTACTACACATCCTTTCATTAAAGAAACGTATGTCAAATATGTATTTTTTTAAACCTTTTTTAATTAGGAAACCGACTCCATATAAGCCTTTTGTTTCTCCTATAGTGCAGAGTATGTTGGTATCATTTTCAACTATTTGTTGTCCATATATTTTTGTCTCAGATAATCCTATAATGTCCCATTCAATTTTTGATAACGCCAGTTTTAATTATTCCTTTTTTTGGTCTGTAGTTAATGTTCTCAAATTAAATGCGCATATGTTAAGAGGCCTTCCCCTAGATTTGAGGAAAAAAACGAGAAAATGGTGAAAAGGTGCGCAATTTCCTGAAGTCATTTGTGTGCATATGACAATAATTTAAACGCTATATGAAAGAACGATTCATTATCTTCAAATTGTTGGAATTACTTTTTTCGAAATCGGTTATATTTGAAAAAATGTATATCTATATTTTGAGAAATTAGCAAAAACTGCTAATTGGTGCGCAATTTTGTAGAAAAAGTACTGGACTGAGTCAATCAAATTTGATATTTTCTAAAAGGTAATAAACATATCTTTAAATTGTTGGAATTGATTTTTTGAAAAAATGAAAAGTTTTGGAAATATATTGACTTAAAAAACACTTAAAATACTGTTTTTCAATTCGGTTTTTGACATATTCGTTTAATGAATTTTACTAAAATTATGATCCAAAATAACAAACCGACATTCTAAATTTAATTTTCAGAAAAAAAATATTGAATTTTCTTGTATTTTTATGTGAAAAATCTCATTATTTTAGCTAAGACACAAATCATTGGATTCTATTTGTTCTCCAAATGACCGGTAGAGTTTTCATGTAAAATAAAACAAAAATTCAAACAGGATGATGCACACAATTTGGCAGTAGATAAAGAGGTACCTAACAATACAAATGCAGTCTGTTTATATGGTATGGTGACTATTGCCTTAGGTTGTGTAGTGTAGAAGTTTTGTTGTTATTTGTTTTGTTTTTTGTATTTACTGCTTGTTGGTTTTTTTTCTCTTTATTTTGTGTATATTCTGTAACTATGATTTACGTTACTATAGGTCAGGTTGTTCTCAATCACGTCATTCATCATGTTTTTGGAAATCATGCAAAATGTCCAACGTACATAAAAGAAAGGTGCAACGTTAACGACACCAATTTGATACCTCTTATGGTAAAGAGGTGGAAAAAGGATAAACTTTTCCCTTGGCAGTGGATATTCTAACCGGTAAGTAATTTAAATAACATTTTTTAATATTCCTTTTGTAATAAACTATTTTTTCTCATGACAGATGTTTTGCAGCTGTAGTTCAATTCAACGCGAAGAGTCAGATGTCAGAACTATATACTCAAGTTCATAGTTCCAATCCAGAAGAAAGAATTGCTGAATTGGATCCGATTGCAGCCATCAAAGACAAGAAACTAAATTTCATCACAGTTTCAGATGATGGTTGCGTAGGAATTAATAAGACCCATATTTACTATTATCAAATTCAAGGGCAATTGCATATTTCCCAAAAGAATGTCTGTGTTTTTGCAGTTTGGACTAGCAGCAAATATGATCTATACGTTGAAAGAGTTGAAAAGGATGACGACTTTTGGGAAACTCAAGTGGTGACTAAACTTTCATCTTTTTATATGGATTGGCTTTTACTAAAACTAGTAGATCCACGGGTTTCGTGGTATGAAAGTACGTGCTCCCTCAAATAACTGAGATAGGGTTGTTCTTTTTGTCTTTCTTCATTTATAATTATGAAACAAAAATAAACTAAAATAAAATAAACAAATAAATTCAAGTAGGTGTAGGTTAAAACAAATGTAAAATTATTCATTGAATAGAAATAAAATCTAATATTGAATTAAATCGATTTGCTTATTATTTTATTATTTTGACACTTCAAAGACCCTTTTTGATATAAAATACAGAATGGTTTTACTTTCATTCCAATGAGACCTGAAATTTTTTTTTCGAATCAATCAATTATTTTTTTAGTCACAATTTCAAATTGGTACCTAGTTTTCTTCAAAATGTAAAAATCAAACATTACATCCTAACATGTATCCTCCCCTACTATCCTACTTTTTCTCAATATTATTGGCATCGGCTTCGGCAGTCTAAAATAAATATTTTTCGTCTGAGTTTTTTTTCTTCTCAATCGCCATATGTAAAAGCAAAAACAAATCTCAATCAGTCAAATTGGTATGTCCAATTGCTATGAATTTACGACACGTAAAGGGTAAAAGTGTCATATGTATTTCAAACGCTTATTTCATATTTTAAAAATTTATAATTTTCGTATTGCAAAATAATACAACAAATTAAGTGTCCATGAAAGGACTTACAATCTTACATAGTGAAAACAAAAAAATATACACAAAAAAATTAATGAAACAAATTTTACGGCAGCCTACTTGGTCACACCAAGCAAGTGAATAATACAGAAAAATACCAAAACCAACCAAACTAGTTTTTGAGAGGTATATGTATATAGAAAACAAAATACGAGTAGTATAATTATAAAAGAAGAAAGACAAAAAGAACAACCCTATCTCAGTTATTTGAGGGAGCACGTACTTTCATACCACGAAACCCGTGGATCTACTAGTTTTAGTAAAAGCCAATCCATATAAAAAGATGAAAGTTTAGTCACCATTTGAGTTTTCCAAAAGTCGTCATCCTTTTCAACTCTTTCAACGTATAGATCATATTTGCTGCTAGTCCAAACTGCAAAAACACAGACATTCTTTTGGGAAATATGCAATTGCCCTTGAATTTGATAATAGTAAATATGGGTCTTATTAATTCCTACGCAACCATCATCTGAAACTGTGATGAAATTTAGTTTCTTGTCTTTGATGGCTGCAATCGGATCCAATTCAGCAATTGAAAAGGGGCATTTGATGTCGCAAATGGTGTTTTCATCAATAATTCCATCTGGTGATGCTCCAAGATAAGAGAACTGTTCGTCAATGAATAATCCGCTACCTTTTATTTGTTGACCGAGTTGAGTTTCCAGCTGTAATCTTGCCGCGTCTTCATTGATTTTTCAATGTATTACAGACTTTGCAAAAATTTCCGTTGGATGAGCGAGTCTTTTTACATGTCCCTCAAATTTTTTGGCCTTGCAAATAGTGCCGAAGGAAGAAGCAGTCAGCATGAATTTTCTTGTCTCACTCCATTTGATGTTGTTTGTCTGGCCAATTGTTTGATGCTGTAGGAGGAATCGGTTTTTTTGGTTGTCCTCAAGTCTTTTCAGAATGATTTCCTTTTCAGCAGCAAATTCTTCTGGACCCATATATTGTTGCCTGGAACCATCTCCATAACCAATATCATTCGAAGTATAAGAACGGTTTATTCTGAAATATGTTCTCCGTTTGCCGTAAACTTTTCTTTTTCTCCCTCTTTCATTGCTTCTCAACCGACGTAGCTCAACTTTCCGGATTCTGGCTTCTGGATTGGAACTATGAACTTGAGTATATAGTTCTGACATCTGACTCTTCGCGTTGAATTGAACTACAGCTGCAAAACATCTGTCATGAGAAAAAATAGTTTATTACAAAAGGAATATTAAAAAATGTTATTTAAATTACTTACCGGTTAGAATATCCACTGCCAAGGGAAAAGTTTATCCTTTTTCCACCTCTTTACCATAAGAGGTATCAAATTGGTGTCGTTAACGTTGCACCTTTCTTTTATGTACGTTGGACATTTTGCATGATTTCCAAAAACATGATGAATGACGTGATTGAGAACAACCTGACCTATAGTAACGTAAATCATAGTTACAGAATATACACAAAATAAAGAGAAAAAAAACCAACAAGCAGTAAATACAAAAAACAAAACAAATAACAACAAAACTTCTACACTACACAACCTAAGGCAATAGTCACCATACCATATAAACAGACTGCATTTGTATTGTTAGGTACCTCTTTATCTACTGCCAAATTGTGTGCATCATCCTGTTTGAATTTTTGTTTTATTTTACATGAAAACTCTACCGGTCATTTGGAGAACAAATAGAATCCAATGATTTGTGTCTTAGCTAAAATAATGAGATTTTTCACATAAAAATACAAGAAAATTCAATATTTTTTTTCTGAAAATTAAATTTAGAATGTCGGTTTGTTATTTTGGATCATAATTTTAGTAAAATTCATTAAACGAATATGTCAAAAACCGAATTGAAAAACAGTATTTTAAGTGTTTTTTAAGTCAATATATTTCCAAAACTTTTCATTTTTTCAAAAAATCAATTCCAACAATTTAAAGATATGTTTATTACCTTTTAGAAAATATCAAATTTGATTGACTCAGTCCAGTACTTTTTCTACAAAATTGCGCACCAATTAGCAGTTTTTGCTAATTTCTCAAAATATAGATATACATTTTTTCAAATATAACCGATTTCGAAAAAAGTAATTCCAACAATTTGAAGATAATGAATCGTTCTTTCATATAGCGTTTAAATTATTGTCATATGCACACAAATGACTTCAGGAAATTGCGCACCTTTTCACCATTTTCTCGTTTTTTCCTCAAATCTAGGGGAAGGCCTCTTAAGGGTATTTTTTGTTGGTGTTGTTAATTAAGTTAAGTGTTTTGGAGGGTTTAAGCCTACATTCCTAACGGTGGCAAGCCGGCTTGAGGAGGTAAGTATATTTATTTCTTCTTTAGCTTGGTCTATCTTAATACTCGAGGTTGTTTTGTTCATTTTGTTGCTATTCGTCCATTGCAAGTGAAGTCAGTGATTCTGATCGACCGTTTCTGAAAAAGTCAATTTTTTCGGTTTGTTGCCGTCCCTATTTTGAAAAAAAAAACATTTTCTTTTTTTGTAGGTCGAGCAAGAAGGTTCTGATTCAGATGTTTTTTTATCGTCTTCATAATTTTTTGTGCTCTTCCATGTTTTCTTTTGATTTTCATTGTCAAGAGGTCTTTTCTTTGTGTTGTTGTATTGTTTTTTTCTTGTTCTGGTTGATTAGTGAGAGTTTTTTTTAGAATAAGTGTTTGATTCTGCTGTTATGACCTTTTCTATGATGGTGTTGTTTATGTCTTTTTTCATAATGTCATTTTTCAACATGTCATCTCTTATGTAAATTATTGCGTCTTTGTAGTGTTTTAGCTTGTCTTTGTTTCTCATAATGGAATCTTTCTTTATTTGGGTGGTAAATCCAAAAACAGTGGACGCGTCCTTTCTCCTTTTTTCCCAATTCGTCATATAAAATCAATCTCAGAAATATGTGTTTTTATGTCAAGAATTCTGTTGAAAACAGAATCATTTTATAATAAACAATTATTAAATATCCTTTTTTGAACTAAACTTAAATCTATTTTTAAGACCTTGAAATAAATTTTAAGACTATGAATATATTCTAAGATTTCTTTAATTCGGATTTGCGGGTCTCAATAATTTATTAGTGAATGACTTTTATTTCAACTATTCCACTGAAGTTTTGGTCTTCTTCATACATGTTCATAAAAAACATAAAAGAAAATATTATGTATATCTGGACCTTCCCATGACAATAAAACAATAAATTCGGATAGCACTGACTATTGTACAATACATTTTTCTTTTTTTTTTGCCTTATGTTGTTTGTCCTTTTCTTCACACTACTGAAAAACTTAAAAAGCCATTAAGGGTTTCAGAACGATAATTAAATTTTGGATATTAAAAATGGATCAAAATAGAAAGTAGGATCCCATGTTATTTTTGTATTTGTATAAACGCCGTTATTATGACCGTGTTCATTACTAATATAATTTATTTTATCACACAAGTAACTGGGAAGGGATCGTTTTTTGCTTTATTTAATACTTGTACTAAATAACACCAATCTCGTCACTACTCCAGTATTGCATCGTACTGTACAAATTACTGACACAAATTAAATGCAAATTTATCTGGTTTGCAGAATATTTTTCCAATACAAATTTTGACAGCTCGTTTCTGGGGAGGTAAATTATCTGGTTTCTGAGGTTTATCAGAGTTTTCCACCGTTGCATGAATACCCTTAGTGTGTTTAATATGGGAAATCAAATAACTAGTAAGGAGGTACATATTAGAGCTATTGATTTCGACCGGGTACTCGGTATAACGCTTTCTTCTATATTTACAGGTAGAATTTAAAAAAAAGAGCAAAATTTCGAAAAAATACATTATGTTAGAGTGGTGCAAAAATTTTTTTTTGCCGTTTTAAATGTATATTGAAAGTGTAACATTACACAAGCTCAACATCACATTTTTCCCATTTGTGATTCTTATTTTGGGCGCCATCTTGTTTTTAAGAAAATTTTGGTTTTTCACACACTCATAACCCGTGTAGTTTTGACACTAGAAGAAAATAATACAAACAAAACTTTTAAAACAACAAATTTTCTACAAAAAATGTTAAATACTTTTTTTCGATAACTTCTTTTGTTTAAGAGTTATAGTACATTTTGTTGAAAATTCAATTTTTTGACGCTTCCTCAGTACAAAATGTACTGTAACTCTGGGAGCGCTCTGGGTTTTCAATGCATTAAATTTCCCACGATTATTAATACCCTATGCAACAGTTTTACTGAAGTCGGAAATAAGAAAAGCTGAAGGTGCTATCATCGGCAAAACAGTTCAGAGGATTAGTTGTTACAGATAGATCATTTATAAAAATGAGTAGGGACAAAACAGAGCCTTGAGTGACACCAGCATTTATTTTTTGGACTTCGGATTTGAAACTATCCAAAAGCTGAGTATATAACGAGCTGTCATGTGCCTTACGGTTCATGCTATAGCCCATTACAAAAAATTAATCATGTCAGCCATTGCATCTTGTTGTTTTTGATGCCTCTCTTGCATCCCACGCCAGAGCAACCCCTTCCCCCCTCAAAGGACCATCTCTCTCATTAAATCCTCCTCCTTTTTTTTAAAATTACTCACACTTCATAATGTATTCAATAATTTCTCATTTATTATATATTTATTGAAAACCATGTTTGATTTAATAAGTATAAAAGTAGGTATTTTATTTAATATTTAAGATTTTAATCAAAATTCATATTAATTGTAAAAATTCAAATTTTAAATTATTTATCACAAAAAATTAATTTCTTCGGTTTTTCACTTTAAAATTTTACTTAACACATTAATCCCCCAGATCAAACCCCCTTTCGATTCACGTATTTTTTTTTATAATTCTACTACCTGTGGGACATTGTAGTATTCTTTGCCTTAAGTTTTGGTCATGGAAAAATTTGGTCCTTCGAATATGGGCGTTGCAGGCCTTCCTGGTTTGTTTGAATTTTTTCTGGCTTTCCTAAGTTGGATTGGCTCTAAAACATCGGAAACTAGCTTCTTTACAGCTCGCATCAAACCATGATTTCTCTTTTTAATTTTAATTTTATTTCTTTTTTTTTCTGTTTATTTAAACTATTTTCTTTTGAATTTTTTTTTCATGTTGGGGACAATACGCGACAAGAAACACGACACAAACGAGATAAACGTGGAGGCACAAAACGCACAAACGGCACAGCACACACAAAGGTGACCTTTTCCTGCCAACCTGCAGCAACAACTGAACTATATTACAGCACGGAAACAAAAAGCAACAAGTGATGGAGTTTTTGGATGATGGTTCTAGTGGCACTCGAATCGAAGAAGATGTGGCTGAGCAGTTGGGAATAAAAGGCCCAAAAGTGGTTCTAAATTTTAAGTGGACAGCCAACGTGACACGTCAAGAAGAATCAACTGAGGTTTCCGTTCATATCTCCGGTGTATATGAAGGCGCTAAGAAATATGTAATTCCCGAGGCACATACGATTAGAGAAATCAACTTACCAAAACAAACCTTGTGTTATGAATAGCTGGCGAACAAATATAATTCCAGTTTGTTCATACAAATCAACACAACCTAAGATAATGATTGGGATTAGTGATTAGCACTTGGTAGTTCCGATCAAAACACGATTGGCTGGAGATAAGGATCCTGTCGCGACCAAGTGTAAATTAAGATGGTCAGTATTTGGGTCAAAGCGAATATCCGCCTACGAAAGTGTGAACTACCACGTTGAAGAACATCGCGAACCTGATGATGAGGATCTGCGTGAAAGCATGAAGAGGTTTTTCTCCATTGAGACTCTGGGGGTCAGAGTGCCCAAAGATGATTTGTCGTCCCAAGAAGATCGCCGAGCTACATCCATGATGCAAATTACAACAAAGCTTGTAGGACAAAAATAAGAAACAGGTTTCTTGTGGCATTGTGATGATGTGGACTTACCCGATAGCTATTAAATGGCTAAATTCAGATTAAAGACACTTAATCGACGCTTAGAGAAAAACGAACAGCTAAGACTTGAGATGCATGAACCAAATAGCTGCCTACTTAAATAAAGGCTACATTCGGAAAATGAAACAAAACGAGTTAAAAAAAACAGTACAAGCGGATATGGTACCTTCCTCTATTTCCCGTAATTAATCCAAATAAGCCGGGAAGATTGCGAATTGTTTGGGATGCGGCCGCAAAGGTTAATGGTGCTTCTCATTCCTTCTGAAAGGACCTGATCAGCTCTCATCCTTGCTTGTGGAGATATTTCCGAAATGTTCCACCCAATCAAATTAATTGAAGAAGATCAACAAGCCTGTAGATTTGTATGGAACGATCGAGAACATTAGGAGCCAAGCGTATATGTTACTCAAGTAATGACCTTTGGAGCAACTTGCTCGCCAAGTAGTGCTCAATATGTGAAAAATCTGAATGCTAAACAATTTGAAAGTGATTATCCGAGGGCAGTTAAGGCAATTATGGACAACCACTACGTCGACAACTTACTGCGTCGTCCTCCTACCTGAGCGTCGAACTTGTCGAGTTGTAGAGGCTGAGTAGGGTCAATGATTCTCGAGATCATCTCCAGATGAGTCCTGAAACCAAAGGTCGCTCACGTTTTTCCCCTTTACCCGTCCCTCAATCCCATCCCATCCCACTTAGGAAGCGAATAGCCGACTATAGTTACCAACTCCCCTCCCACCCATCCCACGTTGATGGTGAAAAAACCGTACAACGTTACCCTCCACAGATTCCTTTCTCATCCTCCTGGGCTAGTACAGCTCATAATCCTTGTAATCAATCCTTTCCATCAGTACGGTGCAAGCACTGTCTGATTCCTGACCCTCTCTCTCCTCTTCCAATGTCTATTTCCCAATTGGGCTGGATCTAAGGTGTTACACGACCCGTGCCGATGATCAGCCTGGCTGAGGGCCCAATTAAAAAAACTAGCTCAGTCGTTAACGGAGTATTCGGATACCTGGCGACCTCCGAATTAACTAGCCTTATCTGTATATACGGATCTCTGTACAGATGGACCACCCTTTCTCCGCCACTCGTGGGATCAAAAAATGAATTTTAAAAAACAAAAACAAACAAAAACAAAACCAAAGTCCGAATCGGCCAGCAGTACGGCTGTAAAGATGTCTGCTGCTCATCCTCCCTCCACTGACGACAATACGGCCATGGACACCCATGACCCTGTTGCCGCCAGTTGCAGTAAGGATGATCAGGTAGTTTTACTACCTCCTTCTCGTAGTGAAGAGGTTGTGAAGTATGGCCCTTCCACTACTACTGAGAGAAAACCTCTCAAAACTTCAACACCGCGGCCTAGTGAGGGTAGGGTTGTGAAGCATGGCCCTACCACCACAAATCCTCGTCCCGGTGGTAGCGGGGTTGTGAAACATGGCTCTTCTACCATCAAGGGAAATACAATCCCTGTGGAAGGCCGTGGGGGGGCGAACGGAAGCTCAAACCCTCCAAGACCTTCTACAGGGACATGCGTAATGCTAAGAGGATTCTCCAGACGTTTGGTGAAAAACCAGGCGCTGGAGTAGACTCTCAGCATAGCGCTAAAATCAATTGAGCCAAAGGCTTATAAGCAAAAGCCAACAAAACGACCTGCGAGGACTCCACGTCCAAGCGTGATAGGTCTACGGAGGGTATTGTTCCAATACCCAAGCGCCCCAAAGTGCATAACATCCGCACTCCTCCTAACCCTCACAAGGTTAAAATGTCTTTTAGTGACGTGGTAAAAGACAAATTGATAGTCGCGATAATCGACAGAAGCGACGTGGATGGCACGATCTCTGCCGAGAACTGGACTAAGGTCAATGGTCAGCTGGCCCTCAGATTTCTGGGACTAATGTCCGACAATCCGGGACCACCGCCCATCACAAACTATGGCGGTTGGCATCAAGGCCATATCAAGTTGATGGTCTGTGATGATCAGAGGTCGTGTGATCTACTGACGCTGGCTGTCAGCCGACTCGGGGAGGTCTGGCCTGGTGCAAAGCTGGAGGTCGTCGCCAAGGAAGACATTCCTTGCCGGCCAAGGCCTCGTACCGTGGTTCCGGCCGTTTTCGAAGGCCTGGATCGAGTCCTGGAGGTGATCCGGCTATCAAATCCATCCCTCCCTACTTACAACTGGAAAGTTGCGAAACTGGAAGAGGCTAAGGGACCCTATAGAGGTGCTATTATAGTTATCAATAAAGAGTCCCTTGCCCCTCTGGCGCAGCTGAAAGGCGTGATTAGGTGTGGGTTTGAGGCCATAACCTTGAGGGTATATAAAAAAGATGGGGCCGGGGCTCAATCCCTTCCCCCTCCCCCACCTCCTTCCCTCCCCCTGCCACTTCCATCTCCCTTCCCCATCCCCCTTCCATCCCCCTTCCCCCTTCATCTCCCCTTCTCCCTCCCCTCATCCCCCCTACACAAGCTGAAGCGACTGCTGAGGAGCCAGGTGCATCAATCACCTTTCCTACAATGGAAGACGATGCATCTCGGTCATCCTCGGCAGAAGTGGATGCTCTCACCGTCGACGGTTTATCCGAAATGGAGGCCGAAGACTGCACCATCGGAGACGAGGATGCTCTCCTAGAGTCATCCTCGGAGATCGAGGACTCCGATATAACAGTGTTGGAGGTTGATCGGGAGTACTGTAGCAAAAATGCTGCAAATACTTCAGATTAATCTCCAACACTCCAAAAAGGCTTCCGCCTCCCTCCTCATACGCCTCTCCAGCAGCGATGTGGATATAGTCCTGATTCAAGAACCGTGGATTGTTAAATCCATTGTTCGAGGAATCAGGACTCCTAACCACTACTTGCTATATGCATCAGGTGAGGGTGAACCCAGATCTTGCATATTAGTCAAAAGTAGCCTAAATGTATTTTTACTCCCTAATTTCAGCGATAGAGATATCACCGCTGCAAGACTGGAAACAGCCAAAGGAACGTTCTGGCTGGCGTCGCCGTATCTCGGCCACGACCATCTTGGCCCTCTCCCGGGCAACACCCTGGAGAGATTGGTAGCTGAAGCACAAAGGGTTAACATCGGCCTCATCATCGGAAGTGATACTGTTGTGTGAATCATGACCTACCTAAAATAATTCACTCCATTTTCAAGGCCAATGTCAGCACCAAAGCATTGAATAGTAAACAAACATTCGATTGCTTAGTGCATGACGCAAACCAAAAAAAACCATTACCTGATTGACGATGCAGTTAAATCGTATACTGAAACGTCATCAGAATTGGACAACAAAAAGATTGCGGTCAACTAATGAACTGGAGTGAACTTTGGAAATGCATTTAATGCTGACGATGAATAATAATAAAGAAAATGAAAATGTGTGTCATATTTTCATGTAGGGTAAATTGTTCTGATTATGAAATAATTGGAATTAAAATATTTCGTAAATTTTAATGACATAGTTTTAAGTTAGCAATGTAAGGTAATTTTGAGTATAAATAATTGGTAGTTTTAGTAAGTTATTGTAGTCAACATTCGGAACGATTCGAACCGCGAACTTTCAGAAATAAAAGTAATATTTTAAATAAAAACGAATCCAGTCTTTTAAAATAGGAGAGTATCAAAGGTGAGTATACTAATCATTTTTCAGGAAATCGGCACTGAGCGCCTAGAACTCTGGCTTTTGTTGGCGAGCCGTTAAGGCCAACAAATTAGGGACCTTTCCCTTCCCAAATTCCTTTATCCTAGTGTGCAATATGCACAACATAACATTGGCGCAGCCGGTAGGATGGTGTGTCTAGATGGAGTTAAAATGTCAAGGACTTAATAACCTGAAGCCTACTCCACTTCAGGAACACCATCCAGATACCTAAATATACCTAAACAAAAAAAAAAAAAAAAAATTTTATAATAAGAATTTTTCACCCTAGGCATTTAACGCCTAATCAATAAGTTTTTCGCTATGCTTTCAATGATTTTTTTTTTTTTGCATTTTTTTTGTGGTTCTTACGTTCCTCTGGAATCAACTTTTTTCCGACGATCTTGAAAATCAGATGTCAACCTTAAAAAACGAACTGGAGCAAAACCCCAGAGCCGGTCCTAAGCCCATCTCCTTGGAGGAATATAGAAGGCGGCATAGAGCCGCATCTCCTGTTCTCCCAGATTTAGCAACCAAGCCCCCTCTTGTGCCCGGAGGACCCTCTAACAAGACACCAAACACAAAAAAAAGGCACAGAGGAGGACGGATAGTGAAAATCCGAAGGAAGCTTGGAGAACTATACTATTTAGCCTCCCTATGTACAGGAGAGGCTAAAAGGAGGTACTTGGAGGAAGCCAAGGAGCTAGCCAAAACTAGCACACTAGAAAAAAGAGATAAAAACAAAAAATAAAAAATTATTATTCAAGAAAAAAAAAAAAAAATCTTTTATTCCTCCTCTGTTCTTTTCGAGGAGTTGTTCTGCCATCGGATCCGATCGGGTCTTTTCACGTGAAAATCTCACTTAATCTCGTGAACGTTCAACAGAATATGGCTGCTTGATTTTTTTTTCTTTTTTTGACGAATTGAATTCATTTTTTGTTTTTATCTAGTTCTTGGGACTTTCTTTTCTTTTTCTCCCAGTTTATGGGGTCCAATCCAAATGAGATTGGGGAACTACTGGATGAAATCCAGCAATTAAAAAGGGAACAAATAGATCAGGATCAAGAAATAAAAATTTTTAACACAACCTTACTCAGTGAGTTAAAATCACTAGTGGGAAAGGAAGTGTATGAATTAATATACAATCAATTAAGCATTCAGTGGGGCCAGTTCTCGAGACTCGAGGCCACTGACGCAATTTTGAACTTTTACATAGACGCTGTAAAAAAACAGCAGGAACACCGAGAAAAGAAGATCGAAGATCTAAAAACTGAATTAAAAAATCAAAGAAAAGTTCAGACACAATTGATAGCCAATCAACAAGAGGCCGAACAAACCAACCTTCAAGCGGAAGAAACAATATCAAGGTTGGAAAAACAGTTAAGTACCCTGCAAACAGAAAAACAGCAGTTTGAAACCGACTACAACTTATTCAAGATTAAAGGAAACGATTTGATCCGTCAAGCCGATAAGTTCAAGAAACTCGAAGCGGCATATATCGACCAAATAAAATTTTCGAAAGGAGAAATTAGGAAATTAAGGGAAAGGTTAAACACCCCAACGAAAAACAAACCCTTATACATGCCTCTCTCAAAAGAAATTTTAGAAACACTAACACCTAATAAAAAATTGCTTTTTACTGAAACAAAACCTAACGAACAGGAACATCTCGAAATAGTTGAACAAAAATCAATCAAGATTTCCAAAATGTCATTGGGATTTGAGAAATTACTCAAATTGTCCCACGGGATCCCCGAATTCTCAGGTGGCCACGACCCCAAGGTGGTACAAAAATTGCAAACTTTCCTCACATGCATTCGCCCTGTCAGGGACCACATTCCCGCAGAAGACGAAAAAGCATTCATACAAATCCTAACCACTAAGTTACGAGAGGATGCCCTCGACCTTGTCACTACCTCTAGACCAACTACCTTCACGGAATTCGAGGAAATTCTAAACAGGACATACTTACCAATCGAAGATTATAACGATCTTGTAAACTGTTTAATTACCAGTCGCCAAAGCCCATTTGAAACCCTAAACACTTTTGTGAGTAGGCTTCGACACTCTTTAACCCAATGTCGAGAGGCAGCGGATATTAAATATGGTGATAAGTCGGATATAGTAAAAAACCAATTAGAGGATTTTGCTAAATCAGCCTTAGCTTCCGGTGTATCGAATAAACAGTTAGGCCAGTACTTGTTTACGATAGGGAAACAGTCATTAGAAGAACTAATAAGAACAGCGTTTAGCATGGAGAAACATGTACAGAGGGTAGAAACCATACCCCTCTCACATACTTCCTGCCATTATACTCAAGCAAGTGAACCACCCTGCACTGAAAAACGCCAAACAAGCATAGTTCAGAATGTTTCTAATACTCTTGACTCTGAAAAGGTAAGAATAACTTGCAATTTCTGCCATCTAAAGGGACACACGTATAGTGAATGCCTTAAGCGACAAAACACCCCCATATGCCAGTTATGTAAAAATTACGGGCACGAAGCTACTACCTGTAATAAAGGTTTTAATCAGAACTCTTACAGGGGAAACCAACAGATATTAAACCGGGGTAATTTTCAAAATTCCTACAGAAACAATCAACCTTTCAATAATAGAAACTCCCAAAACAATTACAACAGGAGTAACCCTCCCCATAGTCAAAACGACACGCAAAATGACCACAATAGAGACAGATTCCAGGCATATCAACCTCAGAGGAACTCTGATCAAAATAGATCTAATCCATTTAGGAATGATAATGCCAACCGAGTTAATAACGAAAAACGAGTATTCCATATGGAAACGATTTGTGATTGGTGTGGGAGAACTAACCACACAATCAATGAATGTACCTTCAAAAATAGGTGGGAGAGTACCCAGTCGGGAAACGCCCACTAGTCGACCAAAAGCTCCCCGGTCCGACTCTAATTAAAACTAAGGAAAATCTAGGGCAAACAAAATTCCAAAAAACAAGAAAATCTGATCCTATTCAGGACTCAGAATATTTTAAATTATGTAAAAAAATAAAACTTCCGTCCGTAGAAATTGGGATAGGAATTGGAAGAAACAGCAAACTACGTTTATTAGTAGACACTGGTTCAGAAGTAAGCCTTTTAAAGAAAGAAGCATTAAAAAATAAGGCCTTTATAAATACTAAAAAGAAGTTAACCGTTAACACACCTTGTGGTTTCTGCTATACACTAGGAGAATGCAAAGGGACAATTGAAATACCAACACTTCCTACCTGTGAATTTCAAGTTATAGAAGATGACCTAGCCATCCCAGGCGATGGAATTTTAGGGTATAATTTTCTGGGCAAATACTGTAATGTAGATGGTCCTAACAAATTATTAACATTTTCACAAATACACGAAAGTTCCACAGGAATACAGGTAGATGAGGTATTTAGTATCCCATTGTTAGATTCTGAAGTAATTGAAGAGAATGGGTTGTACATTCCGCATAATGGAAGCTGTTTCACGAGGGCTCACTCGCACGTGAATACCCCAAACAAAACAGACCACTTTCAACAGAAAAACCATAACCAAAAGGTGGAAGGGAATGCAGAAAAAACCTCACTAAATGATGAAAATAAACTCGAGGATAATTGTATTTTGCGGCGCGATAATTCGACCGGCCTAGACAATAGTTCCGAAAGTTTGTTTTCAAAAAATTTTGATTCTTTGAACACAACTACATTGTTATTATCTATGTCTCAAGATCCGCCTCGCAAAGTGGAACAGAGAGACATCGGGAAAAGTCACGTTGTGGCTGACAAGAATGTTGAGCTACAGAAATCTTCAATGAGCAGAGGTTCTGATAAGCAGAAAAAACATAAGTTCAGACAAAGAAAGAGGAATAAGATACCTTCAAAGAACGGAAGCAACGAAAAAATAGAAGAAGAATTTAAGAAAATAAGAAATATAAATATATCAGATAACAAAAACAATTGCCATCAGCGCCATAAATTATATACTGCAGATGCAGGAAATTATCAAGTACTTCAAAAAGAAGAACTAGTTGGTTTTCACCACCAAACAAAAGAAAAAATAGACAATAAACACGTATCAAACGAAAATTTAACATTAAGAAATCAATCACAAAGATTGCCTAAAATTAAGTATACCATTCAAGAAATATATAAAATGATAGTTACTTTACTGCACACATTGATACACGCGGCTATATTACTTAGTCCAGCTCACCAAGATAGGATAGAAAATAATTCACAAGAATCACTAGAAAATAAGAATAGTATAAATGTAAAAACTTTAAGTGTAACTTTAGAACAAGAATTACAAATAATCCCTAGGGCGAAAACAATAGTAGGAATCCCTATTCAATGTGATGAACCGATGATATGCTTATCCAAACAAATAGTGGATGGTGGGAGCCCCGGCAACTTTCCAACGACTCATGAACTATATCTTAACGGGTCTACAAGGCCTAGAATGTTTTGTTTATCTGGACGACATAGTCGTTTATGGTAAGAATATAGAGGATCACAACAGGAAGCTACAATTAATTTTTGATAGGCTGCGGGAACACAATTTGAAACTAAACGTAGAAAAATGTCAATTTCTCCGTCGAGAAGTTGTGTATTTAGGACATAAGTGTTCCGCAGAGGGAGCACATCCCGATCCCGGTAAAACTAGTTGTGTTCAAAACTTTCCTGTTCCTAGAACTCTCAAACAGACCCAATCATTTTTAGGACTGGCAAATTATTACCGAAAATTTATACCCCAGTTTTCAAAGATAGCCCGACCGATTACTAATTTAACACGAAAAGACGTCAAATTCAAATGGACCGATAAGTGTCAGGAAGCGTTTCAACAAATAAAAGATCTTTTAGTATCTCCCCCATTATTGATTTATCCCGACTTTAGCAAACCATTTATACTAACGACAGACGCCAGTGACGAAGCTATAGGAGCTGTTTTATCTCAAGGAAAGATAGGAAAAGACAAACCAATTGCGTATGCTAGTCGTACACTAAACAAAGCTGAACGCAACTATTCCACTAGCGAGAAGGAAATGCTAGCGATAGTATGGGCCACAAAGAACTATAGATGTTATTTATTAGGACGACAATTTACTGTATACACAGACCACGAACCATTAACAGGTAATTTTAGAACAAGAGATCCAACGTCAAGACTTATTAGATTTCATCATAAACTATCTGAGTACGACTGTACACTGAAATATAAACCAGGGAGAAAGAATAATAATGCAGATGCACTTAGTAGGATCCCTACAGATGGGACAGAAGGAGAAAAAATACAAGTTGACAATCCATCTAATACATCGTTAAAAAATATCACGTGTTTAGCATTGACAAGAGCACAACGCGCTAAACAGAACAATGACGAAAACAAAGACAAGGGAAAAGTTAGTGACAGCAAATATACGGACTCAGAAACACCTAGAAACGAAGAAACCCAACAACAAAGTGTGACTCAAACCAGTAATGAAAAAGACGTACAGATAAAGACTCCTGACACAGACGAAATACAAACCATACTTAAGGACTATCATGACTCTCCATTTGGTGGTCATCAAGGCGTTATAAATACTTATAAACGCATTAGAAGGAATTACAAATGGCCTAATATGTTCAGGGACATTTCGAAGTATATAAGACGATGCCCAAAATGTCAAAAAATGAAATCCAGCCCAGAGGCAAAATTGCCAATGGTGATAACGGATACTTCCCATACCCCATTCGACAAAGTATATTTAGATATAGTAGGTCCACTACAAGGTTCTCACATAGGAAACAAGTACATTTTAACTTTTCAAGATAATCTCACAAAATATGTAGACTTTTATGCAATACCGAATCAAGAGGCAGAAACAATTGCCCATATATTTTATGAACAAATAATTACCAGGTACAGGATACCCAAACAGTTGGTAACGGATCAGGGAACAAACTTCTTAAGTAAGTTGTTCAAACAGGTATGCAAACTTTTAAAGGTAGAAAAACTTCAGACCACGGCATACCACCCTCAATCAAACGGTGCCTTAGAAAGAGCCCATAGACCATTAGTAGAATATTTACGAACTATTTGTGACGAAAATCCAAGATCCTGGGATCAGTACCTAAGAACGGCGGCATTCGTTTACAACAATAGTATTCACGAAGGAACAAAATTCACTCCAATGGACTGTCTATTTGGCTTCACTGCAGATATACCATCTAATTTAAAGCGCGAACCCGAACCAATCTATGACCACGAAAATTATTATTTTGTTTTAAGACATAAGCTCCAAAAAACATATGCCATAGCTAGGAAAAACTTGATAAACAGTAAAAAGAACTCAAAAAATTACTATGATCAAGGGGTAAAATTTAAAGCTTTCCACCTTGGAGATAAGGTATTGATAAAAAATGAAAACAGACAACATAAATTGTCCGAGATATGGACAGGACCATACACAATAGTAAAAATTATAAGTCCAACAAACAGCGTGATTCTTATAAGAAAGAAACACGTAACGATACACAATAATCGTCTAAAACATTACTATGATTCTGAAGACACTAGAACGTAAGATATAGGTTTTTCAAATGATAATAAGCATTCAAATTTTTTTTTTTTTTTTCTCCCTCTCTATGATTAGACATGTTACAATTAAACATACTTTTGGTCTTAAAAACCTCCAGTTTAATGAAATTGGTGACCGCAATACTAACAACATATAGCATAAAGGAACTCAACAACACAGGGGTAGTTTTCGAAAAAATAGGGAAAACTATATTATATCATGACACTTGGAACATTATGACAGAAATCCAGACAAAAGATATAGAAACGTACACTTCCGTAATTACCCAAGCAGAAGAGTCTTGGTCAACAGTTTGCAAAACATATAGAAAGAACGACATTTGCGAAAGCCAAACTGCGACAGCACGTCACCTTATTGCAACGGTCCAGCAGCACACAGATACCATACAGGAGTTATTAAACAAACACCGTTCTAGAAGATCATTATTTGATGGAATAGGGAATGGGTTACATTACCTATTCGGTGTGATGGATAACCAGGATGGAAATCGGTTATATAGTAGAATTGATGAATTGGGAAATGATGAGAAAACTTTAAATGAATTACAAAAAAAAACAAATTACAGTAATGAAGTCATCATTGGAAAACTTGCAAAAACCACTTATTACATTGGAAAGCAATCAGAAAAACATTACGGAAACCATACATCTCTTATTAAAAGCAGATAATGAAATTAACAATACTCAAAAACTGCAAGGAATTTTGACCACACTTACATTGCAAATCATGGAAGTACAAAGAAGACAGCAAACTATGTTGGATGTAATAAGCTCTTTAAGGCAAAACCGGTTACACCCACTCCTATTGACACCCTCGCAGCTACTGAAAACATATATGAAAGCATGTCCAAGCCCCACAATCCAGAATAGTGAAACGCTTGTAAACATCTTGACTAAAGCATTAACGATAAAAACACACCCCATGAATGGAGTACTAGTTATCCGAATAATACTTCCGATTTTCAACCTAGAACCTTTTGAGCTAGAACAAATCCACCTTTTTCCAATACTAAATCAGAACAAAATCCCAACCATCCTTAACGTACAAGAAGATTTTCTGGCAAAGAACACACGGACCAAAGAATTTGTACCAATGAAAAGGAGAGAGTATGATATACTTCAAAAAGTAACAATAGAACTAGAAAATACTTGGTATGTTGGACCACTTAACTCACCCATAATAAAAGGAACACATACACACACTTGCTCAATATCGCTAGTATTTAACCCATACAATGAAAATAATGTATGTAACTATTTGTTTCAACCATTTGAACAAAATTACATGGTAAAACTTACTCAAAAAAACGCATGGTTATATTCCTCCCCCAAACCAACCAGGATAGAAATACATTGTTCAGGAGAATGGCACGGCTCAATTTTGAATGGGACAGGTATTATTTCACTAATGCAGCCTTGTATGTTCCAAATCGGGAACCAACACATGTACTTCGAAGAAACGGACAATATCGAATTAAAAATTGACCAACCGAAACTTAAAATACCTAATCTGTCGCTGAGAGCCTCCATGGTTGATTTTCTCAATAAAAGGAATACAACTAACGGTACCGTGCTAATATTGAAAGGAGTTGGAGCAAACAACATCATTAAGGAAAATTCATATGCAATGGCAGATTTGGAAAATACAGCAGTGGAATTTGAGGCAATACAGAAAGAAAAGACACAACACAAAATATCATCGATATCCTCAATTTCAGTCAGCACGATAGCCATACTGTGCATCATGGTGATGGCGCTAAAACGACTATGCAACAGGACAAATGGCTTGGCGCAACACAGTTACGAAAAATCTTCACCGAGAATTCAGAATCCCATAATCCATCACACAATACACTCCACAATACCACCAATACCCATACCCCCTCCTTTACCAAAAGAAATATCAATACCCATTCCTCCTCCTTTACCAAAAGATTCTTCAAAACCAACCCCCTCTTCTTTTTCGAAAACAAGAACAAATCAACAAAACCTTATAAACCCCATTACGCCTCAGGAACCCACATTACCTCCTAATAAAGAAACAAAACTATCACGAAAATCTTTTCGACGTCCAAGAAATTTTCAATTATATTAATAATCGTAATTCTTTATAGAAAAACGACAACACCAACAATAACAACAATGTCCTCAAAACAAGTGAACTCTATTCAAATGCATCATTACCTCTACAACCTAGCAAAATCAGAAAACATGTATACCGAAGTGATCTCCTTGCTGAATCTGCAGTCCATCGCAAATAGCATTTTAAAAGGGAAGGAAGACGACAAAATAAAGCAGTTTCACCAACACAACAACGTATTTGATTTTAAACTACTTCTAATACCAATCGAAATAGTAGGTCTACACTGGATCCTAATCGTTGTAAATAACGAGCAAAAAACTATAAAACATTACAACACAATGGGAACATCGGGAAATGAAGCCCTCGAGAAGGTTAAACAATACATGCTAAAGGAATGGAAAGCAAGGAATGGACAGACGGAGGCACCAACATACGAAACAAAAAATGTAAAGATTCCGGAAAATTTAATTGGGTTTGATGACGGGACAATCGTATGCATGGTAACGAACTACCTGGCGTATGAAAAGAAACTAACATCATCTGTCCCAGAAATAGAGGCATTTAGGACCACTCTATTCAGAGAGCTAAGAAGATACCCGCATTTACGCTACATACCGTCATCCTAAAAACATTAAAAAAAAAAAAAAAAAAAAATTATAAAATAAAAATAGTAGGTATATGAAAAGAGGAAAAAATTCCCATATTTAAAAAATTGTATATGAACAAGAAAAAAAAAAAATTTTTAATAGTATATGAAAAGAGGAAAAAATTCCCATATTTAAAAAATTGTATATGAAAAAAAAAAAAAAAAAAAAAATTTAAAATAGTATATGAAAAGAGGAAAATATCCCCATATTTAGAAAAATAAAAGAATTAAAAAAAAAAAAAAAAAAAAAAAAAAACATTTATATGAGAAGAGAAAATCACCCCCACATCAAAAAAAAAAAAAAAAAAAAAAAAAAGAAGATCCCCATATTTAAAAAAAAAATAATTCATGACAAGAGGGAAATATCCAAACATCTAATTACACAAACAAATAAGAAAGGGTTTAAGACCCCAAACACAAATCACATTCAGACACATATGTACATAAAATTACTTAAACACGTAACACCTATGACCTATGAAATAAGCGTTCGTACTTAAGAACATAGGACTAAAATAACAAAAATACAATTAATAAAGTAAATACAAAAAGAGAATAACAATGTAACAAAATTCGTGTTGAAAATTTAAAAAAAAAAAAAAAAAAAAAAAAACAAGCCCATAATATATAGAGAATATGAAATTTTAAAAAGTCAAAAAAAAAAATTTCAAATTGTATGTGTACAAATAAAATAAACGAATGATGTAATATTTAGAAAAAAAAAAAAATATATATATATATGGAATACTTAACAATGAATTTTGTTTTTAGTAGTAAGAAATTCAATAATTTAATTAATAGTAATTTAAAATAAAGAAACACAATCAAATAAAAAATTGTAAAGCTAATTGTAATTAATAAGATTATTCATTTGTAAACTTTAGTTATTCCATTAAACATTGAGGACCTTATAAAGATCTAATCTACATAATTTTAAATTTATAAAATATTGTATTGAAAAAAAAAATTAAGCATACATATTCTAAAGGATAATTAAACATTCAGCAATTTTTCAACACACATTTTTTTTCTGCACATACGGCCGTCACCCCATACTCAACATCAACAACAAAGAGCAAATACATAATCCGAAAGAAGTAATCAAAACAAACCTAGAAGGAAGGAAATTTACCACTGCCTATGGAGTAAAAACTTAATTTATTTATAGATACATAATTATCATAAAATAAACATAGGACTTAATATATTTATAATTTTATAGATACATGCGCACGTATATAATAAAAAAAAAAAAAAAAAAAAAACCTATGTAAAATAAAGCAAAAATAAATAAGAGTAGTAAAACATCTGATAAGTTAACAATGTATGTAAATATAATTGGTTAATTTTAGTTTTTCTCATAACTTCAGTAATTGAATAATCAGAACAATTTCCAAACCCCAAATACAAAACAAACTTAGACACACATTTTCCAAATTTTATGAACCATCTGTTTAGGATGAAGTCTCAGCATTTTTTGACTCTTCAAATCAAAAAATGAAATTTTTCAAAGGGGGGAGGTGTTGTGTGAATCATGACCTACCTAAAATAATTCACTCCATTTTCAAGGCCAATGTCAGCACCAAAGCATTGAATAGTAAACAAACATTCGATTGCTTAGTGCATGACGCAAACCAAAAAAAACCATTACCTGATTGACGATGCAGTTAAATCGTATACTGAAACGTCATCAGAATTGGACAACAAAAAGATTGCGGTCAACTAATGAACTGGAGTGAACTTCGGAAATGCATTTAATGCTGACGATGAATAATAATAAAGAAAATGAAAATGTGTGTCATATTTTCATGTAGGGTAAATTGTTCTGATTATGAAATAATTGGAATTAAAATATTTCGTAAATTTTAATGACATAGTTTTAAGTTAGCAATGTAAGGTAATTTTGAGTATAAATAATTGGTAGTTTTAGTAAGTTATTGTAGTCAACATTCGGAACGATTCGAACCGCGAACTTTCAGAAATAAAAGTAATATTTTAAATAAAAACGAATCCAGTCTTTTAAAATAGGAGAGTATCAAAGGTGAGTATACTAATCATTTTTCAGGAAATCGGCGCTGAGCGCCTAGAACTCTGGCTTTTGTTGGCGAGCCGTTAAGGCCAACAAATTAGGGACCTTTCCCTTCCCAAATTCCTTTATCCTAGTGTGCAATATGCACAACATAACAATACTAACGCACACCATACAGTGTGGGGTAGCACTGATATAAACGACAGGGGTAAGTCTCTTTTCGATTATATTCTTAACACTAACCTACTTATAAGTAATGTTGGTAATGAACCAACTTTTATTACTTAAAACCGACAAGAAGTTCTTGATATAACTCTTGTCTCAGATTTCATAAACAATAATATTCTGAACTGGAAAGTATCCAAAGATCACTCCTTTTCCGATCACAGATACATCCAATTCAGCCTTACAAATGATCCTTCTAGCCAACCCTCCTTTCGTAATCTAAAAAGAACAGATTGGCCAAAATATGAGAGAGTATTGAACAGTTTAGTCATACCTGAACTCTTTAATATTCCTACTAATATCAAAGATCTTGACGACAAAGTCAATAATCTAACACTAGCCCTAAACAAATCTCTAGACACTGCATGTTCCCTTGTACAAATAAGGGGTAAAAAGAAACCTCACTGGTGGAACTCTGGGTTAGATCCACTTCGAAAAGAATGCAGAAAACTCTTTAATAGAGCAAAAGCTTCTAGAGATACGTCTGACTGGGATTCTTACAAAGAATCACTGAAGACATACAAAAAAGAATTGAGGAAAACCAAACGGTCGTCCTGGAGAAACTTCTGCAGCACAGTAGAAGACTGTTCTGAAGCATCCAGACTGCGTAAAATCCTCTCCAAAAACCCAGTCATGCCAAGCTGCTTGAAGAATGCCTCTGGCCTCTGGACCAACTCATGCGAAGAATCGCTCAACCTGCTACTAGACGTTCACTTCCCTGGTAGCTCCAATAATATCAGAAATATTACTCCAAGTCTGTGCGACAATGTAATAAATCCTCCTCAAGATCTAGTCACCAGGGAAAAACTCAAATGGGCTATTAACAGCTTTAAACCTTACAAATCTGCAGGTCCGGATGGTATAATTCCGGCTGAACTGCAACAAAATGCAAATTTTCTAATGCCCATCCTAGAAAATATCTTTAAAGGGTGTCTAAAACTGACATATATACCACTGTCATGGAGACAAGTTAAGGTTGTTTTTATCCCAAAAGCTGGAAAATCCAGTCATGTGAACCCTAATCCACTTAAGGGCAAATATTGATAAGTCCCTCCTCTCAAAGGCCCAACATGCCTACAATAAATGGAAATCGGTTGAAACAGCTTTACACTGTATAGTACGTACAATCGAACGTTCCCTCCACCATAAAGAGTACACCCTAGTTGCCTTCTTAGATATAGAAGGAGCATTTAACAATGTCGACACATCGGCGATTACACGTGTATTGACATCTCTCAAGGTAGATAAATCGATCAAGGCGGTGTCCTATCACCTCTCCTCTGGAACTTAGTAATAAATGAACTACTAATCACTCTAGAGGCGGTCAGCCATCAGCCGAATAGGGGGAATAACATGTAGCATACGAAAACATGCACGTGCCGTAACTATTCGGGACTGGTGGAAGTGTGATCATAGCCTCTTCGCGGCGGCCGCTAGAAACAAACCTCTAAAAGGTTTGGCTAATATGATCAGGCTAGTTCCACAGGTTGGCAACGGGTTGATTCCCTGTTCCGTAAAACAAACGAATCACGAGACCTGCAACAAGCCTCGGAAACGGACTGATCCCACGACGACAACCAACGCAACGAAAAAGGAAAAATGATTTACGAATTTTCTTATGGAACGTACGATCGCTCTATAGAGCTCGAGCTGCTCAGCAGCTAGCCGATACCCTGTCAGAATATAAAGCTGACATAACAGCATTACAAGAAATTAGATGGACGGGGAATGGTGTTTTACAGAAAAGAGAATATGACCTATATTACAGTTGTCATACAAAACACCATGTGCTCGGGGTAGGCTTCTTGGTCAGCGAAAAAATGAAGTCTACCGTCATCGGCTTTAACGCTATAAGCGAAAGGCTATGCACCCTTCGCGTGCGAGGCAAATTCAAGAACATCAGCCTCATTAACGTTCACGGACCTACGGAGGAGTCCTCAGACGAAGAAAAAGAGACTTATTATGAACAAGTCGAGAGGGCCCTCCATGCCTGCCCAAGGTATGATGTCAAAATCATCCTTGGGGATTTGAACGCTAAAATAGGTCGGGAGCCGGTATTCAGGCATTACGCAGGCACCCATAGTTTGCATGAGAACACTAATGACAACGGACTTCGAGTCCTAGAATTGGCAGCATCGAAAAACATGGTCGTTGCGAGTACCAGGTACCCGCGTAATGATATCTACAAAGCCACCTGGGTATCACCTGATGGAGTCACTCGTAACCAAATTGACCACGTGTTGATAGACCGTCGCCACTATTCGAACTTGATGACGGTACGAACGTACCGAGGTGCCAATATCGACTCGGATCACTATCTTGTTGGTATGGTTTTCCGAGGGCGGATTGCCTTGCGAAGACGTATTGCATCCGCCGATCAGGTTCGAATCAACACGGCTGCACTACGCAATGAAAATACCAGTAACACCTTTGGACATGCGTTAGGACTCGCCCTGGAACCACTCGATCCAGGGAGAGTAAGTCCTGGAGCCAGTATGCTGGGCGTAGATGAGAAGTGGACACGCCTTAAAAACACTGTCATTAGTACTGCCAACTCCATCTTAGGCAGCAGTCGTAGAAGTCGGAACGACTGGTTTGATGATGAATGCAAGCTAGCGACTGAACGTAAGAATGTTGCGTACCGAGCAATGCAACAATCTCATAGAACGCGGGCACGCGAAGATGAATATAAAGAGCTCAGAAGAATAGAAAAACGGCTTCACAGACAGAAAAAATCAGCCTGGGAGAAGAACATAATCTGTGAATTAGAAAGAAGCCGAGAGCGAGGCCCGCACTAGGCGCGGAAGTTCTACCAATCCGTCCGAAACATGACGCAGTACACACCACGCTGCACCTACTGCAAGGACGGAGAGGGAAATCTGATCACCGATCCCCAAAGCATACTGGAGCGATGGGAAGTGTACTTTAATGAATTGCTAAATGGTCAGCTCACTGCAGAAGTAGAGGCTCCACTACTTCAAGAAGATTACCCTATGTTACCGCCACCAAGCATAGAAGAGGTTGAGAAGGCTATAGCCCGGCTTAAGAAAAACAAAGCCCCGGGAGCCGATGGCATACCAGCCGAACTATTCCACCACGGCGGGCCAGCCTTACGCCAAGCAATTCATGATATTATAGTGCACGTATGGGAGCAGGAAGAAATGCCAGAAGACTGGCGAAAAGGTATAATTTGCCCCATACATAAGAAGGGAGATGTCACAACGTGCAGCAATTATAGAGGTATCACGTTGTTGAGTACCGCCTATAAGATACTCTCCTCTATCCTACAAGAACGGATAGCCCCATACGCTAAAACCATAATCGGCCAATATCAGTGTGGTTTCATTCCAGGCAAATCAACAACTGATCAGATCTTTACCCTTAGGCAGGCGATGGAAAAATGTCTAGAATTTAACATCCCAACATACCATCTGTTTATAGACTTTAAGGCCGCCTATGATAGCATAGCCAGGGTAGAACTTTACAAAGCCATGAGAGAATTCGGCATCCCAAATAAGTTGACACGACTTTGTAGGTTGACCATGACCAACGTAACAAGCCAAGTAAAAATAGCCGGATTGCTATCCAGACCAATCAACATCTTTAATGGACTCCGACAAGGGGATGGTTTGGCCTGCCTCCTCTTCAACCTGGCGTTGGAGAAAGCAATCCGTGACTCTGGCACGGCAACAAGAGGGACCATCGTCAACAGGTCCAGCCAGATACTGGCTTACGCAGACGACATTGACATCATCGGAAGAACCGAACAAGCTGTACACGATTCCTTCATCCAGATCGAGCAGGCGGCACAAAATCTGGGGCTGCACATTAGTGAAGGTAAAACAAAGTACATGGTGGCGTCGAATGCGAGAAGAACAGTTGGTCAAACAATCAAGGTAGCGGAGCACGAATTTGAAGTGGTGCAATCCTTTAAATACCTTGGGTCAATAGTAGCAGCCGATAATAATATAGAAGAAGAAATACGCGGGCGGCTGCTCAATTCCAACAAAGCCTACTATAGTCTGTCAAAGCTCTTCAAATCCAGAAATCTCACCATAACTTCAAAACTGCTGCTGTACAGGACCATGGTCCTGCCAGTACTCACGTATGGATCCGAGACTTGGGTGCTTAGCAAAAGACACTCCGACCTCTTAGCCGCGTTCGAGAGAAAAGTCTTAAGGAGAATTGTTGGCCCCATATGTGAGGAAGGGCGATTCCGGAGACGGTACAATCATGAATTGTACGCAATCTACCTTGAAGCAGACATAGTGACAAAAATTAAGCTCGGTAGACTCCGGTGGGCAGGGCACCTAGCTCGCATGAGTGAAGAGGAACCTGCTCGGAAAGTCCTTTGTGGTACATTCTATGGTAGACGGCAGCGTGGTAGACCATGCTTGCGCTGGAGAGATGGCGTAGACCAGGACGCCCGAAGCCTTGGGGTGCGCAACTGGATGGCGTCGGCTCAAGACCGGGATAGGTGGAGAGACTTGTTGAAGGAGGCCAGGACCGGACCCCGGTTGTCGAGCCGATGATGATGATGATGAATCACTCTAGAAGGAGAGGGATACAAAGTGTTTGCCTATGCGGACGATGTTGCTATCGCAGTGACGGGAAAACATCCCAATTCACTTAAAGAACTCTTACAGAACGCTTTGAATAAGCTCATCAATTGGGCAAATCAATGTGGACTAGGTGTTAACCCACATAAAACAGATCTTGTCCTCTTCACCAGGAAATACAAAATCCCACGTATCGACCCTCCCCACATAAACGGTGTTCCACTTAAATTTTCAGAACAGGCAAAATACTTGGGTCTTATTTTGGATAAGAAATTAAGTTGGAAACCTAACATTCAAGAAAGAATAAACAAGGCCACAGTAGCCTTGTTCTCTTGTAAAAAAGCCATTGGAAATAAATGGGGTTTTCAGCCCCGCATTACATACTGGCTATACATCTCGGTTATCGTATAAGGCCGATCCTTACATACGGAGTAGCGGTATGGTGGACTGCGCTGCCTGCCCAAGGTATGATGTCAAAATCATCCTTGGGGATTTGAACGCTAAAATAGGTCGGGAGCCGGTATTCAGGCATTACGCAGGCACCCATAGTTTGCATGAGAACACTAATGACAACGGACTTCGAGTCCTAGAATTGGCAGCATCGAAAAACATGGTCGTTGCGAGTACCAGGTACCCGCGTAATGATATCTACAAAGCCACCTGGGTATCACCTGATGGAGTCACTCGTAACCAAATTGACCACGTGTTGATAGACCGTCGCCACTATTCGAACTTGATGACGGTACGAACGTACCGAGGTGCCAATATCGACTCGGATCACTATCTTGTTGGTATGGTTTTCCGAGGGCGGATTGCCTTGCGAAGACGTATTGCATCCGCCGATCAGGTTCGAATCAACACGGCTGCACTACGCAATGAAAATACCAGTAACACCTTTGGACATGCGTTAGGACTCGCCCTGGAACCACTCGATCCAGGGAGAGTAAGTCCTGGAGCCAGTATGCTGGGCGTAGATGAGAAGTGGACACGCCTTAAAAACACTGTCATTAGTACTGCCAACTCCATCTTAGGCAGCAGTCGTAGAAGTCGGAACGACTGGTTTGATGATGAATGCAAGCTAGCGACTGAACGTAAGAATGTTGCGTACCGAGCAATGCAACAATCTCATAGAACGCGGGCACGCGAAGATGAATATAAAGAGCTCAGAAGAATAGAAAAACGGCTTCACAGACAGAAAAAATCAGCCTGGGAGAAGAACATAATCTGTGAATTAGAAAGAAGCCGAGAGCGAGGCCCGCACCAGGCGCGGAAGTTCTACCAATCCGTCCGAAACATGACGCAGTACACACCACGCTGCACCTACTGCAAGGACGGAGAGGGAAATCTGATCACCGATCCCCAAAGCATACTGGAGCGATGGGAAGTGTACTTTAATGAATTGCTAAATGGTCAGCTCACTGCAGAAGTAGAGGCTCCACTACTTCAAGAAGATTACCCTATGTTACCGCCACCAAGCATAGAAGAGGTTGAGAAGGCTATAGCCCGGCTTAAGAAAAACAAAGCCCCGGGAGCCGATGGCATACCAGCCGAACTATTCCACCACGGCGAGCCAGCCTTACGCCAAGCAATTCATGATATTATAGTGCACGTATGGGAGCAGGAAGAAATGCCAGAAGACTGGCGAAAAGGTATAATTTGCCCCATACATAAGAAGGGAGATGTCACAACGTGCAGCAATTATAGAGGTATCACGTTGTTGAGTACCGCCTATAAGATACTCTCCTCTATCCTACAAGAACGGATAGCCCCATACGCTAAAACCATAATCGGCCAATATCAGTGTGGTTTCATTCCAGGCAAATCAACAACTGATCAGATCTTTACCCTTAGGCAGGCGATGGAAAAATGTCTAGAATTTAACATCCCAACATACCATCTGTTTATAGACTTTAAGGCCGCCTATGATAGCATAGCCAGGGTAGAACTTTACAAAGCCATGAGAGAATTCGGCATCCCAAATAAGTTGACACGACTTTGTAGGTTGACCATGACCAACGTAACAAGCCAAGTAAAAATAGCCGGATTGCTATCCAGACCAATCAACATCTTTAATGGACTCCGACAAGGGGATGGTTTGGCCTGCCTCCTCTTCAACCTGGCGTTGGAGAAAGCAATCCGTGACTCTGGCACGGCAACAAGAGGGACCATCGTCAACAGGTCCAGCCAGATACTGGCTTACGCAGACGACATTGACATCATCGGAAGAACCGAACAAGCTGTACACGATTCCTTCATCCAGATCGAGCAGGCGGCACAAAATCTGGGGCTGCACATTAGTGAAGGTAAAACAAAGTACATGGTGGCGTCGAATGCGAGAAGAACAGTTGGTCAAACAATCAAGGTAGCGGAGCACGAATTTGAAGTGGTGCAATCCTTTAAATACCTTGGGTCAATAGTAGCAGCCGATAATAATATAGAAGAAGAAATACGCGGGCGGCTGCTCAATTCCAACAAAGCCTACTATAGTCTGTCAAAGCTCTTCAAATCCAGAAATCTCACCATAACTTCAAAACTGCTGCTGTACAGGACCATGGTCCTGCCAGTACTCACGTATGGATCCGAGACTTGGGTGCTTAGCAAAAGACACTCCGACCTCTTAGCCGCGTTCGAGAGAAAAGTCTTAAGGAGAATTGTTGGCCCCATATGTGAGGAAGGGCGATTCCGGAGACGGTACAATCATGAATTGTACGCAATCTACCTTGAAGCAGACATAGTGACAAAAATTAAGCTCGGTAGACTCCGGTGGGCAGGGCACCTAGCTCGCATGAGTGAAGAGGAACCTGCTCGGAAAGTCCTTTGTGGTACATTCTATGGTAGACGGCAGCGTGGTAGACCATGCTTGCGCTGGAGAGATGGCGTAGACCAGGACGCCCGAAGCCTTGGGGTGCGCAACTGGATGGCGTCGGCTCAAGACCGGGATAGGTGGAGAGACTTGTTGAAGGAGGCCAGGACCGGACCCCGGTTGTCGAGCCGATGATGATGATGATGAATCACTCTAGAAGGAGAGGGATACAAAGTGTTTGCCTATGCGGACGATGTTGCTATCGCAGTGACGGGAAAACATCCCAATTCACTTAAAGAACTCTTACAGAACGCTTTGAATAAGCTCATCAATTGGGCAAATTAATGTGGACTAGGTGTTAACCCACATAAAACAGATCTTGTCCTCTTCACCAGGAAATACAAAATCCCACGTATCGACCCTCCCCACATAAACGGTGTTCCACTTAAATTTTCAGAACAGGCAAAATACTTGGGTCTTATTTTGGATAAGAAATTAAGTTGGAAACCTAACATTCAAGAAAGAATAAACAAGGCCACAGTAGCCTTGTTCTCTTGTAAAAAAGCCATTGGAAATAAATGGGGTTTTCAGCCCCGCATTACATACTGGCTATACATCTCGGTTATCGTATAAGGCCGATCCTTACATACGGAGTAGCGGTATGGTGGACTGCGCTGGACATAGCGACAAATCGTGATAAGCTCAGCAAAGTCCAACGAACAGCCTGCATGTGTATGGGTGGAGCACTTCGCTCTACCCCCTCCGCCTCACTTGATGCTCTGTTCCATCTATTACCGCTTGACCTTTTCAGTAAGCAAACGGCTGCAAACACTGCCGTACGGCTTCAAGCCTCCTCACAGTGGTTCAATAATCAGATTGGCCACTCTGCTATTCTGAATTCATTCAGATCAATTAATAGTAATATTGACTACACCATCCCCTTTCCCCATTTCAATAACAATAGCTTCAGAGTGACTATCCCTTCCAGGTCTACCTGGGAGGACACATCATTTCTGAACGATGATCCCATTAATTTCTTTACAGATGGATCAAAAACGGATGACGGGGTTGGTGGAGGCGTTTACTCCGAAAGACTAAACTTAAGTCTCTCTTTCCGTCTACCTGATCACTGTAGCGTGTTCCAGGCTGAAATTCTGGCTATTAAGGAAGTCCTTTCCTGGCTTAGAGAAAACGTTATATCAAAAACTGATATACGCATCTTCTCTGACAGCCACGCTGCGTTAAAATCCCTGGACTCTGTCTCTACGAATTCATCAACAGCCTTAAACTGTCGATCATCTCTTACGGAGATGGCCAAACAGTTCAACATTCACCTTTGTTGGGTGCCGGGCCACAGAGACATTCCAGGAAATTGTGCAGCGACTAAACCAATTTGGCCTAAACTTAGTGCCAAACGCTCCAAACAATTGATCTCCCTTAGTAGATTGCACATTGGCTACGTCATAAGTGTCTTAACTGGTCACTGCTTAATAGGGAGGCATGCAATTCGACTTGGAGCCCCTGCAAATGATTTTTGCAGGAGTTGTATGGACGAAGAGGAAGAGGAGACGATCTCTCATCTCCTTGCCCCGCCCTGTCACAAAGACGAAAACTCCACCTTGGAGATTTCTTTTTCAATGATCCCAGTGATCTAATAAACTCCGACATTATTTGTCTCCTACGCTTCATTCGCAGCTCTAACTGGTTCAATGAGTGAGGTAGATCAACTGATCCATGTGGTATCACAACGGACCTAATTTTGGTCTATGTGTGTTGGAAATCGTCTAACAGCCACCTTAACCTAACCTAACCTACTGCGTCGTCACAAAGGAAAAAGCAGTCACACTAGCCGAACAAATTAAGAAAATTCACTCGGCAGGATGGTTTCATATACTCGTACATAAGTGGAAATAAAATTCTCGTGAAGTGTTGTTTGCACTTGAAAGTTTCCATGAAGAGATGACTGAGCTTGTCAATTTTAATAAAGAAACGGAACAAAAACTGAAAAGGTGTTGGGTATGTGGTGGGACACACAATCAGATTCTTTCACATTTTCACTGAAACTCAACAAAGGTAGCAAAGTGTTTTAACAACATAAACCAACCAAACGTGAAGTTTTGAGAATTTTGATGTCGATTTTTGACCCTTTAGGGCTAATTAATCACTTTACGAGTTATTTAAAAATTTTAATATAGCAAGCATGGTGCTCCAAAATAGATTGGGACGATGAGCAACACGACCAATGGCTGAAGTGGTTTCAACAATTTCATGAAGTCGAAACTATCAATATTCCCAGATGTTAAACAACAAAACCATGGATGGTTATGGGATGAAGAGAACTGTTCACGAAAAGAAAGAATAAAAACCTTATACGCAATATAATCAAAATGCGACCTACCTCAAAATAAGTGTAGGTTTTCTATATCATAAAAACTATGCGAATACATTCAGTATGCAACAGCACAATAAAGTTCATTAAACGACAAGAATTCCGGCTACTCGAAACATGATGCCCAACCAAAAAGAAAATTCACCTTGAACTGCCACTGCAGGTTAACAAACTAATGGTGTAGTAATGGCATGTGTTTCGCGTATACGACATTCGAACCGTCAGTAAATTAATGCATTTTGTCAAACAAGCATAATTTGTATTAGTATCATTTGTAAAATAATTATTGTTAAGGTAAGCTATTATTAAGTGTGGCAACACTTCCAAAAGAACGAGGGAAAAATTGTAATGTATTAAAAGAGAGAATGTAAATAAGTGAGAGATCTTGATGTACAAACAGACTGCCGGTTAGGTAGGAGAAATATATTCATATTGTATTTAATAAATATTATACTGCCAAACGAAGTGGACGTGATTTTTATTCGCTCGAAAGAAAGAAATGTTTTAGATTGAAAATAAAAGTGTGTAAAGTAAAATAAAGCTTACAATTAGTAGAAATAAGCTTACAATTTCAGAAGAGGGATTAATAAGCTTACAATTTCAGAAGTGCGATAACAAAAGTTTTTAAAATTATTTTAAGAACAAAATAAAAAATAACCCTTGTGACAAATACGACGCGCATCGGTCGTTATACATATATACAAAAGTAACTGTGAGTCCAACGTTGAGAAATATAAAAAATACACAGCCGTGCAGCTGCGGTCGTGGTTGGAAAGGGCAAAACAAAAAACCACAGGCACCAAAGCTGAACTCATCTTGCGGTTGCTGTCGGTGTCAGAGGCACAGCGTGGCGAATTTCCACCACTACAAGACAAAGATCTACAGCTAGGTGAAGAAATAAAGAATGACCTTTGTATATGAAAGCTATAGTACTCTCATGGTGGAAGTCGAATGGGGCGACATCTAATGTATGCGGGCAACCCTTACTCAAAGTTCAGGAGGGGATATGTTGTTTCGGAGAGAGATAAAGAGTAGATGAGAATATTTTAAGAAAGAGAAGGTATATAGAGTATTTAGGAGAGTAGGAGTGAATAAGGGAGAATATGAGGAAATGGTTATAATGAAAGAAATAATAAATGGGAATAAAGGAAATTCTGTCTTGGTTTCGTTTGTTTACATTTTTTTTTGGTGGGTTTTGATAGTTGTTGTTGGTTTTGTTTACATTTTTCTGTCGTTATTTTGCAGGTAGGTACTTGGTACACAAAGAGATGGAGAAAATTGACAACGTTGCTTTGGTTTTCGTTATTTTGGTTGGTATTTTTGAAGTTATAAAATAAAAACATTGTGAGGCCTGGTGCTGGGTAATAAAACATCGCCCAACGAAAAGAATACGAAATGTTTTATTTTATTTTTTCAGTTTCAATGGTAGATGACAGGGAGGTAATTTAAGAAAGATTATTAAAAACGCCTGACTTGAGGTCAGGTTTTTAATAACATAGTAAGTATTTTGTTTTTGGAGCTATATGCTTCTAAAAATTTTATAAATGTACATATACCTTCATATGATTATAAAAAATCAAAAACTATCTAAAATTCACGAAAAAGGTAAAAAACATCAATTTTGCAATTTTCGACTTTTTAACTTTTAATAAATAATAAAGTCTTAAATAATGTTTTTGAAAACCATTCTAGATTTTATTTTCTTTTTTCATTTTCCGGAATTTTTCTCATTAATTTTTTCAAAAGTTCTTGTTAAATTTTTATAATTTAAACGCAGACAAGTCATAAATGATGTTTGCTATGTGTTTATGAAAACCATTTAGAATTTTAAAGAAAAATAAAAAAAAAATGTTATATAAGAGTTTTTTTTATTGTCAGGTAGTCAGTACCTACATACCTACGAATTTAGTGAAAATTAGGATTTTTTATCATTTTTTTTGTATTTGTTAATTTTTTTTGTAAAAACACATAGGTAAACTAGTTAAAGACTAGTAAACGTTTAAATCATGAATTTAAAGCCAGTAGATTTAAAATAACATCGGTTTATATGACCCACTTTCGACAATTTCATGAAAAATGTTACGAAATTTGTTTAAGTGCTGCTTACGACAAGCTTTCATTTTAAAAGTTCTTGTTCGATTTTAATTATTTAAACACACACTGGTCTTTAATTGTGTCCTGTGTGTGTTTTTGAAAACCAATTTAAATTTTGACAATAAAATAAAAAAATAGCCATATAGAACTATTTTGTGCATTTTCATATTATTTAATTATTCTCATTAATTTTCTTAGCTTCATAGGTATTTTTATTTGAGGTTGGATATAAATGTCCTTAAGTGCCTACTTATGAAAATAGTTTTTTTTTTGCAAGATTTCAGGAAAGATACCTACCTACTTATATTGAAATTTGTACTTTATTATTTTCATTGTACCTAATGATAATGGGGTTCTCACTTACAGACAATCTACCTAACCACCTAACCAGCTACAATAATAAGTTACAAAAATCAATTTAATTATCAATCCTGAAATCTTCCAAAAAAAACAAAACACGAATAATTACCTACCCTCAAAATCTTGCCATTGATTTCAATGCATTCAAATCGGAACAAAAAAAATTCTTATAAGATTTGAGGGTGGGTATTCCTGTTCGTAGATTGTTTAAGGTCTATTTTGTCTAATGTAACCAGGTTGAATTGATATTTGCATTTTCTTATCGCATGGAAACTTGCGCAAAGTAATTATTTTTATTTAAAAGAAATTTAGAAAAAGCTAGTTGAAAAAAAATAATAATTTTCCGGTCGGCCGTTTTGCCGACGGCATATTAATTTTTTATTCACTTCAACACAAGAATTTTTTAATCTAATTCTTAGTTAATATCTTTATTGTTATTTTTATTGTTTCAACAGGAAAATTTCACTTAAAAACAATAGGTATAAAAAGTAATTTTACAAGAAAAAAAATTATAAATTTATTTGTTTATTTGCAAATATCAATTCACCACAACACAACACAACACAATTATTGCACCAACTTAACTTCTTGATATAAATGGACACTCGCAAAAGCAAAAACATTGTTATAAGTTAGGTATAACTGAATATTAATGCCAATTAAAAACTTCACATCAACATTAGAAAACCACCCCCAAATGCCACCAAAAAATGAACAGTCAATAAGCCAAAAAATAATAACAAAACCTCAAGCTATAGAATTATGTATGCACATTTATATTCTTTGTATATGTTTTCATATACAAAGATATATTCTACCTTGCACAGTGAAAATAAAGCAACAAAACTACAAAAGGAGAAAAATCATATCCAAAGGAAAAATCAAACAAAAACATACTGCTAGACCTACATTTTTTGCTCGCCAGCATGAAGAAGGCAAAACTAAAAAACAGATGGTTTTGTTTTCTTATTTTCTTATTCTCTTTGAAATTTTGTTTTAATTTTGAATTCTCCCAACGAAACAAATTAGTATTCCCTTCTCGCTCCTACTCCCAATTGCCGTCATTCAAAAAATTCCCCTACAAAAAGTCTCTTTGTAATATCTCTCATATCATCTCAAAAAAAGAGCTTACAACAGCGCCACCACCAGGATCGGGGCAACCCTAAAAAAAACTCGCCATGAGAGTACTATAGTTTTCATATACAAAGGAATGACTCGGACGACTCGGAAGAATATACAGACAGTTTGAGCGAGGTAGCACAGATGATGACACAAAGGGGAAAGAAAAACGATAGTACACACATAGACGAGAATCTAAAACATACAAAAACGAATGAGCGAACTAAAGAGAGGACAGCAATTAATGAGGGGCGACATACTGAAGAGAGTGCTGATGCGGACGATGATGCTGAAGAAGGAGATATGGAACAAATGAAGAGGGAAATCAAATTGCTAAGGAGAGAAATCCAAATATATGCTAAAGAGAGGAATATGTTGAGAAGAGATTAAAACTTTAAAAAATGAGCGACACAATACGAAAGACAGTAGCGGCGGCGTATCAATTTTGGCACTTAAAGATCTGTGGCCAGAATTTAATGGGGAGTGTTTCCATCATTGGGAAATACAATTCAGGAACTTGGTGCAGACGTACAAATTGGATGATAATAGTGCACGTATACTGGTTTCATGCCGATTGACAGGGAACGCACTCAAATGGTTCCATTCTAAAACTGATTTGACACAAATCTCAACCGATCAGCTGATGACAGAAATGGGCGAAATGTTTGTCTTTAATGCAAGTCCGTTGTCGTTAAAAAAAAAATGTTTGACTGTAGAATTTGGCAACCAGTGGAAAGATTTCAAACGTACTTTCACGAAAAGATTATACTAGCGAATAAGCTGGGTATAAACGACGAGGAGGAGGTAGTTGAACACCTCATAGACGGCATACCCGATACACAGTTACGAGCGCAAGCACGGATGCAGTGCTTTGTCACCAGAAAACAATTGGCAGAAGCATTCAGGCAAATAGAGTTACCAAGAGTCAAAGTAACTCCAAATCAAGCCTCGCACCCGACTCCGTCAACATCACGGCAAGTTACAGCTCCTGTGAAACAAGAACTGAAGCCCATCAGATGCTATAATTGCAATTCCATTGGACACTTTGCATCAGAGTGCCGCAAGCCTCGACGTGAACCAGGAACCTGTCATGTATGTGCTCAATTTGGGCACTTAGCAGCTGTGTGCCCGGATCGGAAGGCGTTACAACCAAGAGCTATTCATCAATTAGAGGACGATAATGAAGAATACGTAAGAAATTATAAAATTATAGTAGGAAACAATAGTTATTTATATTATATTTCTTTAGAGGCATTCATCGATACCGGCAGTCCAGTCTCACTTATACGGGAGCAGTATATTTTTTAAAGAAATTATTAATTTTAAGGAAAATGTTAACCTTGTTGGTATAAATAAAAGCAAATTAACCTGTAAAGGGAATATTAATTGCGTTATTGTTGTTAATGATAGAAAAATAGAAATTAATTTATTGGTGGTAGCAGACCACACAATGGAATACCCTATGCTTTCGGGACGCGACTTTTTGAAAAAAACTAATATAAAAATTAATTTAGATAAATTAAATGAAGAAAATGAATTTGAAAATGAGTGCATAAATTTAATGAATATTGAGATTAATGATAAATTACAAAAGATAGATAATGAACTTATTAATAATGAAAATATTAGTTATAAAGATAAAAAATTATTTTACGATATATTTTATTCAGATTATTTATATTGTGAACGTCCCGAAAAACCAAAAATTGAGTGCCAAATGAGAATGATTTTAAGTGACGATAAGCCCTTCCATTGTTCCCCACGACGGTTATCATATTATGAGAAAAGTCAGGTTCAAACGATTTTGAATGAGATGTTAGAAAAAGGAGTGATTAGACCTAGTAATTCAGAGTATGCATCTCCCATTGTGTTAGTTAAAAAAAACACAGGAGACATTAGGCTTTGTGTAGACTATCGGGTGCTGAACAAAGTTACCTTGAAGGATAATTACCCGTTACCGCTTATAGATGATTTACTCGATAGATTAGCTAACAAAAAGATATTTTCCTTATTAGACTTGAAGAGTGCATTCCATCATATACAAATGAGTGAAAAGTCAATTAAATATACCTCCTTTGTTACACCTATGGGTCAGTACGAATATATAAAAATGCCTTTCGGTTTGAGAAATGCACCGTCAGAATTTCAACGATTTGTAAATACAATATTTGACGATTTAATAAGGACAGACAAGGTAAATATATATATAGACGATATAATGATAGCGACCGAAACGATAGAAGAACATTTGGAAATAATGAGAGAAGTTTTGAGCAGACTGGTAGTGAACAAATTAGAATTAAGATTAGACAAATGTCGATTTTTGGAATCTGAAGTTAAGTATTTAGGGTATACTATCACAAAAGAGGGTATTAGACCAGATCCGAAAAATATTGAATCAGTAGTTAATTTTCCAATTCCACGGGATTCAAAAGCAGTGCATAGTTTCTTGGGTTTGTGCTCCTACTTTAGGAGATTTATTGAAAATTTTTCATTAATAGCACAACCACTCTATAACGAAAACATGCACGTGCCGTAACTATTCGGGACTGGTGGAAGTGTGATCATAGCCTCTTCGCGGCGGCCGCTAGAAACAAACCTCTAAAAGGTTTGGCTAATATGATCAGGCTAGTTCCACAGGTTGGCAACGGGTTGATTCCCTGTTCCGTAAAACAAACGAATCACGAGACCTGCAACAAGCCTCGGAAACGGACTGATCCCACGACGACAACCAACGCAACGAAAAAGGAAAAATGATTTACGAACTTTCTTATGGAACGTACGATCGCTCTATAGAGCTCGAGCTGCTCAGCAGCTAGCCGATACCCTGTCAGAATATAAAGCTGACATAACAGCATTACAAGAAATTAGATGCACAGGGAATGGTGTTTTACAGAAAAGAGAATATGACCTATATTACAGTTGTCATACAAAACACCATGTGCTCGGGGTAGGCTTCTTGGTCAGCGAAAAAATGAAGTCTACCGTCATCGGCTTTAACGCTATAAGCGAAAGGCTATGCACCCTTCGCGTGCGAGGCAAATTCAAGAACATCAGCCTCATTAACGTTCACGGACCTACGGAGGAGTCCTCAGACGAAGAAAAAGAGACTTATTATGAACAAGTCGAGAGGGCCCTCCATGCCTGCCCAAGGTATGATGTTAAAATCATCCTTGGGGATTTGAACGCTAAAATAGGTCGGGAGCCGGTATTCAGGCATTACGCAGGCACCCATAGTTTGCATGAGAACACTAATGACAACGGACTTCGAGTCCTAGAATTGGCAGCATCGAAAAACATGGTCGTTGCGAGTACCAGGTACCCGCGTAATGATATCTACAAAGCCACCTGGGTATCACCTGATGGAGTCACTCGTAACCAAATTGACCACGTGTTGATAGACCGTCGCCACTATTCGAAGTTGATGACGGTACGAACGTACCGAGGTGCCAATATCGACTCGGATCACTATCTTGTTGGTATGGTTTTCCGAGGGCGGATTGCCTTGCGAAGACGTATTGCATCCGCCGATCAGGTTCGAATCAACACGGCTGCACTACGCAATGAAAATACCAGTAACACCTTTGGACATGCGTTAGGACTCGCCCTGGAACCACTCGATCCAGGGAGAGTAAGTCCTGGAGCCAGTATGCTGGGCGTAGATGAGAAGTGGACACGCCTTAAAAACATTGTCATTAGTACTGCCAACTCCATCTTAGGCAGCAGTCGTAGAAGTCGGAACGACTGGTTTGATGATGAATGCAAGCTAGCGACTGAACGTAAGAATGTTGCGTACCGAGCAATGCAACAATCTCATAGAACGCGGGCACGCGAAGATGAATATAAAGAGCTCAGAAGAATAGAAAAACGGCTTCACAGACAGAAAAAATCAGCCTGGGAGAAGAACATAATCTGTGAATTAGAAAGAAGCCGAGAGCGAGGCCCGCACCAGGCGCGGAAGTTCTACCAATCCGTCCGAAACATGACGCAGTACACACCACGCTGCACTTACTGCAAGGACGGAGAGGGAAATCTGATCACCGATCCCCAAAGCATACTGGAGCGATGGGAAGTGTACTTTAATGAATTGCTAAATGGTCAGCTCACTGCAGAAGTAGAGGCTCCACTACTTCAAGAAGATTACCCTATGTTACCGCCACCAAGCATAGAAGAGGTTGAGAAGGCTATAGCCCGGCTTAAGAAAAACAAAGCCCCGGGAGCCGATGGCATACCAGCCGAACTATTCCACCACGGCGGGCCAGCCTTACGCCAAGCAATTCATGATATTATAGTGCACGTATGGGAGCAGGAAGAAATGCCAGAAGACTGGCGAAAAGGTATAATTTGCCCCATACATAAGAAGGGAGATGTCACAACGTGCAGCAATTATAGAGGTATCACGTTGTTGAGTACCGCCTATAAGATACTCTCCTCTATCCTACAAGAACGGATAGCCCCATACGCTAAAACCATAATCGGCCAATATCAGTGTGGTTTCATTCCAGGCAAATCAACAACTGATCAGATCTTTACCCTTAGGCAGGCGATGGAAAAATGTCTAGAATTTAACATCCCAACATACCATCTGTTTATAGACTTTAAGGCCGCCTATGATAGCATAGCCAGGGTAGAACTTTACAAAGCCATGAGAGAATTCGGCATCCCAAATAAGTTGACACGACTTTGTAGGTTGACCATGACCAACGTAACAAGCCAAGTAAAAATAGCCGGATTGCTATCCAGACCAATCAACATCTTTAATGGACTCCGACAAGGGGATGGTTTGGCCTGCCTCCTCTTCAACCTGGCGTTGGAGAAAGCAATCCGTGACTCTGGCACGGCAACAAGAGGGACCATCGTCAACAGGTCCAGCCAGATACTGGCTTACGCAGACGACATTGACATCATCGGAAGAACCGAACAAGCTGTACACGATTCCTTCATCCAGATCGAGCAGGCGGCACAAAATCTGGGGCTGCACATTAGTGAAGGTAAAACAAAGTACATGGTGGCGTCGAATGCGAGAAGAACAGTTGGTCAAACAATCAAGGTAGCGGAGCACGAATTTGAAGTGGTGCAATCCTTTAAATACCTTGGGTCAATAGTAGCAGCCGATAATAATATAGAAGAAGAAATACGCGGGCGGCTGCTCAATTCCAACAAAGCCTACTATAGTCTGTCAAAGCTCTTCAAATCCAGAAATCTCACCATAACTTCAAAACTGCTGCTGTACAGGACCATGGTCCTGCCAGTACTCACGTATGGATCCGAGACTTGGGTGCTTAGCAAAAGACACTCCGACCTCTTAGCCGCGTTCGAGAGAAAAGTCTTAAGGAGAATTGTTGGCCCCATATGTGAGGAAGGGCGATTCCGGAGACGGTACAATCATGAATTGTACGCAATCTACCTTGAAGCAGACATAGTGACAAAAATTAAGCTCGGTAGACTCCGGTGGGCAGGGCACCTAGCTCGCATGAGTGAAGAGGAACCTGCTCGGAAAGTCCTTTGTGGTACATTCTATGGTAGACGGCAGCGTGGTAGACCATGCTTGCGCTGGAGAGATGGCGTAGACCAGGACGCCCGAAGCCTTGGGGTGCGCAACTGGATGGCGTCGGCTCAAGACCGGGATAAGTGGAGAGACTTGTTGAAGGAGGCCAGGACCGGACCCCGGTTGTCGAGCCGATGATGATGATGACTCTATAACCTGATAAGAAAGGACGTTGAATTTCATTTTACTGAAAAAGAACTGAATTGTTTTGAAACTCTGAAAAAAAGATTGATCCAAGCTCCTATACTTGCAATATATGATCCTAGAGATGAGACTGAGCTCCATTGCGATGCGAGTTCATTTGGTTTTGGAGCCATATTGTTGCAGAAAAAAAGTGATGATAGATTTCACCCAGTTTTCTATTTTTCAAAACGCACAACTGACTGCGAATCGAAGTATCAAAGCTTTGAACTGGAAACTTTGGCAATTATATATGCATTGCAAAGATTTATGATTTATTTGCATGGTTTTAAATTTAAAATAGTTACTGACTGTAATTCACTGACGTTAACTTTAAACAAAAGAGAGATCAATCCAAGGATAGCTAGATGGGCATTAGAGTTGCAAAATTACGACTATGTTTTAGAACATCGTAATGGTACTAAGATGACTCACGTAGATGCGCTTAGTCGCATATCAAGTATTTTGATTCTTGAAGAGAATACGTTTGAGCAGAATTTGTCAATTAGTCAGCATAAAGATGATGAAATAAATGCAATTAGGAAAAAATTGGAAAATGAGGAGAGTAGTTTTTACGAAATGAGGAATGGGTTGATCTATAGAAAGTATAATGATACTATACTGTTTTATGTACCTAAAAAATGGAGGAGAATATTATAAGGTTGTATCATGATGAAATGGGTCATATGGGATGCGACAAAGTGGTAGATGCTATACGAAAGACATATTGGTTCCCAAAAATGAGAGATAAAGTTAAGGAACATATCATAAATTGTCTAAAGTGCATTGTTTTCTCATCGAAACATGGAAAGCAAGAAGGGCTTCTCCATAACATTCCTAAAGGGAATTTTCCTTTCGAGACATTGCTCATCGATCATTTCGGACCTGTACTATTAAAGAAGGAAAGGAAAAAGTATTTTTTCCTTGTAATAGACGCCTTTGCCAAATACGTAAGACTTTATGCAACACGGTCAACGGGAACTGCTGAAGTAATACAATGTTTAAAAAGTTATTTTAATTCCTACAGTAGGTTCACTTCGAAAGATTTTTTGGATTTTCTTGACGAGAATAATGTAAAGCACATAAAGATAGCAACAGGTTCGCCACAAGCTAACGGGCAAGTAGAACGGGTTAATAGGAGTTTAGCACCAATGATTGCAAAACTGACGAGTGCTGGTACTATACTGACATTGGATGGGATTTTACCAAAAATAGAGTTCACAATGAATAATACAATTCATAGAAGCACTGGCACTACCCCTAGTGAATTGTTGTTTGGGGTTGTACAAAAGGGGATCGTTATAGATTTTTTGAAGGAAACTTTAGAAAAGGATTTGAAGGATGATGTGATACCAAAGGAGCGGGACTTAACACAAATGAGAGAAAAAGCGGAAGAAAGGATAGTCAAAGGACAGGAATATAATAAAAGACTGAAAGATCGGATGAGAGTAGATAGAAAGTATAAAAAAGAAGATTATGTAATGGTAAAGAATTATGTTAGTACGCCTGGCGCATGTAAGAAGATAGTACCAAAATTTAAGGGACCATATAGAATAGCAAAGGTTTTGTCAAATGATAGGTATTTATTGAAGGATGTAGAAGGTTTTCAACTCAGTCAGATTCCGTACGAGGGAATATGGGAAGCGGCGAATATTAAACCTTGGATAAATTCGGGAATTGGTTTAATCGGGACGATTAAATGTCAGGAAGGCCGAATTGCGGCAACACTTCCAAAAGAACGAGGGAAAAATTGTAATGTATTAAAAGAGAGAATGTAAATAAGTGAGAGATATTGATGTACGAACACACTGCCGGTTAGGTAGGAGAAATATATTCATATTGTATTTAATAAATGTTATACTGCCAAACGAAGTGGACGTGATTTTTATTGGCTCGAAAGAAAGAAATGTTTTAGATTGAAAATAAAAGTGTGTAAAGTAAAATAAAGCTTACAATTAGTAGAAATAAGCTTACAATTTCAGAAGAGGGATAAATAAGCTTACATAAGTATAAATATTCCCGATCTTGGGACAGTAAAATTATTCAATCACGAATCGTCAAAACAACACAGTAAAGTTCATTAAACGACAAGAATTCCGGCTACTCGAAACATGATGCCCAACCAAAAAGAAAATTCACCTTGAACTGCCACTGCAGGTTAACAAACTAATGGTGTAGTAATGGCATGTGTTTCGCGTATACGACAATCGAGCCGTCAGTAAATTAATGCATTTTGTGAAACAAGCATAATTTGTATTAGTATCATTTGTAAAATAATTATTGTTAAGGTAAGCTATTATTAAGTATAAATATTCCCGATCTTGGGACAGTAAACAACCCATTTATTTAAAATAACGAGAGCGTTACCAGGGCCATAACACTGGTACAAAATCAAGTTCCAACACTGGTGAAGTTCCAAAGAGGTTTCACATATAAATAAAGCGGATTTCTGACCAAGTAGAGGGGTTCGTGATAAATTATGGATGAAACAGACATCTCAATCGTCGTGGCACGACAAAAAATCATAGCCGAAGAGTTATCAAAACTAAAAATAAATATAAGCAAAGATAGCGCATCAAGGAAAACGGCTCAGTATAAAGTAGACCGGATTCAGCGAGTTGGGGAGTGTTGGATACAGTTTCAAAACAACAACGACACACCATATGTCGTAGGAAATACATTCCAGAAGGTTGAAGATCTCTACAATAATCTGATGACAACGCTTCGGACGATTAATCCCAAAGAGGTTGACGATTTACAAGCAGTTCCAACAGTAACGTCAACAAAGAGCAAGACAAAATAAACCAAATCCAATCTCGCGGGCTTCCTTGCAACAAGTTCTCAGTTCCCATCTTAAGACGGCAACATGCTGCTATAGCAGGCCTGCAGAGGGCATTAGAGGGTGCGTCAACTCCATTATTGGTAGATCGCTCCTCAGAATTCTATAAAATGAAAATTAAGAACATTGAACAATATTGGGAGGAGGTTCTACACATCCACAATTCAGTGTATGAACAATATGAAGATCCCTCTCTAGAAGGGTTCATAAAAGCTGAAAATGAAACTGAAGAGAAGCTAATTGAGCTAAGCGAATTAGCAAATAAAATTCAAAAAGCGCCCACAGCTCAAGCTTCAAGTTTTCTAAAATTACCTAAAATAACACTGCAGAGATTTGACGGTGATTATTTAAAATGGCGGCAGTTTCACGACTTGTTCATCCAGATGGTACACAATCAACCTATGGCCAAATGTCAAAAATTGTGGTACTTTAGGCACGTGAAGCTGAAAGACTCATTCGACACTACACAACATCAGACGACAATTATTATGATGCCGCCTGGAAAGCAATAATTGATCGATACGACAACACAAGACTGTTGATATCTGCCTTAGTAAAAAAATTAATGAATCAGCCAAATGGGTTGTCCGACAAAGGAACATCAAGTTCCGTTAAAGCTATCCATGATACAACACAACAATGTCTAATGGGGCTTGTAAATATTGGTATCAGCATTGAAAATTGGGACCAATAATTACACACATTGTGTTGAAGAAACTAGACAGGGATACTCATACCTTATATGAACAATTCCTCGAAAATCCCAGAAAGGTTCAAAAATTAAATGAGTTACTTGATTTCTTGGAAAGGAGATTTCAATCTCTTGAAGCCCTAGGCAACAAGGGAAGATCCGCAGAAGAAAAACAAAGGCGAGTACATTCGATGAAAAGAGTAGCAGCAGCATCAGCTCCAATAACATTATGCATAATTTGCAATGGCAGTCATCCACTATATATGTACTTGTCAAGAGTTTCTACGAATGACACCTGGACATCGGCTGAACCTCGTTAAGAAACATCATACATGTGTGAATTGTCTCAAAGCAGGTCATCAAGCTTCAAACTTTAATTGGAAGGGATGTACTAAATACTCCAAGAAACATAACACTTTATTACATTTAGAAAGATTAGTACCAAACAAACACAACAAGCCAGTAAAGAATCTCCAGCAAACTCCAGACCAGGGTCGAAACCAGACGCCTGCAGTAAGCGACGCTAGCCAACACACGCCGGATCATGGGCGTGACCAAACACTCGCACTGAGTGCAGATCCACGGTAAAGGCCATGCGACTCAAAATTCATATAAAACAGTCAACATCCATCTACACTCCAGAATAAATGAGTTCTCTACTAGGATCGAGGCAATGGTCCTTCCAAAAATTCTATCACAACAACCGATACAATTTATCAATACTTCAAAATGGACCATCCCAAAGAACATCCAGTTGGCTGATCCAAGTTTCAACTGTCCCGGTCGCATTGACCTTCTCATAGGCGCAGAGTTATATCATGAACTAATCCAGTGAAGAGATGCCAACATTGCAGAATACAGTTTTCGGTTGGATCGTAACATGAAGAGTCGGCTGTCATCCCAGTACAGCATTGTCGTGTGATATGTGCAGCTGAAAATGGATTGGGATGCAGCATTACCTCAAGAGCTACATTCCAAATGGCTGAAATTTCGCGATGACATCAAGTTAATAAATCAAATTCGAGTACCAAGGCACATATTTGCACAAAAAGACCAGAGAGTATACAGCTTCACATCTTTGCCGATGCTTCAGAGAGTGCTTATGGAGCTTGTATTTACGTACGATTGTCAACCCCGGTACGACCATAGTGCGTCTGTTATGTGCCAAATCCCGTGTAGTTCCAATTGAAAAGAGCACAGTAAAGAAACCAACAATATCACGGCTAGAATTATGCGCAGCCAAGTTAGCAACCGACCTTGCTAAAAGAGCCAAGAAGGACATAGCATATGAAAATGTCAGCACGTACTATTGGACCGATTCTGAAATTGTTCTGGCTTGGATTAACGCAACCTCAAAAACACACCCAGTCTTCATCGCCAACAGGGTAGCGTCTATCCAAGCTGATACTTTAAAACAACAATGGCATCATGTGAAGTCCAAAGAAAACCCTGCTGATTTATTAACACGGGGTGTAACTCCCGAAAAATTGAAGGAATCGAATTTATGGTTCAACGGGCCTGTTGCCAAACCAGTCAATTCAGCTAGTATGAATGACAATAGTCAATCAGCACACTTCATCTACAAAATTAAACATGGAAACTCGTTTAAGCAGTTGCAGCAGATCACTGAATTTGTGCTAAGATACATCAATTATCTCAAAATTGATGTCGAGAAGAAAAGGCAAGAGGAACTTCAGCCAAGTCAACCAAATCAGAACAGGAAGAACTTAGTAAGAAAATCCAAAATGTGGTTCTATCCAGCCAAGAGCTAAATGAAGCACTCAATGCCATAATACAAGTCATACAAAATGACGAATTTAGCACTGATATTTTACAATTAAATAAATATCATGAATGCAGCAAGTCAAGTTCTGTATTCTGCCTCTCTCCATTCTTAGATGACAATAAAAATATACGCGTTGGAGGAAGACTGGAATCATCAACATTAACATATAAAGCAAAGCATCCTATTCTATTACCCTATGAACACCATTTCGTAAAGATGATAATGATAGACATCCATGAAGACAATAAACATGTTGGTCCACAAGCACTTTTGGCCATAACCAGACAACGTTTTTGGCCGCTCAAGGGCAAAACGATTGCACGTTCGATAGTAAAAGCGTGCGTAAGATGTACAAGAGCCAAGCCTCATTTGCTCTCACCAAAAATGGGAAATCTACCATCAACTAGAGTAGAGCCCGCCCGTCCCATCGTTAATTCAGGTGTGGACTCTTGCGGACCAATTTGTATTCACTATCGAGGCAGAGGAAGTCGACCACAGAAGGGGTACATAGGGGTATTCGGTTGCTTTGCTACAAAATCAGTCCATCTTGAGGTTGTGAGTAACAACAGAAGTATTCTTAGGTGCTTTAAAGCGGTTAACAGGAAGGCGAGGTCACGTTAGAAGGCTATATTGCGATAATGCGACAAACTTCTTCGGAGTATACTCCTCTGAAGGAGGTAAATCTATAATATCATCATGTAGTACAAAAGGCATTGATTTCCATTTTATACCGCCTCGATCCCCACACTTCGGTGGCCTATGGGAGGCCGCCGTGAAATCAGCGAAATATCTTCTATATCGAAGCACATCAACTGCATTATTGACTTGTGAAGAATTCGAGACGTTGATAATAGAAATTGAGGCAATTCTAAATTCACGACCTCTGACGTCTTTGTCTTCCGATCCAAATAACCTGACAGCACTTACACCAGGTCTTATAGCCTTTTCACAATTTGAGCCTAAAGTGAAAAGTGCGCGCTTTTACCCCAAACGACTCTACGTCCATCATAGACTCAACAGTAAACATAATTAAAGGAGACCAGAGTTCAATTCGTGAAAAATTTAGAACTTTAAACGAGCAGGTAAATAAAATAATTGATCTTACACACCCTAAAAGTTTGTAATCTAAACTCTTCTCATCGGTCTGGCTACTGCCTATAACCGAACAAACCTTTTTCCGCGTATCTCATCTATATCATATTCTTACTGAACGAACTTCGTCAAGATATAAAAAGATATATCTTTCTTTTTTTCTTTGGCCGTTGGTTTTTATTTCACGCTTGGACGCGTCGAGACGAGACAAATTTAGCTACACAAGCCAGATACATTTTTTTGTGAAAAAAAGAAAAACTGTAATTTTAAACGCTCCTAATGTTTTTTCTCATTTTGCTATTAATTATAGAAAGAAAAATATATGTACAATAAATAAAATAAGAAGATAAGTTTAAAATCGGTTTCTTACTTTAATTTCTCAAGGGTCACAACAAGTAGTAACAGTACCATTAAAAGTTTTGCAATTCAATTGCCATTTTGCCACTTATTACTTTATTACGCTTGAATTATTTTGAATTAGGTATAAAATTATTTTGTCCGATTTATTCCTAACGCTTAGACAAAATTAGTAGCTATGTATAAATTTTAAATAAAGGAACTTGGGTCGACCACGCGCACCAAATTAATTTTCCACGTTGCCACTGTAATGTCTTTCAATGAGGTTGGACATTCGTAATGAAACGAATGAAACGGCTTCGACTAAATTAGTTTATTTAATAAAAATGCTTAAGACTAACATGATAGGCTTATATACTAACTTATAAGAGGGCAAATTCCTAAACGCAACATTTGCAAAGCAAAACACATGCAAAGCAAATGAAAAATACAGTTGAAATGTCAAAAGTAAGTGAAGTCCACAAGATATTTATGAGATTTGCACAAATACATTTGCATTTGCGCATAAAAATAAAATCTACTGAATTTAGGGACAATCTGCTCAGCAGGGATGTTTACGTTTGCATTTTGGAACTGTTTGCTTAGCATAATTTGCGCAAGTTTTAGGTTTAGGAATTTGCCCCGATAAAGATAGTGAGTGAGTGTTTTATGGAATTTACATATATCTCATATGTATATAATGATAGGTAGATATGATGATAGCGACTGAAACGATAAAAGAACATTTAGAAATAATGAGAGAAGTTTTTAGCAGCATAGATTAGATAAATGTCGATTTTTAGAATCTGAAGTTAAGTATGTACTTAGGTTACACTATCACATATGAGGGTATATATAACACCAGATTAGAAAAATATTAAATCAGTAGTTAATTTTCCATTTCCACGGGATTCAAAAGCAGTGCATAGTTTCTTGGGTTTGTGCTCCCAGTTTTGAAAATTTATTGAAAGTTTTTCATTAATAGCACAATCACTACATAACCTTATAAGAAAAGACGTATAATTTCACTTTACTGAAAAAGAACTGAAGTGTTTCGTGACTCTGAAAAGAAAATTGATCGAAGTTTCTATACTTGCAGTATATGATTCTAGAGATGAAACCTTCAATGTGAGTTCAATTGGTTTTGGAGCCATATTATTGCTGAAAGAGAGTGATGGTAAATTTCATCTAGTTTTCTATTTTTTAAAACGCACAACAAACTGCGAATCGAAACATCATAGTATCGAATTTTAAACTTTAGCAATTATATATGCATTGCAAAGATCTAGGATTTATTTAATGTTTTTTAAATTTAAAATAGTTACTGATCGTAATTCACTTTAAACAAAAGAGAGATCAATCCAACGATGAGGAATGGGTTGATCTATAGAAAAGATAATGATGTTCAAACATTGAACGCTAGTTAAAAAAGTACTTAGGAAAGATAAAGACAACTTAATCCCTACAGGCGGTGCGATTTTAACTTTCGACTTAATTCGGCGTTAAACAGACATAAAAATCGAATATTTAAATTGTAAAGTCGATGAGTACGTAGCGAATCCAATGCGGTGCTTTCATTGTCAAAAGTTAGGACACACAAAAAAATGGTGCACAAATGCACAGATTTGTAAAGAATGTTGCCTACCCTCACCACACGGTGAATGTAGTAGACTTTATTGTGTTAACTGTAAGGATGAATCCCATACTTCTTATGACCCTGCCTGTCACTCTTTCCTGCGACACAAGTCAGTTAATAAAATTAAATCTATGCGGGGTTGCACTGGCAAATTTTTAACGACAACCCCCCATTACACATGATACCTGCACCAACAAAAAACCCCTTCGTAAAACCCTCCATAGCCGTTATAGTCAAAAATCAAATCTCAAAACAACACAACAAACCAGCTTAATCTACAAATGAAAATAACACCATCTCGGCTACGCAAATAAATACCCAACCCTCTATATCTAACACTAACTTATATTCTTATGTAAATAATGTAATAAATCCAAAAGAAAAAGTAATAAATCCAACAGAAAAGATAGTTCACTCCAAAATTAACACAGAAAATTCATCAAAACCTACACAACCTACTCCAAAACCCTCTATAAAACCCACTGATAATCCCCTTCCTCCTTCAAATAATTCTAACTCACAAATATATAGTTCAACCTCTACCACCCTTACTCACTCTCTAACCTGCATCCCCGGCATTAGCCAGCACCAAAACGATTACTACTGTGAAGATTCAATACAAAAGTTGATGACATCTAAAAACAATAATAACTTTTTCCAAAACAATGCTCTGCTGGTCTGGGATTGAACCGTCCAACCTCAGGGCAGCGGAGTCACAGAAATATTAACAACACCCAAACTCTAATTACCCCCAATCTTAATATTCATTCAAAGCTCTCCAATGGAATATACAAGGGTATATTAACAATTTCGATAAGCTCAGTATATTAATTAAAGATCAATCGTCATGTGCTTTATCTCTGCAGGAGACACATTGTGCTTTTGCATCTTTACCTATAACTCACAAATCCTACAAAGGCTACTTACTTAACTCACCGCAGAACACAACCAGTAAACAAGGTATTGCAATTCTTATTAAAAATAATATTCCACATAAACAAATTAACATTACTTCTAACATCTTAACTCTAGATGTCGAAATTAATTTGACACTCAAATTTACTCTAGTTAACATCTACATCCTACCAAAGCAAACATTTTCAAGCCATGACCTCGAAAACATAGTCAGTCAAATAAACACACCTATTTTGCTAACCGCGGACGTTAATTCGTGGAATGTAATTTGGGGCTCCCCAATTACTAACCAGAGAGGTTCTATTATAGAGGATTTTTTACTCAATACAAACCTTATGGATATGCTGCCAACCACTCAATTCCACAAAGTCATCCAATCACAACCATAAAACAAGTCCTGTGGTGGAGCCCTACTTTAAAAATTCTCAGGATTCTCAACTTGGCAAAACTTCAAAAAACACCCAACTACAGTAAATTTGATCGTTTTTAAGAAATCTAATTTTGCCGAAACATGGTAAAATCTGTCTGACAACTCCAATTTTTCAAATACTTTCAACTCTCTCAAATACAGTTTTCTGAACCATTTCTCCATTGATAATTCTAACCTCAATCCACCAACCAAATATCTAGAGATCCCAATTGAATGCATTGAACTTGACTATTGCCTAAAAAATTTAAAACCCAACAGGGATCGCATTTCATATCCGATGCTGAGAAACCTACCCCCATCTACGAAGTAAAGACTCCTTCTATTGTATAACAACATCTATGAAACTGGTATCATCCCACAAAACTGGAAATCGGTTACGGTAATACCAATTCAAAAACCGAACAAAGCAATTAATTCAGTAAATAGCTACAGGCCTATATCACTCATTTCTTGCACCTCCAAAGTAATGGAAAAAATAATTGCCAAACGACTCCTGTGGTACATAGATTCTCAAAACCTTACAAGCATAAATCAAGTAGCCTTTAAACCTGATAGAGGTTGTGCTGAATTATTATTGCACATCGACCACTATATCTCTAACGCTCTATCTGCCCGAATCCACTTTACCTTGTTGTCGCTAGATTTCGAAAAAGCGTTCGATAGGATTGGTATCCACCTTTTTTTGCATAAATTAATAGATTGGGGTGTAGGCACAAAGATGTTTAACTACATCAGATCCTTTCTTTCCAATCGTAAAATCTCTGTCAAAACAAACAGCATCTTTTCCTCCTGCCGACCTCTTTACAATGGTATTCCCCAAGGATCTCCTCTTTCAACAAAATCCAACAAAATAAAACGAACACCTTCAACGATCTCCAGAATAATTTACACCGCAATTGAATTGAACATTCCTTTTGAATGTATAAAACAAAATAAACAAACTTCTCCACCTTGGATTTTCAAAACAAGTTCTGTTCTACTGTATCTATCACAATATCAGAAGTACAAAACTAACAACCTCATATACCACAAATGTTATCTGGAAATCTTTACAAACCTTAAAACCAAAGGATGGAATACAATTTTCACTGAGGGATCTAAATCTAGATTTAACACTGCTTTTGGAATCACTATCGAAAATGGACCACCACCAAAAAGAGGCACCCTGTCTAACTTTTCCTCTATTTTCACTGCGGAAGCGGTTGCCATATATGAAGCCATTAAACTATCAGACAGACAAAACAAAACAATTATATGCCCTGATAGCCTTTTTGTACTTAATGCTGTCACCAACCTCAATCACCGACCTACATCATAAATAACATAAGGGATTTGCTGATTAAACATGAAACCTCAGTTAAGTTAATGTGGGTTCCTAGCCACATTGGGATTCAAGGCAACGAACTCGCTGATCTCAAAGCCAACCTAGCAGTGAAATCTCCAGTCTATCTTTTCAACTCTTATTCCAAACTTGACCTAAAAAGACACATCGACAATTTGATCTTAAAGAAACGTCTTGAAATTTGGCATGACCACCCTACCCAGTACTCAAGGATAAACAGAGACCTCCAAGCTCCATCACACAACATCACCTTCGCTCGCCTCCCACTAGGACATACAGTTACTACTCATTAGCATATCTTAAAAAGAGCTGACCCACCTATATGCACAACATGCAACAACAAATTAAACACGATAATATATCAAAAATATTCAATTTTTTTAATAAGACTAAAATTTCTATATAAACTGCACTAGAAAACAATTATTTTTTGTATCATACCAAAACCTTTCTATGTATCAGAGCTGGGAGTCATTTGTTGCTAAGCTCTTTTTTCCCTTATATTTGCATTGTAATTTTAATTATAATGTAAATAAATAATAATAATAATAATAAAATATCCACATACATTTCACTTAGTTTTAAATAATAATATTGTACTTAGTTTAAGAACAATAATTTATCAATATGTAATACTTAGATTAATTTATTAAGTTTGTTTATCGAATGTAAAAAAACTTTTTTTATAAATAGTGCTTGAAAGTTAATAATAATCAGTTTTGTTTCGAATTTCAAAAGTTAACTTTTCTTTTGGACCTTATGGACGAAGCAACTGCCAAACACGACCCAGTCCATCCTGTCGTGTAGCGAGAACCAAGATCTCAAAACTTTGGCAGATAAAATCACAGATGTCTATTTCCATAAAGACGTTGCTTCTGTCTCAACGCCATCGCCCAGTACTGCTGCCATTTCTGAACTACAAAACCAGATTACTGCTCTACAAAACCATATTAAAGAACTTCAAATTCCTAGAAGCCGAAGTTCTTCACGTTTAAAGAATTCCTTCAAGAGATCGAAATCCAGAAATTCAATTATCTGTTACTACCACCGACGACGATTTGGCAAAGAAGCTAGGAAGTGCCAGTGTCAGTTTCATGCGGGAAACTAATTTGCGTTCAGCCAGTCCGCAGACACCATAAGTCGCCTTTTGGCTGTTTCACTCCTTATGGGCTGTTTGAGTTCATGGTGATGACTTTTGGTCTGTGCAACTATGCGCAAACCTTTCAACGATTCGTTCACGAAGTAACAAGAGGCCTGGATTTCTGTTTTTCATATATTGATAACTTTCTTATCGCATCAAAACTCAGTTGAAGATCATCGAGAGCATCTCAAACAGCTTTGCCAGTGATTTCGAGAGTATGGACTTATCATCAATCCTTCCAAATGCACTTTCGAATCGTCATCAATAAGTTTATTGGGTTACCTTGTTACCGAAGAAGGAATCCAACAATTGCCATTTATTGCTAAATTATAGTACTATCATGGTGAGTTTTTTTTAGGGTTGCGCGAACCCTTGTGGTGGCGCTGCAAAATTTGAGGTGTAAAATTCGATTTGGGGAGTCTTTAAGCGTCGAAAATTGGTGGTAGGAGCAAAAGGAGACTATTTTTTGGATTATTGCATTCAAAAAATATCAATAAATATCATTTAAAACCTCCATAAGCGCTCCGCAAAAAAAAAGAGTAAGGGTTGCGCAGACACTTAACATGTCGCCCCATTCGACTTCCACCAAGATAGTACTATAGTTTTCATATACAAAGGGCGCCGTTATTCAACAGTTTGTATCCAATCATTGGCAACCTCTTGGATTCTTTTCAAAAAAGTTTTCACCAACGCAAACCAAATACAGTGCCTGTTATGACCGCGAGCTTCTAAGTGCTTACATGGCAATTAAGAGGCCTCCGGACAAAAGCTCGAACTCAGATTCGAAGATATTAATGTTCGAATAAATAACAAAAGTAAATAAACTCACCCAACCAATAGGAACATGCTTTGTATATGAAAACTATAGTACTATCATGGCGAGTTTTTTTTAGGGTTGCAGAGGTCCTGGTGGTGGCGCTGCAAAATGTGAGGTGTAAAATTCGATTTGGGGAGTCTTTAAGCGTCGAAAATTGGTGGTAGGGGCAAGAGTAGACTATTTTTTGGATTATTGCATCCAAAAAATATCAATAAATATCATTTAAAACCTCCATAAGCTCTAGGCAAAAAAAAAGAGTAAGGGTTGCATAGGTAAATTAGATGTCGCCCCATTCGACTTCCACCATGATAGTACTATAGTTTTCATATACAAAGAGGCACCCTGTCTAACTTTTCCTCTATTTTCACTGCGGAAGCGGTTGCCATATATGAAGCCATTAAACTATCAGACAGACAAAACAAAACAATTATATGCCCTGATAGCCTTTTTGTACTTAATGCTGTCACCAACCTCAATCACCGTCCTACATCATAAATAACATAAGGGATTTGCTGATTAAACATGAAACCTCAGTTAAGTTAATGTGGGTTCCTAGCCACATTGGGATTCAAGGCAACGAACTCGCTGATCTCAAAGCCAACCTAGCAGTGAAATCTCCAGTCTATCTTTTCAACTCTTATTCCAAACTTGACCTAAAAAGACACATCGACAATTTGATCTTAAAGAAACGTCTTGAAATTTGGCATGACCACCCTACCCACTACTCAAGGATAAACAGAGACCTCCAAGCTCCATCACACAACATCACCTTCGCTCGCCTCCCACTAGGACATACAGTTACTACTCATTAGCATATCTTAAAAAGAGCTGACCCACCTATATGCACAACATGCAACAACAAATTAAACACGATAATATATCAAAAATATTCAATTTTTTTAATAAGACTAAAATTTCTATATAAACTGCACTAGAAAACAATTATTTTTTGTATCATACCAAAACCTTTCTATGTATCAGAGCTGGGAGTCATTTGTTGCTAAGCTCTTTTTTCCCTTATATTTGCATTGTAATTTTAATTATAATGTAAATAAATAATAATAATAATAATAAAATATCCACATACATTTCACTTAGTTTTAAATAATAATATTGTACTTAGTTTAAGAACAATAATTTATCAATATGTAATACTTAGATTAATTTATTAAGTTTGTTTATCGAATGTAAAAAAACTTTTTTTATAAATAGTGCTTGAAAGTTAATAATAATCAGTTTTGTTTCGAATTTCAAAAGTTAACTTTTCTTTTGGACCTTATGGACGAAGCAACTGCCAAACACGACCCAGTCCATCCTGTCGTGTAGCGAGAACCAAGATCTCAAAACTTTGGCAGATAAAATCACAGATGTCTATTTCCATAAAGACGTTGCTTCTGTCTCAACGCCATCGCCCAGTACTGCTGCCATTTCTGAACTACAAAACCAGATTACTGCTCTACAAAACCATATTAAAGAACTTCAAATTCCTAGAAGCCGAAGTTCTTCACGTTTAAAGAATTCCTTCAAGAGATCGAAATCCAGAAATTCAATTATCTGTTACTACCACCGACGACGATTTGGCAAAGAAGCTAGGAAGTGCCAGTGTCAGTTTCATGCGGGAAACTAATTTGCGTTCAGCCAGTCCGCAGACACCATAAGTCGCCTTTTGGCTGTTTCACTCCTTATGGGCTGTTTGAGTTCATGGTGATGACTTTTGGTCTGTGCAACTATGCGCAAACCTTTCAACGATTCGTTCACGAAGTAACAAGAGGCCTGGATTTCTGTTTTTCATATATTGATAACTTTCTTATCGCATCAAAACTCAGTTGAAGATCATCGAGAGCATCTCAAACAGCTTTGCCAGTGATTTCGAGAGTATGGACTTATCATCAATCCTTCCAAATGCACTTTCGAATCGTCATCAATAAGTTTATTGGGTTACCTTGTTACCGAAGAAGGAATCCAACAATTGCCATTTATTGCTAAATTATAGTACTATCATGGTGAGTTTTTTTTAGGGTTGCGCGAACCCTTGTGGTGGCGCTGCAAAATTTGAGGTGTAAAATTCGATTTGGGGAGTCTTTAAGCGTCGAAAATTGGTGGTAGGAGCAAAAGGAGACTATTTTTTGGATTATTGCATTCAAAAAATATCAATAAATATCATTTAAAACCTCCATAAGCGCTCCGCAAAAAAAAAGAGTAAGGGTTGCGCAGACACTTAACATGTCGCCCCATTCGACTTCCACCAAGATAGTACTATAGTTTTCATATACAAAGGGCGCCGTTATTCAACAGTTTGTATCCAATCATTGGCAACCTCTTGGATTCTTTTCAAAAAAGTTTTCACCAACGCAAACCAAATACAGTGCCTGTTATGACCGCGAGCTTCTAAGTGCTTACATGGCAATTAAGAGGCCTCCGGACAAAAGCTCGAACTCAGATTCGAAGATATTAATGTTCGAATAAATAACAAAAGTAAATAAACTCACCCAACCAATAGGAACATGCTTTGTATATGAAAACTATAGTACTATCATGGCGAGTTTTTTTTAGGGTTGCAGAGGTCCTGGTGGTGGCGCTGCAAAATGTGAGGTGTAAAATTCGATTTGGGGAGTCTTTAAGCGTCGAAAATTGGTGGTAGGGGCAAGAGTAGACTATTTTTTGGATTATTGCATCCAAAAAATATCAATAAATATCATTTAAAACCTCCATAAGCTCTAGGCAAAAAAAAAGAGTAAGGGTTGCATAGGTAAATTAGATGTCGCCCCATTCGACTTCCACCATGATAGTACTATAGTTTTCATATACAAAGGAACATGTTTCAAGTTCGAATAAACATTTTTCGAGTGGTAGCTTTGTATATGAAAACTATAGTACTATCATGGTTGACTTCCACCGGCGACATCTAAAGTATGCCGGCAACCCTTACTCTTTTTTTTTTTGCGGAGAGCTTATGGAAGTTTTAATCGATATCACTAGTTTACAAAATTTTGGGTCACCGATGCTACCTAAAAAAAAAAAATTGTTTGGAAAGGAATATACTCGTACATACCTATATTGTTATATTTCTTTTTGTTTCTGATGCGCGAAGCATTATTTGTGGAGTTTTTTTTTTGTCTTAGACAGGAAAATTTGTTTTGATTTTTTATCTCAAGAATAACCAAGCTATTATTTTTACCATCAAATTTATATTTTTCTCCTTTATATTTTTTTTTCTACTGTAGGTAGGTACTATAAAGTTTCAAACTTTGCAAATTATTTGTAGGCCATGCATTTATTGAATGGGGTACATTTTTCTAATTGATCATGAACTTGATTGATTTTAGATTTTAGGATAAGGTTAGCTACCTACCTAGAGTTTTTGAGTGTAAATAATAAAAGTGATTAATTTAAAACAATAGGTAGCTGGGTAGGAATTTTTTTTTTTTTTTTTTGATAATGAAAATGTTTGTAGGTATGTATGTATGTATTATTTTTTAGAAATCAATTGAATTATGTGTAGATACATAATGTATATACTTTAAAAAAAGGAACGATTTTTATCTGACTTTTTAAGTGTTTCTTGAAGAGCCGTATGTTTTTGATCATAATTAAAATGTGATAATGTGAAAATTTCAATGGTTTTTAAATTTCGAAAAACAGCTCGACATAATAAATATGTCTGCTGCCAAACTACTCATTTGACTGAGTATATTTTTAATAAAAAAAAAGAAAACGAATTGGAATAAAACAAAAGTATGGGAGGTATAGAGGGATTGAAAATTCGGTTCAATATCAAATTTATAATGAATTGAAAATATTCAAACTTAAGAATGCAGTAACTACTTTTTTATACAAAAATGTGATAAAACGTCATAGGCACAAAGTGCTTTACTTTTCTATTTTATTAATTACATATTGCTAGAATTTCAGTTAAAATACCGGAACAAATTCCAGTTCAAAACAAAACAGCAACAACAATCAGCTGTAAAAATCCTTTTCTTATAATTATTGTCATTCTTACTTATGTACTCACCCAAGGCTCACTCAAATGATCGTTCGTTAGATCACTGCACAAAGCAAAAAACAAAAAAATATACAAAAAATTGCATCACTCACTTGTCATTTGCATATCACCAGACCTACCTCAAACTCTTTTTCACGCCACACAAGAAACATTTCACTCCAACAGTAGACATATTGGCACCAGCACCTCTCGCTCTCACTCTCATCTGAACCTCAAATGCAATACACAAACTCCCATTCGATTTTTTTATTTATTTATATTGCAACTTTCAACTTTCAACACTTTTTGTCTACCAACATGTCGCTTTCGAAGTTAGGCCATCTTTAGGCGAATAAGTATAATAGAAATTCGAAATATTTGAAAATAACGACTTTTTATTGAAAAAAAAACCTTTAGAAAATGTGTTACCTCTTACAAAATATTTGTTTTTTTGCTAGTTTTTTTTTTATTGAATTAGTTTATTGAAACATGTTTGTCATTATGAAAAAGTTTCGTGTTATTTGGTTCATTTTTTGTTACTTAGAATCACAGTTGAAAAATAGATAATTTGTCAGTTTTCAAAAGCTAATATTTCAAAAACAAGGATGAAGTTCAAAAATCGGTCTCAAACAGATTTAAGCCCTAATCATTACCTTTAAAGTGATATACATATTATATATGTACTCTTCTCCAGTTTTTCAAGAAATTGGAACCATTTTGGCAGTTTACGTGATTTTTATAAGACCTGTCACTGGAGTTTTTAAATAAAACAAAAACAAAATCCAAAATCAAAAATGTAGCTCGAACAATTTGAAGCAAAAATGTCATTCTTTTATGTGCAATTTAAATTTTGGCAATACAAGGCTTCTAGGCTGAGAATAATTGGAACCAAATTTGCCAATTTTCCTCCAAAATTCGTCAAAGGCCTCTTAAGCATTTTCAGCATATAACATACCTCACTTTGGCTTTTCAACAAAAACCTGAGAAATCAAGCCCTCGTCAACTCAGACATTTGAGCTTCATCGGACAGAAATAATTCATATAAACGGCAAGGACAACGTAGTGGCTGCTGCTCTATCCCATTAGTTTACCACCGGCAATCGACTACACTGATTTGGCCAATCAACTAAAAACGGATGAAGAACTGAAAACACTCCTCAACTCAACTTCTTCTCTACAACTGAAAGAAATCACACTTCCAAATACGAATCACCAGATCTTTTGCGATATTTCGACAGACAAGGTTCGGCCATATATTCCATCAAAACTACGAAGTCAAGTTTTCAGTATAAAAAAGACTACTCAGCTGCTCAAGGAACGTTTTATTTGGCCTTACCCGAAGAAAAATTGTCGCAAATGGTCACAAACTTGCATTAGCTGCCAAAAAAGCAAGATACAACACCATATCAGATCTCCAATCGCCAATTTTGCACCACCTCAAAATAGATTTCATCGTGTTTATCTAGATCTAGTCGGACCATTACCATATTCAGATGGATTCACATACGCCCTAACCTGCATTAATCGATTTACAAGATGGCCAGAAGTAATTCCTCTCCAAGATATCATCGCCGAAACAGTGGCAACAGCTTTTCTTTCCGGTTGGATCTCCAGGTTCGGAATCCCTGAAGAAATCATGACAGACCAAGGAAGGCAATTTGAATTCTCTCTTTTTAATGAGCTGTCGAAACTTCTGGACATCAAGAGACATCGTTCATCGCCTTATCATCCCCAGGCAAATGGAATGATAGAGCGATTCCACCGAACTTTGAAGACAGCAATCAAATGCCATGGAACAGAAGATTGGGTTGCCAAACTCCCAAATATTCTGCTCGGCCTCAGATCGTCCTTACAAGAAGACTACAAAGCAACCTTAGCTGAACTTGTTTATGGTACAACATTAAGACTTCCAGGCGATTTGTTTATATCAACTGATTGTTCATTCAACCATGGTTTCCTCAATGAATTTCGAGACACGATGCAAAATCTTCAACCTATCCAACCTGAACGTCATGGTTCTAACAAAATTTTCGTCAACAAAAACCTCCAAATTTCGAGTCATGTTTTCCTTCGCAACGATGCAGTCAAAAAACCACTCCAACAACCATATGATGGCCCATACCTTGTGAAGTGGAAGACAAAAAAATACTACGCACTCGAGATCAAAGGAAAAAAAATAAAATAAATAAATAAAAAAAATATTTCCATAGACCGCCTCAAACCAGCATTTCTTTTAAACGATCAAGATCAAGACCAAACGCAAGAAGCAAATGTAACTCCAATTTCGATGACAACCACTCAAAACACAAAATCTGGTAGAAGAGTTTATATTCAATACAGATATCGTTGTCATTAATTAACTTTAATTAATATCCACATACATTTCACTTAGTTTAAAATAATAATATTTTACTCGGTTTAAGCACAATAACTTTTTTTACACTTCAGATTCTTTGCTGTAGTGAGCTTAGAGCAAGCTTCAACTACAGTAAGAGGCTCATCATAAGTGCATGTGTTAGTGGTTATATAAATATAATGAAAACTAACACATGCAGCACATAAAAATATCTAATTACAAAAATTAAAAAGTATAAAAATAAAACAAAATTAAACAAAAATATACAAAATACTAGACATTCACGATATATATTGTTAAAAATAAAACAATATCACGACAGAGGAGCACTGGTTCGAAACGAAATTTTTAGTCTTAATTTACTCATGTTGAAGACGATAGACAAATTGTTTAAATTAAAAAGCCTGCACATACGGTTCAAAGGTTCATGCAAGCCATAGTTGGTTCTATGGAAATCAACGTAAAGTTCAAATCTTCGCAGATGGTGAGATCCTCCGCGGTAGTTAATGCCGATGCAAGCTAACAAATCGGAAGCATCGATTTGACCATTAATGAGTTGATGAATAAATATAAGGTCATTATTGACACGTCTTTGATATAAAGTTTGGATTTGCAGAAGTTGGATTCTATGTTCATATGGTGGTAGATTGAACGGGTCAGTCCAAGGAAGGCCCTTCAGAGCAAAGCGAATGAATTTATGCTGAATTGATTCAATCCGACTTTTATGTGTTTCGTAGAAAGGGGACCATACTTGTGAGGCATATTCAAGATGAGGACGTACATAACAATTGTACAAAGAGAGAGTAACGTATGGATCGTTAAATTCCTTTGCCCAACGTTTAATAAAACCAAGCATAGAGCTTGCTTTCTTAACAATGAAATTTATATGTTCCGTGAACTCTAAATTAGAGCTAAAATGAACACCCAAGTCCTTAAAGCTTGAGATACGACCTAGTTTATGCTGCGAGATAGAATAATCAAAAGAATTTGGAAAACGTTTTCTTGAGAAAGTAATTGTTTGGCATTTAGCAGGGTTCAAAGTAAGACCATTTTTACTACACCAAACAGTAAAACTATCAATATCTGCCTGAAGAAGATGGTTGTCATGTTTGTCTTTAATTGTCTTGAAAATTTTCATATCATCTGCAAATATAAGAATCTCACTCGACTGTAGACATGACACGACATCATTTATAGCAAGAATGAACAGAAAAGGGCCAAGGTGGCTTCCCTGAGGTACGCCTGAATGGGCAATGAATGGACTAGAAAGACTATTGCGGAATTTCACCTGATAGGACCTATTTTCAAGATAAGATTTAATCCAATTTACAAAAAAGGGTGGGAAACCAAAAGCTCTTAGTTTGAACAAAATAATATTGTGGCTCAATTGATCAAATGCCTTAGAAAAATCGGTATATATACAGTCAATTTCACTTCCACTTTCCAAGGCATTCGAGCATTTGTGAAAGAAAGAAGATTTGTTACTGTTGATCTTTTTTGTACAAATCCATGCTGTTTTTCACTAATTAAATTCCTGGTATGAAAAGATAGGCTTTCACAAACAACTTTTTCAAAGAGCTTTGGGATACAAGATAATTTCGATATAGGCCGATAATTTTTGATATCAATCTTTTCGCCTTTTTTAAAAACGGGAGTTAAAAATGATTTTTTGCAAAAGCAAGGAAATTTGCCTGATTTAATAGAGAACTCAAACGAAAGTTTAAGGGGTTGAACTAGAATATGTCTACAATTTTTTATTACTATTGGGGAAACTCCATCAGGGCCAGAAGAGTAGTCATCTTTCAATGAAGAAAGATATTCTAGAATAGTGTTTTCACGCAGAGAAATACTATTACAATTTGTTTGGGCATAGATATGGAAGTTTTTAAAATATTCTTCATCAACAACAACAGGTGCCTCAAAGAAGGAGTTACGAAAATTATTCGCAAAAGCGTTGCAAATATCGGCGGTCTCACGTAACGAGCAGTTTTCATAAATAAAATTCGCCGGATAGCCATCTGAATTTTTCTTTGTGTTAACGAGTCTCCAAAATGATTTAGGGTCCTGTTTTAAAGAATTTCCCGTTTCATTTACATAATTTGTATACAAAGTTTTTGAAAGGGCTTTAAATTCCTCGAAAAGAGCAATATAAGAAAAGTGGTCAGCTGGTGAAAGAGTTTTTAAGTATAATTTCCATGCTTTATTTCTTTTGTTACGAAGTAATCTAAGCTCTTTCGTGTACCAAGCATGACGAAAATTCAAGTTTTTCGATAATTTTAATGGAACAGTATCTTTCACACAAGCGTTAAAAATATTATAGAAAATAGAAACAGCGATTTTTTGAGTTTTTGATACAGCTTACTTGCTGTAAGTCAGTGCAACTAAATTTATCTAGCAAAAGCAGTTCAGATTGGGAAGAAGTTAATGAAGGTTCATAAAAGGTTTCATCTTCAGAGGGAACCCAGTCAATATGCGGTAAATTAAAATCTCCCAGCAGTAAGATTTCACTATTGGAGCAAGAAACGTCAATTATAAAATCAATTGCAATAGAGCATCAAAAACTGACGCCGGACTTTTTGGAGGAATATAAGCATTTAATATATACACAAATTTGGACTCAACGGTCAACTTTATACAAATCAGTTCAAAGAGAACCTAATTGGAAATACAACAAGACAAGACAAAAATTTATTGCGAATGGCAATCAAAAAAAAACTTATCAATACTACTTAGAATAATTTATTAAGTTTGTTTATCGAATGTAAACAAACTTTTTGTATAAATAGTGCTTGAAAAATTAATAACAATCAGTTCTGTTTTGAATTTCAAAGATAAACTTTCCTTTTATTTAAAAAACTTCAACAGATGTTTAGACTTGATTCTGTTTACAAAGGTGAAGCAGGAAAGCTCATCATGCATCTTAACGTTACTGAGACGAGTTATGAAGCGGCATGGAGTGTGCTCGATAAGAGATTCGAAAATCGAAGATTGATGTTCAGAACTCTGGTTGACAGATTACTTGATCAGCCAACAATTAGTGGCGAGTCAGCAAGTTCTGTTAAAAAGCTATTAGACACCACAAATGAGTGCATATTTGCACTGAAAAATCATAAGACACCACTAAATTTTTTACAGACCAGATGTTACCGAAATATTCATTTGAATATTTTTTTTTAAATATTTTTTTGTAAACAAGCGGCGCACGGCATGAGCAGACAGACTAATGTTTTGTAGTCGTTTCGTTTACGATGGCTAAATTATGTACATAATCTATAATATAAAAATAAGTCGAGTTTTCCTTCCTGACGCTATAACTCCAGAACGCACGAACCGATTTCCACGGTTTTGAATTCTTTGGAAAGGTCTCGGGGTCCCTGAGGTTTATAGCAAAGAAAATTCAGGAAAAAACTTCAAGAGAAAAGCAGGAAAACAGGGAAAATCATTATTCACATAAAGCGCCATCTCTGATACATAGCATGTACTACAACGGCGCCAGTACGTGGTGTGTGAGTATCCCTCACGAAAATAAGTACGTTTCATTTTATGTATATGGCGCTAGTGCGTGAAACAGCTACTTATTGTACTCTGCTCAGTTAATTTCATGTGACATTTATTATGCGCACGTTCTTTCAAACACTAACTTCAAACCGGTATTGTTTAACAACATCTTTGGCGTCTTGATGATAATGTTGGCAGGCGATTTCAAGCAGACGTTGCCAGTAATTCCCCGTGGAACGCCTGCATATGAATTGAATGCTTGCCTGAAGGCATTACCTTTGTGGAATAACGTAAAAACATTATCGCTAACCACTAATATGAGAGTTCAACTTCAAAATGATCAAAGTGCTGCACAATTTTCCAAACAATTGTTAGCTGTTGGAAATGGAAAAGTCCCAGTTGATACGACAACTGGATTAATTATTCTTACCAACGACTTTTACCGAATTGTAGACTCTCAATTAGCTCTTATTGAAAATGTTTTCCCAAACATTAGTGAGAATTACCAGAATTATGCTTGGTTAAGTCAACGAGCAATTCTCGCCGCAAAGAATAATGATGTACACACACTGAGTTTCACTATTCAATCAAAAATCGATGGCGATTTTGGCTTAGTGTTTGCGGGATAAATTTAGAAAATCATTGTTTTTCACATGGGCAGCTATACATTGCGTGTTCACGAGTTGGGAAACCGTCCGCTTTGTTTGTGTTAACGTCAGACCAAAAAACAAAAAATGTGGTTTACCAAAGAGCACTTCAACGAAACGGATAATTTGATGACACGTATAACGTTTCGATTCAGTATTTACTTTGGATTCACTTTCATTTTTTACTTAGAGAAGTTCAACTAAAATACACTTCATTTTTGTAATCGAAATGAATTCATTACTGTTGTGAAATGAAATAAAAATTTTCCTTTTCAAATATAAAACAAAAAAATAATTTTTCTTCATCTTTTAATCCCCAAACGAAATGTTACAAAAAGCGAAGCCATCTGGTGGAGAAACAGAGTTCGCCGGGTTTTGCAAGTTATGTTTATAAACATTGTTTAGTAAGAATGAGAGAGATAGTTATATGACTGGATTGAGATGGAAATTATATAAGAATTAAAAATTTCGGATTGTAGTAGATTTTTCATTCCTAAGCTTAGGAGTGCGTTCCGAGTAGCAACTCAAAGAGAGGGTATTGGGTGGAATTCCTGACTGGTCGAATTAGGTCGAAACTTGAGTCAGGTGAATTTTGAAAAGCTCAAGCTCAAATACGAAAGATTAATATCTATAGAGTTCAAGGATCCCGGAAGGAGGGGATTTGCAGGAATTTCCTTTGTTGGATGGCTGCAAAGGCAATGACAATAAACAAAATAATGCGAATGTCAAGGGACATTGATATAAGACACGGCATTGATATAAGACACGGCATTTCTCGGCTTTAGCCCAGCCGCCAACCCTAGAGATACAATCTGAGACAACCACCACCTTCAGTCTCAGTCGCGCCACATACCTTTCCATACACCTTTCCCTTCCCATCCCTATCCTTCACGCCCGCGCTGTGTTGAACAACATATAAAGGGTACACCATCCCCTTGAGCGCGCGCAAATTATAAAAAAAAAAGATAATTTATTAACTCCCAAGCATTTAAAGTGATTGAACGTTCGGCTAACGTAACCTTGTCCAAACGACTTTTTTATTTGAAACAAAGAAACTTTTAATTTTCTTTGTCTATAGTAGGTACTTACTATTTTTTTTTATTTCAAAGTTCTTATACTCACGTATAGTTTTTTTTTTATAAAAAGTTAAAATTTTCCTTCGGAAAGAATTTGAAAGTTTTAGAAAAAAGTTGATTGCAATCAAAAATTGCATACAAGCAATTTTAAATAAAAATCTGGGTAAGAATTATTTAAAATTTTCAGATTGAGCAGTGCAGGAGCTTCGCTCCAGACCAAAGAATTTGTATTGCATTTGTACTGATCTAGGAGGCCACATAAGTGCTGAGTTTGGCTCCGCAGATTTATATAACCACCATAGTCCAAAGGTTTAAACCGCCTCTCTCCAAGGTACGAGTCCCCACCAAAACCAAAAATCTAAATTTTTTTCTTTTCCTTTTTATTTAATTTTTTTTTACTTAACGTAAATTCATGTTTTTTTTTTTACTGCAAATTCAACTTTTGTAAAGCGCCTTTCGGAGTACGAAAAATTAACGTTTTAATTCGAAGTATCACCACGCGAACCGAGCCATAAGTTAAAACTAATTCGCGGAAGTGAAATAATGTGATCTACAAAAAAAAAAAGAAAAAAAAAACAACATCAAGTGCATATAAAGATTGCACAGGGCACAACGATTCCTTCTATTCAACGCAGTGGCCACTTCTCGAGAAATAAAATAAGTTGTTGTTGTTTACAAAATTCAAAAGGGTGAGTTTGTTCGTATCTTTTTTAATTATTCTGGTTATTTAGCCTTTGTTTTTACATACACGTATATATATTTATAAATAGTTAATGAGGTGGTTTTGAAAAAGGGGATTATTGACACAAATTAAAATTAAAATTAAAAGAAAGCAAAAAAAGGAAGTTAAATTCAAATCATAGTAATAAGCCGAAGACGCGGTTATACTTTTTGAATACAAATTTTAAAATTTCGGGCTTGCCAATAGAGCTAAAATTAAATTTTTTATTTTATAATTTTGCTAAATTAAAATTAATATAATTAATTTAGTAAATTTTATATTTGTCATTTAAATTTGAATAAATTTCATAATACTAAATTAAAATATAGTTATATAATATAAAAACTTCTAATAAATAAATTAAAAAGTTTGAACTAAAAACGTACAATTCTTTTTATTGATGAATCGTAGTTTCATAATCATGGAGTAATTTTTTTTAGTATAAAGGATGAGAGGGTAATGATGAGAGGGGTGATGGCTTGAGAGGGGAAGAAGCCATTCAAAGGGGTTGCAATATTTTTTTTTGTAGCGGCATTGAAAGGTACAAGAACCACATCCACCGCTGAGCTGAGGGTTGAATAGATTGCCAGCCAGGACCAAGAAAAGGCAAACAGGTCGTTACACAGATAAAATGTTTTTATTGCCAAATGTCTGGCCACCAAACGAAAAATTGTCGAAAATTTTTACAACTGAAAGTGGCGGAACGACGAATTTGGATTCGGAAATCAAATCTATGCTGTGGCGTGGGTGTTTAGACCACACAATAAAAACAAAATGCACAAGCAAAACAGAAAAATGCCAATTTTGTAATCGTAATCACAATACGATTCTTTACGATAAAGACTTTGCTGCAGAGAAAAAAAGGAGAACAACTAACCGCAACAGTGACGAAGGAATGCGCTTCACCGGCCATTGCAACTGCACAAATGCAAGTGAAATCAAAAACCGGTGAATTCGTGGTAATGCGAGCATTAATAGATCAAGGATCCCAATAAACAATGATGTCTGAAAAAGCCGCACAAATACAGACAGAACCGAACTTCAAGGAATTGGAAATACTACAGTGGGAATATCTAAGAGCAAAGTTTTGTTAGAACTTAAGCCACGTTTTTTGAGTTCACTAGCAAAATTGAGGCATTGGTGTTACCAACATTGGCTAAAGCTCAACCAAGCAGAAGGTTTGATTTTGATTTTAACTACTGAATAATTGTATGCTATCAGATCCATTATTCAACAAATCGGATAGAATAGAAGTGTTAATAGGAGGTCATTTATACGGCAACATTCTGGAATATAAAATAATAAAAATCGATGGCGTATTGGGACAATCCACGATATTTGGCTGTATAGGTACTGTCTGCAATAATTAAAAATGATAAACCAATTAATAAGAAACTAATTACTAATAATAACTAAATACAAATCTGCAGAATGATTCCAATTCAAAAACTGAAGACCAACTATGCATGGAAGAATACAGCTACAGGCCGTAGCTCGCTTTCTTAATTTGAAGAAGAAATTTGAGTCTGACAAAATTCTAAAAGAAGAATATTCGAAATTTATGAAAGAATATTTAGAACTAGGTCATATGCAAGAAGTCGAAAAAGCTAAAATGGGAAAATACTGTTTACCTCATCAAGCAATAATAAGAGCGAACAGTTGAACTACAAAGCTGCGGGTGGTCTTTGATGCATCTGCTAAAACATTAAATGATCGAAGCCTGAACGATATAATGATGGTAGGACCTAGACTGCAAAAAGATATTTTTGATATCATTTTAAAGTAGAGGTTATGGAGATATCCTATAACCGGAGATATTGAAAAGATGCACCGGCAAATCAATAGCAAGAGATGATCAAGAATACCAACACATCCTGTTGAGAGCCAACAAAAACACGACTTTAAAGGAGTATCGACTTACTACTGTAACTTGTCCTCCTCGCTGGGTTCACCTTGTTGTGGTGAGGAGGCTTACGTTAATTTCCCTAGGTCTGCAGCTGGTCAGCTGTAGATCTGGACAAACTAAGAAACCCAAAACCTATGACAACCATGACAGATACAACGAATACGAATAAAAAGCTAGCGGGGATATACGCTAAAAAGTCGGCAGCAGTGGCGACTGCCGGCGATGGCTTGGTTCCGGAAGGAAACAAGTCGCCAGCGACGGTACAAACAGGAAACAATAAGGACAAAACAAGGACTATGACAGACGAAGAAGAGGACTTACTCCTGAACCCTTTTGCCAATCTCGGGGTTGAAGTTGGAACTAGCATCGGGACAGCCGACAGTGACGACATCATTGACTGCTGTTCCGTTGCCAGCTCCAATCTTTCCGGACTATCAACTTCCTCCAGAAGGAGCAAAATCTCCAACTGCAGAAGAACAGTCCAACGACTTGGCAAAAAGGTTTGGGATGAACTTACGGACGCAGAACGGAACAGACTGCTGAGTGCGCATACTTTCCTACAAAGGGAGCTTCCTTAAAATAATGGGCCACCTACCCATTCTTCGGAAGAGGCTGCCTCTGTGGAAAACACCAGCGCAGGGGAATTGATGGGACCACCTACTTCACGTGTTGGGAAAACCCTCACAAAGAAGGGGGCGATCTCATCCAATACCCAAGCAAATGACACACAACGACAACCAGCTACTGGTATATCCGAAACACCTGCCAGATGTTGCACTGAGAGTCCATCTCCTGCGAGTCTGACAGTTGACAAGATATCATCGGGAGAGGTAAGTGCAGAAGTGGAACACAAGGGGAACATTCAGGGCCATAGCCCCAAATGCAATCCAAGTGCCTCAACCTCTACAATACCAAGTCAACAGGACTCAACCATCCACAGTGACAGGACAGACAGGACGGACACGACAGTCGTGGAGAATCCAACCAAGCGTCGCAGAGCAAAACCTGCAATGCAACGCAAGGGGAAGAGACTCCTCGACGACAGACAAATACTACGACGACAAAGACGAAACGACGAGAGGACTGTCCGGTTCTTAGCCAAGAAGAATCCTGAAACCCTTACGGCGAAGGAAAGGCTAGCTCTGGATAGATCCAAACGCAGACTCACTACGCCACAAACGACTGACAAGACAGCAATACCGGCTCGTAGGACTGCCACAGAAGGGGTTTCTATGGAGAGGCCAATGCCTCCCACTAACACACCAGCTGCGGGTACGTCAAAGCGAGCAAGGAAGGACTTGGACTCACTTACTAGTAGCTCGCCTATTAGTAAGAAAAGGAAAGCCAGACTCTCCAAGGTGCCTGTAGGTCGACAAGTTGCCATAGTAGACTATGGTAACCCCAACAGGAAACTGACGGAAGACCAATGGCAACTACTAGAACTACGAATCCTTGAGGAGGTTAACGAGGCTATCGTCAAGAGTCGGCCACCGCCGCCGCTCTTCGGGACCCTCAGTACCTTTCAAGGGTTCAAAATGCTGTCATGCGAGGACGACAAAACCCTTTCATGGCTGCAAGAATTTGTGGGGAAGGCTGATGCCCCTGGCCTAATGCTGATCTTCGCCTCCTGGGGAAGGAAGAAATCGGCAAACTGTCCAGGCCTAGAGCCAAGCTCATAATGAGAGGACCGCTCATACCGAGAGATCGTGTCGAACGATATCTCAGGTCACTCAACACTGACCAGCTTAGTCAATACTGGGAAGTGGCTGAGATGGGCGAAAAAAACAAAAGATGGCACAGAAGTGGTAGTGATCCTAAATCACAAGTCAATACCACTTCTACGGAAAATTGACTTTAAGGTGCGCGTCGGTACAAACCGATGTAAACTCCGGCTGATAGCTACCAAGAGAAAGGTAATTGAGGGGTAGAAAATTTTCTAATAAAGCATGAAAATAATACAAATAAATCTCCACCACAGTAAAGCCGCCAGTGCCAATCTAGTCTGCCTCATGGAGAGCAGACTAATAGACATTGCCCTAATTCAAGAACCCTGGACCGCAGGTGGCAGAACAAAGGGCCTACACATAAAAGAACTCACGCTGTATAAAACCACAAATGTAGGTATTAACAGTAGTTGTAGAGCATGTATTGTAGCTAGAAAACAGATTGATCTCTTTCTTCTATCCAGATACACTAATTCAGACTAGACGGCCGTCAAACTAGAACGAGCCGGACTCCCACCACTTATCATAGCATCGTGCTATATGCCAGGTGATGCAACGGTAGGACCACCGGCAGATATAACAAAGGAGCTAATCCAACGTGCCACACTGGCCAAATGGGACGTCGTTGTGGGCTGTGATGCCAATGCGCACCATTTACAGTGGGGAAGCACTGATATCAACGATAGGGGTGAGTTACTTTTTGAATTCTTTATAGAAAACAATATTTTAGTAGCTAATAGGGGTTACAAAACCACCTTTGTAACTAAAAATCGTAGAGAAGTACTCGATGTTACTTTTTCAAGCAACTCGGATACTGTCTTAATAGACCAGTGGAGGGTATTAAAAGATGAGTCTTTTTCTGACCATAAACTCATAGAGTTAATAATACCCGACACCCCAGACCCTAGTAAACCTTTTAGGAATATAAGAAAAACCAACTGGGATATTTTTAATAGGATATTAGAGACCGAAATAGCAAAGTTGAACACTAATGCGATGTTAGAACCTGAGTTCATAGACGAGGCTAATGATAGCCTCACTGGAATTCTCGGTAGCGCATTAGAAAAAGGGTGCCCACTAAAACCCTGTGGGAAAAGTAAAAAGAAACCACCTTGGTGGACTAGTGAACTAGGCAATATTAGGAAGGAAACAAGGAGACTTTTCAATGTTGCCAAGCGTTCTAGAACAGACAGTGATTGGGAAACTTATAAATCCAGTCAAAGAAACTTCAAAATTGAAACACAGAGAGCTAAACGCAGCTCCTGGAGAAACTTCTGCAGTCAAGTTGAATGCACAACTGTATCAGCAAGACTCAGAAAAATACTTGCCAAGGCACCAACTGTTCTAGGCTCCCTTAAGGAACCGAATGGACGTTGGACCGAATCGTACAGTGAAACACTAGAACTCCTAGTAAAAGCTCACTTTCCGGGTTGGACCTCAAATGGTAATAGGAACACACAAGTAACGCTCACAACAGAAAACACAATACCTACTGATCTGATTACGGAAGAGAAAGTCAAATGGGCTATAAACTCATTTTCACCGTACAAATCACCTGGGGTAGACGGTGTTTTCCCTCTGATGTTACAAAAATGTGCAGATCATATAATCCCACACCTAATTAACATATTCCTCAGCAGCCTAAAATGGGGATATGTTCCTAAGGCGTGGAGGGAAGTCAAAGTAGTCTTTATTCCAAAAGCTGGAAAGCCAAGTCACACAGGTGTTAAAGACTTCCGACCTATCAGTCTCACGTCTTTTCTCCTGAAAACTCTGGAAAGACTAATAGACATATTTATACGCAACACACTGAGTCCGGAAGTTCTATCTCCAGCCCAGCATGCATATACAAAAGGAAAAAGTGTGGAGACAGCACTACACAGTGTGGTCAGCACTATTGAGAAAACACTCAAAGACAAAGAATACGCCCTGGCCGCTTTTCTGGACATTGAAGTTGCCTTCAATAATGTTCAAAACGAAGCGGTGGAAGAAGCGCTTGTTAATCTTAATGTGGACAACGTCATTATCAGATGGATAATGCACATGTTAAAGAATAGACATATCAATTCAGAGTTAAAAGGAGTTCAGATCAAAGTATCTACTTCGAGGGGTACCCCACAAGGGGGGGTCCTCTCCCCGCTTCTCTGGATACTCGTCATGAATACAGTCCTTATGAGACTAAAGAACAGCGGTGTTAAAGCTATTGCTTATGCAGATGACCTAGCACTACTAGCGACAGGAAAATTCCCCTCTACTATAAGCGAGCAGACTGAAAATGCCCTATCAGTAGTGAGAATTTGGACCAGTAAATGCGGCTTAGCAGTAAACCCGCAAAAGACAGAATTGGTCCTTTTTACAAACAAAAGAAAATTACCACCTTTCAAGATTCCCTGTATTGAAGGGATCCAGCTCAAACTCTCCGATCATGCAAAATATCTTGGTGTGATCTTGGACAAGAAATTGAACTGGGGTCTCAATATTAAAGAAAGGACTAACAAGGCCATGTTTGCATTCTACTCCTGCAATAGGATTTTTGGCAAAACCTGGGGCCTTAACCCAAGAATTATAAATTCATATTCAAATTCAATCCATAGTCAGACCTGTACTGACATATGGTAACGTAGTCTGGCGGAATGCATTAGACAAAATTACCAACCTTAAAATCATGACCAAGGTACAAAGAATGGCATGTACTGGAATCACAGGGGCTATGAGGACCACACCCACTGCGGGTCTGGAAGCTATTCTCAATCTAAAACCCCTTGATCTCTTTGTACAAGAATCAGCGGCCAAAAGCGCACTTCGTCTTAGCCAAACTTCGAGTTGGAAATCAAGTGCCATAGGTCACGCACAGATTCTACAGAAATACACGGGCAAAAATGCAGACACTGACTACATAATACCCCGACTAGACTTTGACAAACCATTCACAACCTCCTTTCCTAGTAGGAATGAATGGCTAACCAACGAACCACTAACATACGAACCGACGGTTGCAGTTTACACTGACGGCTCCAAGATGGATACTGGGGTTGGTGCAGGTTTCGTTTCAGAAGCCCTTGGACTAGCCAGCTCATTCAGACTACCAAATTACAGCAGTGTCTTCCAAGCTGAGGTCCTGGCAGTGACAAGAGCTGCTAATCAAATATCAATGTTGGCAATACCACGAGCTGATATTACCATTTTCATTGACAGCCAAGCGGCCATAAAAGCAATTTCTGCCACTATAGTAAAATCGAAGATTGTAGCTTGCTGTCGCGAAGAGCTTCAGGTTCTTAGTACGCAGCATAACATAAGGTTCTGTTGGGTTCCTGGTCACACAGGTGTCCCAGGTAACGAAAGCGCTGATGAATTGGCAAGAATAGGATCAACACTTGATCTTAGTCAGGCGGACCCAACTGTACAGATCCCACCCTGCAACCTAATACAGGCAATTGAGAGTAAAATTCTATCTTTGACAAACAAAAGATGGAGCTCACTTGATACCTGTGTCACAACCAGAAAACTCTGGCCTAACTTCAGTAAACAAAGGACTGATAGTATTAACCGACTAAGCAAAAAATCTCTCTCTTCTCGTGAGCATTACCACAGGGCATAACCAACTGGGTTACCACAGGAAGAAGATGAAGCTTAGTATGGATGACTTATGCAGAGGATGTGGTGAGGAGGATACACATGAGGACACTACTCATTTCCTGTGCCACTGTCCTGCGCTTTGTCATCTGAGAAACAGGTTCCTCGGGAAACACTTTTTCGATGACTTGGAAGAACTCTCCGCTTTTCCAAGTAAAACCCTGCTAGATTTCACTAAAGCCACAAAATGGCTTGAAAATTAAACAACTACAACCCTATGTACATACACCAACCAACGGTCTACCTAATTCATCCACCAGACGTTGCATGGGGCCATCGCCCCTACGGGCCTGGAGGAGGATAGATCTCCGCTGTGTGGATAAACGAGGAAGACACGCCCAAGAAGCTAATTTTGGCATGTTAACCTCTCTTTATCCAGGTGTGGCATAGTTAAAAGGATAGACAAAACGATACAGACACGCCAACCACCGGTGTATCTAACCCATCCACCAGACGTTGAATGAGGCCACTGCCTCTACGGGCCTGGGGGGGGGGATGGTTCACGCTGTGGGGTAAAGAAAGGGAACATGCCCAAGTAGCATTTCTTGGTACTTTAACCTTTCCACACCAAGGTTGTGTCTCAGAATACTAATTTAACAAGACAACACCGACAAGACAATACAGAAACAAATACATAACCTGCCGGTCTATCAAACCCATCCACTAGTCATCTGCATGAGGCCACTGCCTCTACGGGTCTGGTGGAGGGCTGATCTACCCGGTAGGGCTGAGGAGGGAGACGCGCCGAGGTAAAACTTCTTGGTGTGTTAATCTCTCTTCACCGAATGTATAACTCAGTGTACCGACAAGACAACACAGTACACCAATACCACGGGTCTACCTCTAACGTCCACCAGACGCTGCATGGGGCCACTGCCCCTACGGGCCTGGGGAAGGTTGTGATATACCATGTGGGGAAAGGACGGAAGAAGCCCAAGGTCAACAACCTGACGCTTCTGACTCTCCTCAACCAGGTGAGCCTGTAAATCTTTGACTAAACCACACACTAACCACCGGTATTATCTAGCCCATCCACCAGACGATGAATGAGGCCACTGCCTCTACGGGCCTGGGGGAGGGATGATCTAACCTGGAAGGGGTAAGGAAGAGGAACAAACCCAAGAATAATCTTGACTAATCTAATAATCTCCTAACCATGGTGATCTTACGACGACAGAAACCTAGATTTAACTGACTTTTCAACCTCTCGAGTTATAGCTCGCTGGAACCAATAAATGTACTCTTTCATAGGACTTTGCCATAGGTTAATCAACTAAGGGTATCACAATGGATCTATATTGATCTAAGTGTGACGGAAATAAGACCATATGTCAGCCCACCTATCTAACCTAACCTAACCTAACTTATGGAACGGCAGCTGCACCATTCTTGGCTGTACAGACCCAACAATTGCAGTAAAATAAACGGTGATACTATAAAAACAATCCGAGGGGCAGATAATATGGAAAAATGCATGGAAATTCAACAGAATATATCCACAGAACTTAAAAAATATAGTTTTCACTTAAGAAAATGGTTGGCAAATCATTTAAAAATAACTAACAGCATTCCTAATTGTGGCAACAATCAACTGATTGAAATTAAATATAACGAATCAGTTAAGACTCTAAGACTAAATGGGGATCCAACACAAGACGAATTTAAATTCTATTTAAATTTATCGGCTGAAGATAAAATTACGAAACGAATTGCATTTTCAAATCTTGCCCGAATATTCGATCCATTGGGTTGCCTTTCACCAGTCACAGTAGTTCCAAAGCTTTTTATGCAGAAATTTTGTATTCAAGAAATTTCATGGGATAGTGAACTTGAAAAGATAAAGAACGAATGGAATAGTTTCATAGAACACATATCTAGTCTTAATGAAATAAAAATTCCTCGATGGCTGCAATCATCTATTAGGACGAAAATTGAGCTACACGGCTTTGTTGACGCGTCTGAAAAAGCATACGCAGCGGTGGTCTATATGAAGATCAACTCGTCAACTACATTGATAAGTGGAAGAGCAAGGTAAATCCAATAAAGAACAGAAAAACACTTCCGAAACTAGAACTCTTTGCGGCCCAACTATAAGCAAGACTTTTGCACAGAATTATAAAGGTCATAACTAGAGATTATGAAGTACATGCTTGGAGTGATTCAACAAAAACTCTTTGTTGGATACAAAATAATAAATCCAAAGACAAATTTGCTCGAACCTGAGTCGATGAGATTAATGCACTTATTCCTAAAGCTAAATGGGGACATGTTGTCTCCAAGCAGAACCCAGCAGATGTAGCTTCAAGAGGAATATATGCCAACCAGCTAAGTGACGGGTCTCCACCTTGCCGTTGGTTAGGAGGCTTACGCCCGATTCTAAAGGAGGTTCAGTTGCAGATATAAGCTCTCGAGCAGTCTCTCAGCCACCAACTAGGGTTTTTAGCAAACTAAGAGAGGCCCACCCCTATGAATTATGGAAGAACAAACAAAACAGAAAACAACCATAGCGGGGATATACGCCATACGGTCGGTGGAGGTCACGGCCACCGGCTTTGGCTCTGCCTCTCGATCTCAATATCGTGAGGAGGAGTCACCAGTGACTATTTTTCCATTTAAAAATTTATATTTTTTATCATAACCCACCTTATAATTTCGAAACTTTTTCCTTTTTCTTTTCCTTTTTCCTTTTTAGTTTCGACAAATCATAAGAGCATAGATTCCAAGATGAACTCTAACAAGGCTCACTGCTTGACCGAAGAGGAAGCAAATCTCCTATTGGATCCATTTACCAACCTGGATACGGAGGATTGAGCTAGTGCGATCGAGGTTGACGACGACGTCAGTGATGTCTGCTCAATCGCAAGCTCAAGCCTCTTTACGGCATCGAGAGCCTCTAGGCGTTGCAAGATAACTAATTGCAAAAGAACTGTCAAGAGGCTGGGTAAACTTGAATGGGACCAAATGACTGAACAGGAAAGGAAGTGGCTACATAATGCTCGTGCCTTTCTGGAAAGGGAGCTGGGAAAAGATGGGCATTCCGCTAATCTAGCACCAAATCTCCTTCCTCCGGCAGGTTCGAGCATTAAGACCCTGATGGGCCCACCCGCTCCTATTGCTGGTTTAGCAGAGAGTAAGGAAGGATGCCCCCCATCAAAGTCTGCTGTACCACTCCCCCCAGACGAACAAACACAGACACTAACCAGTCGAACAAACATTGTGTCGTCAACCAAACCACCTGCTGTACCGGTGATCGCTCTGATATCAGTTGGTAAAACAGGTGGGGAGGTTACACTCAATGAGGGTAAGGTTGTGAAGGCTTGTGAAGGTAACCCCTCTGACAGCAATCTAGGAGTTAACCTGAACAAAACCATTAACTCTGAACCCGAAAACCGCACGACCAACACGGAGACCGACAGCCTTAACACGGTGATAGAGAACAGGACGAAAAAACGTAAAGCCAAAACACTCAACGATAACGAAATACGACGACGACAAAACGGAATGCTGAAAGGATTGTCCGACGCTTTGCTAACAGGACTCCCGAGTCCTTGACAGCAAAGGAGAAGGCAGCGCTGGACAAATCCAAACAGCGCCTACTGGCTACTGCGGGCCAAGAACTGAACGCACCACCACCTCTTCATGATGGCGCTCCTTGCTCCTCTAAAAGGACAAGGAACGAACTTGCATCCCCGACTGACTCTTCACTAATAAGGTAACGAAGAAGATTAAGATCTCCCGGGTAATCGTGAAGGGGAAACAAGTCGCAATAGCGGATTTTGGTAACCTTCACGGAAACTGACTGAGGATGAATGGCAACTCCTGGTGCTCAGAATCCTGGAAGAAGTCAACAACCATTCATGGTTTCAAGGTGATGGACTGCGAAAACGACGACACTTTCAAGTGGCTTCAAAAGTTTACTAGAACAACTGCAGCACCATGGCAAAATGCCGATCTTCGTCTTATCGAAGTAAAGGACATAAAAAACCTGACAAGACCAGTAGGCAGCTTACTAGTCAAAGGTCCAACCCTTCCCAACGATCGACTTAAGAGATATATTATATCTCTTAATAAAGATCTGCTCAATCAAGAGTGGGAAGTGATAGGTTGCGAGAAGACCAGTGAAGGTACGGCAGTAATGGTAAGATTGATCCACAAATCTTTACCATTACCATTAGGGCCTAAGCTCCAAAGACCTAATACTGTACAAGTCAAATACTGACAGTCAATCCAAGATCTTGTATAGTAGCCAGGAAACAGTTTAACCTTTTTCTTCTAAATACTTATAGCAACATCGACCAGACCGCGGTAATATTAGAACGCAAGGAGCTCCCAACGCTCATTATAACCTCCACATTTATGCCATATGATGGAGAGAAAGGAACACCAACGGATTTAACAAGTCAATTGGTATCATTCGCAAGTAAGAGAAACTTTAATATTATTCTAGGTTGCGGCTCCAATGCACACCATGTGCAATGGGGAAGCACCGACACTAATACTAGTGGCGAATTCATTATTGGTAGTAATCTTTGCGTGGCTAACCGAGGTAATACACCAACTTTTGTTACAAAGAACCGTAAAGAGGTGCTAGACATCACCCTTTCTAACAATTCAAACTCCTGTCAGAGAGAAAATTGGAAGGTTCTAGACGAACCTTCCTTCTCAGACCACCGTCTTATAGAATTTGCTACTCCTAATGTTAAAGGTCAGCTCAATTCCTTTAGAAATAATAGGCGTACAGACTGGCATATCTTCAATAGGGAAATTAGTAAAAACATAGTAACCGTTAATACAACTGCAATTCAGGGGCCAAACAGCTTAGAAAAAGCAACAACAGATCTCACTGGGGCTCTGCAAAAAGCTTTCGAAATAAGTTGTCCCATTGTAAAGTTAACGAAGAAAACAAGAAACCCCCCTGGTGGACATTAGAACTCACGATTATTAGGAAAGAAACTAGGAAACTTTTCAATATCGCTAAACGCACTAGACTTGAAAGTGAATGGGACTGCTACAAGTCCAGTCAAAGAAAATTCAAAACAGAAACACAACGTGCTAAACGTAGCTCGTGGAGAAATTTCTGAAGCAATATTGAATGCACCAACAAATCAGCTAGACTCAGAAAGATCCTAGCGAAAACAACCATCTATGTGGGTTCTCTAAGAAAACCCGACAACAGTTGGACATAGTCAGGTTGCGAAAGTCTAGAACTCCTGGTGGAAACACACTTCCCAGGAAGCAAATCTAATCCTGAGTGCGTATCAGATAACCCTCTGCTCTACGCGCATGAAATCCCTGCTGATATTGTAACGGAAGAAAGGGTTTTGTGGGCTATCAACTCTTTCTCCCCTTATAAATCTCCAGGCCTTGACGGCATCTTCCCTCAGATGCTGCAAAAAAGTAGTGAATTTATCACTCCCCACCTGATAAACATATTCCATAGCAGCCTAAAATGGAGTTTTGTTCCAAGGACATGGCGTGAAACTAAAGTTGTTGTGTTCCTAAAGCCGGCAAGCCCAATCACACGGAACCCAAAGACTTCAGACCTATTAGTCTCACCTCCTTTATGCTCAAAACACTTGAAAGGCTAATTGATATTCATATCCAAAGTAATCTAAAACCGGAGGTCATATCAACCTTTCAACACGCCTACACAAAAGGCAGAAGTGTAGAAACGGCACTACACTGTGTTGTTAATACGGGGTTGGGTATAGGCTATCCCAAGACAACTTATCCCAGACAACTAGTCCCAAGCGACAACTGGTCCCGGGACAACTGATCCCGGAAGTAGAACTCATCCCACAATGAAACTTTTGATAAAAAATTAAATTCAACGAAAACCAATACATGAACCAGTTCTTTAAGGGGAAATTCCTAAATTTCCCTCACAAAATGATAATATTATTATTATTATTATTTATTAAAATATAAAATAAATTTACATTATAATATAAGCAATTAACAGCACTAGCTACCAGGGACTTTGGGCTGGAAATTATAAATCTATTTGGAATAAGTGTTTTAGGATAAATAATAACAATGCATGGGGCTGTCAAAGACTGGAAGACCATCGATTGGAGTACAATCGAAGGTAACCAATCCCTGACAGCCCCGTGCATATGGATTTACAAAGATTAATTCAGATAATAGAGTCAAGTTTGAGTATGAGTAATAGTTTATATACATTTTTAATGTTTTCGACAGTTGTTGTTGACAGAAGGTCAAATAATTTTTTATTGAAAAGTGATGAACATATATAATTAACTTTAGAGCATTCGGATGTAAGATGTTTTATGGATAGAATTTGATTGGATTGGCAGAGATGACAGTTTGGAGGGTTTTCCTTTTTAAGAAGGTAGCTATGAGTTGATTGTGTGTGTCCAAGGCGTAGGCGGAGAAAGCATTTGTTCATGATGGTTGTAGTTTCTGTAGGATATGTGGCTGGCTCACCCTTTGGGTTTATGGAAGAATAGTGGTGAACGTATGTTTTCCATTCATCTATTCTAATATTATCACAGTAAGTGTTGATAACTTTGAAGAAATCTTTTTTTGTCGGAGGGATAGAAAGAATATACGGTTGTTCTGAAGCTGTTTTGGAAGCAGTGTCTGCGAGCTCGTTCCCTTTGATTCCTGAGTGTCCTGGGACCCAAAGTAGCATAATTTTGTGTTTGTTCTTAAGAACATTGTTACGGATATTGGTAATGGTTGAGGAGCAGTTTTGGATTCGGTTGATAGCCTTGAGTGTAGAAAGGCTATCAGAGCAAATCACAATGTTTTTCGGTATTGTAATTGCTATTTCGGTCGCTTTTAGGATTGCGTAGGACTCAGTGGAAAAAATAGAAAAGTACTTAGGTAGTCTTGTACTGTATAGAATGTTGCCAGCTTCCGAAACGATTGCAAGTCCAGTTCCAGTGTCAGATTTTGATCCATCTGTATAGATGAAGTCCCATGAATCATTTTTGTATTCTTCAGTTATTTCATGAAACATTTGTGTGTAGATTTCCTTAGACGTGGAATTCTTTTTTAATCTTGCTAAAGAGGTATTTATTATATCAGTTGGAAATTCCCATGGAGGTATGTTACCAGGATTGAGGGTACATATTGATGGAGTAATACCAATTTTGCTGGATTCATTCAGAGCGATGTAGATAGCAGAAGGGCATTTTGGAGTTTTTTTACGATTTAAGATTTTCTTTGCATCCTCTATTATTGGGGATCTGTAAGATTGACATATCTTAGGTGCGAGACGTGTAGTTAAAAGATCTCTGCGGTGCTCTATGGATGGGAGGCCTGCTTCAGTCAGGATGTTCTTTATTGGAGTGGTTGCAAATGCTTTCAAGCTAGTCCTAATTGAGGTGTGGTAGATTGGTTTGATGATGTTGAGTGTAGATTTTGAGCATTTCCCATAGATTGCCAACCCATAATCAATTTTGGATAGAATAATGCTACGAGTTATAAGAATGAGTGTATTAATATGTATAAAGCTATTTTTAGAAGATAAGAATCTTATTATATTAAGTCTGGTAGCTAGTTTATTCTTAATAGATAAACAATGATCCTTAAAACTATATTTATTATCAAAAGTAATGCCTAAAATAGTTAATGAGTTTACATTCTGAATTTTGAATGATAATAAATAAATGTCAAAAGTGGGACAATTCCTTTTTTTACATATATGTAGGTGTTTGCTTTTATCAGGAGATATAATAGCCCCTGATTGGGCGCACCAATGATTAAGATCGACTAAAATGTTATTGAAGTTTTCTCTTGTTCGATTGTTGTCATTGCATTTTGATAACAGAATCAAATCATCTGCATACAGACAATGGTCTATTTTTTTATAACTGCCTATGATTTCACTTATGTCATTGTAGGCGATTATGAATAAGGTCACAGAAAGGGGTGAACCTTGCGGAATACCATTAAATAGTTTGTAAATATTTGAATAGAAGTTGTTTGCTTTTACTCTGAATTGTCTATTTGAAAGAAAAGATTTTATGAATGAAAACATTTTAGGTCCAATTTTCCAATGTGCGAGCTTATTTAGGATGACATGAATGCCGATCCTATCAAAAGCTTTCTCAAAGTCAAGGGATAGTACGGAGACATGATTTTTGCATGATAACGCAGAGCTTATATATTCGTCGATGTGTAACAATGAGTCAGAGGTACTACGTCCATGTTTAAACGCGACTTGGTTTAGATTAAGATAGTTATTTTTTTCAATAAACCAGAGAAGTCGTTTAGATATAATTTTCTCTAAAAGTTTGCCAGTGCAAGGAAGCAAGGAGATTGGTCTGTATCCTTTGGGGTCTGTAGATTTTTTTGAAGGTTTCAGAATTGGAATTGTACTAGCAACTTTCCACGTCTGTGGTATAGTCCCTTTTTCAAGGATACAATTATATAAAAGCAAAATTCTTTTTTTCAGTAAGTGTGGTGCGTTTTTTAACATAGGGTATGAGATGCGATCATACCCTGGGGTTTTGCCTTTCAGAGAGGTTAAGCATGTTTCCATTTCCATGAAGCTTATTTGTTTTTCTATGTATTTTGCGGATGTGCTGAGGATATCAACATGGTGATGGATGTTGTTAGCTAGAACTTTGGAGTTGAGGAAGGCTGCTGGAAAGTTGGAATCATTGGAGTATGTGGACCAGGTTTTGCCAAAGTATTCACAGATTTCAGAAGGGTTATAGAGTGAACCAGATTCGGTACATAGGTTACTGATTGAAAATTGGGTATAATTACCTGATAGGGTTTTAATGTCTGCCCACATTTTTTTGCTTGAAAGGTTTGAAAATGATAATAAAAGTGTTGCGTACTTTGGATTTTTTTTTTTTTGGAAACTAAAGCGTTCGATTGTGTGTTATGATTGATTTCACGTAGATTTATTAAATTTTATGAATGAAATCGAAAAGGCAGACAAAAAATGTGTAATCTCTGGGGGTCAAGGACGCACAGTGTAGCCGCCCATCGCGTTTAAGGATAAAATTGGGTTCTCGTTTCATGCGATACGTCGATTGAAACAAAATATGTCATATCAAAAAGAATATTCTCAGTGAAAATGACAGAGATTGAGAATGAAATATATACAACAATTCTCAAAGAAATAAAAATTGTTGTTGTGACGCCTTTTAAAAATAAAAAAGCAAATAAAATTAAATTAATTTCAGTGGTTGCAATGACCGAGGTTGTTAGTTTTGGAAAAAATAGAAACTGATTTTGTTAAAACCATTTTTTTCAAAATTATAGGTCATTAAGTGCCATTTTTATTTTCAATATTTAATGCTTTCTCAATTTTTTATCAAACACTAAAAACTGGATAGTTTTTTGGACTTACAATTTCAAAGATAAAAGTAAATACTTACATAGTACATAATATAAAGTAACTTAGTAATAAAAAGAAAAACTTAAAAAAAACACTACAAGCACCACGGTGGGTCCGAACATAGTACATCAGGGCTGCGAACCCAACACTCTTACACTAGACTACCTAGAGATATAATAATTGATGGCTCAGAAACAATATAATAAACTTGAAAACTAAAGCTATTTTACAAAGTTTGTATTTGCAGTTTGACTAAAAATATGCAATCTCTTTTACATAATCAAAATATTACAATTCATTTAGGAATACGACACAAACCTCAATTTACAAATTTCTTTTCGTGTTTCATAGGAATCCTAATTGTTTTTGAACGTTTGGCCAAAATATCTCCATTCCTCATTCCTCAAAAATATTTTTAGACACTAGGCACGTTTTAGACATTTGGCCAGTTTATATTTCTAAGATCTCAGAGATCTTCGTATTCTCAGATATATAAACAAAAATTCTCATACAAATTTATCAATTCTACTGTCAAAACTCTAAGAATGAAAATTTTTGGATTCGATTTCTCAATTTTACAAAGTGATAGCTTTGACTTTTGAAATTAATTTAATTTTATTTGCTTTTGTATTTTTAAAAGGCGTCACAACAACAATTTTTATTTCTTTGAGAATTGTTGTATATATTTCATTCTCAATCTCTGTCATTTTCACTGAGAATATTCTTTTTGATATGACATATTTTGTTTCAATCGACGTATCGCATGAAACGAAACCCCAATTTTATCCTTAAACGCGATTGGCGGCTATACTGTGCGTCCTTGACCCCCAGAAATTACACATTTTTTGTCTGCCTTTTCGATTTCATTCATAAAATTTAATAAATCTACGTGAAATCAATAATAACTCAATTCAATAACAATTTTTAAACAGATGATGAATATTCTTTCAGTCCGACATTTGCTTCCCAAAAAATCCCTTTCAAAATCCCTTGCATAAATTTTCGTACCATTTCAAAAATAATTTAAATTAACGGATGATTGAACGACACCAAATGTTATCAAATACACAAACCATTAGTTTTAATTTCTAAATATTTTCTTTCGTTGTGGGATGAGTCTTACTTCCGGGACCAGTTGTCCTGGGACGAGTTGTGGCTTGGTACCAGTTGTCGGGGATAGGTTGTGCTGGTATCAGTTGTCTTGGGATAGGCTGCGTTGACACCGTTAATACGATAGAAAAATCGCTTGAGGTTAAGGAATATACTCTTGCAGAATTCCTGGACATCGAAGGAGCTTTCAATAACGTTCACAACAGTGCAATTGAGAAAGCACTTCGTGCTCTCAAGGTAGAAGTAACAGTTATCAAATGTATCCTGAGTATGTTGTTAAACAGACAGATACATAGTGAACTTGGTAACGCACAGTTAAAGATGCACGCATCTAGAGGTACACCGCAAGGTGGAACTCTTTCACCTCTCCTCTGGATCTTGGTGATGAACGAGATCCTTATAAAACTAAAACATAACGGTATAATAGTGGTAGCCTACGCCGACGGCCTAGCGCTTTTGGCAACAGCAAAATATCCTACCACTATAAGCGAGCAATTAGATAATGCAGTAACTGGACCAAAAAATGTGGTCTTAAGGTAAATTCCGGTCGGTGGAGGTCACGGCCACCGGCTCTCTGCCTCTCGATCTCAATATCGTGAGGAGGAGTAGCCAGTGACTATTTTTCCATTTAAAAATGTATTTTTTATCATAAGCCACCTTATAATTTCGAAACTTTTTCTTTTTTCTTTTCCTTTTTCCTTTTTAGTTTCGACAAATCATAAGAGCATAGATTCCAAGATGAACTCTAACAAAGCCCACTGCTTGACCGAAGAGGAAGAAAATCTCCTATTGGATCTATTTACCAACCTGGATACGGAGGATTGAGCTAGTGCGATCGAGGTTGACGACGGCAGTGATGCCTGCTCAATCGCAAGCTCAAGCCTCTCTACGGCATCGAGAGCCTCTAGGCGTTGCAAGATAACTAATTGCAAAAGAACTGTCAAGAGGCTGGGTAAACTTGAATGGGACCAAATGACTGAACAGAAAAGGAAGTGGCTACATAATGCTCGTGCCTTTCTGGAAAGGGAGCTGGGAAAATATGGGCATTCCGCTAATCTAGCACCAAATCTCCTTCCTCCGGCAGGTTAGAGCATTAAGACCCTGATGGGCCCACCCGCTCCTATCGCTGGTTTAGCACAGAGTAAGGAAGGATGCCTCCCATCAAAGTCTGCTGTACCACTCCCCCCAGACGAACAAACACAGACACTAACCAGTCGGACAAACATTGTGTCGTCAACCAAACCACCTGCTGTAACGGTGATCGCTCTGATATCAGTTGGTAAAACAGGTGGGGAGGTTACACTCAATGAGGGTAAGGTTGTGAAGGCTTGTGAAGGTAATCCCTCTGACAGCAATCTAGGAGTTAACCTGAACAAAACCATTAACTCTGAACCCGAAAACCGCACGACCAACACGGAGAACGACAGCCTTAACACGGTGATAGAGAACAGGACGAAAAAACGTAAAGCCAAAACACTCAACGATAACGAAATACGACGACGACAAAACGGAATGCTGAATGCTCCTTTAAAAGGACAAGGAACTAACTTGCATCCCCGACTGACTCTTCACTAATAAGGTAACGAAGAAGATTAAGATCTCCCGGGTAATCGTGAAGGGGAAACAAGTCGCAATAGCGGATTTTGGTAAACCTTCACGGAAACTGACTGAGGATGAATGGCAACTCCTGGAGCTCAGAATCCTGGAAGAAGTCAACGAGGCCATCGTCAAAAACAGGCCCCCTCCGCTTTTTGGTAACCTTACAACCATTCATGGTTTCAAGGTGATGGACTGCGAAAACGATGACACTTTCAAGTGGCTTCAGGAGTTCACTAGAACAACTGCAGCACCATGGCAAAATGCCGATCTTCGTCTTATCAAAGTAAAGGACATAAAAAACCTGACAAGACCAGCAGGCAGCTTACTAGTCAAAGCTCCAACCCTTCCCAACGATCGACTTGAGAGATATGCATATTATATCTCTTAATAAAGATCTGCTCAATCAAGAGTGGGAAGTGATAAGTTGCGAGAAGACCAGTGAAGGTACGGCAGTAATGGTAAGATTGATCCACAAATCTTTATCATTACTAAGGAAAGTGGACTTCAAAGTGCGCGTCGGGATCACCAGATGCAAGCTTAGACTGAAAACAAATAACAGAAAACAGGTTAGTAAGGAGATGAAAAAATTCTTTATTATGTAAATGGAATTGAAAATCTTACAAATCAATCATCATAGTAAAGCCGCCAGCGCAAACCTGGTCTACGTCATGGAAAGTGGACAAAACGACGTGGCCCTGGTTCAAGAACCCTGGACAGTAGGTGGCATGATCAAGGGCCTAAGCTCCAAAGACCTCATACTGTACAAGTCAAATACTGACAGTCAAAATTGTAATCCAAGATCTTGTATAGTAGCCAGGAAAAAGTTTAACCTTTTTCTTCTAACTACTTATAGCAACATCGACCAGATCGCGGTAATATTAGAACACAAGGAGCTCCCAACGCTCATTATAACCTCCACATATATGCCATATAATGGAGAGGAAGGACCACCAACGGATTTAACGGATTTAAGTCAATTGGTATCATTCGCAAGAAAGAGAAACTTTAATATTATTCTAGGTTGCGACTCCAATGCACACCGTGTCCATTGGGAAGCACCGACACTAATACTAGGGGCGAAGCCCTTTTCGAATTCATTATTGGTAGTAATCTTTGCGTGGCTAACCGAGGTAATACACCAACCTTTGTTACAAAGAACCGTAAAGAGGTGCTAGACATCACCCTTTCTAATAATTCAAACTCCTGTCAGAGAGAAACTTGGAAGGTTCTAGACGAACCTTCCTTCTCAGACCACCGTCTTATAGAATTTACTACTCCTAATGTTGAAGGTCAGCTCAATCCCTTTAGAAATAATAGGCGTACAGACTGGCATATCTTCAATAGGGAAATTAGTAAGAACATAGTAACCGTTAATACAACTGCAATTCAGGGGCCAAACAGCTTAGAAAAAGCAACAGATCTCACTGGGGCTCTCCAAAAAGCTTTCGAAATGAGTTGTCCCATTGTAAAGTTAACGAAGAAAAACAAGAAACCCCCCTGGTGGACATTAGAACTCACGATTATTAGGAAAGAAACTAGGAAACTTTTCAATATCGCTAAACGCACTAGACTTGAAAGTGATTGGGACTGCTACAAGTCCAGTCAATGAAAATTCAAAACAGAAACACAACGTGCTAAACGTAGCTCGTGGAGACATTTCTGAAGCAATATTGAGTGCACCAACAAATCAGCTAGACTCAAAAAGATCCTAGCGAAAACAACCATCTCTGTGGGTTCTCTAAGAAAACCCGACAACAGTTGCACAGAGTCAGGTTGTGAAAGTCTAAAACTTCTGGTGGAAACACACTTCCCAGGAAGCAAATCTAATCCTGAGTGCGTATCAGATAACCCTCAGCTCTACGCGCATGAAATCTCTGCTGATATTGTAACGGAAGAAAGGGTTTTGTGGGCTATCAACTCTTTCTCCCCTTATAAATCTCCAGGCCTTGACGGCATCTTCCCTCAGATGCTGCAAAAAAGTAGTGAATTCATCACTCCCCACCTGATAAACATATTCCATAGCAGCCTAAAATGGAGTTTTGTTCCAAGGACATGGCGTGAAACTAAAGTTGTTGTGTTCCTAAAGCCGGCAGGCCCAATCACACGGAACCCAAGAACTTCAGACCTATTAGTCTCACCTCCTTTATGCTCAAAACACTTGAAAGGCTAATTGATATTCATATCCAAAGTAATCTAAAACCGGAGGTCATATCAACCTTTCAACACGCCTACACAAAAGGCAGAAGTGTAGAAACGGCACTACACTGTCTTGTTAATACGATAGAAAAATCGCTTGAGGTTAAAGAATATACTCTTGCAGCATTCCTGGACATCGAAGGAGCTTTCAATAACGTTCACAACAGTGCAATTGAGATAGAAGTAACAGTTATCAAATGGATCATGAGTATGTTGTTAAACAGACAGATACATAGTGAACTTGGTAACGCACAGTTAAAGATGCACGCATCTAGAGGTACACCGCAAGGTGGAACTCTTTCACCTCTCCTCTGGATCTTGGTGATGAACGAGATCCTTATAAAACGCCGACGACCTAGCGCTTTTGGCAACAGGAAAATATCCTACCACTATTAGTGAGCAATTAGATAATGCACTGTCCTTGGTCAGTAACTGGACCAAAAAATGTGGTCTTAAGGTAAATTCCCTTAAAACAGAGTTAGTACTTTATACAAACAGAAGGAAAATACCTCCGTTCGATTTGCCAAAAATTGATGACACCCCACTTAAGATTTCCGACCGAGCGAGATATCTCGGTGTAATCTTTGACAAAAAACTTAACTAGGGCTTAAAGATATAAAAAAGCCATGTTTGCACTCTACTCATGTAATAGGATTCTAGGCAGAAACTGGGGACCTAATCCTAAAATAATCATGTGGATGTATACCGCCATTGTCAGACCTATTCTGACCTATGGCAGTTTGGTTTGGTGAAAAGCCCTGGAGAAGTCCACGAATTTAAAAACCCTAACCAAACTACAAAGAATGGCTTGCATCAGCACTACGGGTGTGATGAGGACCACTCCTACTGCGGGCTTGGAAGCAATCCTCAATCTCCCACCCCTAGATCTATTTGTACAAGAATCAGCAGCAAACAGTGCCCTTCAGCTTAGTCAAACCAGCATCTGGAAAACGAATCCAAATGGCCATGCTGCTATTCTAACGAAATACGTAGGCAACAACATCTGTACAGATTATATGACCCCTTACTTAGATTTTAATAAATCTTTTAGTACTACATTCCCCAATAGAATAGATTGGGAAAATAATGTGCCCTACTCCAATGAGTCGACTTTCACCATCTTCACTGATGGTTCAAAAATGGACACTGGAGTAGGAGCAGGTTTCTTCTCTGAAAATCTTAACCTTGCCAATTCATTCAGGCTCCCCGACCACAGCAGCGTCTTCCAAGCTGAAATTTTAGCAGTGAAAAACGCTGCGAGGCATATATCGATGATGGCGATATCACACGCGGACATCACTTTTTTCATTGACAGCCAGGCAGCAATAAAAGCTCTGTCTGCCACTCTTATCAAGTCAAAGCTTGTTTCTTGCTGTCGCGAAGAGCTAAAGGTTCTTGGTATACAGCATAATGTAAGACTCTGCTGGGTTCCCGGCCAAAGTGGTGTGCCAGGAAACGAAAAAGCAGATGAGCTGGCAAGGGAAGGCTCAACACTTGAACCTTCTCTCATAGATCACAATATAGGAATCCCACTATGTGAACTGAAGCAAAACGTTCGGTAACACAATTGTTCAGAAATCCAACGAAAGATGGAACCTCCTAGAAACCTGTGTTATTACCAGGAACTATGGCCTAGATACGATAAGAAAAGGTGCGATAGAATTTTAATTCTTAATAAACCTTCCTTAAGATCCCTTAAAAGCTTAATAACGGGACATAACCTACTTGGCTACCATAAAAAGAAAATGGGGCTTAGTACCGACGACCTCTGCAGAGGTTGTGGTGACGAAGATGAGCGTGAAGACACAGCTCACTTTCTTTGTCATTGTGTCCAGCACTCTGCCACACAAGGAAAAAAAACCCTAGGCAACTATTTCTTTAGCCTGGCAAAAATCCTCGTTTCAAACCCTCCTAGTGGGTGCCGGGCGGTAATGATCACCACAGTTATCTTGTACGTTGTCAAGATGGGGATCAGCTAAGGTCAGGTTGAATTGCTGAAGCTTCCTACTCCTTAATAGTAGCAACCTTTAGCAATGCAATTTGACCATAGATACGGGGTCCCTAATTTCAGTGGTGGTGTGAGCGTTTTATACATAATCCGTGCCGAAGAATGAAAGGCTGGGGGGTAAACCAGTCGCGAACGAGCTCATTCGGATGCCTTGGCAGGGTCCGTCTTATTTTCTGCCTTACCCCGGTATATCGTGGGAATCAAATTTAAATTTAAAAACAAAATGGACAAAATGACGACAAACATATGCAACACAACGGACAATGAAGATGAACTGCTGGCTTCTAGCCAGGAGACAATGACGGGAAGCTTTTTAAGCACAGATGCCTGTGCTGACGAAATGTCTTCCAAACCTTCAGGGAGCATAGCTAGTGCCAGTTATAGTACTCCTGTGCTTCCTAAATCGACCAATACGGACAAGCCATCGGGTAGCAATGCCAGCCATAGCATTGCGACCCGTGGCAAGAAGAAATCTTCGGGCGTTCTTCGAAAGAACCAGTTCCTAAGAGCCTCTTTTATTTTTGGCAAGATTGCTAAGAATGAGGCTGAGGGAACCAGTCACGAGAAGGACGCCGAAGACAAAATCAAGTACCAGAAGATTGTTGAAGAATACAATAGTCTTCTGGGAAACAAAGACAAGGCCGTCAAAAGAAACAGGTCTCAAGAGGAGACCTTGCCTTCTAAAAATAAGAGCAAAACTGACGGTAAGACTATGAAGGAGAAAGCCAAATCTTCGGGAGCGGCTCAACCGCCTACTCTAAGCGAGGTTGTCAGGGATGACCTCCAGGTAGCGGTTGTAGATGAGCTTTCCACCAATAGCAAAGGTCTGTTATCGGTGTGGAGCTCTATCGAAGCTAAGCTCTCTGAGATGGTTTTGTACACTATGACCGCAAATGAGTGACCCTATCCCAGTTTCGACTCAGGTGAAATGCTCAGGGGATACAGGGTCATCAAATGCGAGAATGCGTTTTCAAGGGATTTCCTTAGAGAAAGCATTGCTAAGGTCAGCAATGACTGGGAGGGCCTAAAGCCCAAGCTCATCCCAGCTAAGGATATCCCTACACAACCAAAGGCTCGCATTTGGTTGCCTCTCATGGGCATCAAACCTAGCGGACAGGAGCTGATCCGTTGTCTTCAGAGGTTGAATCCACTGGTCCCCATGCATGACTGGGCTGTCATCAAGGCGGAGGAACCGCAAAAGACCAGCGCTTCATACCTTCTGAGGATCAGCGAGGAAAGCATTGGGACTCTCGAGAAGACCGAATTCAAATTGCGTTTTGGCATCAGGCATGCTAAAATTAAAATCCTGCGGAATCATTAACCGGATGCCGATAAAGTGGATGATGGCGCTGAGGTCAGTGCTGCTGTCGACGGATCGGTGGTTCCTGACAAAGCAGGAACTTTAAAAAAATTAAAAACGCGCTAAAGGTCACACAGATTAATCTGAAGCACTCTAAATGTGCTTCAGATAATCTAAGAATTTTCCTAAGCGAGGAAAACATTGTCATTGGCGTCATTCAAGAACCGTGAGTAAATGGCCTCAGAGTAAGGGGCCTACAAGACAACCAGTACGACCTTTTTTATAAACCGGTAGACCCAGAACAAGGTAATCCTAGAACTTGTATCTTAGCTAAAAAACACTTAACCCCTTACCGCATACGAAGCCATATTTGGCTTTATAAACTTTTAAGCTTATTTTGATATTATCAAACTGTTTTTTTTTTTTATGACCAACGTTGAATTTAGTTAACACACACATTTTTGTAATGGAACTTTTTTCTTTTTTGTCTATACAACGTGCAAGTGTCAAACTAATTGAGATTTTGTGAAACGTGTACGGAAGGTGAAGTGAAATTACAAAAGTGCTCTTTTCAAAAATTAAAAAAATATACAAAACAGTAAGTTAAAATTCTAATAAATTAATAATATATTATTTGCATATTCAAGAACATGTAATTGTAAAAAGTTTAGTGTTTTTCCTTGTTTTTATTTGTTTTTTTTTTTTGTGATATCTGGAAATTGCCATATTTGGCTTCCCATGCATTCGCAACAATATTCTACCTGTCATATATGGCTTTGTATGCATTAAAGATTATTTTTTTTTTTACAGCAATGAAACCTTCTCGCTTTTATGGCAGTTCCAAGTTTGTAAATCCCATTCCGGGAGACGGATTTATAAGTGACGATGACCAGGTTTCAGACTCCGACCACAAAGACGACCCTCATCCTCTCCCTGCTAGTGATCATGTCATCATACCAGAAACTGAATGGTACAAACGAATTTTTTTCCACATGGTAGATATGAGCCTTGTAAATGCTTGGTTGCTTTGGCGCCGAATCAACGTAAATGAATACATGCCGTTGTTTGCTTTCAAACTTGCAGTTTCCGAACACATGCGTAAGGCAGGAAAGGTTCTGAGTATGGCCAAAAAACGTGGTCGTCCAGCTGGAACACCGACTTTCAGCACCCCAACAAGCCGAGCCGCCACTCCATGTGCCGTATCCAATTCACCAACACCCAAAAGGTCACGGAATACTCCAGCAAGGCTTCAAGACTTACCTCTTACCTCGGTGCGTTCAGATAACTTGGATCATTTCCCGGAATGGAAGACGAAGCAAAGACAACTATGCCAGTACTGCAACCAATTTCGCTCTTTTACAAAATGTCAGAAATGTGAAGTTTTTTTGTGCTTCAATCAGAAACGAAACTGCTTTAAAAATTTCCATAAGACATAAATTAATAAACGCATACGAAGCCATATATAGATTATTTATTTTTTGTTTAAATTAACTTAAATGCATACGAAGCCATTTATGGCTTTGTTAACAATTTTTGTAAATAATATGTTTAAAAAAAAAAAATATTTACTAATTATTTAAGCCTAATAAAAGATGTTTTCACAAAAACAAAATTTTTTTTCCATCGCCTTCATAATTCATGCAATAAGGGGTTAAAAGCTTTTTTGTGTCCCAATTTTAGTACTCCTGATTTGACAGTTGTCAGGCTGGAAGATAAAGAAACAAATGGACTACTGGTGGCTTCTGGCTACTGCGACCACAATCGAGAATCACCGCCTGAGGAAGTGAAGACCCTGCTGGAGGCAGCAAAACGACAAAAAACGAACCTCCTGATAGGATGCGATGCGAACGCACGACATTCCCTCTGGGGTAGTTCTGAAATCAACGAACGAGGTGAGTCCCTTTTTGATTTTATTATTGATAACAACCTTATTGTTTGTAACAGAGGTGACACACCCACCTTCGTCTTTCCAAGTTCGGAAAATTACGACGGCTGGCAAGATGTACTTGATATCACTGTTACAAACAACTGTAATTTGGTGGTGGAAAACAGGAGAGTATCCTCTTTAAACTCATTTTCGGATCACAGGTGGATCCTATTTAATATAGGTTTCAAGGTAAAAACCCCTCCCCCCTATAGAAATCCTAAAAAAACTGACTGGAAGAAATTTAGTCAGATCACTAAATCTAAACTGGGGAAGCTACCAATTATTAGAGCAGAAACTGTGGAAGTTCTCGAGTCTAAGGTAGAGACCTTCGAGGCAGCCCTTAAAACTGCCTTCAAGGTCTCTTGTCCAGTTAAATATAGCCGCAAAAAATTCCCTCCTTGGTGGAACGAAGATCTTTCGGCACTAAGAAAGATGACCAGAAGGATCTTCAATATCTGTCAGAAGGAGACATTCTTTCAACCTTACAAAGACTGTCTCAAAGAGTACAAGCGAGCCATAGCAGCGGCCAAGAAACTTGGCTGGAGAGAATACTGTCATTCTATAGAAGACATTAAGGATTCTGCCACATTAAGTAAAGTTCTAGCAAAGGAACATTGTAATCCTTCGTTCCTAAAAAAATCTGACGGTCTCTGGACAGCTTCTCCTGCTGAGTCACTGGAAGTGCTAATGGTAACACATTTCCCGGGCTGTGAGAACAGCAACCCCGAAATTCTGAGTACTCTAAACACCGATCCAGCTCAGGAAGAGCTAATCAAATCACCAGGCCTTGATGGCATAATACCAATTATGCTGCACAAACTGCAAGACATAGCAGTGCCCTGGCTTGAAATGATTTTCAAAGGGTGCCTCTATCCAAACCATGTAATTGTGTCGTGGCGACATGTTAAAGTGTCTTTATTCCGAAAGTTGGTAGGCGAGGTCATGAATCCGCGAAGGACTTCAGACCTATCAGCTTAACATCCTTTGTTTTAAAGACACTAGAGCGCATCCTTGATACTCACATTAGAGTTTTACTAGAGGTTTGTCCTCTTGATGCATCCCAGCATGCATACCTCAAAGGCAAGTCTACGGAGACCGCCCTGCATGAAGTTGTGCGTACAATCGAGAAGACAATTCACTACAAAGAATATACCCTTGCAACCTTCCTAGACGTGGAGGGTGCTTTCAATAACGTCCTAACTGAATCCATTCGGGAATCACTCACTCACTTCGGCGTAGATGACTTCATATCAAAATGGATCATTTCTATGCTAAGTGACAGAAAGATTCAAGCTTCGTTAGGAAACACTACTGCTACTAAATATGTTAGTAGAGGAACACCCCAGGGTGGTGTTCTCTCTCCTCTTCTGTGGCTTCTAGTCAGACAAAATACTCCTCAAGTTAAGAGGTAGTGGTGTTAAAGCAGTAGCGTATGCTGATGATTTGGTTTTATTGGTCTCAGGAAAGTTTACCACAGTGATTAGTGAAATCACTGACTCCGCTCTGAAAAAAGTTAGCAACTGGGCCGCAAGTAGTGGACTTGGTGTTAATCAGAGTTAAACGGAACTGATGCTCTTTACTACCAAGACTAAAATACCTACCTTCACTCCACCTCGACTTAACGGCCAAACTCAATCTCTGTCCTCCAAGGCTAAATACCTTGGAGTCATTCTTGACCCCAAATTCAATTGTAAGACAAATATAGAAGAACGGGTTAAGAAAGCCTGCATTGCTTTCTATGCCTGCAGAAAAACATTTGGTAAGAAGTGGGGCCTCCAATCTAAGATGATTCTGTGGACGTACACTGCTGTGGTTCGACCAATTTTGTCCTACGGATCGATTGTGTGGTGGCCTGCACTTAGCAAACAATATAACATTAATAAACTTAAGAAGGTTCAAAGAACAGCTAGCGTTGGCACTACGGGAGCTATTCGATCCTGCCCAACAGATGCCCTTAACGTTATCCTGCACATTCTACCACTCGATCTACACATCAAATATATATCGGCATGCAGTGCCGTAAGATTAAAAGAATCAAACTGCTGGTCTTCCAAGCCTTATGGGCATTTAAATATCACAATGATGTCAAGTAGTTTTATTAAATTTTATGAATGAAATCGGAAAGACCGACAAAAAATGTGTAAACTTGGTAGTCTGTTCTGCCGAAAATCGTGTTTAAGGATAAAATTTGGGTTTTTCTTTCATGTGATACATCGATTGAAAGGTAGAACTCCCTAGATCTTTGGGGCCTCAGCTGAGCGGCTGTAGATTTGTATTTCTTAAATCTTCAGCCGTTCAGCTGTGATCCCAGACTAACTAAGAGAAACCCAACACGATAAGAACGCCTACACTAAGAGGAAGAGTGTAGAAACCGCTCTTCATAGTGTAGTGCGCATACACTACACTATATTGCATAAGATTTTATTGCAGGTCATTGCCATAGATCTATACTCCTCGTTCCTATAGCCAACCCATTTCTCATATGCACTCGCATTTCATTCACTCCATAAAATTATTTAATAAAATGTTCAATGCCACTTGAGTCTCAGATTACTTTTACTATGGTCAAGTGTATCTACCTATTCGTGAAGGTTCAACGCACTGCATGCTGTGTAGTAAATATGCCTGAACGAATTTGGATGCATTTGTGCATTGTGAAAGGGGCATGTATATTGGTTATGATTTTGATGACATAGCTGCCTGATTCTGTCATTTGTTTCCCACCGAATTAGAATTCAATACAATGTATATGTTTTAGTAATAATATGTATAGGTTTAAGTTCTTAGTGTGTAAGGAAATTGTTTTGTATAAATAGCCTAAGTCTGATCAAATAAAATTGACTTTTAATTTGGGAGTCAAACGAAGAAACTCGGCTTATTAGCCTTCTTTAATTTATTACTCAAATCAGATCGGCTCTTTAGCCAACATATATAATTGGCTTGAGGAAGCCCATATCCTCCATAGCTTTGTAGGATAGGCAGGGTACATTACAATAGCGTCGTTAGCACGGTGGAAAAAACTCTAAGCGACAAAGAATATACCCTTGCTGCGTTTCTCGATATTGAAGGTGCCTTCAATAACGTGAATAATGAAGCAGTAAAAACAGCCTTGGTAGACAATAAGGTCGATAATTAATATAATATAGTTCGCGCTTCACTGATAGGATGACTGGCTGATGGACTGAATGACTCGGTAGACGGTTCAATTTCAACTTCGTTGTACGACAAAAAATTTTTTTCATAACTTTTGACCAATTATTTTTTGACAATTTTGTTTCTGACCAATATTTTCTGACGAATATTTTTTTTTGACAAAACTTTTTCTTCACATTTAAACTTTTTTTGACCAAACTTTTTTTTCAACCACATTTTTTTTGTTTTGAGGACGAAACTTTTTTTCACATTTAAACTTTTTTTGACCAAATATTTTTTGATCATTTTTTTTTCTGACCAAATTTTTATTCTCACCAATTTTTTTTCAGACCATTTTTTTAAAAAAATTTTTCCAACCTTTTTGAAGGCGAATAGTTTTTCAAAAAAAAAAACATTTTTCCACAATATATATTTTTTTCTGACCAAGCTTTTTTTAACATAAAATTTGGTAAAAAATAAATTATGAAAAAAAAGTTGTGTGGAAAAAATCTTCAAAAAAAGTTGTCAAAAAAATGTTCGTCTTCAAAAAAAATGTGTCAAAAAATCAATATTGTCAAAAAAATGCCAAAAAAAAAATCGTCAAATCGCACTTCACTGATAGGATGACTGGCTGATTGGATGACTGGCTGATGGACTGAATGACTCGGTAGACGGTTCAATTCAACTTCGTTGTACGACAAAAAAAATTTTTCCTAACTTTTGACCAAATATTTTTAGCCAATTTTGTTTCTGACCATTTTTTTTTCTGACCAATATTTTCTGACGAATATTTTTTCGTCAAAATTTTTTTCCACAATATATTTTTTAAACAAATTTTTTTTCTGACCAAACTTTTTTTTCAACCATATTTTTTTTTTTAGGACGAATTTTTTTTTGAGAACTTTTTTTTCACATTTAAACTTATTTTGACCACTTTTTTTTCAACCATAGTTTTTTTGTTTTGAGGACGAAACTTTTTATCACAATTTTACATTTAAACTTTTTTTGAACGTTTTTTTTTTGACCATTTTTTAAATTTTTTTCCAATCTTTTTGAAGACGAATAGTTTTTCAAAAAAAACATTTGTCCACAATATATATTTTTTCTGACCAAGCTTTTTTTAACATAAAATTTGGTAAAAAATAAATTATGAAAAAAAAGTTGTGTGGAAAAAATCTTCAAAAAAAGTTGTCAAAAAAATGTTCGTCTTCAAAAAAAATGT
>OY288109.1:42707508-42986405 GCA_958431115.1 Syrphus vitripennis
CCAATGCACGCAAGTCTCTGTACTTTTGTCAGAGTTTTAAGGTTAGTGCTTTTTTCAATTGCATTCCACCAGACCAGATCACCTGATAATTTTTGGACTCGGTCCCCAGGATTTCCCAAAGATTCTGTTACAAGAATAGAATGCAATCATTTCTTTTTTGGCTCGTTCCTTAGTGTTAAGACTCCAGTTTAGTTTCCTATCTAGAATCACACTAAGATACTTCGCTTTATCTGAAATCTTCAGAGGTGTGCCTTCGATTGAAGGAATTCTGAAGCTTGGCATTTTCGTTTTATTTGTGAAAAGGACTAGTTCTGTTTTTGACGGTTAACCATCAGTCCACATTTCTTAGTCCATCTATTAACCTTAGAAAGGGCATATTCAATCTGTTCGCTGATAGTGGATAAGAAATTTTCCTGTCGCCAATAACGCAAGCTCATCAGCGTAGGCTACAACCTTTACTTCACAGTGTTTCAGATCGAGTAGGATTGTGTTCATAACTAGCACCCAAAGAAGTGGTGACAGGACTCCTCCTTGTGGGGTACCTCTAGATGTGATTACTCTCATCTTTATACCTGCTAGTTCCGAGTTAATTTGTCTGTTTTTTAACATGCACATAACCCAATCTATTATAGACTAGGTGGTTGCAAAACGCCTAAGGCGCCCGTGGATATTAATAACTTATATCAGTTATCAATATCCACTGGCGCCTTAGGCGGATCACTTAAATTAAACAAAACGAAATATTTATTAAAAAATTTAAACAATAATAAATTGCAAAAAAATCAATATAACTATAATAATTCATATAATGTATAAAAACGCATCGTTGACTTATTAAATCACTGATTACAATCATGATGGAATGATTGATTCATAAAATGATTGAATGATTCAGTCCAAGCAATATTTTTTTTTGACAATTTTTTTCATTTTCTTCTTTATGGAAGAAATGGAAGAAATTTTTCTTTATAATTTATTTTTGACAATTTTCATTTTTGTAATTTTTTTTAACATTTTTGTTTTTGCGAAAAAAATGGTTCCCGCAATTTGGTTTGTCTGCCTGTCTGTTAACCTACAGCTTTAACTACAGAAGGGATTTTCTTCAATTTTGGACTTAAGGCTTTAAGGAGATGCTTAGCGTGAATTTAGCAATTCAAATAAGAAATTGTATGCTTTTTCATATTTTTCTCTGATGACATTATTGTGACTGGATGGCTCGGTTCAATTTCCACTTCGTTGTACCGACAAAATTCTTTTAGAATTTTTTTTTTTCAGACATAACTTTTTTTGATAATTTTTTTTTATGACCAAAACTTTTTCTGGCCAATTTTTTTCTGACCTATTACTTTTTTTTTAGTATAATTTTTTTTCACAATTTAAATTTTGCCCGTTAATTCTCTCGGTTCAATTTTTTTTCTGACAAAAATTATATACAAATATTTTTTGACGATTTTTTGACATTTTTTGGTAGTGTTTTTGACAATATTGTTTTTTTGACATATTTTTTTTTTTGAAGTTGATCATTTTTTTGACAACTTTTTTTGAGATTTTTTCAAATTTATTTTTTACCAAATTTTATGGTTGAAAAAAAGCTTGGTCAGAAAAAATATATATTGTGGAAAAATGTTTTTTTTGAAAAACTATTCGTCTTCAAAAAGATTGGAAAAAAATTTAAAAAATGGTCAAAAAAAAAACGTTCAAAAAAAGTTTAAATGTAAAATTGTGATAAAAAGTTTCGTCCTCAAAACAAAAAAACTATGGTTGAAAAAAAAGTTTGGTCAAAATAAGTTTAAATGTGAAAAAAAAGTTGTCAAAAAAAAATTCGTCCTCAAAAAAAAAATATGGTTGAAAAACAAATTGGTCAAAAAAAGTTTAAAGTGAAAAAAAAATTTTGTCAAAAAAAAAATCGTCCTCAAAAAAAAATATGGTTGAAAAAAAAGTTTGGTCAGAAAAAAAATTTGTTTAAAAAATATATTGTGGAAAAAAATTTTGACGAAAAAATATTCGTCAGAAAATATTGGTCAGAAAAAAAAAATGGTCAGAAACAAAATTGGCAAAAAATATTTGGTCAAAAGTTAGGAAAATTTTTTTTTGTCGTACAACGAAGTTGAATTGAACCGTCTACCGAGTCATTCAGTCCATCAGCCAGTCATCCAATCAGCCAGTCATCCTATCAGTGAAGTGCGTAACTATATACATATATTTTGACGATTTTTTTGACATTTTTTTTGGCAGTGTTTTTGACAATATTGATTTTTTGACACATTTTTTTTGAAGACGAACATTTTTTTGACAACTTTTTTTGAAGATTTTTTCCACACAACTTTTTTTTCAAAATTTATTTTTTACCAAATTTTATGTTAAAAAAACCTTGGTCAGAAAAAAATATATACATATTGTGGAAAAATGTTTTTTTTTTTGAAAAACTATTCGCCTTCAAAAAGGTTGGAAAAATTTTTTTTAAAAAATGGTCTGAAAAAAAATTGGTGAGAATAAAAATTTGGTCAGAAAAAAAAGGATCAAAAAATATTTGGTCAAAAAAAGTTTAAATGTGAAAAAAAGTTTCGTCCTCAAAACAAAAAAAATGTGGTTGAAAAAAAAGTTTGGTCAAAAAAAGTTTAAATGTGAAGAAAAAGTTTTGTCAAAAAAAAAAATATTCGTCAGAAAATGTCAGAAACAAAATTGTCAAAAAATAATTGGTCAAAAGTTATGAAAAAAATTTTTTGTCGTACAACAAAGTTGAAATTGAACCGTCTACCGAGTCATTCAGTCCATCAGCCAGTCATCCTATCAGTGAAGTGCGAACTATATTATATTAATTATCGACCTTATTGTCTACCAAGGCTGTTTTTACTGCTTCATTATTCACGTTATTGAAGGCACCTTCAATATCGAGAAACGCAGCAAGGGTATATTCTTTGTCGCTTAGAGTTTTTTCCACCGTGCTAACGACGCTATTGTAATGTGCCCTGCCTATTCTACAAAGCTATGTATGCAGTAGTGTATGCACACTACACTATGAAGAGCGGTTTCTACACTCTTCCTCTTAGTGTAGGCGTTTTTATCGTGTTGGGTTTCTCTTAGTTAGTCTGGGATCACAGCTGAACGGCTGAAGATTTAAGAAATACAAATCTACAGCCGCTCAGCTGAGGCCCCAAACGTAAGCCTCCCCACCCGCAACCCGGCGAGGAGTTCTTGAAATAATTGAAAATTACCAAAAAAAAAATATTTTAATTAAATTATTTTGTCCTTGCTTATTGAGTAGTTACGTAGACTTATTTTGATAGTAATAATCGAATATGGATTTAGAAATACATAGGATAAATAAATTTTTCTTAAATCCAGTTTATTTAAATGCAAAAGAAACTTTGCATTCACCCCACCTTCCACCCACCCCAAATCCTAAAGTGAGCCCAAGCAGGGGTGTTGCACTACCCATACACACCTCGGTGTGGCATACACCTAACCTCGCACCTAACCCAAATCCTACAGTGGGCCCAAGCAGGGGGGTTGCAGGGGGCAGCATGCCCCCATACACACCCCACTGTTGCATACATCCAAACTCGCATACACCCCACTGTTGCATATACCCAAACTCGCACCCACCATGTATATAATTATATGTAACAATCCAATACCAAGAGGCCTTTCGACCACAAGTGAAGTTTCAGGGTTGTCACTAACTTGTAGTGGGAGAGTCGGCGGTAAATGAGAAAGAATACATTTGAGAAAGAATACATTTGAGAAAGAAGACATTGAATTATACGGACAAAGAAAATTGTTTTGTTAAACTTGATTATATTTTTTATAGTTGAACAGTTTTACAAAATTATATAAATCGCTCTAATAATATATTTTTTTGAACAATATTAATCTAGAAATCTAAATATACAGGGTGATTCATGAGCGTTGCGCCAAAACGCTAGGCCGTTTTGACAGATCAGTTTCAGAAGTTATCAATGAAAAATATAGTAATCCAGGGTTACTCCACTACTGTGTATCCACTACTGTAGATACACCACAATTTCATTCTCATAAAACTTCAATTAAAAAAAAAAGTAATAAAACCATAACCGAACGAGCCAAATGCCTAACTGACGTGTGCTTGCGTGTGATTTTAACCTAATCAGGCATGAGGAAGCCAAAGCCAATTTACTGTTTGATTGAACTTTGCCGAGCTATATGGATTATCAGAAAACCAAAAATCCACTTTTCAAATTCGCTCCTAGCGATTTGCCGCAGATATTATGGCTAGCTTGGAAAACTAGCAAGCATTATATAAATGGTTCCAATATATTGCTCTTACCTGTGATCTGGCGAATCCATCTGGATTCATTGTAGGCATTATATAAATGTCAGTTGTATTGATTAGCTTAGAGATCTCGTCACTTTTCTGGTAGTTATGTAGCATATATTGAGCGAGATAAATTAGCACTTCTCTACTGACTGCCTCGTCACCATGCATATTGCCAATATATTTCACCATCGGTGTCAAGAGGTTGCGATGATTTACATTCTTTCCAACTTGTAGAACCATCAAATTTCTTCCCTCTAGAGAATAGCCAATGTTATGAATTTTGGCATATTCCGGGAAGGTTTTCTGAAGTTTCGCAAAAGTGTCTTCGAGGTTTTCTTGTGTATGATAAAATGGATTTTCGATGAATTGTACATCATTCTTAATAACATATGATTGAGCACTAAGCACTAGGAGGCCGATTTTGTACAATATAATCCATACCATTATTATAATAATAAAGTGAAAAAAAACTTGTAACTTTGTTATTAATTGAATTATTTGATTTCTTAACAATATTAATAATTTATTATTTTTCCTCAGATGAAAATCAACGCTCAACGCTATAATTAGAGGTAGAGGTTATTCCTTTCCTTACTACTTTACTTTCGGTTCATACACACCTTTGTTCCATTTTACAATTAGTTTTTTCCCCAAGCGTCAGATTAAAAAAAGTTAACAACTTTCTTTTTGGAGGAGTAATCCAAACAAAAGGTGCAAATTGATTGATAAAAGTTGTGAATTCAAAATAATTATTATAATTATTATACATTTATTAAGCGAGTAATAAAATTACACGTTAATATTAAAATAAAAAAGAACTTTATTGCTAAATCAAAAACAAAAATAAATTAAAGTTGGAATATGTGCCGCCACATACTTACCAGACGACTTTCACGAATTTCAAAATGTTTGGTGCCCAGAGATTAGAAAACATTTGGAAAAATTTGGAACACCATTTTTTGGATTTGGAAAAACCTTGCTTAGTCCGATATTAACAAAATATAAACAATTTGACAGGTCTATAAACAATTACAGTCTTATTTAAAAACGCAACACAGAGCCTACATAAAGTTATGTACTACTTGTAATGCCTCTAAACGCGGAAATGTTATTTATAAAACTTATGCAACGTTACATAGTGCCATAAACGCGTTTAGGGGTTGAATAGAGCTTACATAAGGAAATTATAGTGACGAAATGTCATTTTGATTTATGTCCATAAATATGCAAATTTTCGCCAGCCCCATCTGTTGACAACAAATTGGGTAAAATAACCCCTGTTTCTCCATTATTTGTGGACATACCCCCCGCCAAAATTAGAAGAAAAGGCAAATGGAAAAAAATAATTAAAAAAAAAAGAGACGAGTATAGTTGTCATACGTATATTTTTGTTTTTTTTTTGTTCACCAATACCCATGCAACACCCATAAATTCACCCTCGTTTTTGTTATTGTTATTTTTGTTGTTAAGAGTTTTCTGTATGCAGAGATAGGTATCGGATGATATTTTCCCGTTAGAGGAGGATCATACGATCTGTTTTTTTCTTTTTGGACATGATCATTATATATAAAACTTATAGTACTATCATCACAATGATTTTAGAGTTGTGTGCTGTGGTCGTCTGAGGGCGCACTTGTATATACACAGAAACAGCAAACAAAAAATTCGTAAGTGATGTGATCGCTTGGGGGCCGACTACAATGGACATGATTATTTTTGCGACATTAAGCACAGTAAAGATCTGTCTCTTTCTTTCCTGCTCGTTTTCTTTAAGTCTCCTGTGCCCATGTTCTGTAACTATCGCATCGATAAAATTCGTCGAGAAACGTTGAAATTTGGAACAAAATTCATTTTATCGCATCATTGGGGTTCTGTAAACTGGATAGGCGATAATTTTATCGCATGGAACAATATGGAATGAAAATCTTTGGAAAGTGCGATAAAATAGTGTTCTGTAAGCTCGAAAAGCGATAACTTTTTCAAGTTAAACGTCAAATCTTATCGCCACATAAAAGCAGGCGAAAAGGAAACATGTCTGAGGCAAGAAAGGTAAGCAAAATAATAAATAATTCATTTCAAAAGTTTATTAATGAATATATATATTTAGAGATGCGCAAGGGTTTCCAAAAGCCAAAAGGATGCTCTTGTCGATTTCATGAGCGAAAACAAATTTTTTTGTAAATGCATCCTGTTGTGCCCTTGGTCAATTTCAAATAATAAATTTATTCCAAACATATTTACAATTATTATTTAATTCAGTTTTGCTTTTATTTTAAATATTCTCAACTACCTACTTAATTTTCTCAATTACTTTATTTTTTTTTTTTATTTTATTCACAGAAGATTGACAGTTCGACTTATCGCCTTCCACTGGATATTCCAGTCAGAATGGTTCGCGAATTGAGTTTATCGCGTTCAGTTACAGAAACCCGATTTCTTCCACAGGCGATAACTGAGGAATGAGTTGTTTCATTTTTTAACGATGCGAAAAGTTATCGCCTCAGTTACAGAACATGGGTACTGGCATTGTATATAAATTTGCATAGTACTATCATCAGCACGTTCCACCACGTCGGCCCCAAGCGATCACAGCGCATACTAATTTTCTGGTTGCTGTTTCTGTGTATATACAAGTGCGCCCTCAGACGACCACAGCGCACAACTCAAAAATCATCGTGATGATAGTACTATGCAAATTGATATACAATGGGTACTGGTGAATTTCTTGTTGGAGGTACTTGTTGACAGATCTTATTTCATCTGAAAGCAAAAAGACTTTTTGGTGCATTCTTCGTTCCCATCGTAGAGAAAAGACTTACCTAGAGAACCGACTGGAGGGGTTCGTTCGCTATCGCCCTACAAACTGAATAAGGCAATAGAGGTGTGAATGCGTTAGTTATCCAATGTAAAAAAAAATTTGACAATTATTATTATTGTATACATCAGTTTACAATCAGAATCAATTCAAGTTTTCAGTTTTTATAAATTACATAGTGAATTATTTGTTTTTAAATAAAAAAAAATTACATTGATTACAATCAAGTGAAAAAAAACATTTCATAAAAAATGTCTTCATATGGCCGAGAAGATCATCTACAATCATAAAAACTAACTCTGGCCGAAAAACGAAATTACATAGAAGTTTGCGGTGAATCTGGAAAATACGGAAAGATTGCCGAAATTGGCCAAGGAATAAGTGCTTCAATATCCTACAATTAAAATCAGAATATATATTTACTGTAACTTATATTCCTAGTGAAGTGTTTAAAGCTCGGGAAAAGAAGAGCAACAAGTAATTTTTGGCCATGAAGAAAGTCCTCATGGACAATGAAAAAGATGGTGTAAGTAAAGTGTATTGTAAAAATAACTCATGATGGTGTTCCTATTAATATTATATCTGTTTTCTAGTTTTTGCAACTCCTAAAACACGAGAATGTCATCATTCTTATAGAAATCTGCAGAACACAGTCTGTGAGAGATCAAGAAAGTCAGGCAACAGCTTTTGAATGGATTGCATTATGTTCACAGTAAAAAGGTAAGTTCTGACAATGAGACTGCATAGTAAAAATGTTAAAATTTGTTTTAATAATTTCAGATATTACATTGCGATATGAAAGCTGCAAATGTATTCATAACAAAGAACTCGCTGATGAGGTGTGGCGCGTGGATTTAGCATTTCAAAGAACGAACACAAACCCATTGTTGGGCGATCGAAATGGAAATGCGTCCATATGTAAAGGATTCACATGGATGAGATTGGATAGATAAGCTTTTATCCGATCCTATGCGAAGTGATTTAAGTTAAATGTTATCACAACATTTACAGAGTATGTTTGAATATCTGGCTACGCCTAGACAACCAGGGCAAGCACGACAATACCAACATGCCAAAGCCTCAAGACAACAGTGATCGATCGTGTTTTTTTTAGATATTTTGTGCGGTTATTTTGCGATTCCAGCCAAGGACTTTTTTTTTAATTTCTTTGTTTGTAAGTTGAATAGGCATATTTTTGTTTAGTTAAAATGACGAGAAATAAAACTAATTTAAATGAAATTTTGTTGAATATTTTTGTTCAAAGACTGATGCATTTAACCATAAATCTGGTGAATTTAGAATGTATGGGATATGGTTTAAGGGTTCTTTTCCACACTGAAACTTTTGAGTAAAAGATTTAAAGGCTACTTGTAACAGCATTAAGTAATGATTCCTAAAAGGTATTATTCATGTCTGTACAATTTACGGTTGGCCAGCTACCCTGCAAAATGTTTTTGATTTTTCTTCATGATGGCAAAAAGTGAGAAAGTTGGAAAACGTTTTGCAGTGTATCTGGCCGACGGTAAGTCGTAGAGAGATGAATGATACCTTTTAGGAATCAGCACTTAATGTTGTTACAAGAAGCATTTAAATCTCGTACTCAAATGTTTTAATTTGGAAAAGCACCCTAAAACCACCCTTACAATATGAAAGTGCCAAAAGTTAATTTTTTTAATGGTAACTCTTTTTTAATTAATTTTGATGCTCGTTTGTAGAGCATCAATTACTGATTCCAAAAAGGTATCAACCTTCGCTGTAAGACTTATCGTTCGTTGGATACACTGCAAAATGTTTTCCATTTTTCTTCATGATGGCAAAAAGTGAGAAAGTTGGAAAACGTTTTGCAGTGTATCTGGCCAACCGTAAATCGTAGAGAGATGAATGATACCTTTTCGGAATCAGCACTTGATGTTGTTACAAGTTGCATTAAAATATATAACTCAAAAATTCTAATACGAAAAAGCACCCTCAAACTACGCATAGAGGTTCCTCTATGTGAGTATCAAAAGTGAATTTTTTTTCAACTAATTTGTGTACTCATTTTTGAAGGGTTAATTACTGATTCCAAAAAGGTATTAACCATCTCCTTAAGGCTTACTGGTGCTAAGATACACTCGAAAATGTTTTTGATTTTTCTTCTTGATAGAAAAAAGTAAGGATGTTGGAAAACGTTTTGCAGTGTATCTGGCCAACCGTAAATCGTAGAGAGATGAATGATACCTTTTTGGAATCAGCACTTGATGCTGTTACAAGAAGCATTTAAATCTCTTACTCAAATGTTTTAATTTGGAAAAGCACCCTAAAAGCACCCTTACAGGTTGCAATTTGTTGTCATTTTTTATTTGCTTCTCATTTAAATTCAGATGTATGCAGTAAGATGGAATCCTATCACATACACAAGGGTGTTTACAAAAAATATTTTTAAATTTACCGCCAAAACTTGATCTCAATTCGAATAAAGTTTCTGACAATATGGACAGACATTGTTCACTTGTTTCTGAGACTTTTTTTTATATACAAATATGACCAGATCTACCATCTACCAGTCGTTAGTACTAAGCATTACCATGATACCAAAACCCGTTTATCAAGAATGAAATTCATAAATATGTCATGTTTCTTTTATTTGCAAATTGGATTATATTTTACAAAAAAAGCCTCGTTTTTCTTACATCTTTACTTATGTACAATGTATGCATAACTTTATATCAATAAAAATTAATAAAACAATAAACGTGTTACATTATTTGTTTGTTTAAAAAATTAAGTGCTGAATCAACTCATTCGATGCTGGCAGGATACTGGAGCATACCGGCAGTAATATGTCTGCCTTTTGAAATCCAGTCCAGAATGATGGGAGCCTATGTGTTCTATAAGTACAACACGTTGATTAAAGGCCTTAGGACACACCGAACACGCGTAAGGCTTTTCACCTGTAAAATAAAATGAAATTCTTTAGTAATGATTCTGCAAAAGGACAAACAAATTAATTTCTAACTAATTTGTTTATGTTAGTGGCAGTTGGCATTAAGTCATTACCTGTGTGAATTCTTTCATGTTTCCTCAGGGTTCCTCCATCGGCAATGCTTTCCAACAATATTGGATGAAAACGGTAGAGCCATCCATTCCGACAGTGACAAAAGGTTTGTTCATCTTATGGATTAGAGTGGAAACTGATCAGGTAATCTGTGGAGAAGAAATCGCAAATGAAATGTTTTTGGTAAGGAATGTTCCACGTATGTTCCTTACAGTTGAAACCATTTATCCAAGTAATAGTAAACCGTTTGTCAGACCGAGTTGTTGTTGTTGTTTTATGGTTTTTGTAACAAAACAAAAGTTAAATTTAGTTTTAATATAATCTTAAATTACCTTAACTTAAAACCTACCAACGCTCTCGAATCGGCTGGTAAAAGTCCGCGCATCCTTGCAATAATAGCCGAGCTTGTCGGCGGAATATTATCAAGTCTTGCTTTAATTCCCTGTCGAGGAAATTTACTTAGTGCAGTGCTCAGCGATTCTAACTGGAACATATTCGAAATATGTGTCATGCCATAGTCAATGTAGAAAATATCAAATTCATCTTCTTTTAGTTGTTGATTATTTGGATTTATCACAAATTAAAAACAAGTCGAGGTTTGAATATCAGCTAGGGTCACTTTATGCTGGTCTTTCTTGAATTTAGACTCTATAACTTGATTTATGAGTTTCTAAATAAAGAAGAAAAAGTAATCATTATGAATGTTATTTTGGAACAGAAGAAGTTTATATAGATACAAACCTGAACATATTGCAACTCAGAGTTCCTGAGTTGTTGGACCAGTTCGTTTAATTTCCGGTGGGGGAGTATCATCACAGATTTGATGCAGAACCAAGGGATTTAAATTAACATCCTCCTGCGATGATGTATCATACAGGACAACCTGTATATTAATTATACTACCCTCTGCGTTGTCGGCTAAGTAGACGTCTTCCTTCGTTAAATTTTCTCCTACCACACTCTTGCTGGCCAGCATTGCGTTCAAGTGTCGCTTGGCGTTTGGATTGCCAGCAAAGTCTTCCAAACCGAACAAACTAAACGAAACTGCTTGTGGGCAAGTTTCAAGAACTTCTTTTCACATATGTACAATTGACTGACCGGCACCCAATCTTCATCACCGAAATCAATAAAGAAGCACTGCCCAATGGCATTTAATTTATCTACTTCATCCGAACGCACACGATGCCAACATTCTGCAATGCAAACCAAATAAATCTGTTTGCAAGCTACCGATACTGGACGAGTATTTTCAGTCAACATGTGCAAATCGATTTCATTCATGAGATTATCAAACTCTTCGCTGTATTCCTTGCCAAAAAGACGAGCCCAAATTTCAGTTGCCGTAACACAATGAGTAATGTAAAGATTCCAATACTTTTCGGCATACTGCCACAAGAGAATTTAGCCAAATTTTCGTTTGGATACTCATTGGGATACGTAGAGTGAAAACTTTCATGGACATGTGGAACAACTTGGAGAATTTCGATTTGAAGAAAATGTATTCAGGTTGCGCACACCGCCTTACAACACAATATTCTGAAAGTGATGTTACAGGATCAAGTTTCGGATTGAATTGGACAACTTTTGGTGGAATTATTTGCTAAGAAAGAGAATTATGTATGTGATTAAAACATTATCAAATGCGAGAATATGAAAATAATCAAACTTACTTGGGTCTCTTGGGTTGTATTCTTTATCACATTTGATTTTCGGTCGCCAAATGGACTCGGTACCTCCGAACCAGCAGCCGATAAAGCTGGCGAGGAATCTGGTGTATTTCCTGCAGGAACGCTCGGCCCTATCCTAACAATATGCTGTTGCTGCTGCTTGTTTTGGTAATTGGAGACAGATGTTTGCTTTTGTTGCTGTTGTTGTTGATTTTGATATCTTTTTTGTTGATGAACCTGATGAATTGGTTGAATAATAAATTAATTATAACAATTTGTAAAAATATTAAAACAAAATACAGAAAATACAAACCTCAGCAAGTCTGTCATTTTTGACAAATAACAAAAAGTCCATTAGTTGTTTTTGTAGTCCAATCTGACATTTAGTTTTTTTTTCACAACTCACATGTATACACCGATAGGCATTGTATATAAATTTGCATAGTACTCATTGTATATAAAACCTATAGTACTATCATCACGATGATTTTTGAGTTGTGTTGTGTGGTCGTCTGGGGGCGCACTTGTATATACACAGAAACAGCAACCAGAAAATTAGTTAGTTGTGTGATCGCCAGGGGGCCTACGTGTGGAACGTGTTTATGAGAGTACTATGAAAATTCATATACAATGATAGTACTATCATCCGCACGTTCCACCACGTCGGCACCAAGCGGTCACAGCGCATACTAATTTTCTGGTTGCTGTTTCTGTGTATATACAAGTGCGCCCTCAGACGACCACAGCGCACAACTCAAAAATCATCGTGATGATAGTACTATAAGTTTTATATACAATGCCGATAGGAGAATTAAAAGAGTTTTCTCTTATTCTCCTCAAATAAAATTTGCGAGTTTAAGAAGCAAGAGGGGTACCGGTCGGTTCTCTAGGTAACCATTTGTTCGAAAAGATTCTTTTGTTCTGTACGTTGTTCTTCGAGCTTGCCAATGAGAAGTGCCATCATTGCCGACGTGTCTGGGTCTTCTCCACGTTGACTTAAATCCTCTTGCAGACAAATTATGAGGTCAGCTTTTTTTCCAGCAGTAGGAAGGCTTCGTTTATTCAGCTCTGCCTTAAGTTCAACACAATTCAATTCAATCACTGTCTTACCCATTTTCCTTTTATTTTTCTTCACAGTAACTTTTTCTCTTCGTTTTATCAAAACACACACACGTATTACTTATTTTTTTTTTTTTTTATCACCACAAATTACAACATAAGTTTTTAGCCCACTTCTGACACCAATGTAATATTCTGCTAAGGGTTCGTAATAAAAACTTATTTTCTTTATTCTTTAACTTCTTATTACATTTAAAATAAAACACACTTTACTTCAATTGAAATCACTTTTATTAATCACTGACACAACAGTATGCAACACTTTTCACGAACTTTAGTCTTTCACCTTTAAAAATAAACTGTGTCCAATCGGCAGCGCCATCAAGCTTATATAGGGAAATATCTGGTTCTGGTCTAATCTCGAAAGCAATAGAAATCTCTAGAACCTGTATCTCGATCTTTCTATTCTGACAGATAGATGGAATAATTCCCCTTCGGCTTTGTATATGAAAACTATAGACTCTCATGGTAGAAGTCGAATGGGTCGACATCTAAGGTATGCCTGCAACCCTTACTCTTGTTTTTTTTTACGGAGAGCTTATGGAGGTTTTAATTGATATTTATTTATATTTTTTGGATGCAATAATCCAAAAAAATAGTATCCTCTTGCCCCTACGAACAATTTCCAATGCTTAAAGACTCCCCAAATCGAATTTTACACCTCAAATTTTGCAGCGCCACCACAGGGGATTATCTGTATGACTCTTCGGAGAACGGAAGGGATACATACTTTTAGGGGCTTATGTGTTTTTTGTCCGTTGGCATTATAACTAATATTTTTAAATATTCAAATTCTCTTTTATGTTTATTCAGACCATTTTTCTTTAATTTTTAATTATTTATATTTATAATTGTGCTAAGAGTTTAGAAGGGAAAAGAAGTAGGGAGTGTCGTGGTAACACTTCGTCGACGGGCCGAAGCTGGTTTCCTCCGACCATCTTCGCGGTGATAACCAGGCACGAAATCGTGCAAACCAACTACAAAGCGCTCTTTAGGCAGGTACATTCGGGGCGATAGATAAGTGGTCTCAAAATAGTTAGGAGTGGGCGAGGCCAGGCTTGACCGGTAACTTTGATAGTCGACGGTTATTGTGACAGGGCGCGTCCCTTTTTGGTTGTTAGAAATCTAAGAAACCACCCCAAGGTGACAGAAAGGCCCACCAAAGATATTGACTTACTGTTTCTTTTTGTATTTTCTGAGTTCTTATTTTCAATTTTTTTTGTATTTGTTCAATTTAGTATTTCCCGTTGATTTTTGGTTCAAAATTTAGTTCTGGTGCACTTTCTGCTTCTCAAATATCAATAACGTCGTAATTTTAAATCGTATTTACAAAAATTCATATATTCTTCATTTTTGCACCATGTTTAATTTAAATGCCTTGTTGTTAGTTTTTTTTTAATAATAAAAATTTAATTTTGTACGCCACGCCAAATTTAAAACAAGGCCAATAATGGTAGGGTGGGTTGGTCAAGGCTGGCAACACCTCAGCCAATCCCGTCCGCCTTTCATTTAATCTAATCTTCAATTGGGTTATCTTATATTTTTTGGCATGATTTGTGTAAAGTAATGGAAGAAATTGAAAGAGGTGAACAAGATCCTAGCCCCATCCGGCGAGCTCGAGCCTAGAATATACTAGCATGCCACGTTCGCTCCTCTCAATAACAGATCCTTTCAACCTGAATTTTACAATTCACAGTCTACTTCTTAACCATTACAAATGGCGCACAACGTCTTGTCATTGTTTTGTCTTTCGTTCCAATTGTTTTGTCGTCGTCATCAGCTTCTCGTAAGTCATGATTAGGAAAGTTTTTGACATACCATTCTCATTTGCGACGAGGGAGCATGATGATGACGACAATTACAGTTAAGCAGCGTTTTGTATTGTCTTAACACTTCCTTTAATGTTAATTTTACTATACTATCGTTCTACTTTTTTTCAAATTTCACTCCCAAGTCCCGTTTTTTCTATAAGAAAAAACAAGTCCAGAAACATGACGAAGTGTCATACAGTTGCATAGTTTTCTTTTTCGATACTTTGCCTATCTTCTCTTTTATGTGTTGCTTATTTGTTAGCTTCATGTCTTCTAGCAAAAGTCACAGGCTTGACTAGAATTGCGGAAGCTGGCAGATAGCAACGAACTTTTTGTCTTAAGTTTATTTTGTTTACCTATTTACTACTAAGGGGATATACTTACAATTTACAGAGAGATCAAAAAAAAATACATACCTTTTTTTCAGCTCAGTTCAACCTTCGACAAAAATATCATTACCGAATCAGTTGTCCGAAGCATCCCCGCAATGACATATGGAAATAACATATACACAATAAAACAAGCATACATTTTTTTAAACAAGTTTTCATAATTTATTTACAGCAAAATCTTAATAACTAAACAAATATCCTAACATAACTTTAATGCCAGAATAATATTTACAATTTTCATTTAAGTTTTTTTTTATTACAACAATTATTTTTCAACTAGTTTTACATTAACTGGTTTATTTTTGTTTTGAAAAATTTAGTTTTTTTTTTGTTAGCTAAACAATTTTTCATTTCCTTATTCCTTTTTTTTTGTTTGTTTTTTTTTTGTTCAATTTCATTTTCTTTAGCTTTACCTTTTGGTAAAGTTGATTTGTGCCTAACAGCATTGTGTAAAGAAAAATTACACTTACTTAAAACAAAATAACAACTTACGTTAAGGTTTTCAATAAGTTTACAATTTTTTTTGCGTTTATTATAGTTCACATTCTGTTCTTGATTTTTCTTGTTTTGTTTCAGTTTATTGTGAAACATAATTTTTTTTTTGAGTTTTTTTTCAACTTGTTAGTTCTTTTCGTTATAATTGGCCTCGTTCACAAAGTTATCCTAAAGCAATCCAGATTGGTTTGTGTTGTTGTAAGTCTTGAGAAAAAACAGCTGATTATAAACAGCGGCTGTTTTTTCTCAAGAGATTACAACAACACAAACCAATCTGGATTGCTTTAGGATAACTTTGTGAACGAGGCCATTGGCAAACTTTATACAATCCTTAGTTTTTTTTTTGGGTTTAGTTGTTGTACAACAGTTTTTTTTTGTTGACACAGTTTTCTTTTCTTTTGCTAAGCTATTCAAACTTGGTACTTTGTATATATAATTACATAGTACTACTATGGAACACGATTTTTTCTATTGGGTCCGCCTCACTTGGTGGCGCTGCAGCAGCGAAATATAGGATTGGAGAGTTCGGAATGATGATGGGCAGCAAGAATATAGAATAGGTAGTCAAAGTGAGAGGATTTATTATTTTCATCTTGACAGTTGCTAACAACAAATAGAGAGAGTAAGGGAGATAGGTAAGCCAGCTGATGTTGTCAAGGCAACAAGGGGAAAATGAAAAGAATTTATTGGGCTGTGGATTTATTCAACGGTTTTTTTTTGCATTTTTCATATATGTAGAAGTATAGATATAGCTACATTATTTTCAATTTTCAAATAATTTCGTATATTTTATTTGATTTTGTGAGATTTGAGATATTATGAGAGCTATGTTGCAAATTTTCATGTCTTACAGATACATTTAAACTTTTTTTTTCTTGCTTGTGATAGAATTTATTATACGTATTTGGTTTTTGTCAACTATGTACCTTGCCAAATTTCATGTTTTACAGAAACATTTATATTTTTTTTTCTTGCAAGTGATAGAATTGTAGGTATTTGGTTTTTGTCATTTGGTTACAGTGATATTTTTATGATATCTTTCTTTTTTATAGGTAGGTAGGTACATGATATCCTTTTAATTTCTCAAATCTGAAGAAATGACCATTTGAAAATTAAAAGGATAAAAAATTGATGTACCTAAAATCACTAAAAATAGTTTATGCAACAGTTTTTTGTTTTTAATTTTACTGCTTAAAAAAAGGTTTCCGTACGAATTTCCACCAGTAAAATTAAATAAAGTTTTTTTTATAAAAAAATATTTGCTTGAAAGAAAATTTCTTGAACAAAATCAAATATTTTTAAACGTATTTGTATATTCATTTTTCAGTAAATTTAAAATATCACGTCAGCTTTCAAAATTTTTAAGTAAATTTGAGATAGTATTTTGAGCAAATCGAAAAATTTCACCTGAATTTTCAAAAGTTTAAATAATTTTCACGTGAATTTTTGCAGCTCAAATGAAGTTAAAAATTTCACTTGGATAGTTCTCAATGAAATTTAAAATTTTAAAAAGTTTTTTAGTAAATTAAGTACCTACATATTTAATTCCAAAAATTTCACGTGAAATTTCAAAAGTTTTAATTATTTAAAAAAATTTCATAGTTCACAGTTTTAACCTTTTTCTTTTAATTTTCCTGTGGTTTTTCGTAGTTCTCAAAGAAATTTAAAATTTCTTGTGAATTTTCGAGAAGTTTCAAGTGAATTTTCAAAAAAAAAAAACACGGAACATTAAAAAAACACGTAGTTTTCAAAAAATTTAATTAATTTTACTATTCTAGGTGTATTTCCAAAGAATTAGAACATTTTATAAATTTCACGTCAATTTTCCAAAAATACGTCATTTCATTGCTCCTGTTTTTATATTTTACGGAAATTTTAAAAATTCTTGGATTTTCAAGTCCTAAACAAATTTTAAATACCACACGTGAATTTTCAAAAGAAATTAATAATTTTAAATTTTCAAGGTGATTTTCATGTTTCTTGTAAATTAAGACTTTGACGTGAATTTTATAGGTTCTTAAGTAAATTCAAAATTTCACGTTAATTTTCAACAGAATTTAATAATTTTAAAAATTAACGTGAACTTTAAACATCTTCAATAACTCACGTTTCAATTTGAAAATGTTTCTTGAATTTTCAATTACCTGACGAAAAAAAAAATTTAAATTTACTTCAATTTTCCATAGCAATATTTTTTATGTCGACTTTCAATAATTTTAAAATATCACGTAAGTATAAACAACTACGTGAAATTAAAAAACAATTGATAAAATATTAAGAAATCCCTTTCATACTTACTTCAATTGTGAAAGAAAAAATAAAATTAAAATAATCTTGAAAATATTTTTCTATGTGCAAAGTGACGAAGTGCATACGGGCCTTTTGCTTGAAAAATTTCAAAACAAAATCGTTTTTTCTTCACGAATTTTCATTGCACATTCCCTACCTACCTAGCAAAAAAAATTCAAATAATTCCCCTTTGCAAGAAAGACAATGAAGAAAAAATCAATAAGAGTCTTTTTTTCTAACTCCCTCGAACTCCCACCAAATTGTATTCCAATTTTATACAGCTTTCTCTATCCTCTGTTATTCTCTAGACATTCATATTTACTATTCTTTTTCTTTGTACTTCCCCTATTAATTACTCTACACTAATCTCCACTAAAGGTAGGACTACGTTGCCGGGCCCGTTCCCCAGAGGTCGCGTCGTTCGTTCCTCTTCATAATAGTACTATGTAATTATACCTATATAGGTATATACAAAGCTTGGTATTTGAATTTCAATTTGAGTTTTGAGACCTACCTACATATTTTTCTTAAATCTATTTATCTCTAAGTTTTTTTTTTGTTCCTCATTTATATAATATATATTGTATATATAAAAAAAAAAATCAATATCTCTTTTCGAATCCTAATGTTTCGAACCCTAATGTTTCAAACCCATCAGTGTCCAGCGATATAAAAGCCTATGTCAATCTGGCAATAATCAATGCTTTTTCGTCATAGCGGAAACAATGATATATGTCAGATAGCATTAAGAAGATTATTAAAGATAACTTCATAGATTTTCTTGGTAACATAAACACAGCCACTCGCCCGTTGATAAGACAAGAAAATACTAATCCGAATACTACTAATTCAGTTTCATTTAGAAAGCCAAAGCCACAAAGGCCACAAAATCAGTCAAACCAGCAACATCCTCAGCAACAACTTTCTCAACAACAAGGTTTAACACAACAACACCAACAATATAATCAGCCTCAACAAAATTCATTTAACCAATTACAAGTACAATCTTTACCGAACCCTTGTTTTCAAAATTATTCTCTTCAACATCCTAATCTTCAACATTCTAATCTTCAACAACTTAATCAAAATATAACTCCGCAACTCAGTTTTCAAAGTATCCCACAACAATCTTCACAGAACCTTCTTTATGAACAACAACCAAAGCTGAATCATCAAATGCCAAATCAAAACTTACATACCAATAATATTTCAGCATTTTTGCAGGCATCTAATGTTTTTAAGCCTATAAATAATCCCGATATACAACTTCCAAACAACGTTTCTCAAAATTATTCTGATTTAGGTAATCCTAACGTTTACCCACAATCTTTATCTAATCCTAACGGTTATAATCAATCTTCATCTAATCCATATCCTAGTTCGAATTTCAATCCTGTGGATCGATGGGGATTGAAATTTGAAGGAAATCCGAAGATCCTGACTGTTGAAGATTTCATCTTCCGATTGGAGACTCTTCAATACCAGTACCAATGTCCTTGGTCTGAGATCTTGAAGCAATTCCATCTCACACTGTCAGGAGACGCTCAGGAATGGTATTGGGGGTTTCAAAAGTCCAGCAGTTTTAGACCTGAAGTATAATTAGGAAGTAAATGCTAACAAGCTGCATTGCATAATAATTCATGTAACGTCATATTATTTTTGCATATGATTTGCCAGTCTTCAGTTCGCTCTGTCAACGTTAACACCTTAGTATTAAGAGTTCTTTAAAATAAAGTTGTACATAAAAATACAAGGAAGAACTGGTTTTAATGAGTGACAGCGAACATCACAGTGGCGACGAGGAATACAAAATAAAAAAAAAAACACGTGTGCGGAACTGTATAATCGAAAAATGTCTTTTGGAACTACCCCGACCTTTGATTGTGCAGTCAATTCTTGGGATATTTTCATAATAAGAATTGAGCAATTTTTCTTGGCAAATGATATCAAGGACACCGTTGGCAAGCAAAAAGCCATCCTTCTCAACGCGTTGCATGAGAATTCCTACAAATTGCTGAAGAACCTGTTACATCCAGTTAAGCCTGATGAATCAACAGTGGAAAGCATAAAAGCCGCTTTTAATCAACACTTCAAGTCATCAACTTCAGGATTTGCAGAAAGGCACAAATTTTATGAAGCCACAAAATCCAAGCAGGAAACGATTCAACAGTGGGCAGCACGTGTCCGAGAACTTGCCATTGATTGTGATTTCGACAGCTTCCTCACAACTGCAGTACGGGATAAATTCATCATGGGTCTCGAAAGGGGTCCAGAGAAGGACAAGCTTTTCCTCGAAAATGTAAAAACCTTAACTCTGGAGAAAGCAATCGGAATTACTCAAACGGTGGAATGCATACGGAACCAATACGTATTGCCAGCGGTAAAATCTGAACCAGCAGACTCTGAACTGTACCGTATGGGGTCCCGTAAGCCAACAAAAAGTCAACCTGTCAACAAGCCTCCTGATAAAGCAGTACAATGTACAGTTTGTGGTTATAAAAATCACATGGAAACTCAATGTAAATTCCGCAACTATCGATGTAAGAAATGCAAAAAACGAGGACACCTTCTGAAGATGTGCAAAGCAGATTCCAGGTCGCAGCATTATAATTTAAGTTCTAATTTAAGTAATAGTGCATGTTATAATTATAGTGATGATTCTTTGCCTTTATTTCATTTTAGAACCAATTCGAATTTTAAGCCATTGACCGTAGAAGTGGAAATGAATGGTGTTTTGTTATGCATGGAAATAGACAGCGGTGTGGCAAAGTCGGTTATATAAAAGAAGTGCTATGATTTGCGATTCCCCGACTGTCCATTGCTTGCTACAAGCTTGGTGTTAAATAGTTACAACGGTGGAAGTATCAGACCAGCTGGATATTGTAAAATGAACGTCAGGTATGAGAGTCAAGTTCGAGTGCTAGACATATATGTAGTTTCAAATGGTGGCCCACCACTTTTAGGCAGAGATTGGATGCATGAATTTAAAGTAGGTTTTAGTAGAATTAATTTTTAGAAAACATAGATTGCGATTTGAAAAAAGTTTTGAATAAACATAATTCTTTATTTGATGGGAAATTAGGCTCATTTAACAAAATGGTGGTGTCACTACAATTAAAAGAAAATGCGGTGCCAAAATTTTTTAAGCCACGTCAAGTGCCTTTACCGATTAAAAATAAAGTAGATGAACAGCTTAAAAAACTTATTAGCTTAGGTGTTTTGGAGCATGTAGATAACTCTGAATGGGGAACTCCTATTGTTCCAATTCTGAAAAAGAATGGTGAAGTGAGGATATGCGGAGACTACAAGGTCACCCTCAACCCGCAACTGAAAGTTATACAGCATCCATTTCCCAAGGTTGAAGAGTTGTTTGCACAATTACATGGTGGTGAAAAGTTCACGAAGCTGGATCTCTCAATGGCCTACCAGCAGATTTTGCTAGATGAAAAATCAAAGGATTTAATGAGGATTTCTACTCATTTAGGTCTGTTGAGGTATACGCGTCTTGTCTATGGTGTTTCATCTGCACCGGCGATTTTCCAATCGACAATGGAAAAACTTTTACTTGGTATAGAAGGTGTATAGTTGTTTTTATTGACGATCTTTTAGTCACAGGTAGGAACAAAGGAGAACATCTTCGCAGGTTAAATGCGGTGTTGAGCATTTTAGGAAGTTCCGGGTTAAAGGTGGCTAAAGATAAATGTGAATTTTTCTCAAAGTCTGTAACATATTTAGGTCATGTAACTGACAGCAAAGGATTACACCCATGTCCAAAAAAGATTGAGGCCATAGTTAACATTAAGAAACCATCGAATGTGGTTGAACTGCAATCATTTTTAGGAGTTTTTAATTACTATAGGAAGTTTTGTCCTTATGTAGCTACAGTGTGTTCACCTCTTTACGATCTCTTAAAAAAAGACAGCGAATTTGTGTGGGGGTCTACAGAAGATGAGGCCTTTGAAGAGATAAAGATTCTGTTAACATCAAACAAAATGCTCGCACATTATGACCCATTCGTTCCAATAAAAATCACAGTGGATGCAAGCCCGGTTGGTCTCGGTGGAGTTCTTGCTCATGTATATGAGAATGGTGTCGAGCGTCCCATTTGTTATATTTCTAGAAAATTGTCTAGCTCTGAACAAAATTATTCGCAAATACCTAGAACGCGAAGCACTCGCTATCGTGTTTTCAGTAAAAAAAATTCACCATTATATTTTGGCAGAAAGTTCATTTTGATTTCCGACAACAAACCACTTATCTCTATCTTTGGTCCGAAAAAAGGAATACCTACAATGACAGCCAATAGGCTGCAGCGATACGCATTGTTTTTGTCAGCCTATGACTTTGAAATTAACTATGTAAATACAAAACAAAATATAGCGGATCATCTTTCGCGTAATCCAATGTGCAATTCGGAAGATGAGGTTTCTAAATCAGAAAACATTAATTTTAATTATATTAATGAATCAGGTCAGGTGCGTTGCCTGTAACTTTTGATGTTGTTAAAAAAGAGACAAAACAAGACTTTGTTTTAAGTAAAGTCTCCCAGTATACTTTAAGTGGATGGCCATCAAAGGTTACAGACAAAGAATTAAGCTCTTTCTTTTTAAGAAAATCTGAATTGTCGCTGGAAAATGGTTGCCTCTTTTGGGGTTATCGTATAATCGTACCCTCTATTTTAAGATCAGATGTTCTGAGTGAAATTCATAAGTCACATGTCGGTATTGTGAAAATGAAATTAATGGCTCGCTCATATGTTTGGTGGCCAAGCTTAAACGCTGATATTGTAAACGTTTCAAATTCATGCGAAGAATGTCTGCCATATAAAGCTACTCAACCGAAAACTAATTTAATTAATTGGAAATGGCCAGGAAAGCCTTGGTCGAGAATCCACTTAGACTTTATGGGTCCTTTATTTAATCAACAGTTTTTAGTCATTGTAGACGCGCACACTAAATGGTTAGAGTGTATACGTATAGCCATGGGAAACAGTATCTCTAGCAGTCGGACGATAGACGCTCTTCGCACTTTGTTTGCTCGGTTTGGGTTACCAACCCAGGTGGTAACTGATAATGGAACTTCTTTTGTTTCAAAAGAGTTCGAGTTTTTCTTACAGAGTAATGGTATTAAACATCTTACATCACCGGTTGGTCACCCTGCAAGCAATGGACAGGCGAAGAATGCTGTAAAGACAATTAAACTTGCACTAAAACGGGCCTTGCACAATACAAGCAATGGAAATTTAAACAAAGCAATGTCAAACTTTTTGTTGGATTACCGAAACACCATTCACTGCACCACTGGTTACTCGCCCGCTCAGTTGATGCTCAATAGGAATTTAAGAGTAAGATTAGATTTACTGAATCCGATGCGTGCACATAATGATTTGCCCGACTTAAGTTTAGCAAAGAATAACGTTAAAAAGAGTCAAAAACAGCAACGTAAATATCATCGTGGTAAGGCAAAATATGTGTGCGTTGACGATTATGTATTAGCCAAAGATTACAGCGTGGCGGGTAAAGTAAGTTGGTTAAAAACGAAAGTTTTAAAAGTTCTTGGTAAAAAATATTATTTACTCAAATGTTGTAGGAATTATAATATTTGGAAAAGACATATCAATCAATTGCATGCTTATAAAGAAAATATAAATGGTCAAGGAAAATATGTATCTAGGCACTTGGTAGATCCAAATGAACGAGTAGTTTTTCCAACTGAAGAACCTAAAGAAAATTTAGAGATTACTGAAAGTTCACCTTCTGCCAATTCGATTGATAAATCTCCGTATAGAGATAAATTAAGAGAAAGAAAATGTATAATAAATTAGAAGTATTAATGAATTAAAATACAATTGTATTAAAATAAAAAATTATTATTAAGAATTATTATTATTGTATCATGAAGTATGTACATAATATGTATATTCATTTTTTGTTAAAATTGTATTAACCTTTGACAAGCGAACTAAGGGGGATATTGAAGTATAATTAGGAAGTAAATGCTAACAAGCTGCATTGCATAATAATTCATGTAACGTCATATTATTTTTGCATATGATTTGCCAGTCTTCAGTTCGCTCTGTCAACGTTAACACCTTAGTATTAAGAGTTCCTTAAAATAAAGTTGTACATAAAAATACAAGGAAGAACTGGTTTTAATGAGTGACAGCGAACATCACAAGACCAATGTTGCGTGAAGCTTTATTGCTTCATTTCCGCAATGTTAAATCGGAGTATGAGATTATGCGTGAGCTCTCAATTCGTAAACAAGGCTCAGCCGAGACTTGCGATGCTTATTTCTCAGCCATTTTAGAAATAAGATCGCAACTTCGAACTTCTATGCCCGAATTTGAGCTCGTGAAGATGCTCAAGCGTAATCTAAACGATAGAATAGGAAAACTCGTCTATCCAATGGCAATTTTTTCGATGGATCAGTTAAGATTTGCGTGCAAGGAAGCAGAGAATGCTTTCCCCTTAAATTCTCATAGTTCGACAAGATTTTACAGACCACCTCAGAAATTAGTAAATAACGAACTACACTTATACGAAGATGAAGATCAAAATTCATACGAAGATAGTATTGCAGCAATGCAATACATTAATAATAATAGACCAAGACTAGCAAATAAAGCCCATACTTGCTGGAATTGTATACTTAGCGGACACTTATATTGGGAGTGTCCATCACCTTAGCAAAATATCTTCTGCTTCAAATGTGGTGAAGACAACTTTATAGTCGGAAATTGAACCAAGTGCAAATCGAAAAACGCACTGAAGAGCGCGATTTCAACGGGGGAATCGCGTTCGAAGCATATCCCCGAATCATCAATACCTCCGAATACTTAGAAGAACAAAAATGTGAAGAAAGTGAAGATTGTGAAGATAAAAAGATAACAATTTTGAAAAGAGAAAATACGGAATTAGAAGAAAACATTATTAATAAATTTAGCTATAGAGAACCACTACACATAAGAGTAAATAACTATAACAAAGCAAAAGAGCGAATCTTCAATGCAAGAACGGTTAGTTATAAAATTAGTAATAAAATTCTTAAAGCAAGAAAAAGACATAAATTAAGAAAACAAATAAAAAGCGACTTATTATCTACTATTATAGATGTTTCTCAAGACCCTAGGCCTTATGCCAAAGTCAAAATCGCTGGCAAAGAAATTTAAGGCTTGCTGGATAGTGGCGCAAGCGTCAGTATACTTGGCAAGGGGTGTAAAAATTTTGTAAATGAACTGAACGTTCAGATCACTCCTTTTACTTCAAACGTGAAAACCGCAAACGGAAAATGTCAGTCCATTATAGGCAAAATAAATTTAGATGTTCAATATAAAGATACGTTACACAGCATTACCTTTTATTTGGTTCCGAATCTGGATCAGGAACTTTATCTCGGCGTCGATTTCTGGAGAGCATTCCAACTTGCCCCTGGAATAGTCAGTGAAATCTCACTAACGGAAAACCAGGAAACCAGAGGCAGTCAGACGAAAGTTCCGGTGTTATACCAAATACGGACTCGGAAAGACGACCCTTGTCGAGCACGTCATTGAAACCGGAGAGGCGGTTCCAGTGAAGCAGCGTCACTACCCTGTCTCTTCAGCGATACAAGCTCTGATGTATGCCGAGATAGACAGAATGTTGAGCCTTGGAGTAATTAAAGAGAGTGAAAGCCCGTGGAGTTCGCCAGTGGTCCTGATACCGAAACACGGCAAAAATCGTCTGTGTCTCGATTCACGAAAGCTGAGCTCCCTAACGAAAAAAAAAATGCTTATCCTCTCCGCAATCTGGAAGGTATCTTCAGTCGTCTTCGTGATACTATTTTTATTAGTAGTATCGATCTCAAAGACGCATTTTGGCAAATACAGCTGGAAGAGCAGAGTAGAGAAAAACTGCTTTCACTATACCAGGACGGCCCTTGTACCATTTTACCGTCATGCCTTTTGGACTGTGTAATGCGACCCAAAAGTTATGTCAGTTGATGGACAAGGTCATTCCTTCAAGGTTACGGGATCGTGTCTTTTTATTAGTAAAATCGCTCCGGATTTTGAGACACATATTGCTCTGCTGGACGAAGTAGCTGCGTGCCTCAACATGGCTGGTCTCACCATCAACGTAACGAAGTCTAAATTCTGTTTCAAAGAATTGAAGTACTTGGGCTTCATCGTTGGTGGTGGGAACATCAAGACAGACCCAGCTAAAGTTGAGGCGATCGAGAATTTTCCGATCCCAAAAACGGCAAAACAGGTTCGCAGGCTGCTTGGTTTAGCAGGGTGGTACCGTAGGTTCATACGGGAATTTTCGACCCTGACGGCTCCACTCACGGATACGTTGAAAAAGAGCAACACCAAATTCAAAATAACGGAAGAAGCTCTGGAGGCATTTGAGAGGTTAAAGAGGGCCTTAATGACCGCTCCGGTATTAACGCATCCAGATTTCAGATACTGGTGTGGGTGCTGTGATCTTCCAGAAAGACGATTCCGAGGAAGAGACCCCGATCTCATCTTCTCCCAAAAACTAAATAAGTGCCAGAAGAATTATAGTGTCGCTGAAAAAGAATGCCTGGCAGCAGTTTTAGCAATACAAAAATTCCGACCCTACGTAGAGGGAATGCTTTTTACCGTCATAACCGATCATTCCAGCTTAAAATGGCTTATGACTCTCAAAGACTTAGGCGGCAGACTTGCGAGGTGGAGTGTTCAGCTCCAAGCATTTTCGTTCTACATTGAACACAGGAAAGGAAGTTTAAATGTAGTCCTCGACACTTTGTCGAGAGTTTACCTATGTATATGGAAATAGACAGTTTAGACTTAGTTGATATATCGCCATTGATAGATCTCAACTCTAAAGAATTTGATTCTGAAGAGTACTTGAGTTTGATTAATTCGGTAAAAGAAAACCAAGATCGATTGCCAGATCTCAAAATTATTGACAAATATTTGTACAAGCGATCTTTTCCACAATATGATGAGAATGTCACCACTGAACACTCATGGAGATTGTGGGTACCTTCAGGCCTTACCAACGAAATCATTTTGCGTGCCCATAATCCTCCACAAGTTGCGCACGGTGGGGTAGCAAAGACCCTTCAAAGAATTCGTCAGTATTTCTATTGGCCGAATATGACTATTCAAATACGTGAATATGTCGTTAAATGTACCACTTGTATTGAATGTAAGTCTACTAATCAAGTTCTACGTCCACTTATGTCTAACGCGTACAACGCAGATCGTCCATTCCAAAAATTGTATATTGACTTTTTAGGTTCATACCCTCGTTCAAAGTCTGGTAAGAGTTTTGTTTTCGTCGTCCTTGATCACATGTCTAAATTTGTCTTTTTAAAATCCTTACGGAATGCAAATACATCTAGCGTTATCAAATTTTTGAAAGAAAATATATTCGATATGTTCGGAGTGCCTGAGGTAATCCACTCCGACAACGGGAAACAGTTCCTAGCGAAAGAGTTTCAAAATTGTATGCAAACTTATGGTATTCGTCATTTTAAAACAGCTTATTATTCTCCACAGTCGAACGCGTCTGAAAGGGTCAATCGTACTCTTCTAGGAGCAATTCGATCATACCTTAAAGATTGGGATGTTCATCTAAGTGACATAGCGTGTGCCCTTAGAAGTGCAGTGCATACCACCTTACTTCGTGCTTTTTGGTTTGAATATGATGACCCATGGCAGTTGCTATTAGCTGGCTCGAAATCTAAATTCTATTGAAGATGGTGAACTCTTAACTCTTTCTAGACATACTCGTCTGCAATCTATGCGGGAAGTCAAAAACTGCATAGCCAAAGCGAATGAGAAAAGTGCACTAAGTACAACACTCGAACACGAAATGTACGTTTTGTATCGGGCCAAGAAGTATTCAGAACAAATTTTGTACTGAGTGATAGCTCAAAGTATCTCAGTGCCAAACTCTGTCCAAAATTTGTAAAATGTCGTATCGTAAAAGCAGTCGGCAAAAATCTGTATGAATTGGAAAATTTATCGGGTAAAACCATTGGGATTTTCCATGCAAAAGATATTAAACAATAGCTTCTTCTTGTATTTATGGTAAACAATATCGTTTAACTCCTAAAAACCAACTTATTGTACGTATTTATGTATTGTTGGTATATTATTATGCATTGTCGTTTAATATTTGAATTATTTATTTACTTAATTGTCTACCTCTTCAGACATACATATGTTAATATATTCGTAAATTACTGAAACATGGAATTCCTTTTGAATCTGTGATATTTTTTTTTTTGTAGGTATTCATTTAAACAATGAATTTGCTTAGGTCTGTGATATTTTACTAGTTTATTTATTCTAAATTAAGTTTTGCAATATTAGAGTAAGTTTAGTTCATTATAGCCAAATCTATTTATTTATCAATTTATACATATTTATTTATTTATATATTTATTTATCTATTTGTTTAGTGTTATGCATTGATTAGTCCATTAATTTATTAAATTATTTATTTTTCTACATATTTATTGATTTATTTTTCCGTCAAAATTATTTATTTACCTGTTTATTTGTTCGCAAGATATTCAATTCTTTAATTTATTGTCATTTCGTTAATTTTTTTGTGCACTTACCTTCCTATTTGTTAATTTATCTATCTGTTCGTTCAGTTAATTCATTTATTTATTCAATTACCTTTTATATATGTTAATATATTAAATTTTTTCGTTTAATTTGTTTATTTAATCGACAAATTATTTATTCTCTTATGTTATTTGGTTATTGGTTTAATTATTTTCCTTATATTTAATTTCTAATTATGTTTTCTTATTTGACAATTTATTTATCGATTATCATAATTATATGCATGTATATCTCTTACCTGTACTATGTCTCAGGCATGGCAAATGCTATGGTTGAACCTACTTCAATTACGATTAATTAAATCATTCCATGTACTTTTTTTTAAATACCTAATCCGAGTCACTGGTCTGTCTTATATCGCACAATCATTACATTACTATAATTTTCTTTTGTAAGGTCAAAGAACACACTAGAATGCTCATTACCCGGCTTAAAGAGGGTTCTTCCCCACGTCGTTGTACCATTAAAAAGAATGAATCCAAAAAAAAAAAACATTCCTTATTTGATTTTCATGAATTGTACTGCCCTATTTTTCACCATACTAACATAGATATATAACAATATACTAGGTATCCTTTCCTAACACTATATGAAATATTTTCATTCCATATACCTACCTACCTTTCCTTATTTAAATGCATATCGATCTTATCTCATCTCTTAAATACATTAACTTATGTATGTACCTACACCACAGCTTTAAGAGATAAAATGATTCACGAATCGGTGTCCTTTTACTGTCCTCGACATCGAGAGGCTCTCTCCCGAGTCCAGTAATTTGTTACGACACCAAGCAACTGAATCGATGAAGCAACTAACAGGCGTACGCCCTGTTATGATGTCCATAACCCACTTGAAGTATAATTGAACAAAATAAAGAAAAACACACACACTCTTTTTGTCATTATCTTCTTTAGATATACATATGTATTGGATTTATATTTAGTTTTAAAATCCACTTATGTGCCTTCCAAACTGGTGTACCAGGTATTGATCTTGTTAGTTATTGCTGTTTTCTGAAAAGAAGGAGGAAAGATAAATGTTAATATCAAGTTGATTTGATTTATTTAATTGAATTAACCAATTATAAAAAGAAATATATAGGTAGTTGGAGTTTGTTGCAGCTGCTTTTGAGGGCGCAGTCCCGAGGTGGCCAGGAGTCGTAATGCTTATTGCTTAGGGCTGCAGGGCGTCTTAAAATGATTTTTCTGAAAAGTTTTAAAGAAGTAACAATGAATGAAAACAATGGGGGTTGGCCGTGGCGCGATGGTATGCGTGGTCGCCTGTCAACCAAATGGCTTTGTATATGAAAACTATAGTACTATCATGGTGGAAGTCGAATGGGGCGACATCTAATTTACCTATGCAACCCTTACTCTTTTTTTTTTGTGGAGAGCTTATGGAGGTTTTAAATGATATTTATTGATATTTTTTGGATGCAATTATCCAAAAAATAGTCTCCTCTTGCTCCTACCACCAATTTTCGACGCTTAAAGACTCCCCAAATCGAATTTTACACCTCACATTTTGCAGCGCCACCACCAGGACCTCTGCAACCCTAAAAAAAACTCGCCATGATAGTACTATAGTACTATAGTTTTCATATACAAAGCAAATGGTCACAGGTTCGATCCCAGCCGTAGTTCTATGTCTTGTTTTTTTCCATTATCATTGATCATTGTTGGGCCGCTGGTTTACTCATTACATGTTGTTCAGGCATAACACTAACAACATGTGATTGAGTAAATACTAGTATGCCCTTTATATATGAAAACTATAGTACTATCATGGCGAGTTTTTTTTAGGGTTGCAGAGGTCCTGGTGGTGGCGCTGCAAAATGTGAGGTGTAAAATTCGATTTGGGGAGTCTTTAAGCGTCGAAAATTGGTGGTAGGGGCAAGAGTAGACTATTTTTTGGATTATTGCATCCAAAAAATATCAATAAATATCATTTAAAACCTCCATAAGCTCTCCGCAAAAAAAAGAGTAAGGGTTGCATAGGTAAATTAGATGTCGCCCCATTCGACTTCCACCATGATAGTACTATAGTTTTCATATACAAAGGTATGCCCAACAAATATGACAATGAACAAAAATAATGCGAATTATAAAGGGACATAGATATGTATAAGACATTCATTTTTTGTTCATTTTTTGGTTGCATTTGGGGGTGGTTTTCAATTTTGGTGTGAAATTTTTAATTGTCATTAATATTCTAAAAAAATAAAACAATGGTTTTGCTTTTGCGAGTGTCTTAATTCATACCAAGAAGTTCATGTGGTGCAATAATTGTGTTGTGTTGTGTTGAATCGATATTTGCAAATAAACAAATAAATTAATAATTTTTTTTCTTTTTATACCTATTGTTTTTAAGTGAAATTTTCCTGTTGAAACAATAAAAATAACAATAAAGATATTAACTAAGAATTAGATTAAAAAATTCTTGTGTTGAAGTGAATAAAAAATTAATATGTTTTGCCGTCGGCAAAACGGCGGCCCGGAAAATTATTATTTTTTTTCAACTAGTTTTTTCTAAATTTCTTTTAAATAAAAATAATTACTTTGCGCAAGTTTCCATGCTATAAGAAAATGCAAATATCGATTCAACCTGGTTGGATTAGACAAAATTCACCTTTAACAATCTACGAACAGGAATACCCACCCTCAAATCTTATAAGAATTTTTTTTGTTCCGATTTGAATGCATTGAAATCAATGGCAAGATTTTGAGGGTAGGTAATTATTCGTGTTTTGTTTTATTTGGAAGATTTCAGGATTGATAATTAAATTGATTTTTGTAACTTATTATTGTAGCTTGTCTGTAAGTGAGAACCCCATTATCATTAGGTACAATGAAAATAATAAAATACAAATTTTAAAATAAGTAGGTAGGTATCTTTCCTGAAATCTTGCAAAAAAAAACTATTTTTATAAGAAGGCACTTAAGGACATTTATATCCACCCTCAAATCACGCAAAAAATCTAAAAATACCTATGAAGCTAAGAAAAGTAATGAGAATAATTAAATAATATTTTGATTTTATATGCACATAGCACAAAGCCCATATATAAAAAGCTATAGGAATATTATTTAACTTTTTTTCAATCTGTAAGAAGTGAGAACCCCAATAAAATTATAAGATCTTCATTGTAGGTAAGTATATGTAGGTACATATGTAGGTAGGTACCTACAAATCAATTTTTTGAAAATTTTAAAGCGAAGAATTTTTGAAAGATTGCTTACTTACAGAATCCATTTTTTATGGATTTTGTTCTTCAAAAAAAAAAAATGTTGAGTTCTTGTATATTTATATTATTGCTTTTTCAATCTCACATTCAATTAAAAAAAACATCGAAAAAATCAATAAATTCAACAATTTCTTGATTTTAGTGCAGTACCTGAAAATGCACAAAATAAATTATGTTCTCTTTCTGTTAAAAAAATAATAAAAAAAATTTTGAAATTTTACTTATTTCTTTAGTTCAATGACCGGAAAATGAAAAAAGAAAATACCTAGTTTTATATGGCTATTTTTTTTTAAATTTTTACCAAAATCTAAAATTTGAAAACACAGAAAACATAATTTAAGACTTGTGTACTTACTTTGTTATTAAAAACCTGACCTCAAGTCAGGCGTTTTTAATAATCTTTCTTAACCTCCCTTTCATCTACTATTGAAACTGAAAAAATAAAAAACATTTCGTAGCCTTTTCGTTGGGCGATGTTTTCTTGCCCAGCACTGTGCCTCACCATTTTTTTATTTTATAACTTCAAAAATACCAACCAAAATAACGAAAACCAAAGCAACGTTGTCAATTTTCTCCATCTCTTTGTGTACCAAGTAGTACCTGCAAAATAACGACAGAAAAATGTAAACAAAACCAACAACAACTATCAAAACCCACCAAAAAAAATGTAAGCAAACGAAACCAAAACAGATTTTCCCTTATTCCCATTTTTCTTTTCTTTCATTATAGCCATTTCCTTATATTCTCCCTTATTCACTCCTACTCTCCTAAATACTCAATATGTCTTCTCTTTCTTAAAATATTCTATTCTACACTCCACACTGGCAAAAAAAAATGTCTACAAAATATCCCCTCTTCGAATTTGAGTTAGGGTTGCATAGGTAAATTAGATGTCGCCCCATTCGACTTCCAACATGATAGTACTATAGTTTTTATATACAAAGCAATTTTCCCTTCCCATCCTTTTTTTTTTTTTTTTTAATTCATTTTTATTTTCTTTAAACTTATAACTATCTTAAAGCTAGACAAAAATTCAAGAAAAACTAGCCTAAATATCACTAACTTAAATCTAACTTACTTGCCTTGTTTACTTATGCCCAGTCTGTTTAGCTTTAGATAAAGACCCTCTAACCTTACGGTGTCGAAGGCTTTTTCCAAGTCAACCAGACAAGCACCCGTGCACTGTCTCTTGGATTTGTTCCACTGGACATCAGAAACTAGTTTAGACGCGGCATGAATAGTGTCATATCCCGCCCTGAAACCGAACTGATTATCCGGGATGATATTATTGTCCTCCGCCCACTTGGACAGAGCTCTATTTATAATTTTCTCGAATACCTTACTGATACTCGGCAGAAGACTTATCGACCGGAGATTTGCCGGATTGGAGTTGTCCTTTCCCTTTTTCGGGAGAGGATGAACCACGGCTGTCTTCCATCGCACTGGATAATATGCATTATTCAGTGCGTTGTTAAACAGTTTGGTATATATGTTAACTGCATCCTGAGGAAGATGTCGTAGTACAATATTGGATATACCATCGAATCCTGCTGACTTCTTTTTCTTTAGTGATTCGAAGATGAGCTGGAGCTCCACCTTCGTAACTAACAGGGAACTGTTCGATAATGGCATTTGCCAGGTGTTCTTCATTGAACCCGGTGAAACCAGGGTTCTCCGATCGCCATTGCATTATATCGTTACGAAGGTAGAAGTGGTGGAGCAAGGCTCTGTTCTCCAGATCGTGGTTGGGGCGAATGCTAGCATTAACCTTGTACACTTGCTGGAAAGCAGCCCCCACGGCCTCCACTTTCTCCTGCGGATCTTCGACAATAAATAAGTTATCGTCCAAGACGGCGTCTTCTGGATCTATGCCTACTGTCAGTAGTACGTCTCTGTTCTCTGTCGTCCTCTGGAGCTTAAGACTCGGAAGGTCGTTTTGATCATTCCTTCTAAATATTTTATTAATTTTTGGAAACATACTCGGGTCGCTAGAGTTATGGGCCCGAATTTTGTTGTTCCAATACAAATTAATGGACAACCTATAGTTCTCCTTGATCAACTGATTAATGTTTTTGATCGACGACTTCAGCGTCCCAATCTCCAGATCATGTGGGTCAGTAAACCGTCGGTACAAGAGTTTGAGTCTTGTCAGTAGTCCACTTTTTTGTCTATGTAGTGCGTCTATAGTCGCGTTCCTGTACATGTCGGTTGCGTTACGTTCTTTGTATTTTGGTATTGTTCTGTTCATGGTTCGTAATATTGTCTCGTCCATTTGTTCCAAGTATTGGTCAATTTCAGTATTTGTTAAATTCCTGTCATTTGGTGGGGATATGTTATTCGAACGTATTTCGCTCGATAAGGCGTTGGTTAAGCGTGGCCAGCGCGCCCTACTATAATTGTAGGAATGCGTTGGGACAAACTCCTCCAACTCCACAAGCTCGTTAGGAAGCTGTATTACTGCGGCGAGTCCGCAGTGGTCACTGTCGTACTCGATCGTTCGTAAGCAATTTCTTGGCCGTTGACCCACAGTGTCAGTTATTGTCAGTCTTGAGTCTTTAAGCAATAGGTCCAGATAGGAACCGCTTCTTGGAAACGATGGCCTATCAGTAGCCAGAAGGTCGAGCATATACTCGATATTGTATTGACCCATCCAATCAAATAGATGGCCACCTCTTGGATTTTGAACTTGATTTCCCCAATCTACATGTTTGGCATTGAGGTCACCGGCCATGAGATAATAATTCTCTACTGAGTTCAGTTGTAAGGTTCGAAAAAGTTTGTCGAGCTCTGTTACAAAGTCGGCTAGCTGAGGTGATTCCGGTGCATAAGCCGCTATCGCATACATGCGCCTTCCCTGCTGGAGAGGAATGCATACGATGCACGCCTCAAGCACACGAAATCTGCGTACTTCACTATTGTATATAACTTTATAATTTATGCCTTTTCGTATGAAAATTGCGGCCCCTCCCCCTTGAGTTGAGTTGGGCCGGTCTCTTCGTACGATATTCTAGTTATTGTTAGTCAATTTATGTTTCTGGCTCAGCTTGGTTTCGCTGGCCATAAACACATCTGGACTTTGGTCTTTCAGCAATTGGAACAAATTTGCTCTGCGTTCGGTCCTAATCAGTGAATTTACATTCACCGCAAGGATCCTAAAGGGCCTCTCCGGCAGCGCGCCTTTAACCTCTAAGTTGCGTTAAGCTTGGCAAAACAGAGTAGATATGGTCCACCCTTTCCGCCTGCTCCCTTATCTGATTATTAAGGCTTGTTAACTGGCCCTGGATGGCCAGCAACATGCCTCTAATCTCGGCCTGTGCGTCAGGAGCCTTAGGCATGAGGGCCTGTGGGGCTGCCTTTGGCGCAGGCTGTACCGTAGTTCCCCTCCCTGATGCCATTTGGGCGTAAGAGATTTGGGGATTCACGGGCGTTGTTGTAGGAGCACGCGTAGTTAGTGGGCGTTTCTCTACTTCTGTTTGCCTCGCTTTTTTGTTTTTTATATCCTGAAAGACAGGACATCCTCGATAATTTGCGGGATGCCCGTCTTTCTGGCATAATGCACATTTGAGTTGGGACTTGTCTTCGACCCTTTCCTCACCTAATTTGCACTCCCCTTTATTGTGGTTCTCACCACACTTTACGCAGCGTGACTGCATGTCGCAGTTTGCTGCAGCGTGGCCGAACCTTTGGCAGCGCATGCATTGAAGTATGTCGCTGCGCCTCTTTAATTTATCCCAGGTTACAACATGGTAGTTCAGGACGGAGATTTTCCTCAAACTATCCAGTTTGCTGTTGGGTGACAGCTGGACCAGGAAGATCGGCAATTTCCGTTTCTCCCGTCTGGCTCTGACTGTAGTGAAGGGCTTGACCTCTTTGCAGTCGAGATCTATGCCCGCTTTTTGACGGAGCTCATTTAAGAGCTCTCCCGGTTCCGTGCAGGAGTCTATGCCCTTCAAGAGGACCGTTTGTAACTTTTCAGCTTTCGGAGTGAAGCTGAAGAACTCAGTTGTATGTTCTTTCACTGTTGAACAGTGAATAGCATGTCTACTATTGCTTAAACGTTTAATAGAGAAATTTTGACCTATGGCCGACTTACACAGAGCAATTGTTTCTTTTAATTCCATCTTGTGGACATTGATGGGTGGCACCTTCTCTTTCTTATTTGTTGCTGGCGGCTGTGGCTGCTGCTGTTGACTCTGCTTTTGCTGGTTCTGCTGCTGTTGTTTCTTCTGCTGCTGTCTCTGCGGTTTCGGCTGCTGTTTATTTTGCTGCTGCTGCTTTTGCTTTTGTTGTTGTTGCGTTGCCCGCTGCTTTGGCTTTTCTACTGGTAGCGGCTGCTTTTGTTGCTGCTGTGGTTGATGGGGCTGCTGTGTTGGGGGTTGCAGCTCACCATCACCACTTTCTTGTTGGGCCCCCTTTGGTGGCGCCTGAAGCATTTTTTGCTGTTGGCGCTCCTGCATTTCTCTGAGGCGCCATGCTTCGTGTTTTTCTTTAAGGGCCAGTATCAGGGGGGGTGAGTCTAGCTTGGAGTGACTCTATCGCCCCCTGAACCTGACCTATCTAATCTTCGAGGCTTTGCACCTCGGCTTCCTCCTCCTCAGCGGACGCCTCTGGCGAGGTGAGGTCCACATTTTTCTGGCTCTCATAAGATTTGTAGAGCCCTTCTCCACCCTCGGACACGTATTCCATTTGCTGCTCTTCCTCATCTGATGACAATGATGAGGTGTTCAACTGTAGTTGCAATTTGGCTGCTGCTGTTGTTTTACCAAGTTAGGTTTGGCCTTCTTCCTTCTCTTCATTGTGGCATCGGCTGATGTTGCCGTTGCTTCCTTGGACGATGCATCATCTGATGATGTTGTTGCCAACTCATCTTTCGATGCTCCCGGTATTGCTACCGTTGCTGGCTTCATGGTTGTTGTTGTTGTTTTTGTTGCTGCAGAGACACCTTTCGATGTCCCCGCTTTCTTCTTCTCTTCCATGAGCTTTTCCTCTTCCTCGATGAAGTTTTCTATTTCTCGATTATGAAAAAAAGCAGATAAAATTTTTGTGCCCGGCTGGGACTTGAACTGGGGACCTCTCGACTCTCGGTCCGCCACCACTACCACACTAAATAGAAATGGGTACTTTCAGCTTTTACTTTAGTAAGTACTCGCGTAGTTTAATTTGGAAACACTGGGAAAGTCGCTTAACGTCTGCTCACTTCCACAGTTAAAGATCGACTGTCCCTTCCCATCCTATCCAATCCTTCACACCCGCGCTGTGTTGATACCTTTGTATATGAAAACTATAGTACCTTTGTATAGGAAAACTATAGTACTCTCATGGTCATTGTATATAAATTTGCATAGTTCTATCATCAGCACGTTCCACACGTCGGCCCCCAAGCGATCACATCACTTACTAATTTTTTGGTTGCTGTTTCTGTTTATAAACAAGTGCGCCCTCAAACGACCACAGCACACAACTCAAAAAACATCGTGATGATAGTACTATAAGTTTTATATACAATGCTCATGGTGAAAATTTTTCAGGATGACACGTTGTTGTTTGGTGGCGCTGTTGGCTGGAGTGGAGAATTGCATGTTTTCAGCAGAAGAAAAGGGATTTTATATTTTCCATAAGGCTCCAAAAGAGTAAGAGAGAAAATCCATTTTTTGCTAGTTTCTACATTGACAGAATTTTTTGCTTGCTCTGTTTTTTTTTCTTGCCTACATACATACCTACGAATACATTTTTTCTTTGGTTTGTGCGAGAAAGAAAAGTAGGTATGTGTATTTGTTTATAAAATGAAGATATGTATATTTTAGTTTATTATTGGGGCAGGTACGTATGTAGGTATTCTTTATTTATTTGAGTTGAAATTTTCCGGCAAGATTTTGAGGAAGCATTTTTGAATGTACATACATACATATGTACAAATGTATGTACTATGTATGTCTGAACGAGTATGTAGGTTGGATTGAAATATGTTTTGGAAGAGAAGGTAGGTGTGTCTAGCTATAGAAAGTTGTAAAAAATATCATTGGTTTGGAATTTTTTTGAAGTTGAGCACTAAGACGGATTTTTTTGAAATTCGAATAGTAAGTTGGGCAAAATGGGGCAAATGTACGGAAGGGTCAAAAAGCTATATTCTAAACGTAAAGGGTTCGGAGGTTTATTTTTTTATTCGATAGATTTATAATGTAAGTATTGTATACTATATGCATGTATGTGAAAATTTTAAAAAATATTTAAAATGGTATGACTGTTTAAAAAGTCAAAAATTGGAAAACTATGTCTTTTGAAAAGTAACAAAAAAAAATTGGCTATGTTTCAGAAAATTTTAATGCAATTTTTTAATAGATACATATACCTACTTACTTTTTTTAGTCAATTTTCGACACTTTTTCATTTTTATTTTTTTGTCGGGTTGGTCTAAAAATCTCAAATTTCTAAGGCATAAAGAAAATGTTAAATTGGATTTTTGGGTCGGTTTCTGACTTTTCAAAATACGCTCACCCGAGTTATTTGCATTTTACATTTAGTTTAGAAAACACATGAATGCTCTGATGCCTTTAACTGTATACAAAACTTTGTTTTTTTTTTTAGTTAGCAAGATTATTATTCAATAATTATTTTCATATATCATACTTAACTGTACAATGTACATGCTAAACAAGCTTCACAAATAGAATAAAAAAAAATTAAGAACCACAAACAATACAATATACTAAGAGAAAAAAAACAGATTTGTTTATCGCCGACCAAAGAGTCTGCCGATTTTTGCCACCAACTTACTGCCCCAACCCTCCTCATGGTGCCAACAATGCTTTTTGATCAATCTAACAGTTGAGGCGCCAAAATGGGTAATATTGATTTAGAACGAAAAAAAATCGATTTTAATAAAAAGAAATTGATTAGAGGTTCAGAAATTAATTTATAATTTCCAAAATCCTTAACGAATAATCATATTAAGGTCTTGAATTTAAATTTATTTAATTAATATACATAAACATAAACTTTGCAAATAAAAATGTATGCGTTTCCACATGAATACACTGAAAAAATTGTAAAAAAAAAATAAATTAAAATCTGAATAAAATTTAAAACAGAGAAGAAAACTATATTAATATTATTTGCTGTGTTTATTTTCAGCAATTTGTATACAAAAAAATTTATTTGCATTTCTTTCAAAACTGTGCGTAATTATTTAGATACCTAATTATTTATTTATATAAATTCAATGCTTCTGAAAATCAATGAAGAATGAAGATTGTGAGCATAATTTTTCTGGAAAATGGAAAAAAACACAATAAAATGTATAGATTAAAGGAGAATGGGCATTTTGGTCTATCTAGTGTCCACGAATGAGATATATATCGTTGAAAAGCTTGGCCCTAGTACATCATTTTTTTTGTATGGACATAATACTACGTTTTCACCAAAGGCATTGTATATAAAACTTATAGTACTATCATCACGATGATTTTTGAGTTGTGTTGTGTGATCGTCTGGGGCGCACTTGTATATACACAGAAACAGCAACCAGAAAATTAGTTAGTTGTGTGATCGCTAGGTGGCCGACGTTTGGAACGTGTTCATGAGAGTACTATGCAAATTTATATACAATGACCAAAGGTTAATCTCGTTGAGGATTAGTAAATCTTCTGAAGTGTGTCCACCACATTATAAAAAGATTTAAATAAGATTAAATTTGACAGCTTCCCATTGTATATAAAACTTATAGTACTATCATCACGATGATTTTTGAGTTGTGTTGTTTGGTCGTCTGGGGGCGCACTTGTATATACACAGAAACAGCAACCAGAAAATTCATATACAATGCAGCTTCCCTGAAAATTCAAATGGCGTTCTCTTATTTCTAATGAAGTGAGTGAGATAGAGGGTTTCATCTGTGTCAAACAGAGCAAAAAAAAAATTGTGGAATACGTTCCACAACACAAACAAAATATGAATTTAGGGATGTTCGGTTTTCGAAACTATTTGTCCATGAAGATTTATACAAGATTTATTTGAAATCTCCTTGAAATCTCAAGATTTATAAATATGGTTAATCTTCGAGATTTGTACAAGATTTATGGATAATCTACTTAAAACGCGATTTAGCTCTTGGTGAAAACGTAGTATAAGGCTGTAAGCCATTGGGCTTAGGCAGAATATTGAAATGATTTAACAGATTAAATGAATTTGAATAGTTGTGCGTCAAGAGTCCACAAACTACATATAGTACGTTTGAAAGCTTCATTTTTGACACAGAACTGTAAACCATGGGGTTCACGCAATATATAAACAAAAATCTTCGACCTTTCGGTATTGCACTTGATTAACATATATATTTTTCTCATTTGATTGGAATTAGCGAAGCATTTTATACAAAAATCAAAATTTCAATCCTTTTTAAGATGTCGGATTTTTTCCCACACCTCCCAAAAAACTTGGTTTTCATACAATTATGTACATAGTTAATTGATAGTGTTATACGTTTTTTTTAATTAAACCACATTTGTATTTTAATGACCTTTTGGTATTGCACTTGATTAACATATATATTTTTGCCCATTCTCTTTTGATTGGAATTATAGAAGCATTTTATACAAAAATCAAAATTTCAATCCTTTTTAAGATGTCGGATTTTTTTCCTCGCCACCCAAAAAACTTGGTTTTCATATAATTATGTACATAGTTGTATGTTGTATGTACATAGTTTTTAGTTGATAGTGTTATACGTTTTTTTTTTATTAAACCACATTTGTATTTTAATAGTTAGTTAATAAACAACTTAACATTAAGAACAAGAATAGTCGACTGGCAATAAGGATTTGCAAACTAGCAGCTTACAAGACTGGACTGGAGATTTAGACTTACGATAAAGCTTAATTTCTCCAGCATTATCTTATACCTACCAAAGGTCCAAAGATTATGTTTTGAAGAGAAATTTATATAAAAAATGTACTACAGACTTAATTTTTGATCTACAAACAGTGAGTGTGCTGAATAAGAACTCAACTATTAAATGGGTGGAATAGGTGCAATTAGGTCTTAAAGTCAAAGGACCTTCGATTATATGGCAGTATAGAAAATAAGTTTCTTAACATAAACAATAAAAAAAATGTTGGCCATATCGAAAAACGTTATTTTTGCTACACCCCCATCTCTGGAACTATTTTTCTCAAAATCTATTGATGGTCTCTAAATCTTTTTTGTACGTATATAGTATAAAATGAGGAAGAATTGGTGCCTTCAATTTTTTCCAAAAGAACTTATATTTTTCGAGTAAATTACAATAAAATTAATTTGCCCCTTTAAGTTCTCCCCTAAAAATTTAAGATACAATCCAAAATTAGGGTACTTTTTAGGACGTACTTGACGTCAAAATTAAGCACCAAACTAAAATTCAACTTTGTCGGAATTTTTTCGAAATCTAAGTCTAATTTTTCTGGAGTAGATAGTTCTAGCAAAATTGCCAAAAATTGTCCGTTTTGTGCCTTCATTAGCCGTACTTAACGATTCCAAGGTTCTATATCTATGCTATCCAACGAAATCTGAATTACATATAATTGTAAGTTGGTATACTGAACCCTTCCTTGATATTATGTAAACAAAATAAATTACATTTTATTCAAAATCAGTAGATTTTAGATTGAATACTTATTTGAAATCGAGTCACATTTTATTGTTTGTTGTTCAAATCTTAAAATTCTATTTTTTTTAATACAACAAATTATAATACGATTCACAGACATAGTTAGATAAATATAATTTTATCCCAACCCTATAAAGCTATAGGTACCTACCTACAATAATAAAACGGATGGATATGTCAGTTTCCTTGTCAATGTTTAAATATTACAAGAAAAATTGAATATAAATACTGACTCTCAAAATCTTGCAAGAAAGTTATGTAGGTAGAATTTTTATTTTTTTTTTTAATTTCGAATTTTAACTACAAAAAAGCAATTATATAGGTACCTGCAACCTAGGGTAGGAAACTATTTCATTGTGTGAAAAATAGCTAGGTATTTATTAATTGAAGATATTCTTGCAAGATTTTGAGGCTGGTCAAGGCCATGCCATGCGTAGGTATTTGAGTTAAATTTCTTACAAGATTTTACGTGTTGGATAGGTGATTGAATTGAAGTTTGCATTTTCTTATTGTATCTACCTCGGTAGGAAATTAATAATTTTGTTTTTCAAAAAATAAAATTCAAATATCGAACTAATACTTAAATAACGCAATAAAAAAATGAAGCATTTCGATTCCCCGCCAAATCAACCAAATCTTGCAAAACAAAATTAACCCATCACCATTGTATATAAAACTTATAGTACTATCATCACGATGATTTTTGAGTTGTGTTGTGTGGTGTGGTCGTCTGGGGGCGCACTTGTATATACACAGAAACAGCAACCAGAAAATTAGTTCGTTGTGTGATCGCCAGGGGGCCGACGTGTGGAACGTGCTGATGATAGTACTATCTAAATTCATATACAATGCCCATCACATTGCATATAAATTTGCATAGTACCTTTGTATATGGAAACTATAGTACTCTCATGGTGAAAATTTTTCAGGATGACACGTTGTTGTTTGGTGGCGCTGTTGGCTGGAGTGGAGAATTGCATGTTTTCAGCAGAAGAAAAGAGATTTTATATTTTCCATAAGGCTCCAAAAGAGTAAGAGAGAAAATCCATTTTTTGCTAGTTTCTTCATTGACAGAATTTTTTGCTTGCTCTGTTTTTTTTTCTTGCCTACATACCTACGAATACATTTTTTTCTTCGGTTTGTGCGAGAAAGAAAATTACATATGTGTATGTGTTTACAAAATGTAGATAGGTATATTTTAGTTTATTATTGGGGCAGGTACGTAGGTATTCTTTATTTATTTGAGTTGAAATTTTCCGGCAAGATTTCGAGGAAGCATTTTTGAATGTACATATGTATGTACAAATGTATGTACTATGTATGTCTGAACGAGTATGTAGGTTGGATTGAAATATGTTTTGGAAGAGAAGGTAGCTGTGTCTAGCTATAGGAAGTTGTAAAAAATATCATCGGTTTGGAATTTTTTTGAAGTTGAGCACTAAGACGGATTTTTTTGAAATTCGAATAGTAAGTTGGGCAAAATGGGGCAAATGTACGGAAGGGTCAAAAAGCTATATTCTAAACGTAAAGGGTTAGGAGGTTTATATTTTTATTCGATAGATTTTTAATGTAAGTATTGTATACTATATGTATGTATGTGAAAATTTTAAAAAATATTTAAAATGCTACGACTGTTTAAAAAGTAAAAAATTTTAAAACTATGTCTTTTGAAAAGTAAGAAAAAAAAAATTGGCTATGTTTCAGAAAATTTTAATGCAATTTTTTAATAGATACATATACCTACTTACTTTTTTTAGTCAATTTTCGACACTTTTTCATTTTTATTTTTTTGTCGGGTTGGTCTAAAAATCTCAAATTTCTAAGGCATAAAGAAAATGTTAAATTGGATTTTTGGGTCGGTTTCTGACTTTTCAAAATACGCTCACCCGAGTTATTTGCATTTTACATTTAGTTTAGAAAACACATGAATGCTCTGATGCCTTTAACTGTATATAAAACTTTGTTTTTTTTTTTTAGTTAGCAAGATTATTATTCAATAATTATTTTCATATATCATACTTAACTGTACAATGTACATGCTAAACAAGCTTCACAAATAGAATAAAAAAAAATTAAGAACCACAAACAATACAATATACTAAGAGAAAAAAACAGATTTGTTTATCGCCGACCAAAGAGTCTGCCGATTTTTGCCACCAACTTACTGCCCCAACCCTCCTCATGGTGCCAACAATGCTTTTTGATCAATCTAACAGTTGAGGCGCCAAAATGGGTAATATTGATTTAGAACGAAAAAAAATCGATTTTAATAAAAAGAAATTGATTAGAGGTTCAGAAATTAATTTATAATTTCCAAAATCCTTAACGAATAATCATATTAAGGTCTTGAATTTAAATTTATTTAATTAATATACATAAACATAAACTTTGCAAATAAAAATGTATGCGTTTCCACATGAATACACTGAAAAAATTGTAAAAAAAAATAAATTAAAATCTGAATAAAATTTAAAACAGAGAAGAAAACTATATTAATATTATTTGCCGTGTTTATTTTCAGCAATTTGTATACAAAAAAATTTATTTGCATTTCTTTCAAAACTGTGCGCAATTATTTAGATACCTAATTATTTATTTATATAAATTCAATGCTTCTGAAAATCAATGAAGAATGAAGATTGTGAGCATAATTTTTCTGGAAAATGGAAAAAAACACAATAAAATGTATAGATTAAAGGAGAATGGCCATTTTGGTCTATTTAGTGTCCACGAATGAGATATATATCGTTGAAAAGCTTGGCCCTAGTACATCATTTTTTTTGTATGGACATAATACTACGTTTTCACCAAAGGCATTGTATATAAAACTTATAGTACTATCCTTTGTATATATAAACTATAGTACTATCATGGCGAGTTTTTTTTTTTGGTTGCAGAGGTCCTGGTGGTGGCGCTGTTGTCAGCTCTTTTTTTAGGTGTAGACTTTTTGTAGGGGAATTTTTCGAACGACGGCGATTGGGAGTAGGAGCGAGAAGACAATACTATTTTCTTTGGTTGTAGGAATGCAAAATTAAAAGGAAGTGTCAAAAAGAATAAGAAAAAATGCCATCTGTTTTTTCTTTTCATGCTGGCGAGCAAAAAATATATGTCTGACCTTCATATCTACTTCACTCTGATTTTTCTCATTTTTTAGTTTTTTTTTTCTGTGCTTTATTTTCAGTGTGCAAGGTAGAATATATGTGCATACATAATTCTATAGCTTTAGGTTTTGTTATTATTTGACTGTTCATTTTTTGGTTGCATTTGGGGGTGGTTTTCAATTTTGGTGTGAAATTTTTAATTGTCATTAATATTCTAAAAAAATAAAACAATGGTTTTGCTTTTGCAAAATTAATTTAATACCAAGAAGTTCATGTGGTGCAATAATTGTGTTGTGTTGAATCGATATTTGCAAATAAACAAATAAATTAATAATTTTTTTTCTTGTAAAATAACTTTTTATACCTATTGTTTTTAAGTGAAATTTTCCTGTCGAAACAATAAAGATATTAAGTAAGAATTAGACTAAAAAATTCTTGTGTTGAAGTGAATAAAAAATTAATATGTTTTGCCGTCGGCAAAACGGCCGACCGGAAAATTATTTATTTTTTTTCAACTAGCATTTTCTAAATTTCTTTTAAATAAAAATAATTACTTTGCGCAAGTTTCCATACGATAAGAAAATGCAAATATCGATTCAACCTGGTTGGATTACACAAAATTGGCCTTTAACAATCTACGAACAGGAATACCCACCCTCAAATCTTATAAGAATTTTTTTTTGTTCCAATTTGAATGCATTGAAATCAATGGCAAGATTTTGAGGGTGGGTAATTATTTGTGTTTTGTTTTATTTTGAAGATTTCAGGATTGACAATTAAATTGTTTTTTGTAACTTATTATTGTAGCTGGTTAGGTCGTTAGGTAGATTGTCTGTAAGTGAGAACCCCATTATCATTAGGTACCTACAATGAAAATTATAAAATACAAATTTCAATATACATAAGTAGGTAGGTATCTTTCCTGAAATCTTACAAAAAAAAACTATTTTTATAAGAAGGCACTTAAGGACATTTATATCCACCCTCAAATCAAGCAAAAAAAATAATAACTACGAGCAGTAGGTAGGTAAGTATGTTTTAAAAGATGTGGGGTACTTAAAAAAATTAAATTTTCAAATTTTCTGTATTGTATTTTCTAAAATACATGGATAAACATTATTAACAAGAGACCCAATGCAAACTATAACATTTTCCATTGCTTTTTCAATCTCACATTCAATTTAAAAAAAAAAATCGAAAAAATTAATAAATTCAACAATTTCTTGATTTCAGTGCAGTACCTGAAAATGCACAAAATAGTTCTATATGGCTATTTTTTTATTTTATTGTCAAAATTAACAAATACAAAAAAAAAATGATAAAAAAACCTAATTTTCACTAAATTCGTACCTGACAATAAAAAAAAACTCTTATATAACATTTTTTTTTATTTTTCTTTAAAATTCTAAATGGTTTTCATAAACACATAGCAAACATCATTTATGACTTGTCTGCGTTTAAATTATAAAAATTTAACAAGAACTTTTGAAAAAATAAATGAGAAAAATTCCGGAAAATGAAAAAAGAAAATAAAATCTAGAATGGTTTTCAAAAAAATTATTTAAGACTTTATTATTTATTAAAAGTTAAAAAGTCGAAAATTGCAAAATTGATGTTTTTTTACCTTTTTCGTGAATTTTAGATAGTTTTTGATTTTTTATAATCATATGAAGGTATATGTACATTTATAAAATTTTTAGAAGCATATAACTTCAAAAACAAAATACTTACTATGTTATTAAAAACCTGACGTCAAGTCAGGCGTTTTTAATAATCTTTCTTAAATTACCTCCCTGTCATCTACCATTGAAACTGAAAAAATAAAATAAAACATTTCGTATTCTTTTCGTTGGGCGATGTTTTATTGCCCAGCACTGTGCCTCACAATGTTTTTATTTTATAACTTCAAAAATACCAACAAAAATAACGAAAACCAAAGCAATGTTGTCAATTTTCTCCATCTCTTTGTGTACCAAGTACCTGCAAAATAACGACAGAAAAATGTAAACAAAACCAACAACAACTATCAAAACCCACCAAAAAAAATGTAAAAACGAAATCCAAACAGACTTTCCCTTATTCCCATTTATCTTTTCTTTCATTATAGCCATTTCCTTATATTCTCCCTTATTCACTCCTACTCTCCTAAATACTCAATATGCCTTCTCTTTCTTAAAATATTATATTCTACACTCCACACTGGCAAAAAAAAATGTCTACAAAATATCCCCTCTTTGAATTTGAGTTAGGGTTGCAGAGGTATATTAGATGTCGCCCCATTCGACTTCCACCATGATAGTACTATAGTTTATACAAATATACAAAGTACTATCATCACGATGATTTTTGAGTTGTGTTGTGTGATTGTCTGGGGGCGCACTTGTATATACACAGAAACAGCAACCAGAAAATTAGTTAGTTGTGTGATCGCTAGGTGGCCGACGTGTGGAACGTGTTCATGAGAGTACTATGCAAATTTATATACAATGACCAAAGGTTAATCTCGTTGAGGATTAGTAAATCTTCTGAAGTGTGTCCACCACATTATAAAAAGATTTAAATAAGATTAAATTTGACAGCTTCCCATTGTATATAAAACTTATAGTACTATCATCACGATGATTTTTGAGTTGTGTTGTTTAATCGTCTGGGGGCGCACTTGTATATACACAGAAACAGCAACCAGAAAATTCATATACAATGCAGCTTCCCTGAAAATTCAAATTGCGTTCTCTTATTTCTTATGAAGTGAGTGAGATAGAGGGTTCCATCTGTGTCAAACAGAGCAAAAAAAATTGTGGAATACGTTCCACAACACAAACAAAATATGAATTTAGGGATGTTCGGTTTTCGAAACTATTTGTCCATGAAGATTTATACAAGATTTATTTGAAATCTCCTTGAAATCTCAAGATTTATAAATATGGTTAATCTTCGAGATTTGTACAAGATTTATGGATAATCTACTTAAAACGCGATTTAGCTCTTGGTGAAAACGTAGTATAAGGTTGTAAGCAATTGGGTTTAGGCAGAATATTGAAATGATTTAACAGATTAAATGAATTTGAATAGTTGTGCGTCAAGAGTCCACAAACTACATATAGTACGTTTGAAAGCTTCATTTTTGACACAGAACTGTAAACCATGGGGTTCACGCAATATATAAACAAAAATCTTCGACCTTTCGGTATTGCACTTGATTAACATATATATTTTTCTCATTTGATTGGAATTAGCGAAGCATTTTATACAAAAATCAAAATTTCAATCCTTTTTAAGATGTCGGATTTTTTCCCACACCTCCCAAAAAACTTGGTTTTCATATAATTATGTACATAGTTAATTGATAGTGTTTTACGTTTTTTTTAATTAAACCACATTTGTATTTTAATAGTTAGTTAATAAACAACTTAACATTAAGAACAAGAATAGTCGACTGGCAATAAGGATTTGCAAACTAGCAGCTTACAAGACTGGACTGGAGATTTAGACTTACGATAAAGCTTAATTTCTCCAGCATTATCTTATACCTACCAAAGGTCCAAAGATTATGTTGTGAAGAGAAATTTATATAAAAAATGTATTACAGACTTAATTTTTGATCTACAAACAGTGAGTGTGCTGAATAAGAACCCAACTATTAAATGGGTGGAATAGGTGCAATTAGGTCTTAAAGTCAAAGGACCTTCGATTATATGGCAGTATAGAAAATATGTTTCTTAACATAAACAATAAAAAAAATGTTGGCCATATCGAAAAACGTTATTTTTGCTACACCCCCATCTCTGGAACTATTTTTCTCAAAATCTATTGATGGTCTCTAAATCTTTTTTGTACGTATATAGTATAAAATGAGGAAGAATTGGTGCCTTCAATTTTTTCCAAAAGAACTTATATTTTTCGAGTAAATTACAATAAAATTAATTTGCCCCTTTAAGTTCTCCCCTAAAAATTTAAGATACAATCCAAAATTAGGGTACTTTTTAGGACGTACTTGACGTCAAAATTAAGCACCAAACTAAAATTCAACTTTGTCGGAATTTTTTCGAAATCTAAGTCTAATTTTTCTGGAGTAGATAGTTCTAGCAAAATTGCCAAAAATTGTCCATGTTTTGTGCCTTCATTAGCAGTACTTAACGATTCCAAGGTTCTATATCTATGCTATCCAACGAAATCTGAATTACATATGATTGTAAGTTGGTATACTGAACCCTTCCTTGATATGTAAACAAAATAAATTACATTTTATTCAAAATCAGTAGATTTTAGATTAAATACCTATTTGAAATCGAGTCACATTTTATTGTTTGTTGTTCAAAACTTAAAATTCTATTTTTTTTTAATACAACAAATTATAATACGATTCACAGACATAGTTAGATAAATATAATTTTATCCCAACCCTATAAAGCTATAGGTACCTACCTACAATAATAAAACCGATGGATATATCAGTTTCCTTGTCAATGTTTAAATATTACAAGAAAAATTGAATATAAATACTGATTCTCAAAATCTTGCAAGAAAGTTATGAAGGTAGATTTTTTTTTTTTTTTTTAATTTCGAATTTTAACTACAAAAAAGCAATTATATAGGTACCTGCAACCTAGGGTAGGAAACTATTTCATTGTGTGAAAAATAGCTAGGTATTTATTAACTGAAGATATTCTTGCAAGATTTTGAGGCTGGTCAAGGCCATGCCATGCGTAGGTATTTGAGTTAAATTTCTTACAAGATTTTACGTGTTGGATAGGTGATTGAATTGAAGCAATTCAAATATCGAACTAATACTTAAATAACGCAATAAAAAAATGAAGCATTTCGATTCCCCGCCAAATCAACCAAATCTTGCAAAACAAAATTAACCCATCACCATTGTATATAAAACTTATAGTACTATCATCACGATGATTTTTGAGTTGTGTTGTGTGGTGTGGTCGTCTGGGGGCGCACTTGTATATACACAGAAACAGCAACCAGAAAATTAGTTCGTTGTGTGATCGCCAGGGGGCCGACGTGTGGAACGTGCTGATGATAGTACTATCTAAATTCATATACAATGCCCATCACATTGCATATAAATTTGCATAGTACCTTTGTATATGGAAACTATTGTACTCTCATGGTGAACATTTTTCAGGATGACACGTTGTTGTTTGGTGGCGCTGTTGGCTGGAGTGGAGAATTGCATGTTTTCAGCAGAAGAAAAGAGATTTTATATTTTCCATAAGGCTCCAAAAGAGTAAGAGAGAAAATCCATTTTTTGCTAGTTTCTTCATTGACAGAATTTTTTGCTTGCTCTGTTTTTTTTTCTTGCCTACATACCTACGAATACATTTTTTTCTTCGGTTTGTGCGAGAAAGAAAATTATGTGTATGTGTTTACAAAATGTAGATAGGTATATTTTAGTTTATTATTGGGGCAGGTACGTAGGTATTCTTTATTTATTTGAGTTGAAATTTTCCGGCAAGATTTCGAGGAAGCATTTTTGAATGTACATATGTACAAATGTATGTACTATGTATGTCTGAAAGAGTATGTAGGTTGGATTGAAATATGTTTTGGAAGAGAAGGTAGGTGTGTCTAGCTATAGGAAGTTGTAAAAAATATCATCGGTTTGGAATTTTTTTGAAGTTGAGCACTAAGACGGATTTTTTTGAAATTCGAATAGTAAGTTGGGCAAAATGGGGCAAATGTACGGAAGGGTCAAAAAGCTATATTCTAAACGTAAAGGGTTAGGAGGTTTATATTTTTATTCGATAGATTCTTAATGTAAGTATTGTATACTATATGTATCAGGCACGAAGCGTGACTTTTTTGGAAGCGGAAGCACTTAACGTTGAACTTAAAATTAAAAGTCATTTATTCAAGATCATATTTTTTTTACTACTAAATCCAGTGCTGTTCCAAACGCTTTTTTCATTTTCAAATAAAAGACACGGCCGACAGTATAATTTATTGTTTTAAGACAGCCCGATAACCACGAAAAAGTTACATAGAATTGCATTGAAAAATGCCTTGTACATCGCTTTGTAACGGTGTTGATATTAACAAATGGCTTCGGTCTACCACCGTCTATTATAATTTTTTTCTCATCAAATGTTCTCGACGAGAATGGTTTATTAATTAAGCTTTCAATTATACAATTGCAGGTAATCATTTTGAACAAAACGCTAAAGAAAAAAGAAATCCTAAACTACTTACACAAAACATTTACAGTTGACAATGCGATTTGCACACTACAGATAAAAAACACGGAACACACAAGTGTTAAATGAACTTTTCTACCCCGCCTTTGTCAATGAATAAGAAGAAGCAAATAACTCAAAACTCATATCTCTCCTTTCCTGCTCTACTTTTGTTTTCACAAATTTTCATAATGAGTTCACTCAATTCAATCTTCACTTCTTATGTGAACGCCAACAAATTAAAAAATTTGCTTTGAAGGAGATTGAGTGAGAGTTGAGAGTAGGCGATATATCAGAATGCCTAGCTGGTATGCATTCCAAATATTTGTTTGCAAGCGCGAGTTTATAATGGAGTGATATTGTGCATTCCCCGTGGACATTTGCTTTGAACGAAACTGAGTGAGAGGTGAGAGTAGGCGATATATCAGAATGGGAATGCCTAGCTGGTACGCATTCCAAATATTTGTTTGCAAGCGCGAGTTTATAATGGAGTGACATTGTGCATTCGCCGTGGAATATAAGGGATATTATGAGTTTTTGTAGTTTTAGTTTTGCATTCTTCTTAAATCGTATAATTTTTTGAATTGCTTAACGGAAGCACTCATTCCACTCAATATATGGACGCTTCGTCCCTGATATGTATGTATGTGAAAATTTTAAAAAATATTTAAAATGCTACGACTGTTTAAAAAGTCAAAAATTGGAAAACTATGTCTTTTGAAAAGTAACAAAAAAAATTGGCTATGTTTCAGAAAATTTTAATGCAATTTTTTAATAGATACATATACTTACTTTTTTTAGTCAATTTTCGACACTTTTTCATTTTTATTTTTTTGTCGGGTTGGTCTAAAAATCTCAAATTTCTAAGGCGTAAAGAAAATGTTAAATTGGATTTTTGGGTCGGTTTCTGACTTTTCAAAATACGCTCACCCGAATTATTTGCATTTTACATTTAGTTTAGAAAACACATGAATGCTCTGATGCCTTTAACTGTATACAAAACTTTGTTTTTTTTTTAGTTAGCAAGATTATTATTCAATAATTATTTTCATATATCATACTTAACTGTACAATGTACATGCTAAACAAGCTTCACAAATAGAATAAAAAAAAATTAAGAACCACAAACAATACAATAGGTATACTAAGAGAAAAAAACAGGGGTGGTATCGGCTAACGCGATAGTTGATAGTTGATAATCAAAAACGATACTTTTGCTCCATGTAAGCTGATTATCAAAACGATAATCGTTTTTTTCCTTGTATTTCAAGTGACAGCTATTTAGGTATCGTTTTCATAGATTTCAATTTCTAAAGCAAATAAATTGTGTGTAGGATATTGTCAAATAAAAGCAAATATATAAATAAGAGAACCGGAATGTTTACTTCAATAAAAATATTTAATAACGCGAATATGTAGGAGAAATGAAGAAAACAATTATAAGGCTGTTGACTGTTGTTTTCGGTGAATATTTACGAAGCGTCCAAATCTAATAAAGATATGATTATTTTACAATAAATCATGTTTCTCTTTAATTTATTTTATATTTACCCTTTTCCATTCTGCCACGGATTTTGATGGCGGTCCATTTAAATTCAGGGAACGTGCCAGTTGTTCCCATTGCTGCCTTTGGGAGGTTCGCCCAGTGGCTGAGAGAGCATTGTATGATCTCGCCAGCTCAGGATGTGCTTCCATATATGCGGAGAGTATTTGCGTTTGCGCTTTTGTTGCATGCGACCTTATAAAAAACAATTATCTCTTTAATAGACATACAAATATTATATTTTCCAATATTTACTTACATTTTCACTACAAAACAAAATTTCCTTCGGACAATTGAAAACAATTTTAATAATATTATTGAACACCTGAGCAAAATGACATTTCTCACTGTAAGTGCTGCCAAAAATTCAAACTGTTTTATTGATCACTTTACACAGAGCAAATCAGAGTTGATAATCAAAAACGACTATCAACAAAGCGACAATCAACAATCGCGTTAGCCGATTCCACCCCAGATTTGTTTATCGCCGACCAAAGAGTCTGCCGATTTTTGCCACCAACTTACTGCCCCAACCCTCCTCATGGTGCCAACAATGCTTTTTGATCAATCTAACAGTTGAGACGCCAAAATGGGTAATATTGATTTAGTACGAAAAAAATCGATTTTAATAAAAAGAAATTGATTAGAGGTTCAGAAATTAATTTATAATTTCCAAAATCCTTAACGAATAATCATATTATAATGAAACCAATTGTTTTCAAATTTTTTTATTTTATTATTTCTTATCAGAACAAAACTTCTGAACGAAAATTAATATTGAATGATAATAATAATATTGAATAATATTTCTATACAATGCTCGATAGCAAGTAATACAATACAGTAACAAGTAACAAGTAACAAGTAACTTAATATAGTAAACATAACATAATACAAAGGTGGTTATTACAATTCGGCCATCCTGACTCTTACAATCGACCTCGATTGTACGTACATGAATATTTAAACAAAAAACATTTTTAATAATTCAACTTGAATAAATTACAAGAATTTCATCCACTTAAAATAATTTTGTACAGTAAATTTAACAAATAATAATTTAAGCGCTGCCTTCAAAATCCAAACCATTTTACTTAACCTCTATATTAGACTCAACCCATTTTTTTAACCTACTTGAATCTAAAATACCGTGGTACGGAATTTGTGTGACTTGATATCCTTTAATATCTTCAATTAAGTACCGATCATTACCTTATTTTTTCTTAATAACGTATGGACCACTGTATTTAGGAATCAATTTTTTGTTATTTCCAACAGACGTGTCAATATTTTTAATAACTACAAAGTCACCAATATCAAATTGTTTAGCCGAAGAATGGTGTTCGTTAAAATAATTTAAATTATATAATTGAGACTTTTCTATGGCTTCCGACGCGACGCCTCCTTTCGTAATTTTAAAAGATCAACCCTTTCGGAATCTGTGTATTTGTCATTCAAGTATTTAGTCAACTCATCAATACTTGGTCCTCTTTGCTCAACACCAAACAATAATCTACTGGGTGAAATTCGAGTACAGGTATGGTTTGTATTATTAAAAGCGTATTCTACATTACTGAGTTTTTGTCGATAGTCACTATGCTCAGGAGATTCACTTAATTTCGCTAACATTGCTCTCATATCTCTGTTAACACGCTCGACTTGACTTGACTTAGACTGAGGAGATGCAACCGAAACCTTCACATGGTCAATATTATGTTTTTTGGCAAAATTTTGAAATTCTTCCGAAGTAAAACAAGTAGGTATGTCACTGATTATTCTACGGGGTCGACTAAAATAATCGAAATAGCGTTCAAGAGCATTAGTAACTTCTTTCGTTCCAGGAGTGTTTACCGGATATAGTTTAACAAACTTTGTAAATCCGTCTATTACAACCAAGACATATTTTTTCCTAGAATTTATTGATGGGAGTGGTCCAAAATGGTCTATATGAATTGTATCGAAAGGTTCTGGTCGCTTTGATATATTATATAAATTTCGCTCATTACTTTTATTTGGTACCGAATTATATATGCATTGAAGGCAGTTTTTAATTAATTTATGTAATTTTTCTTTTAAATTTGGAATATAATAATGTTTCGAAAGTTGACTAGTACATTTTTCAATACCCAAATGTCCACATTTTCCGTGAATTGTTCGCATAACATTTTCTTCAAGTTCTGTTGGTACATAGAGCTGGTGAATGTTTTGTAACCCAACGCGGAAAACTAAACCATTTTCTAAAATAAAACCTGAAACTTGACCTTTTTCAAGTCTGTCTCTTATTGATCGTATATTATCATCACGTACTTGTGTCAGTTGGATATTTTGATCTAATTCTAAAGCTGAAATAGCAGCGGCAAAAGGGGCACGACTGAGTGCGTCAACGTGCAGCATTCTTTCACCTTTTCGATGCTGTACTTCGTAGTTGTAATTTTCGAGTACTAATGCCCACTTAGCTATGCGAGGATTTACATACCGTTTTTTAAGAGTCTGAGATAGAGCTTCACAGTCAGTTATAATAACAAATGGCAACCGATCAAGAAAAGTTTTAAACCGCTCAAGGGCATATACAACTGCCAGTGCCGTAGCCAGGATTTTTTTTTCGGGAGGGGCTTGCTTCTAAATCTTACAAAGATTTCTTTAAATAAAAAAACTACATATTGTAGGTATGCATTTCAATTCAAAATTAAACTAATGATGATATCAGGTGTGTTTTTTCCAACTCCAAATAAAATTATGCAAAACACAACAAAAAAGCAAAGTAATTTATTACGTATTAAACGCAACAACATTTATGTCTATATAGACATTTGTTAACTCGAGATAATTATATGGAGTTAGCTACATATATACTATAAAAACTATTGTTATTATCGATAATTTGTATGGAAAAGTCAAGGCCAGGGTTATGAGCTATCCTGTATTTTGTCGTTGTCGTTGTTCTTTCTGATTTTGACAGTTAAAAATGTCGCCCTTTGTTGGAAGAGTAATCAAAATCAAATTCGGCATTTTCACATAAAAAGACACAAGTCACATCCTTTTTGGAAAAATGGCACAAATCAAACATTGTTTTTTCACTAAAATAATTATTTTAGGTAAGTGTTTTTATTCATGAAATAAAAATTAAAATATGATCTTGGTCTTAGAAAATGATGCGTTACAAAACTGTGTTTTTGAATTACATATTCATTCTCTTTTTACCTAATTCTGTATAGGAAGTGAACTTTCATTTTTCACGAAATCACTTTAGATTAGATTAGTTCTTTTTTTTTTCAAATATTAAATATTAAGACTATACTTCACGGGAAATCACTTTAATTGGACTTTTGCATGTTTAAAAAAAAAAAGCAATCGGAAGGCAATGCCCAAATCGATAGTTACGTAGTAATTCAAAATAGGTACTTGATTCCTATTGGCTGTTTCTGTTTGTCAAATATCTTATTTTTTATTTGCAGAATTAGGTATAATCAGGGATAGGATTTTGTTTCATGTTTCAATGACAAATACATACCTATAATGCATTTTATTTTGCTTTTTTTTGGCCTTTTCTTGCCTTTCTTCCGTTATTGCCTTTTTTGCTTTTTCCCATCATTTAAGCCTCTTTCTAAATTATACATATGTACAAAGGACTCAAATTTACAATTAAAAAGCTTATTTAAGTACTTAATGTGCAATATACAATATACATGCATGCATATTGCATATGCATACATCACATTCAAAAAATAGGTCAACAAAAAAATTTTAGTGAGCTTTTTTGTGTGCACTTATGAAGCTTAGAAATGAAGAAAAAAAGAAAAAATATTGGGTACCTACCTATCTTGTATGTCCTTACATGTTCCTCAACGGACAATCATAAACTGGGTGCCGTTGTGCGCGTGTGCAGCGTCGAAAGAAACTACTATACCTATTCAGAACCACTAAAATTAAGTTGAATATTTATGTTTCTTCTTTCTTTTTTGGAAAATGCTTTTTTTTGACTATTTGGGTGCTTTATTTTGCCTTCTTTTTAAATTATTAGGTCCACAAAATCCCATCCCTGCTTATAATAATTGTTATTATACTAACTTTTTTCAATTTCTTTTTCTACAATTACTGAATCTCTAACACTAACACAGAGTTTAGAAGCAAAGCGTTTTAATTTTCTACAAAAGTGCTGATTTCATAAATAATCTACATATGTAAATACCTACTTATGATGATATTGGCAGAACAATTCATAAAAGATTTGTACTATGAATCAAAAAAAATATTATAACTTCCATGTCCTAACAAAAACATCAGGCAGTTACGTCAAAATTCAAACTATCCTCAAATTTCATTATATTTTTCACCTTATAAATTTCACCTTTAAAATCCTAACTCAAAAAAAATATTTATTTTATGCATGGGTACCTAAATAGTATCTTTTTTCATAACGAAGTGTTTTCAAGTAGTTATTAACTTAAGCTTAATTCAAATAACCAATACATAGGTACCTGCATAGTCTCCTTATTTTTATATATTTGAGTTTATATAAGAAAGTTTTAGTTTTTATTATCATCTCGCTACGTGGCTGACAACTGCTAAGGTTTCTAGCTCAAAACTAATTAATTGGGATTCACCCTTGGTCGTCTTTTTGGAAAAGAATGCAACTGGATGAAATTTATTATCATTTTGCTTCTGCATAAGTACTGCACCAAAGCCATATGAACTTGCATCACAATGTAATTCTGTTTCTCGCTTTGGATCATAAATTGCAAGAATAGGCGAAGAAATGAGTTTGTTTTTTAATATTTCAAAAGCGGTCTTGTCTTACATTCAAGAGTCCAAATAAACTTAGCATTTTTTTTTTAATAAATTTGTTAAAGGCCTAGCTATACAGGAAAACCCGGAAACAAATTGTCGAAAATACGAAAATAAACCATTACATCTCTGAACTTCCTTAATATTTTTAGGCATCGGGTAATTACAAATTGCTTCTAAATGATTTTTATTTGGACGAATTCCATTCTCATTTATAATAAAGCCAAGGTATTCAATCTCATAATAAGCAAATTTGCACTTTTTCATATTCAAATTTAAACCAGCCACTCTCAATAATTTCAATACTTCACTTAAAATTTCAATATGCGTTTTAATGTCATTTGTTGCAATAGAAATATCATCCAAATAAACAACTACTATTCCTTTATCAATTAACGGTTTCAGTGATAGATAAATATATCGCTGAAAAACAGCAGGTGCATTTTTAAGACCGAAAAGCATATAAACATACTCATACTGTCCAAACGGTGTAACAAATAATGTATATTTAATGGATTCTTCAGAAATTTTTATATGATGAAATCCATCTTTTAAATCTAAAGTAGTAAAAATACTTTTGTTTGCAAAATATTCTAAACAATCGTCGATTAATGGTAAAGGGAAATTATCTCTTGCTGTGTGTTTGTTCAAAGCACGGTAATCAACACACATTCGAATTTCTCCAGTTTTTTTTCTTAACAAGTACAAGTGCTGACGCATAGGGTGAATTACTTTTTCTAATTATACCTTTTTCTAAAAGTGCATCTATTTTATTTTGCACATCAGTACGTTCATGAAACGAGAGCCGTCGTGGACGACAGTATATTGGTATGTACATCTTTTGTCAAAGTAATTTTCATGCAATAGTCAGTTTCTTTAACATCTAATTTTAAGTTCAAAAAATGTTCCTCAAGCGTTGTTCTAATAATATTTGAATACTTTGAATTTAAAAACTCATTTAAATTTATTTCATTATTACAAGTCTCAACTGCACTTACTAAAGTTTCTAAATCAGAAAAGTTGTAAGATATAACTTTTTCATTTTTGAATTTTGATTCATGAATTATTGGACACAAATCTTCTGTTGCAACTTTACAATTTTCATTCATTTTAACATTTAATTTAAAATTACTTTTTTTAAAAATGTCATCTTCACTTCTATAATTTTCTTGATTTGGATTTTTTAACAATTTAAAAGACATAAGTGCACTCAGAGATTTTTTTGAAATTTTCAATAATTTATTTTTATCTTCATTTTCTTTTAATTTTAATAACAAATTTAGATTATAAATTCTTTTCAAATGACATAAATAAATGTTAAATTTTAACAACGCATCACGTCCAATTAACAAAGGGATAACTGATTCATCATCTGGAATAATAATGAATTCATTTGTTATAATTTTGCCACGAAACGTAACCTTACAGTTAATTTTGCCAAACGAACTTAAACTTGTATTACCCATACCTCGAAAATGAGTTTTCTTTTGTTTTTCGAAAACGAATGGTACTAAGGATTTCCGTATGAAACTACTTGAACTTCCGGTATCAAAAAGAGAAAAACACTAAATATTTTTAGAGCACTTATATCTATTATCAATGAAGGCAACACTTACCATTTGGAAGGCTTTAATTTCTTTTAATTCTCCATCTGTTCTTTCATAATTTTCTTGATAAAACTCGTGTTGATTTTCTTCTCTCTCTTCGACACCAGCACTTATGTTCTCCTTTTTTGGACAATTTTGATTGGAATGACCAATTTCATGACAAACAAAACACGAATTTAGTTGAAGTTTTAGCTTAGGACACTGGCTCTTATAATGTCCATATTGAGAGCAGTTGAAACAACGCAATCGTTCGTTGTTGACATTCGTAAAATTATTCAAGCAATTCTAATTCTTTATCCACAAGCAGCATCTCTTCATCAATATTTCGAACTCGATTAACTTGTTGACGATTTCCAAAATCGTGTTCTTCTTGTTCGACAACACCCACTGAATTTTGTTCATTGTTTCTTGTGTTCTCTGCATCAACCGTTTGGGCCATCAAACGATCATATAATGGTCTAAGTTCAGCGACTGTAGCATTTTCTTCGAATTCAATATTAGCTGCAGTTAAAGCTCCTATTAATTCCCTTCGTTGAATATAAGGCATTTTTATAAATTGTCCTTTTTCTCGATCCCACTTCTGATATAATGAAACCAATTGTTTTCAAATTTCTTTATTTTATTATTTCTTATCAGAACAAAACTTCTGAACGAAAATTAATTATTGAATGATAATAATAATATTGAATAATATTTCTATACAATGCTCGATAGCAAGTAATACAATACAGTAACAAGTAACAAGTAACTTAATATAGTAAACATAACATAATACAAAGGTGGTTATTACAATATTAAGGTCTTGAATTTAAATTTATTTAATTAATATACATAAACATAAACTTTGCAAAAAAAATGTATGCGTTTCCACATGAATACACTGAAAAAATTGTAAAAAAAAAAAATAAATTAAAATCTGAATAAAATTTAAAACAGAGAAGAAAACTATATTAATATTATTTGCTGTGTTTATTTTCAGCAATTTGTATACAAAAAAATTTATTTGCATTTCTTTCAAAACTGTGCGTAGTTATTTAGATACCTAATTATTTATTTATATAAATTCAATGCTTCTGAAAATCAATGAAGAATGAAGATTGTGAGCATAATTTTTCTGGAAAATGGAAAAAAACACAATAAAATGTATAGATTAAAGGAGAATGGGCATTTTGGTCTATCTAGTGTCCACGAATGAGATATATATATCGTTGAAAAGCTTGGCCCTAGTACATCATTTTTTTTGTATGGACATAATACTACGTTTTCACCAAAGGCATTGTATATAAAACTTATAGTACTATCATCACGATGATTTTTGAGTTGTGTTGTGTGATCGTCTGGGGGCGCACTTGTATATACACAGAAACAGCAACCAGAAAATTAGTTAGTTGTGTGATCGCTAGGTGGCCGACGTGTGGAACGTGTTCATGAGAGTACTATGCAAATTTATATACAATGGCTTCCCTGAAAATTCAAATGGCGTTCTCTTATTTCTTATGAAGTGAGTGAGATAGAGGGTTCCATCTGTGTCAAACAGAGCAAAAAAAATTGTGGAATACGTTCCACAACACAAACAAAATATGAATTTAGGGATGTTCGGTTTTCGAAACTATTTGTCCATGAAGATTTATACAAGATTTATTTGAAATCTCCTTGAAATCTCAAGATTTATAAATATGGTTAATCTTCGAGATTTGTACAAGATTTATGGATAATCTACTTAAAACGCGATTTAGCTCTTGGTGAAAACGTAGTATAAGGCTGTAAGCCATTGGGTTTAGGCAGAATATTGAACTGATTTAACAGATTAAATGAATTTGAATAGTTGTGCGTCAAGAGTCCACAAACTACATATAGTACGTTTGAAAGCTTCATTTTTGACACAGAACTGTAAACCATGGGGTTCACGCAATATATGAACAAAAATCTTCGACCTTTCGGTATTGCACTTGATTAACATATATATTTTTCTCATTTGATTGGAATTAGCGAAGCATTTTATACAAAAATCAAAATTTCAATCCGGATTTTTTCCCACACCTCCCAAAAAACTTGGTTTTCATATAATTATGTACATAGTTAATTGATAGTGTTATACGTTTTTTTTTAATTAAACCACATTTGTATTTTAATAGTTAGTTAATATACAACTTAACATTAAGAACAAGAATAGTCGACTGGCTATAAGGATTGTTGTGAAGAGAAATCTATATAAAAAATGTATTACAGACTTAATTTTTGATCTACAAACAGTGAGTGTGCTGAATAAGAACCCAACTATTAAATGGGTGGAATAGGTGCAATTAGGTCTTAAAGTCAAAGGACCTTCGATTATATGGCAGTATAGAAAATAAGTTTCTTAACATAAACAATAAAACAAGTGTTGGCCATATCGAAAAACGTTATTTTTGCTACACCCCCATCTCTGGAACTATTTTTCTCAAAATCTATTGATGGTCTCTAAATCTTTTTTGTACGTATATAGTATAAAATGAGGAAGAATTGGTGCCTTCAATTTTTTCCAAAAGAACTTATATTTTTCGAGTAAATTACAATAAAATTAATTTGCCCCTTTAAGTTCTCCCCTAAAAATTTAAGATACAATCCAAAATTAGGGTACTTTAATAAATTACATTTTATTCAAAATCAGTAGATTTTAGATTGAATACCTATTTGAAATCGAGTCACATTTTATTGTTTGTTGTTCAAAACTTAAAATTCTATTTTTTTTAATACAACAAATTATAATACGATTCACAGACATAGTTAGATAAATATAATTTTATCCCAACCCTATAAAGCTACCTACAATAATAAAACGGATGGATATATCAGTTTCCTTGTCAATGTTTAAATATTACAAGAAAAATTGAATATAAATACTGACTCTCAAAATCTTGCAAGAAAGTTATGTAGGTAGAATTTTTATTTTTTTTTTTAATTTCGAATTTTAACTACAAAAAAGCAATTATATAGGTACCTGCAACCTAGGGTAGGAAACTATTTCATTGTGTGAAAAATAGCTAGGTATTTATTAATTGAAGATATTCTTGCAAGATTTTGAGGCTGGTCAAGGCCATGCCATGCGTAGGTATTTGAGTTAAATTTCTTACAAGATTTTACGTGTTGGATAGGTGATTGAATTGAAGCTTGCATTTTCTTATTGTATCTACCTCGGTAGGAAATTAATAATTTTGTTTTTCAAAAAATAAAATTCAAATATCGAACTAATACTTAAATAACGCAATAAAAAAATGAAGCATTTCGATTCCCCGCCAAATCAACCAAATCTTGCAAAACAAAATTAACCCATCACCCATTGTATATAGATTTACATAGTACTATTATGAAGAGGAACGAACGACGCGACCTCTGGGGAACGGGCCCGCCAAAGTAGTCCTACCTTTAGTGGAGATTAGTGTAGAGTAATTAATTGGGGAAGTACAAAGAAAAAGAATAATAAATATGAATGTCTAGAGAATAACAGAGGATAGAGAAAGCTGTATAAAATTGGAATACAATTTGGTGGGAGTTCGAGGGAGTTAGAAAAAAAGACTCTTATTGATTTTTTCTTCATTGTCTTTCTTGCAAAGGGGAATTATTTGAATTTTTTTTGCTAGGTAGGTAGGGAATGAGCAATGAAAATTCGTGAAGAAAAAACGATTTTGTTTTGAAATTTTTTAAGCAAAAGGCCCGTATGCACCTCGTCACTTTGCACATAGGAAAATATTTTCAAGATTATTTTAATTTTATTTTTTCTTTCTCAATTGAAGTAAGTATGAAAAGGATTTCTTAATATTTTATCAATTGTTTTTTAATTTCACGTAGTTGTTTATACTTACGTGATATTTTAAAATTATTGAAAGTCGACATAAAAAATATTGCTATGGAAAATTGAAGTAAATTTTAAATTTTTTTCGGTAGTATTTGAAAATTCAAGTAACATTTTCAAATTGAAACGTGAGTTATTTAAGATGTTTAAAATTCACCTTAGTTTTTAAAATTATTAAATTCTGTTGAAAATTGACGTGAAATTTTGAATTTACTTAAGAACCTTAAAAATTCACGTCAAAGTCTGAATTTATTTAAAAAACATGAAAATCACCGTGAAAATTTAAAATTATTAATTTCTTTTGAAAATTCACGTGTTATTTAAAATTTGTTTAGGACTTGAAAATCCAAGAATTTTTAAAATTCCCGTAAAATATAAAAACAGGAGCAATAAAATGACGTATTTTTGGAAAATTGACGTGAAATTTATAAAATGTAAGTTTATAAAAAGTAAGTTTTTTGAAACCTACGTGTTTTTTAAAAATCCGTGTTTTTTTTTGAAAATTCACTTGAAATTTATAAAATTATGTAATTTCTTGAGAATTAACCTTGAATATTAAAACTACGTGTTTCTTTAAAGTTCGGTGTTTTTTTTTTGAAAACTCACGTGAAATTTCTCGAAAATTCACAAGAAATTTTAAATTTCTTTGAGAACTACGAAAAATCCACAGGAAATTTAAAAGAAAAAGGTTAAAACTATGAACTATGAAATTTTTTTAAATAATTAAAACTTTTGAAATTTCACGTGAAATGTTTGGATTTAAATATGTAGGTACCTACTTAATTTAATAAAAAGCTTTTTAAAATTTTGAATTTCATTGAGAACTATCCTGTTGGAAATGAAAAACTATCACTGAATACATTCATCAAACTATATGTAAACATTATAACATGTCATCTTGAATTATGTCAAATAAACTCATTCTAATTTACAACCTACTCTGTTGCACTTTTCTTAACAGGTTATGGACCTTTAAAGTCACAAATTAAATTAGTTTCAGTTAATTTTTTAACAAAATAAATGTACAATTAGGAAGTTTTAAAGTTTCTCTTTAAAGTAAAGTAATATTTTGTAAATAATTGTACGCGATTCCATAGTTTTTTGTCGATTAATAACTGATAGGTTTAGAAATGGCTTCATCCTCGATCACATTTCCATTTGAGAAGCTGCGTGGTTGCGAGAATTTCGACATATGGAAGCGACATGCGAAGTCATACCTTGTTATAAGGAACTGCTGGAAAATAATCGAAGCAGGATTATCTGCAGATCCCAAAGACAAAGATGTGGAATCGAATGAACGTGCATTGGCTGAAATAACCTTAATGGTTGAGCCGAATAACTTTGCACATATTGCAACATCTACAACCGCAAAAGGAGCCTGGGATGCTCTTGTTTCAGCGTATGATGACAGTGGGCTAACGCGAAAAGCAGGATTATGCAGGATTATATCAACACTATGGTTTTAACGTCTCTGAAAGTCCAAAATGCCGGCCTGAATATCGATGACGAATTAACAGCATCTCTAATGCTGGCAGGGCTACCTGATAACTTTCGGGCATTGGTTCTAGCAGTGGAAAATTCCAAAAAAGAGCTAACTGTTGACGTTGTGAAGAACTTGCTACTCCAAGACGTAAAGTTTGATAATAAAAGTGCTGATAGTGCACTTTACACTAAAAAGAAAGCAACCACAGCTAAATATCGTTGCCACACGTGTAAGCAGGTTGGCGACTTTAGTAAATCTTGCCCAAATAAAAACAAAAAATCAAACACCAGCCACGACAAGAATAGGAGAGATAAAGTTTTATTTGCTTCTCTCTTTGTCAACAACAAAAGTTCTTCAAACTGGTTTGTCGATTCGGGGGCTACTACACATATGACAAATGAGGAAAATTTGTTGTTTAATATAAAAAAGCCGGTCGCAAACAAAGAAGTCATCGTAGCAAATAATCACAAAATGTCAGTTAAGTGTTCTGGTGACGTGAAATTAGCGCTGAAAAATAAAAGATTTAATGCCGTGTTAAAAAACGTTGAATATTTACCTGAACTGTGTGCTAACCTCCTTTCAGTTCGTCAGATGACAAAAAATGGTAATAAAGTGGTGTTTGAACATGACATTTGTAATATCTATGACGATGAAGACAATTTAATTGCTACAGCAAGTGCTGTATCTGTAAATGATTTGTATCGTCTAGATTGTGAACCCATGCCGGTGCAGAACGAGCAAGCATTGTCAGTGGGGAATTCATATAATTTATAGCATCGTAGGTTAGGCTATATCTGTGCAAAAAACCTAACTAAAGTATTGAATTCATCATCGGGTTTTAAATTCTGTGCGGAGAATGATGAAAAATGTATTGTTTGCATTAAAGGTAAGCAAACCCGTGCACCCTTTAAAGACATTGGAACTCGTGCAAAAAGTGTTCTTGACCTAGTCCACTCTGATGTCATTGGCCCGTTGAATTGCAAATCATTTTCTGGAGCAAGATTTTTGGTGACATTCGTCGACGACTTTACCCGCAAAGTGTTTGTGGTGCCCATTAAGCACAAATCTGATGTGTTCGGCGAGTTTGTAAAATTTAAGAATCTTGTTGAAAATCAGTCCTCAAAGAAAATAAAAGTTCTCCGTACCGACAACGGCACTGAGTACAGTGGAACTGTTTTTCAAAAATATTTAGAAAAGCATGGTATTTCACACCAAAAAACTGTTGTTTATACGCCTGAACAGAATGGCGTTGCGGAACGTATCAACCGCACTATAATTGAAAGAGTGCGTTGTATGCTGTTGGATTCCGGTTTGGACAACAAATTTTGGGCAGAAGCGGCTACTACTGCAGCCTTCTTAGTCAATCGTGTGTCTTGTAGGGGCAACGAGTGTTCACCAGAAGAAATTTGGTCAGGCCGAAAACCAGATTTGGGACACCTTCGTATTTTTGGCTGCAAAGCCATGGCGCATGTTCCAAAAGAAAAGCGGACAAAATTAGAACCAAAATCAGTGGAGTGTATCCTACTTGGGTACAGTACGGATTCCAAAGCATATCGATTGTTCAATCCCTTGACGAAGAAAATAGTAACGAGTCGTGATGTTATCTTTATGGAAGCTGAAAGCAAGGTAACTATCAATGAAAACAACAATATTAATTCTTTTGTTTCACCCTTAGTTGACATCTCGAACGATGAAGAGAACGCCATTGTCAATTCAGGGGAAGAAGAAGTCTCACTGGAATTGCCATCGACTAGTTTGAAGTCTGAACCAGATGAAGCTGCTTCCAACCATGAAACAGCTATAAGCGATTATTCAGACTATGATGATGCTAATGATGAAACGTTTGTTCCGGATGAGGATGTAACTTCTATAGAACAAGATGAAATGATGCGACGTTCTGAGCGGATTATGACCCTGCCAAGACTGAAATACAATTTCGTTGCAACAGATCAAATTCTAAGTGATCCTGGAAGTCCAAAAGAAGCTCTTTCGAGCTGTGATGCTGATTTGTGGAAAAACGCAATGCAAGAAGAGTATGACTCATTGCTTTCAAATGAAACCTGGACTTTAACCGATTTGCCGGCTGGTAAGAAGGCGATCAGCTCCAAATGGGTCTTCAAAACAAAATTTGACACTGAAGGGAAACCCATTCGACGGAAGGCAAGGTTGGTCGTGAAAGGCTTTTGTCAGCAAAAAGGGATCGATTATACGGAAACCTTTGCACCTGTAGTGAGGTACACATCAATCCGTTATTTGTTGGCACTTGCAGCTAGACATGATCTTCTTGTGCATCAGATGGATGCTGTTACGGCGTTTTTGAACGGTGAGTTAAAAGAAGATATTTATATGACTCAGCCCAGCTGTTTTGAAGATGGTTCCGATAAAGTGTGTAAGCTGCAAAAATCTCTTTATGGACTCAAGCAATCCAGCAGAGTGTGGAATGAGAAACTCAATCAAGTTCTGATCAAAATGGGTCTAAGGCGCAGTGATGTAGACCAGTGCATATATTTTCAATATTCTGGAAACCAGATATTATTCATTGCCATTTACGTTGATGACGTATTGATTTTTTCGAACTCACTTGATCTGGTGAAACATTTGAAGACTGAGTTGTCCAAAAACTTCAAAATGAAAGATATGGGCGAAGCCACATCAGTCTTAGGCATACGGATCAAGAGAAGTAAGTCGTCTATAAAAATTGATCAATCTCAGTACATTTCAGATATTTTGAGACGCTTCAACATGGATGATTGCAACCCTATCTCCACACCGTTAGATCAAAATCAGAAGCTGTCGTCAGATTTGTGTCCAAAAGATGAAACTGAAATGCAGCAAATGATGGATGTGCCTTATATGCAGGCAATAGGCTGTTTGCTCTTTGCTGCTGAGATCACACGCCCCGACATCTCCTACGCCGTGAACTTACTAAGTAGGTTTGGTACGAATCCAGGGAAGGCGCACTGGACAGCTGTCAAACGTGTGATGCGGTACCTAAAGGGTACGATGGACAAGGGCATTGTTTATCACAAGGAAGCATGTGATATGGCTGGATTCTGTGATGCAGACTGGGCTGGCGATATGGATGCTAGACGTTCTACAACTGGCTACGTGTTTACGTTTCAATCGGGTGCTATATCATGGGCTACAAAGCGTCAAAGAACAGTCGCGCTTTCTTCGACCGAAGCTGAGGTAATGTCTGTTGTTGCTGCTATCCAAGAGTCTATTTGGCTCAAACGCTTGGAAGGTGAACTGTCTCCAGATGCACCAAAAAAAATGGTAATTCACTGCGACAATAAGAGTGCTATTCACATCGTTTCAAATAACTCTTATTCGCCAAGAACAAAGCATGTCGACATCAAGGTAAAATTCATCCGTGAAAAGTTAGAGAGTTCGGAAGTTAAGCTGCAGTACCTACCAACAGATCAGATGTTGGCAGATATCCTAACAAAAGGAGTACCTGCTGTTAAACAAATTTCTCTTGCAGAAGGTTTTGGATTAAAATAATATTTACCTAAAGTACTTTGTGTTTATTAAATGAAATCGATATATTTATATTAATGTACATAACATAAATATTTTTTTTATGTAAATACTCTTAATATTCTGTCTATATGAAAATGAATTATAGTTTAACAACACTTTTAAATAATATCTATTTAAATTACTTTATTAACTGTTTGCTTTTTTTTAAGATAAATGAATTAATTAATTACTAAACTGGAAATATTAAATTACTTAAAATTAATGAATAGTTCTTCAGGGAAGGTGTTGGAAATGAAAAACTATCACTGAATACATTCATCAAACTATATGTAAACATTATAACATGTCATCTTGAATTATGTCAAATAAACTCATTCTAATTTACAACCTACTCTGTTGCACTTTTCTTAACATATCCACGTGAAATTTTTAACTTCATTTGAGTTACAAAAATTCACGTGAAAATTATTTAAACTTTTGAAAATTCAGGTGAAATTTTTCGATTTGCTTAAAATACTAAAATTCACGTGGTATCTCAAATTTACTTAAAAATTTTGAAAGTTGACGTGATATTTTAAATTTACCAAAAAATGAATATACAAATACGTTTAAAAATATTTGATTTTGTTCAAGAAATTTTCTTTCAAGCAAATATTTTTTTATAAAAAAAAATTTATTTAATTTTACTGATGGAAATTCGCACGGAAACCTTTTTTTAAGCAGTAAAATTAAAACAAAAAACTGTTGCATAAACTATTTTTAGTGATTTTAGGTACATCAATTTTTTTATCCTTTTAATTTTCAAATGGTCATTTCTTCAGATTTGAGAAATTAAAAGGATATCATGTACCTACCTATAAAAAAGAAAGATATCATAAAAATATGACTGTAACCAAATGGCAAAAACCAAATACCTACAATTCTATCTCTTGCAAGAAAAAAAAATATAAATGTTTCTGTAAAACATGAAATTTGGCAAGGTACATAGTTCACAAAAACCAAATACGTATAATAAATTCTATACAAGCAAGAAAAAAAAGCTTAAATGTATCTGTAAGACATGAAAATTTGCAACATAGCTCTCATAATATTTCAAATCTCACAAAATCAAATAAAATATACGAAATGGATGCAATAATCCAAAAAATAGTCTCCTCTTGCCCCTACCACCAATTTTCGACGCTTAAAGACTCCCCAAATCGAATTTTACACCTCACATTTTGCAGCGCCACCACCAGGACCTCTGCAACCCTAAAAAAAACTCGCCATGATAGTACTATAGTTTTCATATACAAAGCATATCATCATTCCGAGCTCTCCAATCCTATATTTCGCTGCTGCAGCGCCACCAAGTGAGGCGGACCCAATAGAAAAAATCGTGTTCCATAATAGTACTATGTAATTATATATACAAAGCATCACCATTGTATATAAAACTTATAGTACTATCATCACGATGATTTTTGAGTTGTGTTGTGTGGTGTGGTCGTCTGGGGGCGCACTTGTATATACACAGAAACAGCAACCAAAAAATTAGTTCGTTGTGTGATCGCCAGGGGGCCGACGTGTGGAACGTGCTGATGATAGTACTATCTAAATTCATATACAATGCCCATCACATTGCATATAAATTTGCATAGTACCTTTGTATATGGAAACTATAGTACTCTCATGGTGAAAATTTTTCAGGATGACACGTTGTTGTTTGGTGGCGCTGTTGGCTGGAGTGGAGAATTGCATGTTTTCAGCAGAAGAAAAGAGATTTTATATTTTCCATAAGGCTCCAAAAGAGTAAGGGAGAAAATCCATTTTTTGCTAGTTTCTTCATTGGCAGAATTTTTTGCTTGCTCTGTTTTTTTTCTTGCCTACATATGAATACATTTTTTTCTTCGGTTTGTGCGAGAAAGAAAAGTATGTGTATGTGTTTATAAAATGTTTTGGTTTATTATTGAGGCAGGTAGGTAGGTATTCTTTATTTATTTGAGTTGAAATTTTCCGGCAAGATTTCGAGGAAGCATTTTTGAATGTACATATGTACAAATGTATGTACTATGTATGTCTGAAAGAGTATGTAGGTTGGATTGAAATATGTTTTGGAAGAGAAGGTAGGTGTGTCCAGCTATAGGAAGTTGTAAAAAATATCATCGGTTTGGAATTTATTTGAAGTCGAGCACTAAGGCGGTTTTTTTTGAAATTCGAATAGTAAGTTGGGCAAATGGGGAAAATGTACGGAAGGGTCAAAAAGCTATATTCTAAACGTAAAGGGCTAGGAGGTTTATATTTTTATTCGATAGATTTTTAATGTAAGTATTGTATACTATATGTATGTGAAAATTTAAAAAAAATATTTAAAATGGTATGACTGTTTAAAAAGTCAAAAATTGGAAAACTATGTCTTTTGAAAAGTAACAAAAAAAATTGGCTATGTTTCAGAAAATTTTAATGCAATTTTTTTATAGATACATATACTTACTTTTTTTAGTCAATTTTCGACACTTTTTCATTTTTATTTTTTTGTCGGGTTGGTCTAAAAATCTCAAATTTCTAAGGCATAAAGAAAATGTTAAATTGGATTTTTGGGTCGGTTTCTGACTTTTCAAAATACGCTCACTCGAGTTATTTGCATTTTACATTTAGTTTAGAAAACACATGAATGCTCTGATGCCTTTAACTGTATACAAAACTTTGTTTTTTTTTTTAGTTAGCAAGATTATTATTCAATAATTATTTTCATATATCATACTTAACTGTAAAATGTACATACATGCTAAACAAGCTTCACTCGCCTTGTGCGTTCAAAAAATATGTATCTATAGTTGAAGGATAATTTTGGATAATTGAATCCAAAAAATATCAATAAATATCATTTAAAACCTCCATAAGCTCTCCGCAAAAAAAAAGAGTAAGGGTTGCCGGCATACATTAGATGTCGCCCCATTCGACTTCCACCATGAGAGTACTATAGTTTTCATATACAAAGGTTTTGTGTGCTCGCATTGGCTTTGATTTTGTTTTGTATTTTGTGTTTATTTATGATGGGTTTATTTTTGTTTTGCAAGATTTGACTGATTTGGCGGGGAATTGAAATGCTTCATTTTTTTATTGCGTTATTTAAGTATTTGTTCGATATTTGAATTTTATTTTTGGAAAAACAAAATTATTAATTTCGTACCGCGGTAGATACTGTAACGAAGATTAGTTAACTACTTTTGAAGCATAATACTTTGTATATGAAAACTATAGTACTATCATGGCGAGTTTTTTTTAGGGTTGCAGAGGTCCTGGTGGTGGCGCTTCAAAATGTGAGGTGTAAAATTCGATTTGGGGAGTCTTTAAGCGTCAAAAATTGGTGGTAGGGGCAAGAGTAGACTATTTTTTGGATAATTGCATCCAAAAAATATCAATAAATATCATTTAAAACCTCCATAAGCTCTCCGCAAAAAAAAAGAGTAAGGGTTGCATAGGTAAACTAGATGTCGCCCCATTCGACTTCCACCATGATAGTACTATAGTTTTTATATACAAAGCATAATATAACGACTTTTACATTCGAACTATATCGATTCTCGAATGCGATGATAGCGCCATCTAGTACCATTGCGATTTAAAACAACCTTTGTATATGAAAACTATAGTACTATCATGGCGAGTTTTTTTTAGGGTTGCAGAGGTCCTGGTGGTGGCGCTGTTGTCAGCTCTTTTTTTAGGTGTAGACTTTTTGTAGGGGAATTTTTCGAACGACGGCGATTGGGAGTACTGGAACAAATGGAAACACAACAAAAGAATCTTCTCGAAGAACAACAAAAGAATCTTTTCGAACAAATGGAAAAACAAAGAAAGTGTGAACAAAAGAACCTTCTCGAACAAATAGAAAAACAACAAAAGTGTGAACAGGAGAACCTTCTCGAACGAATGGAAAAACAGCAAAAGAACCTTCTAGAAGAACAGAAGACTCTCATAAAAGGTAAGTTTGATGCTTTTGAGAGCAAGTTCGTTACTATTGATGGACGCTTTGATTGCTTCGAAAAACAATTTTCAAAACTCGAGAGCGTTCAAGAAAAATTCGAAGGTAAAATACAAAGTATTGCCGACGAATTAGACAAAGTTCGAAAAATTAAGACTAGAGAAAGTGTTGGCGATTACCCAAGGAAGAAGGAAATACATCCACCGACTTTTGACGGGCAAACTTCTTCGTCGATCTACAAGAAACAGTTTGAGGCAGCCGCAGCGACGAACGGCTGGGACGAAGAAGACAAATTTATAGCTCTAACGGTTGCCCTCACAGGATCTGCTGCTGAACTGCTGCAAACCATTCCAGCAGATAAGAATGGTAACTTCAGTGCTCTTGTTCAGGCCACAGACAAACGCTTTGGAGATGGTCATATGCAAGAAGTCTTCCGCGTCCAACTGAATACTAGAGTCCAGAAAAGAGGAGAAACTCTGCCGCAACTTCAAGCGGATATTGAACGGTTGGCGCATCTCGCATATCCAGCTGCAGGGAATGAAATCGTCAACCAACTTGCAACAGAAGCCTTCATCCGTGCTGTATCTGACATCAACTTACAGCGAGCAATCAGAACTGCTGGAAAACGTACGCTTCCTGAAGCTTTAGCATTTGCTTTGACTATGGAAGTGGCAGAACAAGCTTCTCAAGGAGTTCATCGAGTCAGAGAAGTCGAAGTTGAAGAATGCTCTTGTCAGAAAATCGCATTCCAAAGAAGACAGCGTGAAGGACTTGCTCGAATTGTAATAAAACCGGACATCTCCAGCGGCAGTGCAGATTACCACCGAGAAGAGCTGCATGCCAACATTGTGGAAGCAGAACCAACGCTCGAGAACAACCAAGCAATAGTACCAACACTCTTGCTCAACTTGTTTTCCAGACGGGAAACGAGTAAGAACCAACTTCGAGGGGCAGAAGCTGGTTTCTGGTATCGATGGCCCCAGAGACACTATCCAAGTCTCACAGACTAAACGAGACAACAAAAGTCTGACAGTGGAGGCAATAATAAACAAAAAGAAACACGTGGCTACAATCGACATCGGTGCCACCGCCTCCATTGTGCGAAGAGACTTGGTCAAGATGACTTGGCTACACAACACCAATAGCTACCGTCTGAAGACCGCCACAGGAGAGGCAGCAAAAGTGTATGGTGAGGTTCGTCTTATGATCCGTTTGGCAGAACTAGAGTTTTCACACCTATTCCTGGTAGCGGATATATGTGACGAGTGCATTGTTGGAATCGACTTCATGAAGGAGCATGGAATAATTTTGGATATTGGTAAGCAAGTTCTTAAGTACCAAAATGTGGAGATTCCAATGGTCTATGGCAACGAAAACTCAAGAATTATCAGGACCGTCATCGAAAAAGACATTTGTTTACCTGCTTCTTCGGAAGTATTCGTGTGGCCGAAACTAAAGGGCGACTTTGGAAGCCATCGATACCTCATGGTGGAACCAGATGCGGAACAACGTTCCAAAAACATCATGGTAGGGAAGACTCTGGTGGCACCAAAGAACAACATGGTGCCTGTACGGATACTGAACATCAAACCGTTCAAAATTAACCTCAAGAAGGGAGAAATAGTTGGGCAATGTGAACCTGTATCCGCGATTACTAAGATCACCGAAGCGGAAACAAAGAGGCCCCTGAGCTTTGATATACTAAAAGACCAAATTCTGAAGTCATCAAGTCTGAGTCAACATCAGCTTAATGTTGCTGGAGATCTTCCTAATGAGTATGCTGATATATTCTCTTCACCCAACTGACGATATGGTCCAACACAACTTGTAAAGCATCGAATTGATACAGGAGATGCAAGACCAATTCGTCAACCAGCAAGACGTCTCCCTCTAGCAAAACAAACTGAAGTTGAAGAAATGATATCGGCAATGAAGAAAGATGGGGTAATCGAAAATTCCAAAAGCCCTTGGGCATCACCAGTCGTTCTTGTCAAAAAGAAGGATGGAAGCACTCGATTTTGTGTAGACTACCGAAGACTGAACGACGTACTTCAAGAGATACATGATGGAACTTCTGGAGGTCATTTGGGAGTGAATAAGACGCTGGAAAAGGTACGACAACGATTCTACTGGCTACACGCAAGAGATGACGTCGAAAGATGGTGCCGAAAATGTGAAACTTTTGCTGCTAGCAAGGGACCAGGTAGAAAAATTCAAAGTAAAATGCAGCAGTATAATGTGGGCACACCTTTTGAGAGAATCGCAATAGATGTCGCGGGTCCTTTTCCTCAAACTAACAACGGAAACCGATACATTCTTGTAGTCATGGACTATTTCAGCAAGTGGCCTGAAGCATTTGCCATCCCAAACCAAGAAACCAAAACAATTGTGGATCAAATTGTCTTCAATTGGGTGAGCAGGTTCGGTGTTCCCATGGAGCTTCATTCTGACCAAGGAAGGAACTTCGAATCTAAAGTCTTTCAGGAAGTTTGCTCGCTCCTTGGCATTAAAAAGACAAGAACAACACCGCTCCATCCACAATCTGATGGGATGGTTGAACGATTCAACAGAACCCTTAAAGAACATCTGTCGAAGGTTGTCGGCGACTACCAACGAGACTGGGACCGACATATCCCATTGTTCCTTATGGCATATCGAAGTGCAACCCATAGCTCGACAGGAAAAACACCATCGGAAATCCTGTTCGGATCAACTATACGGCTGCCAAGTGAAGTGAAATTTGGTTGTCATCCAAATGAGTCACAGGGAACAGAGGAATATGTGGATGACCTCAAGAAAAGGCTTATTGACATTCATCAACAAACAAGGACAAATATAAAATTGTTTAGTGATCGGATGAAAACAAGATACGACGCAAGAGCGACAGCAACGGGATTTCAAGAAGGAGACCTTGTGTGGTTTTACAATCCTCATCGACAAAAGGGGCTATCACCAAAACTCCAACAAAACTGGGAGGGCCCATATACTGTGGTGAAAAGAATCAATGATGTGGCTTACCGTATACAAAGAGGCGTAAGGGGCAAACTAAAAGTAGTTCACGCTGACCGGTTACATCGATATAACGGTGAAAGAGGTGATGAAATTGTTCGGGACGATCAATTCTAAGAGGGCGGCAATGTAACGAAGATTATTTAACTACTTTTGAATCATAATATAACGACTTTTACATTCGACCTATATCGATTCTCGAATGCGATGACAGCGCCATCTAATACCTTTGCGATTTAAAACAACCTGCTATGATTTTTGAATGAGCTTTTTCGAACATTGGTAAATGTCGAAGCGCGAAGGGGAATTATTCTTTGTATATGAAAACTCTTTGTATATATAAACTTTGTATATATAAACTATAGTACTATCATGGTGGAAGTCGAATGGGGCGACATCTAATTTACCTATGCAACCCTTACTCTTTTTTTTTTGCGGAGAGCTTATGGAGGTTTTAAATGATATTTATTGATATTTTTTGGATGCAATAATCCAAAAAATAGTCTACTCTTGCCCCTACCACCAATTTTCGACGCTTAAAGACTCCCCAAATCGAATTTTACACCTCACATTTTGCAGCGCCACCACCAGGACCTCTGCAACCCTAAAAAAAACTCGCCATGATAGTACTATAGTTTTCATATACAAAGATATAAACTATAGTACTATCATGGTGGAAGTCGAATGGGGCGACATCTAATTTACCTATGCAACCCTTACTCTTTTTTTTTTGCGGAGAGCTTATGGAGGTTTTAAATGATATTTATTGATATTTTTTGGATGCAATAATCCAAAAAATAGTCTACTCTTGCCCCTACCACCAATTTTCGACGCTTAAAGACTCCCCAAATCGAATTTTACACCTCACATTTTGCAGCGCCACCACCAGGACCTCTGCAACCCTAAAAAAAACTCGCCATGATAGTACTATAGTTTTCATATTGTCATACAATTATGATACGCCACATAGTTTCCCACACTCTTAATTCTACTTCCAAAGAATTGTCATCAACAATTCTTTGAAAACAATCAGTCAAATATAATTTCTAAAGAATTGTCTCCAATTCTTTTAAAGTCAAATCATTTAGAAAAACAAACTTCTCAAATTTAATTTTAATTTCCGAAGAATTGTCTTCAACAATTCTTCGACAAACAAAACGATCAAATTTCGTTCTAGAGAATTGTCTAAGCCAATTCTCTATCATACACCTAGTGCACTATGCATGTGCATCTGCAAGAAAGAATCCGCATACTATTTAAGCTCTAGACAAATCCATAATCAGGGCAGATTGTATTAATATCTCCAACGAACCGAACGCTGAAGTTCGGTAAATAAAAAACATAAACCTAAACGTGTTTTATTATTGGCGCAGTCGGTACTCGTTCCCGTTAGTAAAGGCAATGAGTTAAAAAAAAAAAAAAAAAAAAAAAAAAATTTTTTAAGAAAATTCAGAAAAAAAAATTTTGAAGGAAATTCGAAAAAAAATCGAAATAAATAATTTCCGTTTCCTTGTTAAGTGATAAGTGACTACTTACTGTGGCCTTTGAAAAAAATAATTTTAACAACCTTATACCAAATTATAAAAAAAAAATTTTTATAAAAAAAAATTTTATTAAAAAACCCAAATAAATAAGTATCGCGTCTTACGAATAAAGATCGCAGACGTGGACAAGTCGGAATCGAAAAAAAATTATACGTAAATGACAACACTTAAATAATAATTACACCGGTAAACCAATATAAGTGTAAAGAAAATAAGTGTTACGTCCTTCTTAATTAATGTGGCAAGAGTTATATCGAAAGAACCTTATCAACACATTGGACAACGACGACACAGTGGACTTCTTTACAACATCCGAAGAGAATCATCATCGGAAAAAGATCCAAATCCAAAAATACTATGAACATTGTTCTGATGGAAGATAAGTTTTTTAATTATTATTAATCTTTTATTTTATTTATAAAAATTACATTTTATACTATTAAATTTATACGAAACTTTTTGTGTTCTACAAAAAAAAATTTTTAAAAAGATAATAAGAAATCAAAAAACTTTCACATATTGTAACAAGCACTTCTGAAAAAAAAATTTTTAATATCGCAATATTGCTTTTAAAACCTAAAATCAATCAAAATTCGCGTGTTCATCGTTTTGTAAAGTTCTGTTTACATAAAATTTTTTTAATAAATCTGTTTTATTTTAACAAAATGGAGCAGCTAGAAATAAATGCAAGATTCAAATTAGTTACTAATACCCTAAGTCGAATGACACCATTTGACGGCGATAGGGATGCTTTAGCAAATTTCATCAGTCAGGTAGAAATATTTTTACCAATTTTCAATACCTTCGATAATATCTACAAGCAATTAATAATGTCAACCATCAAAGACAAAATAATTGGTAACGCGAGAAAAACCCTATTGATACATAGTCATCTCACAACGTGGGAAGATATTAAACTTGTTCTGATCAAAACTCATGGGGAAAAAGAATCGGTTGATGAAATTATAGATAAAATAAGGGCTTGTCGGTGCGACACGACTATAAATAATTTTTATAAAAAATTAAATGATTTGCTTTGTAGACTAAACTGTGCTCATTTGATAGGACCAAACGTAAGTAACGAAGTTGCAAGCAACATAAGAATTGCTCTTCATACCTTTAAATACGGATTACCAGAACCTGTACGTAGTGTAATTGTTAGTCGAAACCCTTCAAATTTGCACGACGCATATGAAATCATTAGAACAAACGGTTATTTGAATTACACTCATAAAAATATAACCAAAAACAATTTTTCAACAACTAACTACTATAAACCTGGGCCCCAAAATCAAAATACGAATTCATTTTCAAAAAATGAATACAGGCAGAACAGGAATTTTGTGAACCAACAACATTCAAGCCGACCATATAACCAGAATTCTTATAACTATGAAAATTCTAGACAGACGAATCTAAACTCAAATAATTCAAGGAATAATTTTAGAAATAAACAATTTAACCAAAGTAATACTAACTCAGGAACTTCACGAAATACACAAAGAGGGGGTTATAACTCAACCAACTCCCAAAACGTTAGTAATTCTTATCCTGAACCTATGGATATATCAGTAAATGCAGAAGAAAATCAACCAAATTTTCATATATCAGGCCCAAACAACTACCCTATATAGTAATTGACACTCCAGTAAGAAAACTTAGGTTTATTATAGATTCAGGAGCTGAATTTAGTATAATAAACCCTAATATTTGCAATCCAAAATGGAAAACAAATAACGATACGCGTACGCTAAGAGTTTTAAATCGAAATGTTCAAACAAATATCCAATATAGATTTCCTTTATTTAAAGAATTCAAAAAACCAAACTTTTTAATTAATTTCTTAGAATTCAATTTCCATGAATATTTCGATGGCATTATAGGAAACAACATTTTAGTAGCCTTAGAAGCCGTTATAGATTACAAAAATAGATCGCTAATCACAAAAGAATCTAATATTTCAATATTTTTAAATAAAGATGAAGAATCTTATCTAGAAAACCTTTTGACACATTATTCTGTAGAATTACTAATCAATGAAGAACACAAGCATTTTAATGACACTTTTGCTTCTCATCTTAATTCTGAGGACACCTTCAAACTGAAAAATTTAATCAATTCATTCAAAGATTTATTTTATGAGGAGGGTGATATTTTGACATGTACAAATCTAACCAAACATAGGATTGTACTGAAAAACGAATCACCAGTATATAGCAAATTGTATAGGTATCCCGAGGCATTTCGCGAAGAAGTAGACAAACAAGTTGAAGAAATGCTTCATCAAGGAATAATAAAACCTAGCAATAGTCCGTTCAACTCTCCACTTTGGGTGGTGCCGAAAAAAAGTGGTGATGGTAATAAAAAATGGCGGCTAGTCATTGATTATCGTAAATTAAATGAACAAACGATTGATGACAAGTTCCCTCTTCCTAACATGGAAGAACTTTTTGACAAACTGGGTAAATGTAACTATTTTACCACATTAGATCTTGTAAAAGGATTCCACCAAATACAAGTGGATCCAAGAGACCAGGCGAAAACTGCGTTCTCGACTAGACATGGGCATTTTGAATTTACAAGAATGCCATTTGGGCTTAAAAATGCCCCAGCCACCTTCCAGCGGCTAGTTAACGAAGTCCTTAAGGAATTAATAAATAAAATATGCGTAGTTTATTTGGACGACATATTAATATTTTCGACTAGCTTCGAAGAACATCTACTTTCCATTAAGAAAGTTTTGAGCAAATTAAGGGAGTCCAATTTAAAAATTCAAACTGAAAAATGTAGCTTTGCCGATCTGTCCACAAGATTTTTAGGGCACATTATAACAAATAATGGGACAAAGCCAGATGGTGACAAAATAAAAGCTAAAAGTGAAATGAAAATCCCCACTAATACCAAAGAGATAAAACAATTTTTAGGTATCAGTGGTTATTATAGAAAATTCGTAAGGGACTACGCAAAAGTAGTCTATCCTATGGTTAAATATTTGAAAAAAAATACAAAGATCAATTTAAAAGATAAGGAATATATCGAAGCTTTTGAAAAACTTAAGCACTTGCTAATAAGTGATCCCATTTTAAAATCGCCTGATTTTACGAAACCATTCGTGCTTACAACCGACGCATCAAAATTTGCAATCGGAGCAGTTTTAAGCCAAAATGGTCACCCAGTGTGTTATGCGTCTCGCACACTCAACGACCATGAACAGAAATACGCTACTATTGAACAAGAACTCCTGGCGATAGTTTGGTCTGTTAAGTACTTCCGTACATATCTTTACGGTAGGAAGTTTCTAATACGCACTGACCATAAACCACTCGTATGGCTACACAACCTGAAGGAGCCAAATATGAAGCTTCAGAGATGGAAGATAGTGTTAAACGAATATGATTTCGAAATTAATTATTTAAAAGGCAAGGAAAACATCGTAGCGGATGGACTTAGTAGGTACATTAATACCGAAAGGCAAAAAGATAATAAAAGTTTTAATGAAATCTTTTATAACGATGGCGATAATACTAGCATGGACGTCGAAGTCATGTCTACTGATGATACAATTCATAGCGGAGTTGAAGACTCTATTAATTACATAGGTATAACCGAAAAATGTATTAATCTTTATAAAAATCAAATATACTTAAAGTATGGCGGAAAAGAGAAAGTAGTGACAAAAATTATAAATAAAAAATGTCAAAACCATATAACACTTACTAAAGATTCAAACTTACTTGAAATAATGAAGCGGGTCATAATAGATAAAGGAATAATGTGTATTTACTGTGAAGAAGATGAAATTTTTCTTAAATTTCAAGATAATTACGTCAAATATTTTCCAAATACTACTTTAACACTTATTAAATCTAATACTAGATTAATTGATATTTCAGATAAAAATGAAATACTAAATATAATTAAGAGTGAACATCTTAATAAGAACCATCGTGGTATAAACGAAGTGTTTCTTGAACTAAAGCAGCAATACTTCTATCCAAATCTCTTTAAACTTGTTACAAAGTTAATAAATAATTGCGAAACATGTCAACTTGCTAAATATGACAGGCATCCAGTTAAAATTCCTTTCGATATAAGTGAGACTGCTTCTAAATTTAACGAAATTGTCCACATGGATATTTGGTTTCCATGCAGAAATATAATGTATCTTACAACAATAGATAAGTTCTCAAAATATGCAACTATACACAAGCTAAATGATAGAACATGGATATCTATTTTAGATTCTATTAAAGAGAGAATTAGATTCTTAGGGAAAATGAGTAAAATAATATTTGACAATGAAAGATGTATGCTGCATAGTGCGGTAGAACTTTTCTTAAAAGAAAATAAAATTATTATTCATAGGACAACAGCTCATAATAAAACCGGGAATGCAGATATTGAAAGACTACACGGTACTTTGAATGAACACCTGCGAATAATGGAAATAGATAAAATTAACAAAACTCAGAGTTTAGACGATAAAATACATAACGTCATAACAATTTACAATAACACTATACATACAACAACAAAATTAAGACCTAGTGATTTTATAACAAAAAATTATGACCGTAGGGATATTGAAACTTTATTCGAAAAATATAAGCAAGACAAAATCAATCGAATTAATAAAATTAATCAATCAAAGGATAGAAATTATGAGTTGACCAATAACATAGTTAGAAATAGGGAAATCGCCAAAATTAAACCTAAATATAAAAAGTTAAATCAGTTTAGAGTAGAAGATAATTACGTTATAGATACTAGTAATAAAAGAAATACAAAATACTCACGAAATCAAATGAAAAGAAAAAATGCTTATCAAAATAATTAATTTACATTCCAGAATGTTGATTATGTGGGTAATTTTTCTGGCCTTTTTGATTCAGAAAACACAAACACAGGAAATAACCATCACACCAATCAACACGGAGTATGGGTTCACCATTTTAAAACAACAAAGAGTAAATATTGTTAAGGACTACACTAAAATTCTTCATGTTTGTAATTTAACGGAATATAAGAATATTTTGATAAAATTAGAAAATAATTTGAATGTTTTAAATAAGGTTAAAAGTAGTGATTATGACTTTTTATATCAGGAAATAATATTAGCTAAACACAAGTTAAGTCTTATTATTCCTTCCATTTACAAAGACAAAAGACTTAAGCGGGGTCTAATAAATATCGGAGGCAAAGCCTTGAAATTTTTATTTGGGAATATGGACAGCGATGACGCCGAAGAAATTTATAATCATTTAAGGAACCTTGAATCAAATAACAAACTTTTAATAAAAGAATCCAATGCTCAAGTTCAAATAAATAATGATTTGATAAAAAACTTGAAAATGGTCGTGGATCACGTTAACAACCAACAATCGAATTTGAAAAACTATCTCGACCAAATAACAAACAAAATTAACAAAGTAGTTTCTTTTCCGGAAAAATTTCAATTGACATTTCAACTATACGCTGATATAAATCTAATAAATAGGCAATTAGAAAAACTAATCGATGTTTTACTAGCAAGCAGACTTAACGTCTTACCTCATGATATCCTAACTGAACAAGAGAAAGATGCCTACAACATAACATTAGAGCATTTATCGTACATGAAAACAAGCGTTTTGTTCTCTTCAGAAACTCTAATTTTAGTAATTTTTGTTCCTAATTTCTCTTCCCTTATTTTTGAAAAGGCTTTAGTAATTCCATTCCCTAATGAACAATTTCAAGAATTAGATCATCCAATAGAAGAAGTAATATTACAGGGGAATAAAATATACGAAGCTAATAATCAATTTCAAGTGAAAAAAATACGTGAACACAAAAATGAATGCATTAGAAACGCTTTTAAAGAAAGTAATATTTGTAATCTAAGAACTAATAAAATGATTGCTATAGAAGAAATTACAGAAGGGCTTGTGGTTACCAAAAATATAGAATTTACAGAAATAATTCAAAATTGTCATTCAGAAAAAATGTTTATAAAAAATAACAACATAATTAAATTCGCAAATTGTAACTTGAAAATAAAAAACTTAAATTTTGAAAACAGAGAGCGAAATTTTACAAATAATGTTATTGCTCCAATTGTTCATGTAAATTTTACTAAGAACTTTATTAATGAAATATCTTTAAAAAATATTCAAATGGAAAACATAAAAAATAGAGATAAAATCGAGTACATACAATTTCAAAATAATGTCACTACAAGTTTTTTCAGTTTATCTGTAATAATAATAATTGTTGGAATTTTATTTATACTTTGTTGTAAACTCAAAGAAAAGAAAAATGTTGTAACAACAAAAATTCAATTAACAAATTTAAAAGATCCTTTTTCTATTTCAAAAAATGAAGTAAATTCCACAACTGTGTAAAATAGAATAAGAAAATATGTGTAAATAATGAAAAATTTAAAAGTTATATTGTAATAACCTAAATAATGAAAAATAACAGTATGTAAAACTTTAATGTCATATTGTAACAATGGAACTGTCTTGAGTTTAAGTAAGTGAATTGCAGGGACTGCACACTTTGAAAGGGGGGAGGTGTCATACAATTATGATACGCCACATAGTTTCCCACACTCTTAATTCTACTTCCAAAGAATTGTCATCAACAATTCTTTGAAAACAATCAGTCAAATATAATTTCTAAAGAATTGTCTCCAATTCTTTTAAAGTCAAATCATTTAGAAAAACAAACTTCTCAAATTTAATTTTAATTTCCGAAGAATTGTCTTCAACAATTCTTCGACAAACAAAACGATCAAATTTCGTTCTAGAGAATTGTCTAAGCCAATTCTCTATCATACACCTAGTGCACTATGCATGTGCATCTGCAAGAAAGAATCCGCATACTATTTAAGCTCTAGACAAATCCATAATCAGGGCAGATTGTATTAATATCTCCAACGAACCGAACGCTGAAGTTCGGTAAATAAAAAACATAAACCTAAACGTGTTTTATTATTATATACAAAGGAAAACTATAGTACTATCATGGTGGAAGTCGAATGGGGCGACATCTAATTTACCTATGCAACCCTTACTCTTTTTTTTTTGCGGAGAGCTTATGGAGGTTTTAAATGATATTTATTGATATTTTTTGGATGCAATTATCCAAAAAATAGTCTCCTCTTGCTCCTACCACCAATTTTCGACGCTTAAAGACTCCCCAAATCGAATTTTACACCTCACATTTTGCAGCGCCACCACCAGGACCTCTGCAACCCTAAAAAAAACTCGCCATGATAGTACTATAGTTTTCATATACAAAGAATTATTCCATCTATCTGTCAGAATAGAAAGATCTAGATACAGGTTCTAAAGATTTCTATTGCTTTCGAGATTAGACCAGAACCAGATATTTCCCTATATAAGGTTCATGGCGCTACCGATTGGACACAGTTTATTTTTGAAAGTGAAAGAATAAATTTCGTGTAAAGTGTTGCATACTATTGTGCTAGAGATTAATAAAAGTGATTTCAATTGAAGTAAAGTGTGTTTTATTTTAAATGTAATAAGAAGAAGTTAAGAAATAAAGTAAATAAGTTTTTATTGCGAACCCTTAGCAGAATATTACAATACAATAAGAAAATGCAAGCTTCAATTCAATCACCTATCCAACACGTAAAATCTTGTAAGAAATTTAACTCAAATACCTACGCATGGCATGGCCTTGACCAGCCTCAAAATCTTGCAAGAATATCTTCAATTAATAAATACCTAGCTATTTTTCACACAATGAAATAGTTTCCCACCCTAGGTTGCAGGTACCTATATAATTTCTTTTTTGTAGTTAAAATTCGAAATGAAAAAAATAAATAAAAATTCTACCTACATAACTTTCTTGCAAGATTTTGAGAGTCAGTATTTATATTAAATTTTTCTTGTAATATTTAAACATTGACAAGGAAAATGATATATCCATCCGTTTTATTACTGTAGGTATAGCTTTATAGGGTTGGGATAAAATTATATTTATCTAACTATGGCTGTGAATCGTATTATAATTTGTTATATAAAAAAAAATAGAATTTTAAGTTTTGAACAACAAACAATAAAATGTGACTCGATTTCAAATAGGTATTCAATCTAAAATCTACTGATTTTGACTAAAATGTAATTTATTTTGTTTACATATCAAGGAAGGGTTCAATACCAACTTACAATTATATGTAATTCAGATTTCGTTGTGTTGTATCTCCTCCCATACCTACCGGAGGAAATCGTCGTGCGTTGAAATCAGCACACTTCAATTGTGTTGTTCACTTTGATTGCCAATTCGGTATCATCTTAAGGATATTGTTTTGGGTCACTCAAAGTGCAATCATACAATAGTTGAATTGTGCTGACTCTTAAAATGTGCCGACGATTATTATCCACTGCGAATGTTTGGGTTTGCGACCACCGAAATGGCACGACAACGATTGTCTTTGGAAAAGAGTAAAAGAAGTCGGTTGTGTTTCGTTTTACGTTTTTATTTGTTTTTGGTGTAGGTACTTGTAATATTTTAACATTGGCGCAGCCGCGAACTTTTAAAAAAAAAAAAAGAATTAAACTTAAAAAAAGAGTGTTTTTTGTTAACCACGAAACAAATCGAGTACGGTGAAGTGATAAGAAAAAAAAAAAAAAATAAATACCTTTAAAATTAACAGTGGGAGATACAGGTGAGTATAATTATAATGTATGTACCCATATTCTGTAAGTGTCTAAGTTTTGTATCAAATTAATTTTTTTTTGATTTACATAGGGCTTAGTTTTACAGATGGTATTTGGTTGTTTTTGTTTTTCTGCCCTAATAAAATTTGTTTCGGGCTTTCGGGCTTCAAGGTTAATTTAGACTTTGGGATAGGTCGAGTATTATTCATCAGTCATTATTTTTTTTTTGTTGTTGTTATAACTTTTCTGTCTGATTCGATTTTATTGAGGTAGGTAGTCTGATTTCATTTAATTTTTGTTTGTTTGTTGAGTTCCATTAGTTGGTATTAAGTTGATGGCCAAAAGACAAATAGAGGCCCAACTTAATGATCTAATTGAGGAATCAGAGTCTTTGAAAAAAGAAAAGAAAGAAAGCCAACGACAGTTAAAGTTGTTGAATGATTTTCTTCTTTCAGAGCTAAAGGTGATTTTGAACCCCGAGGTTTACAGACGCTATTCTTACTGAATACGTGAAATTAGTCCACGAGTTATTGAAAAAACACACTAGAGAGACAGAAGAACTGACTAAACACCTCGAAAAAAGCGAACTTTGTCGTAAAGAAGCTGAAAAGCGACTTTGGCAAGCGTTAGAAGAAGCTGATCAAGAAATAGACCAGCTAACTGTTGAGTTAAACAAAAGCTTGTCAGCTCAAAGGGAGCTTAGAGAAAAAAAGGGTCCAATATCAACTTTAGCGGGAAGCTCGAAAAATTTACTTCCATTGCTCTGTACCCCTCAACACACTTCTACCCCAAAAACATCTCTGGTAAGAAATTCTGTAGACACAGGAATTCAAACCACAACAGTAGAGGCAGTAAGATCTTCCAACAGAGAGATATCAACGCAAACAGACCAACCAAAACAAAAAGGTTTTGTCAAGATGTCGTTTGAAAACATCAGTAAAATAGTTTCACGTTTAGTCCCCGTGTTTTCTGGAGAAAGAAACCATGAACTTTCGCGTAGAGTTCATGAATTCTTAAATGCCTGTGATCTGGCATTGAAAATGATAAAACCAGATGAGGAAGAGATTCTTGTTTCATTGATCTCAACACGGTTGGTAGGTGATGCATTTGAACTGACACGTTCAAACAAAGTAAAGACCGTATCAGACTTAGCTAAACTTCTTAAAGATTGTTATTTAGTGCCAAAAACTCTAGACAACGTAATTAACGAATTAAAGCAATGCCATCAATTGCTAGGAGAAGATGTTAAAGCGTTTGCTAGACGGTTAGCGACACTAAAAGCCACATCTGTTGAGATTATTATTGACTCGAGATATTCGGCAACTGAGTCAGTAGGCCTAAAAAAGGAAGTTGAAAACACGGTGTTGACAACTTTTAAAATAGGACTAGTCGATCCAGCTCTTCGCCAGTTTATGCTGGGCAGCAAAAGCAAGGACCTCAACGAAATCTCTGAGGAAGCCTTGAAAACTTCACTGCTAATACAGCCAAACGCGATAGGCTATATGGGAGTTGGAACAACACCAAACTTACCTTTTCCGTTGGATCGTATTAGTTCAACGTACCAAATTCCTGGTAATTTCCAACATAATTACAATAGCCTGACTCACACATATCAATCTGTGCCTTCTCTGCCTCAACCTTCAAGCATTTATAATACACTACCCCACCAACAACCACAAACAATGATATCTAATTTGCCATTGCAAGCACACTTACAGAATTACACAACATCTACACCGACACATGTTGAAACACCGCAATTTACTCAGAATTTTCAAGATCCCCCCCACTCCAGCAATAGACAGCCAACAAGGTCTGTAAATCGCATTAAAACTTGTGGATTCTGTGGTAAGCAAAACCACAGCTATGTTGATTGCAATATTCGTAAAAGAACGCCATATTGCGACACTTGCGAGGACTATGGGCATACTCAAAACAGTTGTCCCCGCTCACAAATAAGAGCTACTCGGCCAATAGCCCAAAAGCCTAGAGTCAAATGCAAGTGGTGTTCTAGGGTGGGGCATGTGGAGGACGATTGTTTCTCTAAGAGGAATTACCTCAAAGACCAATCGGGAAACGCCCCGGGGGCCAATTTAAATCACTAAATTGTGCCCCAAAAAATGCGCCCACCACCACCAAAATAACGATAAGCAAAAAAAGCAATGTAGATGAATTAAAATCATCAGCGCCCGTATTAAACGATCGACGAAAAGAAAAAAGAACACAAAACGTTGACTCGAAAGAGTTAAATTTCTTTACTTTTGAGTCGATTCGTAAAACGAAGCAGAAATCAAGGCCACCAGTTTATGGGACAAATATAGACCTAGGTCAGTTTGGTCTCTTATTTCTGATTTTTAATCTTCGTTTCGTTTGGAGTAAGTGCTATTCAAATATGAAATTCGTTTATAACTTTTTGGATGATTATTTTAAGTGTTTTGTTTTGAAGTGTTTCAACCGGTATGCTTTGCCGAGAGATAAGAAAAAAATATTGTATGCATTTAAGAATCTTCGTAGACATGACGTGTTCGTCGAGCTGCCTATGTCAGTGGCCAAGTCCGAAAAGGTACTTCTTCTAGTCGACACAGGAGCAGACTCGAGCTTACTAAAAAGAAGTTCATTAAAAAATGCGGTCAATATAAATATAGATGAAACAAAGCAACTGGGTGGTGTTTTCGGTGGAGTAGGTATGACATTGGGTATAATTAAAACCAATTTACTTTTTCCTAGAAAATTTTGGACTAAGTGGAATGTGGTAGATGGACTAGAAGACATACCTGCTGATGGTATACTGGGTCGTGATATCCTTTGGAATCACACAATCATCGACGCGGTTTCCAAAAGAATAAAATTTTTGGATGAAAAAAAAGAAGTTTTAATTGATCTACCCCTCAAATGCTTACCAACGAGTTCTCTTACTATTTCTTCATTGAACGTTGTGAAGTGCAAGGTTGGAGCTCGTACGCAAACTATTGTGAAAATAAAAATTCCTAATTCCAAGTCAAATGAATTCCTGATACATTCACAGGAAATTGATAATGGAATTTATTTAGGAAACACAATAGTTAAAGCAAACGACAGTTACGTCCATGTCCCGGTTTTGAACAGCACAACAGAGGACTATTTCATGGATGCAAGCTTCATACCTACACACTCAAATTTGCACAATTACAAAGTCTTAAATAATAATCCGGGGACGAAAATATATGCGAATTTTCAACAGATTCAGATTAAGGAAAGGGAAAATAGCCTTCTATCTTCACTTAAATTAGATCGTAACTTAACTAAGGAAGAAAAACAATCCATAGAAAATTTATGCATTAAGTTTAATGATGTTTTCCTACTAAAAGGTGATCGTTTAAGCTATACGCCCGTGTTGTCCCACAACATACCCACGAAATCTGACCAAGCACCAATTAACACTAAGCAATATAGAACTCCGGAGATTCACAAAAAGGAAATTGAAAGGCAAGTGCAAGAGATGCTTGACCAAGATATAATTTCTGAAAGTAAATCTCCTTGGAATTCACCATTGCTTATTGTACCCAAGAAATCGGTTGAAGGTCAAAAGCGGTGGAGAGTGGTTGTAGACTTTAGAAAACTTAATGAAGTCACCATCAAGGATGCATTTCCTCTACCAAGGATTGAGAAATACTTGACCAATTAGGTCACTGTCAATTCTTCACTACCCTGGATTTGGCCAGCGGCTATAATCAGGTGTTGATCGATCCAGTCGATAGAGCAAAAACTGCGTTTAGTACCAGCACAGGGCATTATGAATTTAATAGAATGCCTTTTGGTCTAACCGGCGCTCCGGCAACATTTCAAAGGATAAATGAATCACATCCTGACGGGGTTGCATGGCATTGATTGCTTCGTTTATCTGGACGATATTGTTGTCTATGCAAAAATCTGGAACAGCACAATCAAAAACTTTCTAAAGTTTTTGGTAAACTTAGGCAGCACAATCTCAAATTAAATACCGAGAAATGTAACTTCCTACGGCGTGAAGTAAAATATTTGGGACACGTATGTTCTGAAGCTGGTGCTTCACCCGACCCAGCTAAAACACAATGTGTTACAGACTTTCCCAGACCCAAAACGATAAAACAGGTGCAATCATTTCTGGGACTTACGAATTACTATAGAAAATTTATACCACAATTTTCTAAAATAGCAGCTCCAATAACAAAGCTGCTGCGTAAAGAAAATAGTTTCGAATGGTCTACAGATTGTGAGAAGTCATTAAAGTTTCTCAAAGAAGCGAATTCTTCACCACCTGTTCTTATCTATCCAGATTTCAAGCAACCATTTATCGTGACAACCGATGCCAGCAACGATGCTTTGGGAGCCGTTTTGTCTCAAGGTAAGATGGGTGAAGATAAGCCTATTGCTTATGCCAGTCGTTCCCTCAATAAATCTGAAAAAAAAATACTCCACTATTGAAAAGGAGTTGCTTGCCATAGTTTGGGCGTGCAAGCATTTTCGAACATACCTTCTGGGTCGACCATTTACAGTAGTCACAGATCACCGTCCCCTCATAGGAGTATTCAATGTAAAGGACCCAACAACAAGACTTATTCGTTTCCATCACAAGTTGTCTGAGTACGACTATAAGATCATACATAAGCCTGGCAAAACCAATTGCAATGCAGATGCGTTAAGCAGGATTAATGTTAAAATTGTACAGACAAGAAGTGGGAGTAAGAAAAGAAACATTGAAGCAGACAGAAACAAGCAGACTATCTCAAAAGACATTCAGGTTCTAGAAAATCTAGAAGATATACAAACAGTTCTTCGTGATTTCCACAACTCCGTACTGGGAGGACACCAGGGAATGGCGAAGACCAATGCACGGATTCGTCGTCAGTTCAGGTGGAAAAATATGCATAAGGATATCACAACTTACATCAGGAACTGTGACAAGTGCCAAAAGAATAAGTCGGGCAAATTGACCAAAATGCCAATGGTATTGACAGATACCCCATACCTTCCATTCGAAAAAGTATACATGGACATGGTAGGTATTCTACCCTTGACTTATTCCGGTAACAGGTATATCCTAACATTCCAGGACGACTTAACTAAATATATGACCTGTGTTGCAATTCCTGATGCTGAAGCATGTACGGTAGCAAGAGCCTTTTACGAAGAGATTGTTGCAAGGTTCTGCATACCCAAAATCCTAGTCACAGATAATGGAACAAATTTTACTTCGAAGCTTTTTTCTGAAACTTGTAAGCTTCTGGGAGTTAAAAAGATTCACATTACCGCCTATCACCCACAAGCCAACGGTTCACTTGAGCGCAGTCACAGACCCTTAGCGGAATATCTAAGGAGTTTTGTTGACAATGATGATCAGTGTTGGGACCAGTGGCTGAGACAGGCAATGCATGTCCACAACAACACTGTGCATACCGCCACTAAACTGACACCAACGAAGAGCTTGTATGGTTTCGAGTTCGAAATGCCGACAAATTTAAAAGTAACACCTAAACCTCTATATAATGATGAAGATTGTCCGAAACTTCTTCAACATCAACTTCAAATAACACACGAACTTGCGAGGAAAAATTTAGAATTGGCAAAACAAAAATCGAAACAGCAATACGACCGCCAGACAAATCCTGTTTCGTTTGTAGTTGGAGAAAAAGTCATGCTCAAGAATCCCACAAGAAAGAATAAGTTCTCACCTGTTTGGTTAGGACCCTACGAGGTGATCTCAGTGAATGACTCTGTAAATTCGGAAATTCTAGTAGGTAGGAAAATGAAAAGGGTTCACAACAATCAACTTATTTCAGTGATTAATTTTAAACACCAATTTTAAACAAATTCATTTTGATACAAGTTTAAACAAATTCATTTTTGGTGTCAGAAGGCTTATTTTAATGATTAAATTTGATTTTTTTTCTTTCTAGATTGTTGACTGACTGGTACAAATATTCGAATATTTTTTTTTTTGTGTGAAATTTTAACCAATATTATTATTTTTAACAAATTATAAATTATTGTTTTCTCTTACATTAAATTTATCAATTTCACATCAAACTTTGTTCACTAAATTAAAAAAAAAAAAAAAAAAAGGGGGTTAGATTATTCTTGTTACATTATAGAAAAAAAAGCGATAGAAGAAAAATTTACGCAATACTAAATATCAAACAAACCCTTTTTAATGTTTCTTTAATGTGTAAGCTAAGTTTTATTTTTCTCGTGGCAAACATACCGAACGTTACAGCATCAACTCCTTATCAAATAGAAAACCTTACTTTAACTCCGGCACTATTTGAATGCATTGGGAATGCTGTGTTTTTTAACAACAAATGGACCATATTCACAAAGATAACACCCATGGATTTTTCGGAAGTTCTTAATTTTGTAGACAAGTGTGACGCTAAGATCAAACAGCTGTGCGTACCTCTACAATCGAAATTCCAAACAAATTGCAACATGAGAACGAACGAATTGGAAGCGATCATATCCAACCTTCGACAAAACAACATGCGATTAAAGCATATGGTTTCCCACCGAAGAAATAAGAGAGCCATAGAAACAATTGGAAACTTCTTCCATTGGGCTTTTGGAACTATGGACAAGGAGGATTCTGATAAGATTTATGACCATCTAAGCAACTTGGATACCAACGAAAATGAAGCGCTCAATTTGATTACGAAACAGATAACGGTGGCAAATTCCAATTTTGATAGGCTCAGTAAACCTATCAAAACGTTAACAGAAGAGGTGGAAAAAATTGGAAAGAGTGTTGTAAAGTGCGTACTTCACAACATTCTCTCATCATCTTCCCTTATCCCATTCCAATTCAATCCACTGCCACTTCAAATTCCCACAGTCATCATTTTCTTTTTGATTGACCAATATCCGACCCACTTAAAATTCCATATCATCATTTCCTTTTAATTACATTCAACTCTAAAGTTGTCAACAACGCGATCAACGATCGCTCCGCTTAAACCCATTTACTTTCCCAATCCATTAAACTTCTCCAATTTCATTGCCTGCTTCATTGAAACAAAACCCAAAATTCCCAGATCATCATTTTCCATTTTTTATATCCAACAATCAATGCACTCCCTTTCAAAACCAATTAAACGTGCATTGATCTCTAAAATTCAACTAAACACAGACACTTGTGCTGATATACACTTTTCCTTTTTCGTCGTGTCGGGTGACGAGCCATGAATGCGACATTCTATGTGAGACTGTTTCGGGCGTTTGACGTAAAGAGATCTTTTCCAGTTCTTCTCTGAATCTTATTTCAATTTAGTTACTCGTTTTTTTTTTTTGTTATTTAATTAAAAAATATCTCGATGTAATTAATCTTTAGTTAAGTAAACTTAATAATAAATTAAACTAAAAATAAAGTAAGAAAATAAATATTGTTTCTTTTGAAAGACAAAACTTAACGCTGATAAAAGATAATACTGATAAAAGGTAAGACCCCTTTCGAGAATCGTGCTTCTCGAATCAAAAGACAAAAATAGCACAACAAAAATTGGTGTCAGATGTGGGGTTTGCCTAAAAAGTGTTTTGTGTAAAGTGAAAAGTGTCTTTCAAACAGTGAACATTAAAAACAAAAAACAAAATTAAAAAAAAAAAAAATCAAACAGTGAACAACAAAATTAAAAAAAATACCTAGAAGAAATCTCTTAAACAACAATTTTAGTGAAAGCTATACCTACATTTATTTAAAAAAAAAATTTTTTTTTGAGACAAAAAAAAAAAAGGGAAACCTATTCAATTCCATTAAAGTGAAAACCAAAAAAAAAAAAAAAAAAGAGAAAACAAAAACTCAAACAAAAAGAAACTGATATACATTAATGTGAAAGCAAAAGACAATACATCTTTAAACCTACAACATCTTTACAACATCTTTACAACATCCTTACAACATCTTTACAACATCTTTAGCCAACCATCATCATAGTATCTGATTCATTAAAAAAAAAGGCAAGAAAAAAATTGTATTTAAAAAAAAAAATTAAAAAAAAAAATATATATATTATTTATTGCTTTACCCTTTTATTATTACTTACTTTTATTAATATTATTTAGTATCATAAAACAAATTAGAATAAAATTTTTCTTGAATATTAAAATATTAATGTAAATAATACCAGTTTATGTCCGAAATTAAGAGTATTGAAATATACGACTCCGAAGATTCAGAGTCCAGTACCGTAAAAGATTCCTCTTCCTCAGATTCTACTAATTCCATTCTTGAAATCGAAACCGAAATGGCTCCAAAACTTGACCGTTCTTTCGCTCTAAAATTAATCCCCGAATTTGATGGGAATAGAGCAAATCTCCATAAATTCTTAAATGCATGCGATTTGATATCCGAAGATATCACCGCTGCTGAAATCCCTATCCTTCTCCTAATTATTAAAACTAAACTAACTGGCCCAGCTTACAATATAGTAAAATATACTGAATTCACCACCTGGGAATCCCTAAAAGAAAAACTAGTCCAACAATTCTTGGAAACAAAATCTCTGTCCCAACTCCAGTTGGAACTAATACATATTAAACAAAGAACAAACGAGACAGTGCGTTCTTACTCCAATAGATTAGAACAAACGTTAGCAAATCTGAACGATGCTTGCATAGCTAGCGAAGGGTCAGAAAGTTCTAGCGTTATTCTCAATCTCAACAGTAAAACTGCTCTAAAAGCATTTGAGAGAGGCCTAAATCCTAAAATAAGCCTCATCATCAAAGCTTCCAGATTCACTACTCTGACGGAAGCTATAGAAGCTTCCGTATTAGAAGAGAAAAGTGGTTTCTCATACAATAACCAAACTTCCTATAACCCATCACAACCCAAACCCAGAAATCCTACCTATTGCAATTTTTGTAAAAAAACCGGACATAGCATCGACCAATGTTATTTAAAGAAAAATAAGGAACAGCTTCCTTCTTTTAAAAGTGAGGTTAAGAAAGTAACCATTACTTGTAGTTACTGTAAGAACCTCGGACATCATATAAATGAATGTCGAAAAAGAGAATATAATAATAATAAAAAAATAATACTAATTCTAATTCCACCTCAACTGTAAACAAACATTCGGAAAACCGTTCAGAGGCCGAAACCAGTGGCAGGCTTCGGACCCAAACCTAATCTCCTCTCGCCACATCCTACACATAAATTTAAAAAATAATATAAGTAGAGTAGATTCCATTAAACTTTTATCAGAAACCTTGCTAAATCCTAAACCCTCAAAATTTTTAATCGATGGCGGTAGTGAAATTTGTCTGATTAAAATAGATAAAATTAAACCAGAACTATCCATCGACTCTAGTATAATTCATTCCCTATCTGGTATAACTGATTCCGTTATCCGTACCAAAGGAGTTATACAACTACTTATTAATCTACCTAAAAACGTTACAATTCCTTACCCTTTCCATGTAGTAGATAGAAATTTTCCCATCAGTACCGATGGAATAATAGGTAACAATTTCTTGGATGACCATAAAGCTCAAATAAATTATGGCACCAAAATACTTACCTTCTCATGGAAAAACTATCTAATCGACTATGATCTTATCCCTTCTAATCTAGTTAATATTCCTCCTAGATCCGAAATCATTGTCCCAATCCTCAAGGAAATTAATGTGGACAGTATATGCCTCTCCCAACAATTTCCCAATGGATTATATATTGGAAATAGCATTACTCCTGCCAATAGTTCTATTTCTTACATATCTGTCGTAAATTCCTCTGAATCCGCCATTGAGTTTAATACTGATGATATAGTATTTGACGAAATCTCAAATTACAGTGTTTTTCAAATTCAACACTATCCTGCTTCTTATGACAGAATTAAAAGTATACAAGAACTAGTCGTGACCGACCACATGACTAAAAATGAAAAGGACTCAATTTTAGATTTATGCTGCTTGTACAGTGACTTATTTTTTATAAAAGGAGATAAATTAACCCATACCTCTTCTGTACAACATCCTATCATAACTCAAGATGCTACACCTACATATATAAAACCCTACAGGTTACCGGAAGCACAACGACAAGAAGTGAATAAACAAATACATGAGATGATGGACGATAATATTATCCAACCATCGAATAGTCCGTGGAATTTTCCACTCATTGTCGTTCCAAAAAAACCTGATAAAGATGGTAACAAGAAATGGAGAATCGTCGTCGATTTTCGCAAACTCAACGACAAAACCGTCGGAGACGCATTTCCGTTACCTAATATAACTGATATTCTGGATCAGTTAGGGAGTTCAAAGTTCTTTTCAACCTTAGATCTAGCCAGTGGCTTCCATCAAATCGAAGTTCGCCCGGAAGATAGAGAAAAGACCGCTTTCTCTTCACCTTTTGGTCATTACGAATTCATTAGAATGCCTTATGGATTAAAAGGTGCTCCAGCCACCTTCCAAAGGTTAATGAATAATGTTTTGACTGGACTTCAAGGTATAAGAACCTTCGTTTATATGGACGACATTGTGATATATGGTAAGACTCTAGAAGAACACAATTCAAAATTGAGAGAAATCTTTGAACGTCTTAAAATGCATAATCTAAAATTGCAACCCGATAAATGCCAATTCTTGCGAACTGAGCTCACTTATTTGGGACATGTCATAAACGAATCCGGTATTAAACCTGATCCACAAAAAATCGAATGTGTAAAAAATTTCGCACAACCCAAGAACGCAAAAGAAATAAAAAGCTTTCTGGGTCTTGCAGGTTATTATCGGCGCTTCATAAAAGATTTTGCAAAGACTTCTAAACCTCTTACTAATCTTTTACGTAAGGATGTTCGCTTCGACTGGACTCCTCTTTGTTCAAACTCTTTTCATGGATTAAAAGAAAAACTTATTAATCCACCCCTCCTCCAAAATCCCGATTTCACCAAAAACTTCATTCTTACAACGGATGCTAGCGACTTTGCTATTGGTAGTGTCCTTTCACAAGGTGAAATTGGTAATGACCTTCCTATCTCCTATGCATCCCGGACCCTTAATAAAAATGAAAAGAATTATTCTACTACAGATAAGGAACTTTTGGCTATCGTTTGGTCAGTCAAACATTTCCGACCATATCTGTATGGAAGAAAATTTTAACTTTACACGGATCATAAACCTCTAGTTTATATCCACAATTGTAAAGACATTAATTCAAGAATGATGAGATATCGCCTACAGCTCGAAGAGTTTGAATATGAAATCATTCACAAAAAAGGTGAACTAAACACAAATGCTGATTGCCTAAGCAGAATTGCAAAAATGACTCTTCGTTCAGATACAAAACCCTCTTCTAATTCTTGTCAAAATTCGTCTTCTGAAACATCTCCTAACTCATCTTCTAACCCATCTACTATATCGTCTCCTACATCGTCTGAAAATACTAATTCTTTTTCTACATCTTCAAATTCTATTTCATCACCAACAAATACAAGTTCATCTTCTACATCTTCAACTTCTAATTCTTGTTCAAAATCAATTTCTAATTCTTGTACAAAATCTTCAAATAAAAATACAAATTCTAATTCTTGTTCAAAACCAATTCCTAATTGTTCTAAATCTTCGAATAAAAATAAAAATCCTAATTCTTGTTCAACGCCTTTATTCATTACTACTAATTCTTCGAATATTCCTTCATCAAAACCAGATTTGTCAGAAAATGAAATCAAAACTATTCTTAAGGAATTCCATTTAAATCCCATTGGAGGACACTGTGGTGTCAACAGAACTTTTAAACGTATAAAATTATATCATAGTTGGAAAAATATGTTTCAGGATATAAAAAACTATATTAAAAATTGCGAACTGTGTCAGAAAAACAAAGTAACAAAATACACCATGCAACCTATGATTATAACTTCAACTTCCAAATACCCCTTCGAAAAAATTTCTATCGATATCGTTGGTCCCTATCCTATAACTAATAACAATAATAAATATCTTTTAACATTCATTGATGATCTTACAAAATACACTGATGCAATTCCTTTACCCAATCAAGAGGCAAATACAATCGCCGAAGCATTCGTCAAAGAAATAATATTTCGATATGGCACACCCAAATACGTGTTGTCAGACCAAGGCCAAAATTTCCTTAGCGATATATTTAAAAATGTATGCAAACTTCTTAAAATTAATAAACTCCAAACTACTGCATACCGACCCCAATCAAATGGCTCTTGTGAAAGAAGTCACAGAAACTTTGTGGAATATCTCCGTTGTTTTATCAATAAATCTCAAGATGATTGGGATAGCTGGATTAAATATGCCGTTTTCGTACATAATACGACTCCTAACACTTCAACGTCGTACACACCATTCGAACATATGTACGGTAGGCAAATTGAACTTCCTTCTAGTGTAACAAAAAATCCAGAAATCTGTTACAATTACGATTTGTATGCCAACGAACTTAAATCAAGGCTTCAACATTGTCATCAAATCGCTAGAAACAAACTTCTGAAGAGTAAGGAATCTTCAAAACTTCAGTATGATAAAAAACAAAATCCTGGAGACTTTCAGATAGGAACGCTTGTTCTACTCAAAAATGAAAGTACCCCAAAAAATAAAAACAAAAAGCTTCTTCCTCTTTGGTCAGGACCTTACGAAATCTTATCCAAGTCAGGAGTAAACTCCGACATTAAAATTAAAAATAAAATAGTTAAAGTCCACAACAATAGACTAAAAATTTTTTCAAGTTAATTAAAATCTGCAATCTTAATATTCTTTCCAGAAATGGAGAAACCTATAATTGTAATCCTCATCTTTAAAATAATCTTGAGCAACCCAATGATGATCAACCACAACCAACCATATGAAATCGTCGACTTGAAAAACAAGACGGGAATATACTATGAACACGTTGGTAACCTTAAGCTTTTCTCTAACCATTGGAACTTACTCATATATACTAACCTTACCGATCTCAACCTTCAATACAATTCTATTTTACTGACCTATGAAAAAATTTTATCCTCTTGTAAACAACTTCTTTCTTCTAACGAAAACTTATTACAATGTGAATCCCTTCCTACCCTTTCTTCGTTAGTCCTTGATCGAATTAAATCACAGGACCAAATTATAAACAAATACTTAGGAGCCACCATTAAACCTCGAATAAAAAAGAGAGGATTAATAAATGTTATTGGTTCTATATCAAAGCAATTATTTGGCACCCTCGACGAAGAGGATGCACAAACTTTCTCTCGTCACATAAATAAACTCAACCAACAACAACATTATGAATCCCAATTAAACGAAAAACAAATTTCAATATCAAAAAATATCATTCATCAATTAAACCTTACAAACGACCAAATTATAAAAATAGAAGAAAAAATTGAAGAAACCAGTAAAATCATTAATCAAATAAGCAAAAACACAAATAGTAACAACATAATAAATAAATCTTTTCTTCACCTAAACGAACTTTTTACGATGTTCAACTCTTTATCAGAATACTACTATACAACCAAAGATCACCTCCTTGACGCTATTTACTCCGCAGCCCATGGAAAACTTCACCCATATCTTATTGATCCTTCTAAACTCACCGAAGAAATTAAAAAGATACAATTACTCCTTCCAGAAGAAAATCGCTTACCACTTCCTTTACAAGAGCAATATATAGACACACTTTTTAATCTCTTAGAAACTCATGTTTACTACATTGATAACCAAATTAATTTTGTATTAAAAATTCCTCTTGCTTCTTCCAAAAACTATAACGTTTATAAAATGACTAGTATACCCAATCTCATCGAAAACAAAACCTATGCAATTATAATACCCGAAAAACCTTTTCTTATCGTAGACTCAGAAAAGCAATCGTATTTTCTCTATGATAAACATGACTTAGACAAATGTCAAACAACAACAAAAAGTAATTATCTTTGCGAAAGAAATGCACCAATCCTTTTCACATCTTCAAGCAGTGCCTGCGAACTAAATTTACTTTCCATTCTTCCAAGTGAAATCAGTAATTGCAACATTCAGTTATTGCAAATATATCACCCGATTTTCCTACAGCTAGCAGACTCCAATTCTTGGATTTTCGTTTCCCCAAATCCAGAAAATCTTATGATTAAATGCCAAAATCTTAACTCTCAAATAAACATAAATGCAACTGGTATTTTAAAAATACAACCAAACTGTATCGCAAATACAAGATATCAATCCTTAAGCTCCAAAACAAATTTCGAAACAAAAACTAATCTTAACTTTATTTCATCAAGTCCTTATCTTTCATTTAATATAACACCACCTCAATTTGAGAAAATTCCCAGTTATGCTACAAAGTCTTTTAATATACATAATCAGATTGATGACCTTACTTCTATCAGTAAGAATATAGACAACTTACAAAATTCTCAGTTTGTATATTCGAATACCGATAGTAAAAATAAAAACAGTACAATCGTGTTTTTTCTTTTAATGCTTTTCACCATATTCATAGTTATAATAATATTGCTGATGCGGAATATGAGAAAGAACTCTTTACATAATAAAAAACAAACAGAATCATTACCACTGCCAGAAATAAAAGTTGATTCAATCTCAGTAGCATCCTTAGAAACTGAATCAATACCAATACCAAAACCACGCCTAGCCTCATCAAATCTATCTCGTTCACTCCCAATTCCATCTTCTCACTACAAAGCCGAAACTCGCACCACTCCAAGGTACAAGTTTCGTTCTTAAGGGGGGAGGTGTTGTAAAGTGCGTACTTCACAACATTCTCTTATCATCTTCCCTTATCCCATTCCAATTCAATCCACTGCCACTTCAAATTCCCACAGTCATCATTTTCTTTTTGATTGACCAATATCCGACCCACTTAAAATTCCATATCATCATTTCCTTTTAATTACATTCAACTCTAAAGTTGTCAACAACGCGATCAACGATCGCTCCACTTAAACCCATTTACTTTCCCAATCCATTAAACTTCTCCAATTTCATTGCCTGCTTCATTGAAACAAAACCCAAAATTCCCAGATCATCATTTTCCATTTTTTATATCCAACAATCAATGCACTCCCTTTCAAAACCAATTAAACGTGCATTGATCTCTAAAATTCAACTAAACACAGACACTTGTGCTGATATACACTCTTCCTTTTTCGTCGTGTCGGGTGACGAGCCATGAATGCGACATTCTATGTGAGACTCTGTTTCGGGCGTTTGACGTAAAGAGATCTTTTCCAGTTCTTCTCTGAATCTTATTTCAATTTAGTTACTCGTTTTTTTTTTTTGTTATTTAATTAAAAAATATCTCGATGTAATTAATCTTTAGTTAAGTAAACTTAATAATAAATTAAACTAAAAATAAAGTAAGAAAATAAATATTGTTTCTTTTGAAAGACAAAACTTAACGCTGATAAAAGATAATACTGATAAAAGGTAAGACCCCTTTCGAGAATCGTGCTTCTCGAATCAAAAGACAAAAATAGCACAACAAGAGTTTCGACAACTTCACCACGGATATTGAAAATTTCGCGACGGCAGCAATGAAAGAGTTAGCTGCAACGAAATTGAAGGTGGAGATTAACGAAATGATCTCATTAGGTACCTCTAAACTGCTTGAAGGCCAAAGTCGCCAAACAACTGAGCTATCAATTTTTAATGATTTGTACCAAAATAAGCTTCATCCTTTTATTTTGGACGCAAACAATTTATCATCAGTGCTGAAGAATTCTAAGTATGAAAGAATGGTTCTTAATCCAGCCGCGTTGTTCCAAGTTGTTCAGCTCTTGACCTATCCTCAAAGAGATTCAATCGTTTTAAAGATCACTGTTCCGCTACCTGAAGCCGCCATGTTTTCCTTGTTCAAGGTATACCCAGTGCGAACTAAACTCGATCACCATTGGGACTTGGTTTTGGACGTTAAGACTGAATACATCGCAGAAGCAGACGATCATGCTTTATTTGTCACCATGTCGCGTACAGAGTTGATGCAATGTTCCGAGGTTTCGTTTAATTCGTCAATAACGATAAAGGTATGTGAACACCAAAAACCCATGTATACCAGTGGAAGCTCTGAGTGCCTAGTAGAGCTCTTGCAACACTCTGCTACCTCACAAATGAACTGCAACTACGTCGCCTCACCATCTACAAAGGGAGTTATCACGAAGTTGTCAATAAAAAATCAATGGCTTTTCAATATGAGAGAATCAATTGCTCTCAATTTTAACTGCGATGGGGAACTGTATGCTCCAGTGCTCGAAGGATTCGGAATTCTGCACATTCTACATCCTTGTGAAATAAATACGAAGGAATTGCGTATACCATACGAGCAGTGGAGATTAACGAAATGATCTCATTAGGTACCTCTAAACTGCTTGAAGGCCAAAGTCGCCAAACAACTGAGCTATCAATTTTTAATGATTTGTACCAAAATAAGCTTCATCCTTTTATTTTGGACGCAAACAATTTATCATCAGTGCTGAAGAATTCTAAGTATGAAAGAATGGTTCTTAATCCAGCCGCGTTGTTCCAAGTTGTTCAGCTCTTGACCTATCCTCAAAGAGATTCAATCGTTTTAAAGATCACTGTTCCGCTACCTGAAGCCGCCATGTTTTCCTTGTTCAAGGTATACCCAGTGCGAACTAAACTCGATCACCATTGGGACTTGGTTTTGGACGTTAAGACTGAATACATCGCAGAAGCAGACGATCATGCTTTATTTGTCACCATGTCGCGTACAGAGTTGATGCAATGTTCCGAGGTTTCGTTTAATTCGTCAATAACGATAAAGGTATGTGAACACCAAAAACCCATGTATACCAGTGGAAGCTCTGAGTGCCTAGTAGAGCTCTTGCAACACTCTGCTACCTCACAAATGAACTGCAACTACGTCGCCTCACCATCTACAAAGGGAGTTATCACGAAGGTGTCAATAAAAAATCAATGGCTTTTCAATATGAGAGAATCAATTGCTCTCAATTTTAACTGCGATGGGGAACTGTATGCTCCAGTGCTCGAAGGATTCGGAATTCTGCACATTCTACATCCTTGTGAAATAAATACGAAGGAATTGCGTATACCATACGAGCAGGTTTGGAGTTCAAAGCTTAAGATCCATCAGCCGAGAGTGAACCATTCGGATCTTATTGAACTGCTAAGGGAAGGATATGCCAATCTTACTGTGAGGACCTTTTCAAAACCACCACCACTATCCTTAGGTAGTCATAGCGATATGTTTGCGAGTTTGGAGGAGTGGAAGAAGTCGTTAGAATGTCGTTCAAATGGTACCTTTCAAGAAGTTCGTTTGCAAGCACCGCCAACATACCGAGTCAAATCACAACAAGTATAACAAACGTTGTCCCAGAAAAATTCGATGCCGTCAAGATAGATGCCGTCGAGATGGATGCCCTACCAGATCGTTTAGCTGCAACAAGGAAATCGACACGAGGAGTAACGTTTGCCCGAGTTTAGTTTAAAATATTTTATAAAACAAAAAAAAAACAAAAAAAAATATTGAATTCTGGATTTTTATTTTTCTTTCAAAAAAAAAAAAGCAATTAATGTTCTTCTTAGTTTAAAAAAAAAAAGTATTAAATTCTGGATTTTTATTTTTTCTTTCTATTTTTATATTACTTGCGATGTAAATTAGGTTAAGAACAAAAACTAAAAACTCGATAAAAAAAAAAAAAATAACAAATATTGTCATGTAATAAAAAAAAGTAATTCCTAGAATATAAGTTATATTTGTTACGTATTTTTAAGAAATTGTTAAATAAAAAAATAATATAATCTTGTCGATTGTCATCCGGTTGATCATGAGTTCTTCCTCCGGGTGGGGAGGGATGTTGTATCTCCTCCCATACCTACCGGAGGAAATCGTCGTGCGTTGAACTCAGCACACTTCAATTGTGTTGTTCACTTTGATTGCCAATTCGGTATCATCTTAAGGATATTGTTTTGGGTCACTCAAAGTGCAATCATACAATAGTTGAATTGTGCTGACTCTTAAAATGTGCCGACGATTATCCACTGCGAATGTTTGGGTTTGCGACCACCGAAATGGCACGACAACGATTGTCTTTGGAAAAGAGTAAAAGAAGTCGGTTGTGTTTCGTTTTAAGTTTTTATTTGTTTTTGGTGTAGGTACTTGTAATATTTTAACAGTTGGATAGCATAGATATAGAACCTTGGAATTGTTAAGTACGGCTAATGAAGGCACAAAACATGGACAATTTTTGGCAATTTTGTTAGAACTATCTACTCTTTGATTTCGAAAAAAATTCCGACAAAGTTGAATTTTAGTTTGGTGTTTAATTTTGACGACAAGTACGTCCTAAAAAGTATCCTAATTTTGGATTGTATCTTAAATTTTTAGGGGAGAACTTAAAGGGGCAAATTAATTTTATTGTAATTTACTCGAAAAATATAAGTGCTTTTGGAAAAAATTGAAGGCACCAATTCTTCCTCATTTTATACTATATACGTACAAAAAAGATTTAGAGACCATCAATAGATTTTGAGAAAAATAGTTCCAGAGATGGGGGTGTAGCAAAAATAACGTTTTTCGATATGGCCAACATTTTTTTTATTGTTTATGTTAAGAAACTTATTTTCTATACTGCCATATAATCGAAGGTCCTTTGACTTTAAGACCTAATTGCACCTGTTCCACTCATTTAATAGTTGGGTTCTTATTCACCACACTCACTATTTGTAAATCAAAAATTAAGTCTGTAATACATTTTTTATATAAATTTCTCTTTAAAACATAATCTTTGGACCTTTGGTAGGTATAAGATAATGCTGGAGAGATTAAGCTTTATCGTAAGTCTAAATCTCCAGTCCAGTCTTGTAAGCTGCTAGTTTGCAAATCCTTATAGCCGGTCGACTATTCTTCTTCTTAATGTTAAGTTGTTTATTAACTAACTATTAAAATACAAATGTGGTTTAATAAAAAAAAAACGTATAACACTATCAACTAAAAACTATGTACATACAACATACAACTATGTACATAATTATATGAAAACCAAGTTTTTTGGGTGGCGAGGAAAAAAATCCGACATCTTAAAAAGGATTGAAATTTTGATTTTTGTATAAAATGCTTCTATAATTCCAATCAAAAGAGAATGGGCAAAAATATATATGTTAATCAAGTGCAATACCAAAAGGTCACAGATTTTTGTTTATATATTGCGTGAACCCCATAGTTTACAGTTCTGTGTCTATATTCGAAAATGAAGCTTTCAAACGTACTATATGTAGTTTGTGGACTCTTGACGCACAACTATTCAAATTCATTTAATCTGTTAAATCATTTCAATATTCTGCCTGAACCCAATGGCTTACAGCCTTATGTCCATACAAAAAAAAGTGATGTACTAGGGCCAAGCTTTTCAACGATATAATTATCTCATTCGTGGCAACTAGATAGACCAAAATGCCCATTCTCCTTTAATCTATACATTTTATTGTGTTTTTTTCCATTTTCCAGAAAAATTATGCTCACAATCTTCATTTTTCATTTATTTTCAGAAGCATTGAATTTATATAAATAAATAATTAGGTACCTAAATCATTACGCACAGTTTTGAAAGAAATGCAAATAAATTTTTGTGTGTACAAATTGCTGAAAATAAATACAGCAAATAATATTAATATAGTTTTCTTCCCTGTTTTGAATTTTATTCAGATTTTAATTTTTTTTTTTAACAATTTTTTCAGTGTATTCGTGTAGAAACGCATACATTTTTTTTGCAAAGTTTATGTTTATGTATATTAATTAAATAAATTTAAATTCAAGACCTTAATATGATTATTCGTTAAGGATTTTGGAAATTATAAATTAATTTCTGAACCTCTAATCAGTTTCTTTTTATTAAAATCGATTTTTTTCGTTCTAAATCAATATTACCCATTTTGGCGCCTCAACTGTTAGATTGATCAGCATTGTTGGGCACCATGAGGAGGCTTGGGGCAGTAAGTTGGTGGCAAAAATCGGCAGACTCTTTGGTCGGCGATAAACAAATCTGTTTTTTTCTCTTAGTACCTATATTGTATTATTTGTGGTTCTTAATTTTTTTTATTCTATTTGTGAAGCTTGTTTAGCATGTATGTACATTGTACAGTTAAGTATGATATATGAAAATAATTATTGAATAATAATCTTGCTAACTTAAAAAAAAAAAACAAAGTTTTGTATACAGTTAAAGGCATCAGAGTATTCATGTGTTTTCTAAACTAAATGTAAAATGCAAATATCTCGGGTGAGAGTATTTTGAAAAGTCAGAAACCGACCCAAAAATCGAATTTAACATTTTCTTTGTGCCTTAAAAATTTGAGATTTTTAGACCAACACGACAAAAAAATAAAAATGAAAAAGTGTCGAAAATTGTCTAAAAAATGTAAGTATAAAAAATTGCATTAAAATTTTTTGAAACAGCCAATTTTTTTTACTTCTCAAAAGACATATGTAGTTTTCCAATTTTCGACTTTTTAAACAGTCATAGCATTTTAAATATTTTTTTTAAATTTTCACATACGTGTAGTATACAATACTTACATTAAAAATCTATCGAATAAAAAAATAAACCTCCTAGCCCTTTACGTTTAGAATATAGCTTTTTGACCCTTCCGTACATTTGCCCCATTTTGCCCATCTTACTATTCGAATTTCAAAAAAATCCGTCTTAGTGCTCAACTTCAAAAAAATTCCAAACCGATGATATTTTTACAACTTACTATAGCTAGACACACCTACCTTCTCTTCCAAAACATATTTCAATCCAACCTACATACTCTTTCAGACATACATAGTACATACATTTGTACATATGTACATTCAAAAATGCTTCCTCGAAATCTTGGCGGAAAATTTCAACTCAAATAAATAAAGAATACCTACGTACCTGCCCCAATAATAAACTAAAATATACATATCTTCATTTTATAAACACATACACATATCTACTTCTCTTTCTCGCACAAACCGAAGAAAAAAATTTATTCGTATGTAGGCAAGAAAAAAAAAACAGAGCAAGCAAAAAATTCTGTCAATGAAGAAACTAGAAAAAAATGGATTTTCTCCTGTACTCTTTTGGAGCCTTATGAAAAATACAAAATCTCGTTTCTTCTGCTGTAAACATGCAATTCTCCACTCCAGCCAACAGCGCCACCAAACAACAACGTGTCCTCCTAAAAAAATTTCACCATGAGAGTACTATAGTTTTCATATACAAAGATAGTACTATGCAAATTTATATACAATGGTTATGTGTTCCTTTGTTTTTTTGTTATGTATGAATTGTTTAAGTTTTTTTTTCATTATTAATGTTATAAAATATTTAATTTTTCGATTTTAATTGTTTTTTTTTTTATCGTAATAAATTAAAAAAAACTTTACACCGAAAAGAATGTGTATATACTATATTCAAACTCAACGTTGGAATTGCTTTTTATCTTCTCTCCCGAAATTGTGAAAAAATTCGATAAAATTAAAAATGCCTGGTTTTTATTACTACTACTGTTTTTATGTTCTTCGTAAACTATCATAAGCTCTTATGTTGAACTTAAATATTTAACTTTCATTACAGCAAATGAAACTTACACACTTAATTAACGATCATAATATTGCATTGTTTTAAGAACTTGAATCATTTAATACACACATGCAATGTTTATAAGTTTAATATTGAGATTATTTAATGTGTTATCTTTTCATGCTATAGGTTATAGTTATAATATACAAACTCGATGTCCAGTTACATTTTAGTAATCATACGAAGCCGTATCTAATAGATTTTCTAAAATGCCTCTTAGAGCTTATTTTGTTAAGATAGCTTAAATCTTTAAATTTCCTTTAATCAACGTTAAGTCTGTTAAGTTAAGCATGAATCGATTATGGGGGTTCATTCTTAACTAAACAATCAAATCGTTGCGTATGAAATTATATAAATTTCCCTTGTTTTGGCAGATTGAAAATAAATAAACAAAAACAGAGCACTATAAAAATTAAAATAATATTATTTGACATTGAAATTAAATTTCATTTATCAGAAGTAAATAAGAATTCAAATTGACTAAAATGGAAAATGACACGAGAAAAGTTATGATTCGAGAATGGCTTTCCGCCACCAGAACTTGGAGCTCGTTTGTGTTCAACGTGTATAGGTTTTCGACACATGATTTATGAAAATATGTACATATACGAAGGCTTTAAACAACCTTTAAGTAACGGCGAAAATTGATCATAGAGGGCGACTTCACACTTAAGAGTTATTTAAAGTTATTGTAGTAGATAACTCTACAATACCTTTAAATAGATAGAGGCGTTTAAAATTTATTTATAGATACGGCTAATATTGTTTGACTACTTTTCAAGTTACTTTTCTTAAACATAACATAATATTTTTTTTAATGTGTAACTAAAATTTCACAATTCTTATTTTTGCATTTTAGTGATATTTATATTATTCGTAGCTACTATAAAAATTCAAACATTAACATTTTTTTTCTCTTTGATAAGTTTTTAAATTTAAATTTTTACTGATAGAATTTTGTAGTTCCACATGCTTTACTTTATCCTTTTTGATGTTTTATGTAGTAAATTGTTGTTGGGGAAACTTAGTAGGTTGGTTGCTGATATTCGCCATGAGCTGCAATAGCAAAAGAGATGACAAATATTTAATATAATAACTTTTTACTTGTTTTGTCGTTATTTAGTTAGCTTTTAAATGATCATAAATAAATTAATGTTAATCATAAAGTTAAAACCAATAATTTAAGCAAAATCATAGAAAAATATATTCTAATACATTAAATATCTGTGTAAGATTACATAACAGAATGAGCAAAGTTTTATTTTCTTAAATATTTATCTCAAATGTATTGTTAACCTTATCAGAAATAGTTTAGGTTCTGCTGAAATAGGATTAGAATTTACCAAACATATTTTAAATTATTTACCTTTCACATGGTTTCTGTATCAAACATCATGACCACGAGCATGAATACTCTGCGGTTGATGTACGAGTATTAGAAGGCAAGTATTTAAAAAATACGTATAAATAATATACATAAACGAAAGCTATGTTCATATAAATTATCTTAACGATAAAAAAAGTAAAAAAAAGCGAATTATAATAACATTTATTTACTCCCTTTATTTTAGGTAATCAAATACAGTATGATATAATTATGTCTTTAATTGTATTAGAATGGTTTGGTTACGATTACGATAACGGTTTCTTTCGGGTTTTCTGTTGAACAAAATCTTCTGTTATACGTATCCTTATAGTCAATTTTTTTAAGCATATCACTTTCATTCACATAATTGACAAATTGCTCAGTCGTTCTTGTGGCATTGTTGTTCGCAATTCATTTTTTATTCTCTTAGGCCCAGTTTTTCAGTGCAAGATCATCCTGGTTTTGGGCTTAAACCAGAGTTAACCCCTGGAACAGGTTTTTCAGTAACTGAGTTAACCCTGAGTTAACTCAGGAAATAAGGTGAGTTAACTCTGGGTTAAATGTCTGAGACATTTATGACAGCTGTTGAAATAGCTATCTTGGCAGTAAATTTTAGTTCACATTTCGCAAAAATTTTATAAAAAATGAATACACTTTCTGTATATTCTGATTCTGATGAAAGTGATGCAGAATTATTCGAAATACTTAACTTAACTGTATTAAGAAGAAAAAGACTGGTTAGATCGCGGCCAAATCATTTTCATTTGTTTGGAGACAAGGAATTCTACGACCGATTTCGGCTCTCAAAGGCATCAGCTTTTAACATTTTGGAATTAATAAGCCCTCAAATAAAAAATAAAACAAATTGGTAAGTTAATTTTTTCGAAACGGTGGTAAAAGTGCATCCGACAAGTCAATCAGGAAATGTATCGGCTCATAGCACCTAGCTGAAATCTAACGTTACACAAATAAAAATTTACAAAAATTAAATATATGTACAATATTTCAAGGAATATGGCTTTAACAGACGAACAGATGTTTCTGATAACATTGAGAGTGTATGCAACTGGTGGGATGTTGCGAACCATAGGAGATGTATACGGAGTATCGCCACCAACGGTATCAAAAGTGGTAACCCATGTTTCAAAGCAGATAGCTTTGCTAAGAAGTCAATTCATAATTTTTCCGAGTACACCTGAAGACTTATTAACTAAAAAAAAGGAATTTTATAATGTGGCAAAGTTTCCAAAAGTTATAGCAGCTATTGATTGTACCCATGTCAGAATTCTTAGCCCAGGTAAGTGCTTTAACAGTCTGAGGAAGAAGAAGTGCATGTATACCTAATATATTTTCAAACATTAAAAAAGGTGGAACTAAAGCAGAGCTATACCGTAATCGAAAAGGGTACTTCTCCATAAATGTTCAGACGACATGTGATGCTAACCTAAAGATCACAAATATTGTTGCTCGTTGGCCTGGGTCAGCACACGATTCAAACATCTTCCGAAATTCTAACATTTATCGTCGTCTGGAAAGGGGTGACTTTGGAGATAGTTTTATTGTTGCTGATAGTGGATACCAAAATAAGAATTATATAATGACTCCAATTCCAAACGTAACAACGCCAGAAGAAAACTTATTTAATGAGTCTCAAATAAGAACTCGTTGCTGTGTTGAAAGGAGCTATGGAGTTTGGAAGAGGCGGTTTCCGATTCTTTCATTAGGAATGCGTTTGAAACTGGAGAAAGTGCAGTGCATAATTGTTGCAACAGCAGTTTTGCACAACATATGTTGCATCAATGGTGAAAATGAATCCCCAAGTCTATCCAATGAATTTCAGGAAGCCATAGACTTCGTATTGTCAACTCCAAACAACAGAGAGAGAGGTAGCTTGAATTCTAATAATGTAATAAGGCGCGCTTTGGTAAATGGTTACTTTAAACAGATGATAATGAACCGAACAAATAATCAAAATACATAACTTCAATTCAAAACACAACACAAATTTCATGTAATATTTTGGTGGAATATTTTTTCAAGTCACAAATTGAGAAAAAAAGCAAACAAAATATCAAGAGCATTATGAGAATGCATTTCTACTCGCTTGTGCAATGAATTATCGGAAAAAATACAACAAGACATTCACTTTTTTCCTTTTTTATCATAATATAAACTAAATAGTTTGATTTTAGATACATTAATGGATACTACGTAGTGAGCAGTCTAAACAAGGTCCAGGTCTGGGATAACTTCCATTAGATCAAAGCGTTTTAACTAGTAACGACTCATCATGTTCGCAATAATTCTAATAAACGTTACACCAGCACGATTTATTTGGTGGTATGTATGAAGACCTGCATTACCGAAAGCAAAAGAAATTAACCTAACCAAACGATGAGGGTGGATACATCGTGCTAGATAGCAGTGCTGGCCTTGATTCTTTAAAGTGCTTTATTTGTTGATTGTTATCCTTGGTAGTTAATAAAATATGAAAAAATCATGTATGAAAAATCAGTTCTTTTTTTTATTATTCATTATTTAAGAAATTCATATTATGAATAACGAACCTAACGACAACAAAACTCTACTTACTAAACCTATGCAGGTACATATGTACATAAATAACATAAATAAACTAAAAAAAAAAAAACAAACAATAAACTTCATGACATAATTATAACTAGATAATAAAAAAACCAACTTAAATACTACTGTCAAAAAAATCCATTTCAATGGCGTGCTTTTCCTTCATTTGGTCCATTTCCAGAACAAGCTTTTTTTTGCGAAGATCGCTTTCTTCTTGCTGGCTCTTGATGAGAATGATTTCAGCCTCTATTTTCCTCAGTTTGGCTGCAGCGACATCCGCCCAGCAGTCCTTTGTACTTTTCCGCTTTTGGGCCGGTTTAAGAGCCGGGTGCGGTGGCTTCCGCATCATATCTGGATTGTAGCTACTCCAGTTCGGTAACTCCTCAGCTGCATCGGAAACTACTATACAAAATGTTTAAATTATTCAAATGATGCCATCATAGATGAATTACTATAGGTATACTGACCATTTTCTTTGTCTGGAGGCTGTGGAGATGGGTTACCAAGAGAAGCATCATCATCCCATAATGCCTTAGTTCCCAAAAACTCCTCCTCCTGACACAATTGTAATATTGCATTGTCAGTTCCTGTAATGGTTGATTTTTGTTTTGGGCCACCACCCGTGCAAAATTTAATTCGCTTCTCCTCAGCAAAATTTGTTTTGGCGACCTTTTTCAAGTTCTTATATTTTGTTCGAAGACTATCAGCTGTTCGGTGGGTAGCGCATTTGCTATTCATCTCCTCTGCAATCTCGTCCCAAGCTTTTGTTTTTTGTTCAAGATTTGTGCGGTCCGTTTGTTTGCACTCTATAATTTTTCTATGTTTTTCTACGCAATCCAGTAAAAATTCAATTTCTTCCGTTGAAAAATTAGTGCCCCTTTTGGACATGTTTTTGAACACAAAAAAACTCAAAACAATTAACAATAAATAATAAACAAACAATGAAATGAAATTAGTGAACTGTCAATTTCGATAGTTTTTTTGACAACTCAATCGATATTTTTGCAGTGATACCAAGTTAAATCTCACTTTATAGAGCCAAAGTTAATCCACCACTGAAAAACTACTTAACGAGTTAACTCTGGATTAACATATTTTCAGGATTAGTGAACTCGGGTTTAACTCAGAGTTAACTCAACACTGAAAAACTGGGCCTTAAGCATCTAATGTCTTTAGCGATACTAATTTATGATTATTAACACGAAGGGCAAGACCTCTTGAAGCCCACAATTTTACTGCTATAACTATTACTATAATAATCCTCATAAGCACATTCCTCCAATAGTTGATTTCTGTATTATATTGGGAAAGCAATTCAAACAGTATCAATTCGTCCAGTAGTTTTCATTCTTGCAACATAATTCATCAAAAATCCTTGTGCTGTAAACTGTTCTCATGCTCTATCAATAAGTCAAAAAAAAAAAAAAAAAAAAAATTTTATTTCTAAATAAAAATAAATTCTTTAGTGATGCTCAATTCGGATTTCGAGCTCATAGATCCACTGAAGATGCTTTACTAAAATTTTGTAGTGAAATCTATGAAAATATTAATAATATTATAATAATATTAAAATAATAATTTATTTACAGCTGGACTCTTCATTGATTTAACTAAGGCTTTTGACTTAGTTGACCATAGTATTCTTCTGAAGAAATTGCATAAGGCAGGAATGCGTGGGTTTATCTATAATTGGTTAGATTCCTATCTATCTAATAGAAAGCAACTAGTTAGAATAAAAGGTAGCTTGAGCAATTTATCTGATATAAGTATAGGCGTTCCACAAGGCTCAGTTTTGGGTCCCTTGCTTTTCCTGGTTTTCATCAATTCTATTTTCAGCCAGAATTTCAAAGGAAAAATTACAGCGTTTGCTGATGATAAAGCCTTTTCATATGGTTGTAGATCCCTGCTTAACTTAATTTCTGACATTAACTCTGATTTGGACATCTTAAGACACTGGTTTGCAGCTAATAAAATGGTATTGAGCAATAAAACAAAATTAATGTATTTTAGCTTATCAGGGTCACCTATTTTAGTTGATTGCGATATCTTTTATCATTCTTCTGATTGCAAAAAGTTCAGTGTAAATAATTCTAATTGTTTTTCTTGTAATGAGTCCTGTTCACCTCACTGCTTTCAGATTGAGTTTGTAACGACCTTCAAATACTTTGGGGTCTTACTTGATAGTAAAATGAATTGGTCTGATCATACTCACTCTCTAAAAAATTACTTGTTATGTTGTTCTAGACAGTTTTATACTCTTGGTTTATATTGCTCACAAAAAATACTAGTTATGATATACTATGGTATTGTTCATTCTAAAATTCAGTATGGAATAACTTGTTGGGGAGGTTCTTATAAAAACAAGATTAATCCTCTTCTTATTCTTCAAAAACATGTTGTACGAATCATTTGTAAAAAAAATCGCTTTCATAATAGTTTCATTTTGTTTCAGGATTTAAAAGTTCTTCCTCTACGACATCTCTACTACTTTAAAGTGTTAAAAGTATTTTTTATGAGAAGTGGATATCTTTCATCGAGAAATAATCCACGACATAACTTACGAGTGAATACAATGAATTTAGCTAACATTCCTTCTTATAATAAAACACATTTTCGAAGATTTTTTACAATAGTTGCTCCGTTAGTTTTTAACAAGTTGCCTTTCTCCTTTAGAAGTCTTAGAGTTTTGTCTTCTTTTCTGCAAAATGTCAAATCATGGCTTTTTCGAGCCGATCATGTTCAAATTGAAAATTTACTGCCCTTAATTACTTAATATATATATAAATTTAAAAAAAAATATTAAAAAGAAAAACCTTTCCCTTCCTTTTTCCCCTTTAATTTTCTTTACTTTTCACCTTGCACACAACTATGTTGATTTTTTTTTTTTGATAGACATTCGCCACTAGCTCTAGTTTTAAGCTTAGCTAAAGAGTGTCTCTTAATTTATTTTATGGGTACGTAGAAAGTTATTATTCGGAAGATCACTATTTTATAATAATTTTTGAATTTGTTTTATACTTTGCTTTTTATGTTAAATTTTTTGTAAATAATTTTTCTCTGGTTTTTGCAAATCTTATGTGTTAATTTTCTTTTCTAAAGCTATTCAAATTAATGTACCTACCAAAAATGAATTATAAATAAAATACAAAAAATAACTGTAACTGTAGTTACTTGTGTATGTATATTGTATATGCTTCCAATCTCTAGGAAAACTTAAATAATGTCGAGTACCAGTTGTATTTTGGAAAAACTCTGGCCCATTTTGAATCCAAATATCGCGGACTTCTTCCGTTAAAATGTCGACACAGTTAGTACTAGGGTAAGGAGACACAGAAACATTCTCTTGCAGTTATTAATTCATTATAGCTTGAAGTCGATGGTTCAGCATTAAATGTGTGTGTCGTTTTCGTCACATGTAACTACTTTTTCCTGGTGACATTCAGAGGTACTTTTTTGGCGATGAGAATGAATAATCCCTCGGCCATTGTATTTAAATTTGCATAGTACTCTCATGAACACGTTCCACACGTCGGCCACCTAGCGATCACATCACTTACTCATTTTTTGGTTGCTGTTTCTGTGTACATATATACAAGTGCGCCCCAAACGACCACAGCACACAACACAAAAACCATCTTGATGATAGTACTATAGGTTCCATATACAATGCCCTCGGCTTATTTGTTTCTTCAACCGTAAAAAACGAAGTGAGCTTTGAAAATTTTTCCGTTATTTCTTTTTGTGCTTTAACTTTTTCTTTTTTGTGAACCACGTAAATAAATTTTTTGTGACACAATGAAATAATGTTTAAACGAATAATTCAAAACTTCTGTTTATCTTACTCAATTTTAAATATATTAAACAAAACAAAATAACGCCACTCACTCCTATCCGACTGAAAGTTTGATTTTTATAGATCATTCGGGGATATTCCCCCAACCATAGACAATGTCGACATTTACATAATGTTTGGCCTTGCTTAGACGGTGCAGCTTGACTTTGGAATCCGAGTGATTGGGTAAGTGATCAAGAGATGGTGTACCTACTTAGAAAATTAGATAGGATGCGTTCTGAAATATTATTATGTAATAGTTCAGTAGGAATAGGCGCAATCATCAATATAATTATGGTGAAGACGTCATTGCAAATGATAAGTTTACCAGGCCCCCGGTCGGCGTAAGCAAATGCAGGCATGCTAGCTTGAAGCACATGCATACACATAGCTCGTCGTGAAGGAATAAAAAATATGTGAAATAGGGATAAAAAAAAGAAACTACAAAGAAAACTAGCAAGGATTATTATTTGGATCAATTCAAAATGTGGTAAAAAACTCCGGCGCCTAAGATGTACTGGCACCGTTCATCTTCCCTCCCCTTTACCAAATACTAATGCGCATACCTTGGAAAAAAAAACAACTCAATTGCAACGAGATAAAAGTCACTCAAGATATTTCTCGTACATTTTTTTTGTTAATAATATTCAAAGGAATAAAATTTAGGAAGTATCTCAAAAAAAAATAAATTGCTCGATATAATATAAATTTAATAACATAAAAAAAATTAAAACTAATGTACGTATTTGGTTGATGATGCACATATGTATGTGCACACACAGCCTCAATTGTTGTTTCTGTTATAATTAAATATTAGAAGCAATATTATTTTAAGCAATATATTTATCCTTTACTTTTCCTTTTGATTTTTTTGTCTGAGAAACTTCACTTTTTTTTTTAAATTATTGTAATATTCTGCTAAGGGTTCGCAATAAAAACTTATTCACTTTATTTCTTAACTTCTTCTTATTACATTTAAAATAAAACACACTTTACTTCAATTGAAATCACTTTTATTAATCACTGGCACAACACTTTACACGAACTTTATTCTTTCACTTTCAAAAATAAACTGTGTCCAATCGGTAGCGCTATCAACCTTATATAGGGAAATATCTGGTTCTGGTCTAATCTCGAAAGCAATAGAAATCTTTAGAACCTGTATCTCGATCTTTCTATTTTGACAGATAGATGGAATAATTCCCCTTCGGACTTCGACATTTCCAATGTTCGAAAAAGCTCATTCAAAGCTCATTCAAAGCTCATAGCAGGTTGTTTTAAATCGCAATGGTACTAGATGGCGCTGTCATCGCATTCGAGAATCGATGTAGTTCGAATGTAAAAGTCGTTATATTATGATTCAAAAGTAGTTAACTAATTTTCGTTACATTGCCCCCCCTCTTAGAATTGATCGTCCCGAACAATTTCATCACCTCTTTCACCGTTATATCGATGTAACCGGTCAGCGTGAACTACTTTTAGTTTGCCTCTTACGCCTCTTTGTATACGGTAAACCACATCATTGATTCTTTTCACCACAGTATATGGGCCCTCCCAGTTTTGTTGGAGTTTTGGTGATAGCCCCTTTTGTCGATGAGGATTGTAAAACCACACAAGGTCTCCTTCTTGAAATCCCGTTGCGGTCGCTCTTGCGTCGTATCTTGTTTTCATCCGATCACTAGACAATTTTATATTTGTCCTTGTTTGTTGATGAATGTCAATAAGCCTTTTCTTGAGGTCATCCACATATTCGTCTGTTCCCTGTGACTCATTTGGATGACAACCAAATTTCACTTCACTTGGCAGCCGTATAGTTGATCCGAACAGGATTTCCGATGGTGTTTTTCCTGTTGAGCTATGGGTTGCACTTCGATATGCCATGAGGAACAATGGGATATGTCGGTCCCAGTCTCGTTGGTAGTCGCCGACAACCTTCGACAGATGTTCTTTAAGGGTTCTGTTGAATCGTTCAACCATCCCAACAGATTGTGGATGGAGCGGTGTTGTTCTTGTCTTTTTAATGCCAAGGAGCGAGCAAACTTCCTGAAAGACTTTAGATTCGAAGTTCCTTCCTTGGTCAGAATGAAGCTCCATGGGAACACCGAACCTGCTCACCCAATTGAAGACAATTTGATCCACAACTGTTTTGGTTTCTTGGTTTGGGATGGCAAATGCTTCAGGCCACTTGCTGAAATAGTCCATGACTACAAGGATGTATCGGTTTCCGTTGTTAGTTTGAGGAAAAGGACCCGCGACATCTATTGCAATTCTCTCAAAAGGTGTGCCCACATTATACTGCTGCATTTTACTTTGAATTTTTCTACCTGGTCCCTTGCTAGCAGCACAAGTATCACATTTTCGTCACCATCTTTCGACGTCATCTCTTGCGTGTAGCCAGTAGAATCGTTGTCGTACCTTTTCCAGCGTCTTATTCACTCCCAAATGACCTCCAGAAGTTCCATCATGCATCTCTTGAAGTACGTCGTTAACCTTTGACCGAGGTACGACTAGCTGCATCACATAAGATTTACCGTCTGCGGATTCCCACTTACGCCTTAATACCCCTTCTTGCACATGAAGCGAGTCCCATTGTGCCCAATATGCTTTGAGAGCCGGACTTCGGTAGGAGATATCACACCATTCTGGTTTCTCTTGGTGTTCTTTCCAGGCAAGAATGGGTTCGATATCCGGATCTTCTTGTTGGGCCGTTCTGAGTTCTTCGTTGTTCCAACCGTTAATGGGATCAGCTCTAGTTCGTTGAACGATGACCATTTCCTTTTCTTCTTGGCGTGTGTAATGCTTACAGTCTGGTTTACACGGTCGCCGGGATAGAGCGTCTGCGTTTGAATGCAGCTTTCCTCTTCGATGTTGAATCTCATAGTCATACGTCTGCAACCTCTCGATCCATCTTGCTACTTGACCTTCTGGATTTTTGAAGTTTAAAAGCCAATTGAGCGCACCATGATCTGTTCGAAGAAGGAACTTTTGTCCATAGATGTACTTATGGTAGTGCTTTGTTGCCAATATCAGAGCGAGAAGTTCCCTCCTTGTAACGCAATAATTAATTTCTGGCTTCGAGAGTACCTTGCTGTAGTAGGCGACAACTTTTTCCTCTCCGTCATGTACTTGCGATAGTACAGCTCCAATTCCAACGTTACTTGTATCAGCGTCGATGATGAAAGGTTTTCCTGGAGTTGGATAGGCCAGTACAGGTGCATTACATAAACGCAGGTTCAGTTCTTGAAAGCTTTTCTCGCACTCACCTGACCATTTGAACGGCTTCCCCTTTTCAGTAAGATGATGCAAGCTTTTGGCGATCTTAGTAAAATCCTTTACGAAACGCCGATAATATGTGGCCAGACCAAGAAAGCTCCGGAGTTGATGTTTGTCCTGAGGCGTTGGCCAATTCTTTACAGTGTCAACTTTCTCAGGATCAGTTTTTACTCCTTGGGATGAGATGATATGTCCCAAATATTTAACTTCGGTCTTGAAAAACGAACATTTCTTAGGATTTAACTTTAAATGTGCCTCTCGAAGCCTCTGGAATACGGCTTTAAGGTTTTTACAATGTTCGTCAAATGTTTTTCCGTACACGATGACATCGTCCAGGTAGACCAGGCAAGATTTCCAGGTTAGTCCATGTAGAACGCACTCCATCAAACGCTCAAAAGTTGCTGGAGCGTTGCATAGTCCGAATGGCATCACATTAAACTGCCACAGACCGTTTCCTGTGGAGAACGCCGTCTTTTCCCGATCTTCTGGGTGAATTTCCACTTGCCAATAACCGCTCTTCAAATCCAAAGTTGAAAACCATTGGTCTCCTTCCATCGCGTCTAAGGTGTCGCTGATTCTGGGTAGAGGGTAGCTATCTTTCTTTGTCACGTCGTTCAGTCTTCGGTAGTCTACACCAAATCGAGTGCTTCCATCCTTCTTTTTGACAAGAACGACTGGTGATGCCCAAGGGCTTTTGGAATTTTCGATGACCCCATCTTTCTTCATTGTCGATATCATTTCTTCAACTTCAGTTTGTTTTGCTAGAGGGAGACGTCTTGCTGGTTGGCGAATTGGTCTTGCATCTCCTGTATCAATTCGATGCCGTACTAGTTGTGTTCGACCATATTGTCCGTTGGGTGAAGAGAATATATCAGCATACTCATGAAGAAGATCTCCAGCAACATTAAACTGATGTTGACTCAGACTTGATGACTTCAGAATTTGGTCTTTTAATCTGTCAAAGCTCAGGGGCTTCTTTGTTTCCGCTTCGGTGATCTTAGTAATCGCGGATACAGGTTCATATTGCCCAACTACTTCTCCCTTCTTGAGCTTAATTTCGAACGGTTTGATGTTCAGTATCCGTACAGGCACCATGTTGTTCTTTGGTGCCACCAGAGTCTTCCCTACCATGATGTTTTGGGAACGTTGTTCCGCATCTGGTTCCACCATGAGGTATCGATGGCTTCCAAAGTCACCCTTTAGTTTCGTCCATACGAATACTTCCGAAGATGCAGGCAAGCAAATGTCTTCTTTGATGACGGTCCTGATAGTTGTTGAGTTTTCGTTGCCATAGACCATCGGAATCTCCACATTTTGGTACTTAAGAACTTGTTTACCGATATCCAAAATTATTCCATGCTCCTTCATGAAGTCGATTCCAACGATGCACTCGTCACATATATTCGCTACCAGGAATAGGTGCGAAAACTCTAGTTCTGCCAAACGGATCATAAGACGAACCTCACCATACACTTTTGCTGCCTCTCCTGTGGCGGTCTTCAGCCGGTAGCTATTGGTGTTGTGTAGCCAAGACATCTTGACCAAGTCTCTTCGTACAATGGAGGCGGTGGCACCGGTGTCGATTGTAGCCACGTGTTTCTTATTGTTTATTATTGCCTCCACTGTCAGGCTTTTGTTGTCTCGTTTAGTCTGTGAGACTTGGATAGTGTTTCTGGGGCCACCGATACCAGAAACCAGCTTCTGCCCCTCGAAGTTGGTTCTTACTCGTTTCCCAAGTTGAGCAGGAGTGTTGGTACTATTGCTTGGTTGTTTTCGAACGTTGGTTCTGCTTCCACAATGTTGGCATGCAGCTCTTCTCGGTGGTAATCTGCACTGCCGCTGAAGATGTCCGGTTTTGTTACAATTCCAGCATCGAGCAAGTCCTTCACGCTGGCTTCTTTGGAATGCGATTTTCTGGCAAAAGCATTCTTCAACTTCGACTTCTCTGACTCGATGAACTCCTTGGGAAGCTTGTTCTGCTGCTTCCATGGTCAGAGCAAACGCTAAAGCTTCAGGAAGCGTACGTTTTCCAGCAGTTCGAATTGCTCGCTGTAAGTTAATGTCAGATACAGCACGGATGAAGGCTTCTGTTGCAAGTTGGCTGACGATTTCATCCCCAGCAGCTGGATATGCGAGATGCGCCAACCGTTCAATGTCTGCTTGAAGTTGCTGCAGAGTTTCTCCTCTCTTCTGGGCTCTAGTATTCAGTTGGACGCGGAAGACTTCTTGCATATGACCATCTCCAAAGCGTTTGTCTATGGCCTGAACAAGAGCACTGAAGTTACCATTCTTATCTGCTGGAATGGTTTGCAGCAGTTCAGCAGCAGATCCTCTGAGGGCAACCGTTAGAGCTATAAATTTGTCTTCTTCGTCCCAGCCGTTCGTCGCTGCGGCTGCCTCAAACTGTTTCTTGTAGATCGACGAAGAAGTTTGCCCGTCAAAAGTCGGTGGATGTATTTCCTTCTTTCTTGGGTAATCGCCAACACTTTCTTTTATCTTAATTTTTCGAACTTTATCTAATTCGTCGGCAATACTCTGTATTTTACCTTCGAATTTTTCTTGAACGCTCTCGAGTTTTGAAAATTGTTTTTCGAAGCAATCAAAGCGTCCATCAATAGTAACGAACTTGCTCTCAAAAGCATCAAGCTTACCTTCGATGAGAGTCTTCTGTTCTTCTAGAAGGTTCTTTTGTTGTTTTTCCATTCGTTCGAGAAGGTTCTCCTGTTCACACTTTTGTTGTTTTTCTATTTGTTCGAGAAGGTTCTTTTGTTCACACTTTTGTTGTTTTTCCATTTGTTCGAAAAGATTCTTTTGTTGTTCTTCGAGAAGATTCTTTTGTTTTTTTTCCATTTGTTCCAGTTGGTTCTTTTGTTCTGTACGTTGTTCTTCGAGAAGATTCTTTTGTTCTGTACGTTGTTCTTCGAGCTTGCCAATGAGAAGTGCCATCATTGCCGACAAGTCGACACCAGTACTTACTTGTTCTTCAGGCATTTCTATTTCGAATAGGAATGTGTCTGGGTCTTCTCCGCGTTGACTTAAATCCTCTTGCAGACGAATTATGAGGTCAGCTTTTCTTCCAGCAGTAGGAAGGCCTCGTTTATTTAGCTCTGCCTTAAGTTCAACACAATTCAATTCGATTACTGTCTTACCCATTTTTGCTTTTATTTTTTTTTTCTTTAATCACAGTCACTTTTTGTCTTTGTTTTATCAAAACACACACACGTATATTTTTTTTTTTTTTTTTATCACCACAAATTATCTGAATGCACAGACAACATAAGTTTTTATCCCACTTCTGACACCAATGTAATATTCTGCTAAGAGTTCGCAATAAAAACTTATTCACTTTATTTCTTAACTTCTTCTTTTTACATTTAAAATAAAACACACTTTACTTCAATTGAAATCACTTTTATTAATCACTGGCACAACACTTTACACGAACTTTATTCTTTCACTTTCAAAAATAAACTGTGTCCAATCGGTAGCGCTATCAACCTTATATAGGGAAATATCTGGTTCTGGTCTAATCTCGAAAGCAATAGAACTCTTTAGAACCTGTATCTCGATCTTTCTATTCTGACAGATAGATGGAATAATTCCCCTTCGGACTTCGACATTTCCAATGTTCGAAAAAGCTCATTCAAAGCTCATTCAAAGCTCATAGCAGGTTGTTTTAAATCGCAATGGTACTAGATGGCGCTGTCATCGCATTCGAGAATCGATGTAGTTCGAATGTAAAAGTCGTTATATTATGATTCAAAAGTAGTTAACTAATTTTCGTTACATTATTTATATATGTTTGCATTTAGGTAATCTAATTTCTTGTAGATTTGTTTTATTACTATTGAAGACTTAGAGACTGGCTTGGCACACGATTAGTGATGATAATGAACACTGGGTATTTGGACAGTTTAAAGCAAATCCGAAACCACGGGCCACTGGGTGCTCCGTTGACATCGACAAAGGTTAAATTTTTCAAATGGTAGTTTGTCTTTTTTTTTGTAGCGTATGATTAATTTTTTTTTGATAAAGATTGTTGCACAATTTTAGGTGTGATTTATTTGCAACTATATGAAAAAGACATGTGACCGATATGGGATACATGTTTTACACTGCATATTGCTTAGTTGGGTATTAATGGAAGTTAAATAATGTACTTCAGGAATTTAATCGTTGGCATTGTATATAAAACTTATAGTACTATCATCACGAGGATTTTTGAGTTGTGTTGTGTGGTCGTCTGGGGGCGCACTTGTATATACACAGAAACAGCAACCAGAAAATTAGTTAGTTGTGTGATCGCTAGGGGGCCGACGTGTGGAACGTGCTGATGATAGTACTATCTAAATTCATATACTATGTCGTTGGTTAATAATTGTATGACCATGTCCATTGTATATCAATTTGCATAGTACTATCATCAGCACGTTCCACCACGTCGGCCCCAAGCGATCACAGCGCATGAATTCCATTATTAATGGAGAATCATACCTGCAATTCCTACGAGACCTTTTACCCGATTTATTAGACAGCGTTCCATTGGTTATAGCAGATACTTTAATCTACCAACAAGATGGTGCTCCAGCACACTACAGCTTACAGGTGAGAAACTGGCTGGATGATCATTTTAGTGACCGTTGGATCGGAAGAAGGGGCCCCATGGAATGGCCGCCTAGGTCACCAGATTTAACTCCCCTAGATTTCTATGCATGGGGATTTATGAAGAATTATGTTTACGAAGTGGAAATAGTATCATTGGAACAACTGAAGGAACGAATTGAAGTCGCTGGAGTCAAATTGCAGGAAAATTTGTCAAGCATAAACTTATGTGAAGCCATTACAAGGAGATATAATCTATGCCTTCTTAACAATGGAGATCATATCGAGAATTTTTTATAAGTACTTCCAATAAAAAAACATAGTAAAAATAAAAGGAATAAAAAAAACTAAAAAAACTAAGATTAGGTAATGCTTCTTAAATTGTTTCGTTACAATAAAAATAAATGTTTTTCTTAGAAAAAGGTGGTTTTGGTTTTTTTTTTAATTTCTTGAGAACGACATAAAATTTTTGCATCCGGTTTTCTTATTTAGACTTAAAATTAATAACAGCATTGAATTTTCGAAATTAAAATTAGCACTTAATTACGTAAAATTTTTAAAAAAATGAATTTGAAATTTTTTTTTCAATTTTTTTTTTCAAAATTTTGACTTTGAAAATTAATATTTCAAAAACTATTTCTTAGAATAGATTTATTTAAACACAGAATGAAAGAAAAAGTTATTGGCTTTTCAAAAACGTATCGCACAGCATTGTGAATGAAGCCGTTGATTTTAAATAATTTGTTTCCCATTTTAAGTCAGTTTTTTCGAAAATTGCCCCTCCCGGCTAAACGGAGGGGAATAGACCCCCCTCCCATACGATTTTTTTCTTGTCTCAACGCAACCTACACGCCCTAGCATTTTGTCGCATTGCTCATGACTCACCCTGTATAAAGTTAATAAGATGTTTTTGTTTTCATTTACATTTCAACAACGTTTTTTAAATTATTTTTTTAAGAAACAAGAAGTATTGCTAATTATCCCTTTTTGGGTTTCCCTCCTGAGCGTTCCGCTCTGCCGTGTCATTTGAAGGTTGTTAAGTTATTTGGTCATTCGATGCACTCCAATTTTGATGCTCTAAATTATTTCTTTATTAATAATGATATATTTTTTGTTGTCCTTATATAAATAAAATTTAGTATCTGGAATTTTTTGTTTAAAATTTCGAACGTTTGTTTTATGAAAATTATTGTTGAACTGAGGAGAGATAGATAGATTTTATTTACGGTATTTAGATATACATTTGGTAAGCTATCGCACAGTTTACACACAGAGATTTGATACAATAGTGTTATGGCCATCTATTTGTTAACGTTTAAAACTCTGAAATATTTTGTTCTGCTTTGAACGCCACCCTTGCTAAAAAGTCAACTGAACACACTCACTTTCATTTTATTTTTAAGTTGCACGCCTGAAATTTGCATTTGGTATTTTTTGAATTAACTGAAACTAATTCAATTTTGTGACGACTTAGCAAGGAGGACGTAAAAAGTGTAAGTTATTCTATTCTATAATTATAATAATCTTAAATAATCATTGATAATTATGTCTCTTCAGGAAATAACATTTTAGCGAATGGCTACAGATTTTGGCAAATGAGGTAAGAGTAGCTTGTACGGATTTAGGTGAAACAACAACTCAAACTGTAGCCAAGCGGGATAAGCCAACTCGATTCTTTTTGGCAAATCAGGTAAATAATTCAGAAAATATACAGTGCATAGCATGTTCAGGGAGGCATAAAATTTTAAGGTGTAAACTTTTCCTGGGAATGAATTATGGTCAGCGATGGCGATTTGTTCGGCAAATCAAATTGTACTTTAATTGTCTTGAGGCGGGGCATCAGACAAACAGGTGCACCAAAAGTCACCAGTGTAGCTCGGCAAACTGTACGCGAAAAATTCATAAGCTTTTGCATGGCAATGAGAATAAGGTGCCAATTCAACAAACTTCATCTGAACCGAACACAAACTTTCACAGGTACAGCTCTTTATTTTGAAAACAAAGGGCTGCTTTTCAAAATTCTTCCGGTTAAATTGTATGCAAATGGAAAAGTTATGGAAACTTTTGCGTTCATCGATATCGTTAATAAATACAAATTTAGCCGATCGCCTTGGGTTGAAGGGACCTGACGAGACTTTAACCACGCAATGGTTCGCCAACAACACCATAACGGAACCATCCAGAAGGGTTAGTGTGAAAATTTCGGGAGTGCGACCTGGCAGCAAAACCTTTGAATTGAAGAACGTGAGAACAGCAACGGATCTTAAATTGCCAACGCAATCAATAGGAGCTACGTGCAAGGTGTCATTTGCCAAAAAATCTTCCAATCGATGAATACAAAGCTGCTACACCGGAAATTCTTATCGGCCTCGATAATGTACACCTAGGAGTGTCACGTAAAATCGCCGCCGATGGCTGGAAGGGACCAGCTGTGGTTTCCACGAGACTTGGATGGGTAGTCTACTGTAGCAGTAGTCGCATGTATTTCTCCGATATTGGTTACCAAGATGAATTGGATGAATTAGTGAAGAGTTATGTATATCGCAAATGATACCCTTGAGGTGAGACCTGTCGAGATGTTTGAGTCGGTCGACATGTCCAAAGCGAAAGAAACACTAGAACGAACAACAAAACGCGTAGGAACGCGTTTCGAGACGGGGTTGTTGTGGAGAAGTGACGATGTTCGCCTGCCGCCCAGCAAACAACTGGCAGAGAGAAGATTCCTTACACTGGAAAAGAAGTTTCAGCGAAATGAAGAGTTTCACTGTGACTACTCACGACTTATTGAAGATTATGAAAGAAAAGGATATTGTAGAAGGCTCAACTCGGTTGAGGCGCAGGCAAGAGGTGAACGCACTTGGTATTTGCCGCATTTTGGGGTTATAAATCCGAATAAACCTGGTAAGCTACGCGTAGTTTTTGATGCTGCAGCTGAGGTAAATGGAATTTCTCTGAATTCAATGCTGCTGAGTGGTCCAGATGGTTGTCAACCCTTAACAGAAGTTCTAATGAAGTTTAGGCAGAGGCGAATTGGAGTATGTGCAGACATAGTGGAAATGTTTCACCAGGTGAAAATTCGTGAGGAGGATCAAATGGCACAGCGTTTCTTATGGCGGAATCATAACAATGAATTGATACGAGAGAATGTTATGACGTCGATGACTTTCGGAGCTACTTGTTCACCGTGCTCGGCACAGTTTGTGAAGAACAAGAACGCAGAGGAGTTCACTATGTGGACGACTTCGTGCATTGTTTTTCTTCGGAATCAGAAGCTGAGGCAGTTTCTAAGGAAGTAGTTTGGATCCAAAAGCAAGCTGGCTTTGATCTTAAACGATTTGTATCGAATTCAGGTCCGGTTTTACAGGAGTTGGGTGAATTGGAAACGAAAACTTCTGTCCTAAGTCTCGATAAAGAAGATGGTGAATATTGTGGAAAGGTACTTGGACTATATTGGGATACCAAAGCAGATGTTTTGAAATTCATGCTGGCTTTTGGAAAAATAAACCCAATTTTGCTGAAAGGTGAACAGAGACCTACAAAACGTGAAATGCTATCAATCTCCATGTCAGTTTTTGACCCGTTTGGATTAGCTGCCGAGTATACTCTCATTTCAAAATTGGCTCTTCAGTCTGTATGGCGTAAACGGGTGGATTAGAACGAAAAAATTCCTGATGAGGCTAACGCTAAGTGGTTGATTTGGATTCGATGCTTGAAAGATATTCAAGAAATTAAAGTTCCACGTTGTTGCAGTACCGTTTTCACATACAAACCAGTTGAACTACATGTATTCGCGGATGCCAGCGAACAGGCGCGGTTGCCTACTGGAGAATCCTTGAAGAGCCTGGCCGAGTGCAACTTGCGTTTGCAGCGGGAAAGACCAAATGTGCACCGTTGAAAGCAACATCGATACCGCGACTTGAACTTCAATCAGCAGTGCTTGCAACGCACTTAAGGCAGATGATCTTGCAAGGCCACGATGTTACGCCGATAAGAGTGGTGATGTGGAGCGACGCTAGTACCGTTCTAGCATGGATTAGTTCCGATCATAGACGTTATAAGCCGTATGTAGCGCAAGCGAGATTTTAGGCGGCAGCAAGATCGAAGAATGGAGGTGGCTTCCAAGTGCCCTCAACCCGGCAGACTTTGGGACTCGGTTAAAGAATGAACAACGTGAATCCTTCTGGCTGAGTGGGCCTGAGTTTTTGAAAAACGAGGAAGAACTTCGGACAAAAGCAACATTGCTATTCGTCAACACAAATAACTTTTTTTAAGAGATTTTCTTGTTTCCAAAGAATGAAAACAGTCGCTGGCTGGATAAAACGTTATCGAGAGAACTGCAGGAAGAATCCAGATCTGAGAGAAAAGGGTAGTCTTAAAGTGTACGAGTTGAGGAAAGCGGATCTAGCAATATGTCACGGTGTCCAGATGACTGTATATGCCGATGAGTATGAACAACTGTCAGCAGGAAAACCAGTTGACCGCAGCAGCACCATCCGAAAGCTGAACCCGTTTTTGGATACAGATGGCGTGATTCGAGTTGATGGTCGAATAAACTTAGCCGTTTCTGTTCCCGTTTATGTTCGTAATCCTATTATAATGCCGCAGAACCACTATGTCACCGACCTTATTGCGGATTATTACCATAAGATGTGGAAACATCAGAACCAGGCTACTATTATTAATGAAATACGACGTCGCTACTGGATACCGCACATACGAACGGTTGTAAGACGAGCGTCGAAAAAATGTCCGGATTGCAAAATAAAACGAGCCGAGCTTCAATCTCCACTTATGGGACAATTGCCGGAGGACAGATTAACACCGTTTGTAAGACCATTCTCATATGTTGGTTTTGATTACATGGGACCGTTCTTAGTTGTCACTGGCCGACGAACTGAAAAGTGATGGATTGCATTGTTTACGTGCCTTACGATTCGGGCGGTGCACCTGGAAATAGTTAGAGACCTTACCACAGATGCGTGTTTGATGAGCATCCGCAAATTTATGAACCGCCGTGGAACTCCAGTGCGCATCCGCTCAGATAATGCCACAACCTTTGTAGGAGCGGATAAAGAACTTAAACGGCAGATTGACCAGTGGAACCATGGACTTATTTCGGATACACTTGCCTGCTCGAACATCGAATAGATCTTCAATTGCCCGCTGAATCCTCATACCGGTGGATGCTGGGAGCGGCTGGTTTGAAGCGTTAAGAGAACCATGGGGTGGGCCTTGTACCGTGAGAATCTTCAAGAACATAGCCTTTTTAGTCTAATGTGTGAAGCAGAAAATATTTTAGGTGTACCAAACTCACAGCAAACTCCTCACCCTCATGCCGAGGATTTTAAAGCGACAAGGAAGCAATGGCGCAGGTGCAGCAAGCGCAGCACCGATTCTGGAACAAATGGCTTTCAGAATATTTACCAGACCTTTGTCGACGAACAAAGTGGTATCAACCAGTCAAGCCGTTAGCATTGAATGACATCGTTTTGATATGTGACAGCAGCGTGCATTGATCGAGATGGCCTCTGGGAAAAATTATCAAGGTATTCCCAGGCAAGGATTCGCAGGTCAGAGTTGCCGAGGTACTGACAAAAACAGGCGTTTTGAAGCGACCGGCTTGTATGCTGGCAAGGCTTGATGTTAGTGAATCCCGATCTGGGTGATTAACGGGGTCCGGGATGTTGTGGCCATCTATTTGTGAACGTTTAAAACTCTGAAATATTTTGTTCTGCTTTGAACGCCACCCTTGCTAAAAAGTCAACTGAACACACTCACTTTCATTTTATTTTTAAGTTGCAAGCCTGAATTTTGCATTTGGTATTTTTTGAATTAACTGAAACTAATTCAATTTTGTGACGACTTAGCAAGGAGGACGTAAAAAGTGTAAGTTATTCTATTCTATAATTATAATAATCTTAAATAATTATTGATAGTAATATCTTTCTACTGAATAAGTGTTTTAATTTATATGAAGTTGAAGAAAAATTTAGGCAATACTTTTAAAGGAAAATACAAATAAAACCTTCAATATAAAAAAGAAAAAAAAGGCAGGTACATTTCGACTAGAATTAAAAATAAAACTTCAAAGCAAATAGTTTTGAAGAAGGTTAGTACGAATCGGGTTAGTAAATAATAATATTAAATTAATTTATATAGTAAATATATTAGTACTTTGTTAGTAAATAGATAAACAAATGTATGTACATATTTATGTAAAAAATAAATAAATTAAGAGAAAAAAGTATAAATATATGAACAGATGAATAAATAACAAAATTAAATGTGTACAAACATAATTGAATAGATAAATAATAAATAATAAATAATAAATAATAAATAATAAATAATAAATAATAAATAGTAAATAATAAATAATAAATAATAAATAATAAATAATAAATAATAAATAATAAATAATAAATAATAAATAATAAATAATAAATAATAAATAACAAATAATAATTAGTTATTAATAAATAATAAATGATAAATAATAAATAATAAATAATAAAAAATAAATAATAAATAATAAATAATAAATAATAGATAATAAATAATAAATAATAAATAATAAATAATAAATAATAAATAATAAATAATAAATAATAAATAATAAATAATAAATAATAAATAATAAATAATAAATAATAAATAATAAATAATAAATAATAAATAATAAATAATAAATAATAAATAATAAATAATATATAACAAATAACAAAAATAAAATAATAAATAAACAATTAAATTAATACAAAATAGATCAATAAATAAATAAATTTAAACATACAACGGATGTAACAAATAACATCAAAAACATGGTTAAGAAATTAATTGATTAATTAATGGATTATCTGGAATTTCACAATTTCGTATAAAAGAGGAAAAATATTTAAATCTTCAACGATACGCAAAATTTTAGATTTAACAACTTTTTCCAATATTTTACTCAGACAACTAAGCAGACTTATCGGTCGATAGCTACTAGGAAGTTTTGCAGGTTTTCCAGGTTTTGGAATTCGTATTACCTTTGCGTTTTTCCAAGCCATTGGGAAATACTGGATTTTAAAACAGGCGTTCATCAAAAAGGTAAGAAATATAAGACCTGCTTTGGGTAGTTTTTTTATATAAATATTTTTTATATTGTCTAGCCCATTCGATTTCCTTGATTTGAGGTTGGAAACTATATGTTTAACATCCTGCATGTTATCCTGTTATGTGAGTTTAACATGCTCAAAGAATGACTCACAAGATTTTAAGTTGTGACATCACCAAAGTTTTGTGACACAGTGTGATTGTTCAGGAATGATGAGGCAAATAAGTTTGCTTTATTTGAGTCTTGATAAACTACTTCATTTTCGTTTTCCATATTTGGTATTCGTCTATTTTTGTTTTTAATTATTTTGACAATATTCCAAAATGGTTTTTCATTTTTTTCCAGTTTGTTTAATTTATCGTTCCAATTTCTATTTCTATGCTTACTAATTTCCGCATCAATCTTTTTCTTATAAAGTTTAGTTTGATCACGATATTCTGGTAGGCGTTAACGTTGCCACTGCTGCCACTGTTAAAATAATTTCTTATGAGTATTAATTGCAGGATGTGTTCTGGCATTTTGATAAAGAAAGGTTTTTTAATCTTTTTTGGTATACAATACTTGATTGCACTGTGTCAAGAATTTGATTAAAAAAGGTATTGACATGCACGTCAATGTCTTCTCTAGAGCACACCCTTTATAAATCTGTAGATACTGTTCTAAGTTTTGATTTAATTTCTGATCTAAAACGACACCAATTTGCATTTTTAAGATCCAAAAAATACTCTTCTTTATGCTCAACCAATTCATTAAGTTTACATAGCACTGGAATATGATCAGAACTTAAATCATTTATTGTCTCAGGCTGATTAAAAAGCGAAGTAGTATTCATTACAAAGAAGTCAAGAACAGACGGACTTCCCCTTGACCCAGACGGAAAATAAATTGGACTAAACGGAAACAACATGGAATACGGAAATAAGCACGACATACTCACAAGAACATTACCCCACGAGTTTGCACGAACATATCCCCAATCTCTATGCCTACAATTTAGGTCACCACCGATTATATAATTTTCGTTTCTTATTATTAATTTTCTTAGATCTCTCTTAAAATACATTCATTTTTCTTCATTAGAATTTTTGCCGGGAAAATAAACGCAGAACATTTTTAACGATGTATGATTTCTCAACCTTACCTCCACATCAACATTTTCTATTCAACTAGTCCTTAAGACTGGCAAGAGAAAATGTTGAATAGATCTTTTTATTATAATTGCTTCACCTCCGCCTCTTTGATCTATTCGATCTACGCGGTAGCATTTATAATTTGGTGAAGCTGGGAAATCGTCCATTGACAGATGAGAAGAGTTGAACTTCTGTATGTTGACGGCATTATTGATCTTTGGCTGATGTCTCATTTCCAAATATCTTAGTCTACTTGCGCATGCGCTTTCGGTAGATTTGTGCTTCTCGCTGCAGTTTGCACATTTAAGAACCTCAGTGTTGGTGCATTCCTCGGTCTTGTGAGAAGCTGCGCATATGGAGCCATGTTTTTACATGACAGTTTTTCTCGCCATGACCAAACAGTTGGCAGTTTCTGCATTGAGTCAAATGATTTTATTTTAAGTTCATAAAGCTTGATTGACCCACTTTCAAGAGATACTATATGGAACGTATCAGTATAATGTTCATAGTTTTTGGTGTTTTTTTTTTCACTTCTTTGCATAATAGGCCAAGATTAATAAGTTCATTTTTTAACAAAGTTGTGTCTAACTCATTTAAACCGTATAAAATAACTTTAAAAGCTTTTTCACTTTTTAATGCATGTGTAAAGTACTGACAATTATCTAATTTTAATTTATGTAGAACCAAGTTATATGAATCTATTGATTCACCCATTATTTTGATGCCAATTGACATTTTTTTAATGGAATAGTCAGTCACACTAATGGTTTTCATCGATGCATGCAAATATTCACAAGATTTTTGCAATAATTTAATGGGTGCAATTTGCACTCTTTTTGGAGGTTGGTTTGACGATGCGGATTCGTCCATTTTTTCAGTTTCAACTTCATTGTCAGAGTCACTATCCGGCAAACATTGTAAAGGGCTCCAGTAGTTACCTCTGGAGTCCCTTTTATTCACATTCATAATTGTTTTTTTCCGAAATTTACTGTCCGATGACAACTCAATGTCAACAAGACAACAACAAGGGGATCTCGCACGTTTATTAATATTGAATAGAATGAAATCACGATCAGAGTTAGAGATTGCTTGACTACACGTCTTGCTTTATCAAAAGCTCCTATATGACTGAACTGAGGAGAGTATTTAATTTTTTTCCCCAGTTAGATATCCATAATCCATTATCGTTGTATGGAACCATCAAAAATTTGGATAGTAGGTATTAGAGGTCTGCATGAATACATTCATTTGGCTTCTCTGACCAAGCACAGTACTTCAGTGTATTCTGTTCGTTGCATTCATAGAAAGTAGTGTACACTAAAAATGAATACACTATTCTTGAAAACAAATACTGCACACGATCTATTTATAACAGAACGAATACAGTATTTGGTTTCTATCCTGGGCTTGAATGCTTGAATCAAATAGAACAGAACAAGCCTAACATATTATAAACACATCGAATACACCGAATGTACCGAGTATAAAATCAAATACACTAGTTTTTTTTCTCTTCTAAGCTTTACTTCTTAAATGGTAGTTGGTCGCAGCGACGAACCGGGAAAAAATTTCTAATTCAATTCTAGTATATTTATAATTTAAACTTATTTTATGATTGTGACGCTTGTATGGCACGTAAAATTACAAATGAGATATCAAAAAATAGGATTTTTTACACAGATGCGATATATGAAAAATTTAACACACTGCATTCAAGCAATAAAGAGTTGTGTGGTTTTCAATCGATTCTATGCAAATAACGGTACTTGGTGATTTTTTATAATTTTAATTATTTTTTTATTATTTTTTATAGAATAAATTACATGTTGTGTTAAAATTTCAGATTTTTATGTCAACACGTTTAGAAAATATTTAAAAAAAAACTTGAAAAACAGTTTAAAAACATTAGAAAATTCAAAACGTTTAGCTTAATATCTTCGCTTAACGGTAACATAGAGTTTTGAATTTTTTACCAAAAAATTAGCTGTTAGAATTTCAAATTTTTCGTATAGCTAAGAAAATAAAAAAATAAAAAAACAACGAAAAAATCAATGAAAACATTTACAAATATATGAATTCAAATTAAATTAATTTGTTGTATTTGATTCGGTGTATTCGATGTGTTCGATATAAACTCGCTGTATTCGATGCATTTGAGAAAAAAATCAAATGGTGTATTCGTTTCAAGTAAATACACGATTCTATTGTTTTGGTTTGAGTTGATGATTCATTTGATTTGTTTTGAAACAGCAGTGCAGCAGAATGCAGTGAATAGTGTATTTGAAAAAATATAGAACGGCTTGGAAGTGGTTTCAAGCCATTCGTTGCAGATGTTTAGTAGGTATGCAGTATCTCCTAAGATATGAGCGTTTTCAGCAAACGGAATTGAGTGTTTGGCTTAGGTTGTTGCATTGTATATTGGGCTATTTTTTCACACGTTGGCATCGTGGCAACTCCTTAGATAGCCTATAAAGATAGCATCAAAACATAAAAATAATCCAGACAATTTGAAAAGTTATGGGTACTTACTTGCATAGTAATTGTAAAATTTCTTTTTCGATCGTAGTAGCTGGAGGGATTATTTTTTTGGATTAGGAATATTAAAATGAGTTCCTTCTACGCACCCGATGACGAACGGAAAAGGATTTTCTCTGCTGCTCGCAAAATCTTCCATAATTACTCTTTTTTGTTCAACAGATGGCCAGCTTATTTCATTTTTAAATTTTTAAAAGCGTAAAAGCGGTTCTTAGAATATTCCGATGTTCCTTTTCCAATACCGAAGCGATTAGAAAGAATCCGAAAAAAAGCAACATCAAGCTTTAAACCGATCCGCATCGGCAACAGCTGCATAAGCATCAGCATCGCAAAAAAGCAGTGCTGCCTAATCGCTGCGCAAAAATTTGACGTTTGTAAATTTACACTTTTATCTAAGAATCTTAAAACATCTCAATATACATAAAACTATTGTTCAAATACACAGAATATTTTGTTCTCAATCAATTGCACTCCTGCAACACGACTTCCAATGTTTAAAAATATTTAACACAAATAACTGACTGCATTATACTAGAATGAATAACATCAGTTGTGGTTCTTCATCTCTTTTAAAGATACAAAATCAGTCACTCGGAAATATACCCACAGACTTTAGGAATATTTCAACAAAAGAAAGTGTGGACTTACTCTTTTCAAGTTTCACTGAAAAAATCCTAAGTTTGGTAGATATTTCTGTACCTAAGGTGATAAAAAGAATTCATCATCAATGGAACAAAAAATTAAATCATCTTGGGAAAAACGATAAACCTTTTTGGAACATCTCCAAAATTATAAAAAAAAGCAGAATAATTCCAACATTAAAACAATCAACCGATGTTCTTTACACTGATAGTGAAAAATCTAATGCATTTGCTACAGAATTTAGGAAAAATCATGAAGCATCTTAATATAAATGTGGTTGATGCTGCATCTCTTAGGGTTTTATTTACTGTAGCTGAAACCTCTCAAGATGAATACATATCTGAAAATAAAATTGCTGCCATAATTAAACTACTGGGAGTTAAGAAAACTAATGGATTTAATACATTAAACTTATACCTCAAAAATTTGCCAAAATCAGGAGTATTTGACATTTCAAATCAATGCCTGTCTTAAAAATGAGTAGTTTACAGATGCCTGAAAAATGACAAAAGTAATACCGATATTTTAATAGGTGAAGGTGGGGAAAATCCTGGTAATTACAGAACGATTGGCCTACTTAGTAGCAAGAGTAAGGTATATGAAAAAGTATTGAAAGACAAATTAAATCATATAATCGAAGAAAACGATATTTTTTCCAAACGAGCAGTTTGTATTTAGGAGTAACCATAGTCGAATAGGGGGAATAACATGTAGCATACGAAAACATGCACGTGCCGTAACTATTCGGGACTGGTGGAAGTGTGATCATAGCCTCTTCTCGGCGGCCACTAGAAACAATCCTTTAAAAAGGTTTGGCTAATATGATCAGGCTAGTTCCACAGGTTGGCAACAAGTTAATTCCCTGTTCCGTAAAACTAAAAGAATTACGAGACCGTCAACAAGCCTCGGAAACGGACTGATCTCACAACGACGACCTACGCAACGAAAACGGAAAAACGATTTACGAATTTTCTTATGGAACGTACGATCGCTCTATAGAGCTCGAGCTGCTCAGCAGCTAGCTACCCTGTCAAAATATAAAGCTGACATAACAGCACTGCAAGAAATTAGATGGACGGGGAATGGTGTTCTACAGAAGAAAGAATATGACTTATACTACAGCTGTCATACAAAACACCACGTGCTCGGGGTAGGCTTCTTGGTCAGCGAAAAAAATGAAGGCTACCATCATCGGCTTTAACGCCATAAGCGAAAGGCTATGCACCCTTCGCGTGCGAGGCAAATTCAAGAACATCAGCCGCGTAATGATATTTACAAAGCTATCTGGGTATCACCTGATGGAGCCACTCGCAACCAAATTGATCAAGTGTTGATAGACCGTCGCCACTACTCGAACTTGATGACGGTACGAACGTACCGAGGTGCCAATAGCGACTCGGATCACTATCTTGTTGGTATAGTTGACGGCGGATTGCGTTGCGAAGACGTATTGCATCCGCTGATCAGGTTCGAATCAACACGGCTGCACTACGCAATGAAAACACCAGTAACACCTTTGGACATGCGTTAGGACTCGCCCTGGAACCACTCGATAGAGGGAGAGTAAGTCCTGGAGCCAGTATGCTGGGCGTAGATGAGAAGTGGACACTCCTGTCATTGATACTGCCAACTCCATCGTAGAAGTCGGAACGACTGGTTTGATGATGAATGCAAGCTAGTAACTGAACGTAAGAATGTTGCGTACCGAGTAATGCAACAATCTCATAGAACGCGGGCACGCGGAGGTGAATATAAAGAGCTCAGAAGAGTAGAAAAACGGCTTCACAGACAAAAAAAATCAGCCTTGGAGAAGAACATCATCTGTGAGTTAGAAAGGAGCTGAGAGCGAGGTCCGCACCAGACGCGGAAGTTCTATCAATCCGTCCGAAACATGACACAGTACACACCACGCTGCACTTACTGCAAGGATTGAATAAAAAAAATTAAATAAAAAAAAAAAAATCTGATCAACGATCCCCCAAGCATACTGGAGTGATGGGAAGTGTACTTTAATGAATTGCTAAATGGTCACCTCACTGCAGAAGTAGAGGCTCCACTACTTCAAGAAGAATACCCTATGTTACCGCCACCAAGCATAGAAAAGGTTGAGAAGGCTATAGCCCGGCTTAAGAAAAACAAAGCCCCGGGAGCCGATGGCATACCAGCCGAACTATTCCACCACGGCGGGCCAGCCTTACGTCAAGCAATTCATGGTATTCTAGTGCACGTATGGGAGCAGGAAGAAATGCCGGAAGACTGACGAAAAGGTATAATTAGTCCCATACATAAGAAAGGAGATGTCACAACGTGCAGCAATTATAAAGGTATCACGTTGTTGAGTACCGCCTATAAGATACTCTCCTCTAGCCTACAAGAACGGATAGCCCCATACGCTAAAACCATAATCGGTCAATATCAATGTGGTTTCATTCCAGGCAAATCAACAACTGATCAGATCTTTACCCTTAGGCAGGCAATGGGAAAATGTCTAAAATTTAACATCCCAACATACCATCTGTTTATAGACTTTAAGGCCGCCTATGATAGCATAGCCAGGGTAGAACTTTACAAAGCCATGAGAGAATTCGGCATCCCAAATAAACTGACACGATTTTGTAGGATGACCATGGCCAACGTAACAAGCCAAGTAAAAATAGCCGGATTGCTATCCAGACCAATCAACATATTTAATGGACTCCGACAAGGGGATGGTTTGGCCTGCCTCCTCTTCAACCTGGCGTTGGAGAAAGCAATCCGTGACTCTGGCACGCAACAAGGGGGACCATCGTCAACAGGTCCAGCCAGATACTGGCTTACGCAGACGACATTGACATCATCGGAAGGACCGAACAAGCTGTACACGATTCCTTCATCAAGATTGAGCAGGTGGCACAAAATCTGGGGCTGCACATTATTGAAGGTAAAACAAAGTACATGGTGGCGTCGAATGCGAGAAGAACAGTTGGTCAAACAATCAAGGTAGGGGAGCACGAATTTGAAGTGGTGCAATCCTTCAAATACCTTGGGTCAATAGTAGCAGCCGATAATAATTTAGAAGAAGAAATACGCGGGCGGCTGCTCAATTCCAACAAAGCCTACTATAGTCTGTCAAAGCTCTTCAAATCCAAAAATTTCACCATAACTTCAAAACTGCTGCTGTACAGGACCATGGTCCTGCCAGTACTCACGTATGGATCCTAAACTTGGGTGCTTAGCAAAAGACACTCCGACCTCTTAGCCGCGTTCGAGAGAAAAGTCTTATGTCATATGTGAGGAAGGATGATTCCGGAGACGGTAAAATCATGAATTGTACGTCTGCCTTGTATGTCTACCTTGAAGCAGACATAGTGACAAAAATTAAGCTCGGTAGACTCCGGTTGGCAGGTCACCTATGTAGCTCGCATGAGTGATACCAAAAGGATCAGTAAGATACCCTCTTTTACTCACTAAACCATTTTGAGCTTTTTACGAAGCGTGCGATATTACTAATTTTAGTATTTGCTAGATCACTAGGATCGTTATAAAAGAATTCTCCTAATTGGAGTCTGCGTCTATGGGACAGAGCTGGACATGTACAGAGAAGGTGTGGAATTGTTTCCTCCACCTCTTCGTCCATGCAACTTCTGCAGAGGTCGTTAGCATGCACGCCTAGACGCGTTGCATGCCTACCTATAAGACAGTGTCCAGTAATGACACCTATTATGGAGCTAATATGCAGTCTGTTTAAGGATAGCAAACGTCTGGTTTTCTTCATATCTAATTTTGGCCACACTAATTTTGTAGCCACACAGGTAGTGATATTATTCAGCCTAAGGTTTGTTCTTTCTTAAACATTTTGCGTTAGCATGAGTTTGCATGTAGCGATAGGTTTACCTATGTCAGCTCTGTGTGCTGAGATAGGTATTTTAGTTCCACTCTTGGCGAGTTCATCAGTTTTACAATTACCCGGAATGTCCCTGTGTCCCGGCACCTAATAGAGGTGGATATTGAACTGCTGCACCACGAGAGATGAACGGCAATTTAGGACTGTTTTAGAGTTCGAGGAGACAGATTCCAAGGATTTGATAGCAGCTTGGCTATCCGAAAAGATGCGGATATCTTTGATTGATATCACGTTTTCCTTCAGCCAAGATAAAGCTTCTTTAATCGCCCTAAGTTCCGCCTGGAATATTCTACAATGATCAGGAAGGCGAAAGGATAGACTTAAGTTAAGTCTGTCAGAGTACACGCCCCCACCGACCCCGTCATCAGTTTTTGAACCATCAGTGTAAAAATGAATCGATTCACTGTCCAAGAATGTATCGTTTTTCCACTCGGATCTCGAAGGGATAGTCACTTAGAAATTTTTATTGAACTGTAAACGTGGAATGGTATGGTCAATGTTACTTGGGAAAGATACGAACGAATTCAGAGTAACAGTGTGGCCAATATTATTGTTGATCCACTGAGAAGAGGCCTTAAGACGGAGTGCAGTACTCGCCGCCGTTTGTTTGCTGAATAGGTCTAGGGGTAACAGGTACAGCACAATGCCCAGTGCAGCGGATGGGGTCGAGCGAAGTGCACCGCTAGTGCAAATACAAATCAATTTTTTATTGATTTTCATTAATTTTTTTATGTATTATTTAACGTTTTATTTATTTTTGTATTATTTCTTTTATACCTAGAAACTAGCGAACCCGACGAACTCCGTTTCGCCACTAGATGGCTTCGTTTTTTTGTAACATTTCGATTGGGGATTAAAAAATGAAGAACAATTTTTTTTGTTTTAATTTGAAAAGGAAAAACTTTATTCCATTTCACAACAGTAATGAATTAATTTCGATTACAAAAATGAAGTGTAATTAACTTGAACTTCTCTAAGTAAAAAAGAAAGTGAATCCAAAGTAAATACTGAATCAAAGCGTTATACCTTACGTGTCCGCAAATTATCTGTTTCATTGCAGTGCTCTTTGGTAAAACATATTTTTTGTTTTTTGGTCTGACGTTAACACAAACAAAGCGGACGGTTTCCCAACTCGTGAACACGCAACGTAAAGCTGCCCATGTGAAAAAAAATGATTTTCTAAATTTATCCCGCAAACACTAAGTGATTGGCCTTGCGACTTGTTAATTGTCATTGCGAACCGGAAATTGCAATCGTTTGAAGTCAAACGGTAGATCAGTCGGAATCATTGGTATTCGAGGAATACATACATTTTCACCTACGTACTTTCCATTAATAATGGTTGCCTCAATCAAATTCGGCATAAGTCTTTTCACCGCAAGTCGAGTAAGGTTTCAAAGTCGCGGTGGATTCAAATTACGCAATATCATAATAACTGAACCATCTTTGAGTTGCAAGTTATGTGGTGGAAATCCTGGTAACTCCAGAGAGTTCAAAACTCCGTTGGATAATTTACTACATCATCGTGATTTGTTATGGAATCAAAGGATTTGTATGTCACCAAATCGCCATCGATTTTTGATTGAATGGTGAAATTCAGTGCGTGTATATTATTATTTTTGCGACGGTTGTGTTGCTGAATGATGACGCGATCGAGATCCACGCTTTCTGATTGGCCGAAAGCACTAGGGCATTGAAAAAAAGAAGAGGTCGTCCAGGCAAGGTGAGAGCCTGGAAGAACACTTCTTACTGATCTTGAAAACGAACCAGAGGTTCAGAGAGAAAATTTGAAAAGAAGATTTTTGAAAAAAAAAAACGAAATTTAATTTTGGCGATTCAATAAATTTCAGTGCGGAAGATTTAGGTTTTAAAATTTTGGGAAGGAAAATTGGTATGGTGAAAAAAAAGGAAGTGGTTGGAGAAAGTTGGGAACAATTACATTTGGAAGTAGTAGATTTTGGCAGAAAAAAAAAGATAAGTACAGTGTCATAGGTTAATTTGTAAGATAGAGAGTGCAAATTTATCTATTTGTTTTAATAGTTTTTTTTTTGCTCGTAATTATACTTTTTTTTAGTGCGTTCTATATTTGCTTAAGTGCCGTAAAATTATTTTTCCGATAAAGCGGAACACGCGACCCTTTTCAAACAACGATCGTTTTTTTTTTCTTTCGGGACATAGTCCTAACGGTCCATCTTTTAATTTAAGTTTTAGAATTCCTTTGTTCTTTGTTTCTTTTAAAAGATTTTGGGTTTTTGACCTACTTAATTGCAAGGTTTCCCAAGCAAATAGTTTTAAAACAATAAAAAGTGTTGAATTCCCAATTCGGGAACATAAATAAAATCTTTTATTTAAAAATATTTTGACCGTGCGTCGGTTCCGCTCCGAAGATTTGCAATTTCCTTTAATTTTTCATAAAAAAAAATTGCTGGCGCCCTTTTACTTTTCAGGTGTTACGCCCCTGTGGCAATCAAAAATCATTTCGATCAATTTAATCGATAGATAAAAAAAATTTTATCGACCCATAAAATTATTTGGTGGAACCCACCCCTTTTGATCTAGCCGTGGTGTTAGCATTGGAAGTGCTACCTGCTGCACTTCGAATTCGAACAGAGCCTATCGTTGTTTCCTTTGTTTCGACATTCGTTTGACAAACAAATCGATTTCATTTTTCATAAGTCGTGTATTACCTCGTGTGCCGGTCGTGTTTTGGTTTTCGTCGTTTATTTTGTTTATTAAAATAAACAATAATTGTTCGGTTCGTCGCAAAAAAGTGCAACAGAACAATGGTTTCAGTGGATTTAGTGTTGTAAGTAATGGATCGAGTTTGACTTTTCCACTTGCGCAGCACAATCCAGCCGTTTCTCTTTTGAACTTTAACTCATTACAATATCGGCATACAGTCGTTGGTCCAATATCTAAATTGTCATCATCACTGTAGTTCGCAGAGGGATCATTTTGGAATGCCAAGCGATTGTCATTGTATGATGTCAATGATCTTCGTGTGCTCACGCGTTGTCTCAATCGGGCATTTTCTCTTATTATATTGTAATATTCTGCTAAGGGTTCGCAATAAAAAAAACTTATTTACTTTATTTCTTAACTTCTTCTTATTACATTTAAAATAAAACACACTTTACTTCAATTGCAATCACTTTTATTAATCACTGGCACAACACTTTACACGAACTTTATTCTTTCACTTTCAAAATTAAACTGTGTCCAATCGATTCAGATTCAGATTCAGATTTTTATTGAACAGAATATTATATACAATTGGTTACAGATAAATTAGTTGCTATATGTTAAATTTACATTTGTTTTCCCAGAGGGGGCTTAACGCTATAAAATGTTGAGTTTAAAATAATTAAGATAAAAAATACATGTCAAGAAATAAAATTTAAAAAGTTGGATTATTTGGTGAATCTCAGGGCGTTCAATCCCGGTTGTCAATAGAGTTTTTTTTTTGGTGAGGTTGGGGGGAAGTGGTGTTTAGCCGCGGTAGAAGTCTGGCCCAGTGCCAGCGTAAAACGAGACTGCTTCTTCGTTGTCCTTGATTATGTTGTCATCCAGAGTTTCCATCACACTGAGGTACCTAGGCTCTGGATGTCGCTGTTCCGTGGTCATCCTTCTCAGTAACTGATTTGGGTGGTTGATGGTGTTCCCCACTAATTTCTTCGCTGACCGGACTAGGTATTTGTCCAATGGGACAATTTTGGCTTCGGAGTATAGATGCTCGTTTTTGTAGTGCTTCTGTCGCTGTCGGTCGAAGTAGAGGCCGGTGCAGATCCTCAGCATTTTCCTTTCAAACATCAGGAGATCTTTCATAGCTGTCTTTGAAATGGTGAACCATATCGGAAAGCTGTAGCTAATTACTGGCCTTAGGAGCTGCTTGTATATAAGCAGCTTCGTTTTCTGGCTTAGTCCTGATCTTCTCCTCATCAAGGGGTACAGTCGGTGGAATGCCCAGTTTGCTTTCCTGAGAACACTTTTTGAGTGCGGGTTGAACCTTAGCAACTCATTAAAGTTAATCCCCAGGTATTTGGCGTTTCTTTTGGCAGCAATGGTCGACCCATCCGGGAGTTTCAGGACTAGGTTTCTGCAGGTGGCTGCTGAACGACTTCTACTGTTGTTAGGTCTCCTGAAGCATACTAGTTCAGATTTTGCCGTGTTGATTTTGATGCCCCATTTTTTGTAGTAGTCGAACAGTTTATGAATATGGGCTTCTACTATACGTACTGCGACCAGTGGTGACATTGAGGTTGCGTATGTAAGTGAGTCATCGGCAAACAGTAGGTTTTGACAGCCAGTTGGGACGGGTTGGTCGGAAGTCAAGATGTTGAACAGGAATGGGCCGAGCTTAGAACCTTGAGCTACTCCGGCTTTGATGTTTTTCGTTGTTGACGAGCAGTTTTCCAGTTGCACAAAGAAGTTCCTGAAAGAAAGAAAAGAAAAAATGATTTTAATAAGTGGCGATGGTAGCTGCAGTAGGTGCAGCTTATGAATAAGTGCATCTATCCAAACGCTGTCAAATGCTTTCTCGACATCCAAAAAGCATCCGACGGTGACACGGTGACTGTTGAGGGCTATGGTGGTGTCGTGCTGGAACTTCATTAGGGGGTGAAGAGTGGAATGCTTCTCCCTAAAGCCAAACTGCATATCTGGAACTATGTTCTTCTCTCTGCATATTTCCTTGAGTTTCCTTAGAATTAGCTCCTCCAGGAGCTTGCTTAGGTTGCTGAGGAGGGATATGGGCCTGTAATTGGTGATTAGGTTCCTGCTGCCTTTTTTCGGGATTGCCACAATTTTTGCCGTTTTCCATTTTTTGGGGAAGTAGCTGTTGTTGATACAGTTATTCAGGATGATGGTTAGAAGGATTAGGACTGTCTCAGGCAGCCTCTTTATGATGAAGTTGGAAATTCCTTCAGGTCCTGTGGATTTCTTTGGCCTGCTGCTGCTAATTATTTCAGTTATTTCATCTTTGTTGCTCAGGTTTGGACAGTCAACTGGTTCGCTCGCTGGATTGGCGTCACTGAAGGTTGCTCTGTCCGTATTGGGCGCCAGGGTTATTTGGATGGAATTCTCAACTTCATTAATGAAGGCTGGGTCGGAGGGTGGGTTGGGGGTGAAGTTTCCTTCAAAGTAGTCCGCAAATGCTTCTACCTTGTCCTGGTTCGTTGAAACTTCTCCATTGTTGGTTGTTATTTTTTCGGGCATCGGTGGCTTCTTCCCAATCAAACGGTTGATGTTTTTGAAGGCATCAGGTCCAGGTTTTATCTCTTGCAGCCTTTTGTTGAACTGGTTGTTGCTGTGATACTGGATAGAGTTCCGTATCATAATGTTCACGCACTTAAGCTCGCTCAGAACTGCCTGGTAATTGCTGTTGACTGTGTTATATTCGCGCCGGTGGATCCTTTGGAGACGTTTCCTCAGCTGTTGCCGATGGGTGTAGAGGTTCTGAATGTATACTGGAAGGTGCTGGTATCTGTCCCTTGACCTCTTAGGTTGTTTCTGGGAGTCCATTGCGTTAGAAACGGCCGTTTCAAGATAGTTGATGGCTGCGTCAATTTCGGCGTTCTCCAGGTTCCTGTTCCCAGGTGGCAGTGTGATAGTGGCTTCTACATCTCGTTGGAATTTGTTAATATCCAGTCTGCTGAAGTTGATGTAGTGCTCAACTGGTTCGGCTAAAAGCAGTATGGGTTGGCACAGTTGGATATTTAGTTGAACAGCTTCATGGTCCGAGTCCCCGGCTATAGTTGAACAGGTGTAGTTCCTGAGTTCTGGAAGTATAAAAGAAAAATTAGATGTTGAAATAAAAAAGTCAAGTGTAGATGGAGTTCTGGGATAGGTGGGTTTTGGTTGCGAGACAATCACTAGGGAGTGTTGGTCGTTGTTTTGGTCCAGCCAATCCACAATTGCCTTGCCCTCTGGTGAGTTAGTTGTATCCAGCCAACGATGATGCCTAGCGTTGAAGTCGCCGCCGATGAGTCCGTAAGTGCTTTTCTCAAGGATACCGTTGAGTATTTGCAAGTCCTTGTGTATGTTTCTTGTTATGGAGTTGCACTTGAAATAGACACTGACGATGGTGAGGGTTTCACCTCTTCCAAGTGCTATTGTGACGGCAGTGGCTTCGCTAGTTGAGAGACCTGTGATGATGGTTTCAGTCGTGTTGGGGGAGATCTTTTTTTTGACGAATATTGCCGTCCCTCGACGGCCCTCATCCTTGTCCCTCCGGTATGTTTTGAAGCCGGCCATGTCAATGTTGTTGCGCATGGTAATGTTTGTCTCGCTGATGAGAGCGATGTCCGGATTGTGTTTTTTGATCCACAAGTTGAATGCTGTCCTCTTCTCAATGCTGTACAATGAGTTAACATTGTACGTCGTGATGAGTAGCTTCTTCAATTGCATATTTGGAACAAAAAGGTGGCCAGGGCCACGGACTTCTCGCCTTCGCTAAGCTGGGCATAGTTAGATGGGACAGCACTTCTTGCTTTGCCCATGACCGTGAGCAGGTCGGAACCGAAGATGCTCTGGACTTCGTTATTCAAGTTTGGTGGCGCTGTTATTTTGGCTGGTCCGGTCTTTGGTCGATTTGCGGCTGGTGGTTTTGTTTGTAGTTGCACCTTTGGTGGTTTTGGAGTTTGGGCTCCTTTTGCCATAGCCGCGTAACTGACCGCTGGCCGAGTGACCAGATAAGCTGACCTAGAGGCGAACTCTTGGTGAGCCCGCTTTTCTGCCATCTGCTTGTTCTTCTCGGTTTGTAGAGCCTTCAGCGCTGGGCATCCTTTAAAACTGGCCGGGTGTCCAGTTTTTTTGCAGTTGGCACACCATACGTCCAACCCAGTATTTTCCTTCCGTTTACACTGTCCAGGTTCGTGGGTCTCTTCACATTTCACGCACACGTAATCGCGTCCGCAATTGGTGGCGACGTGTCCAAATCGTTGACAATTCCGACATTGCACAATGTCGTTGGACTTCAGCCTTTCCCAATGGACTCTCTGGTTCATAATGAGCGTCTTCGTGTACTTCTCCTTGATGTCAGCGTTTTTGCTCACTTCTACAACGAAGTTGTTGGAAGCTTTAGCCAATGCCCTCTTGGCTTTGAAGTGGGTAACTTTTATAACAGGAAGCCCCTCAATCCTGAGTTCATCTTCCACTGCGATGGCTGTGAATTCGTGATGAATTCCTTTTAGGAGAAGCAGATTCTTCCTATCCTCCCTCGGTGTGAAGGTGTTGTATTGGATCTTCCTCTCCTTAAGAAAACCCTTGATTTTTTCAAACGCTTCTCTGCTTCCAGCGTTGATAATCGTTGTTTTTGTGTTTTTGTTCTTGAACGTCACCGCATGGTTTTTTGCCTTGCAGAACCTTCTAATCTCGGCGATGTTGCCCGAGTAGCAAAAAATTGGCGGCATTGCTGGCGTTTTGATGTCCTTGCTTGTTGTTGGCTGATCAGATGTTGTTGGCGGCTGAGCTGGACCCTTATCTGGATTGACGTTGGTGTCCTTGGGCGTAGCGGCTTTTGAGGTCGAGGCCACTGGGTTGGTCGATTTGGCTGCCTTTACTGGTGGTGCTGATGTTGTTGCTGGAGTAGTCGCTTCTAGCTGGATACGCTTTCCGTTATTTTTTTTGGGGGCCTTGTTTGGTCTCTTCTGACCAGGTAGAGGGTAATCACTCGTATCCTCTTCCGAGCTGGTGATCTCGCTGAGCTCTTCTTCAGGTGAGGAATCCTCCTCCGAATGGCTGCTGGCGGTGGAAGAATCATCTTCACTTCCAATTTCTTCTATTTCCATTTCCTCGTTGTCGTTTTCGTTGATGTTGTCGTTGTCGTTGCGTTCGTTGTTGTCGTTGGTGGGTTGCACAATGCTGTTGAAGGTTTTCGCCAGCATTGTGCAATAACCTGGGCCGAGGTCCTTCACGATTTGCCGTAACAGCTTCTCAAATGAGGCTATAGCCGTATCTGGATTTAAAGGTTCCATTACTGGATTACCTTTATTTCACTTTTTGCAATATTTTTTATATTTATAGGTATGCAAAATATTTTTATAAAAATTTCGATACACACTTAATCCACATAAACTATAATAATTATTTCTGGGAAAATCCCTTTTTTATTTTTGTTTTTGTCACAAGAAGGATAATCCACTTGGAAAAACCCTTCTTGGAAGATTTGATTTAAACAGGTAGCGCAGGTAGACCGTTGCTGACCCTTTTTGATTTTGGCAGGTATTTTCACAATATTAATTAATATTTTCGGTTAATTTTTGTCCACGCACTTCCGTACTTGTACAATGACTGACCGTGAATACTGTGTCCAATCGGTAGCGCCATCAACCTTATATAGGGAAATATCTGGTTCTGGTCTAATCTCGAAAGCAATAGAAATCTCTTTGTATATGAAAACTATAGTACTATCATGGCGAGTTTTTTTTTAGGGTTGCAGAGGTCCTGGTGGTGGCGCTGCAAAATATGAGGTGTAAAATTCGATTTGGGGAGTCTTTAAGCGTCGAAAATTGGTGGTAGGGGCAAGAGTAGACTATTTTTTGGATTATTGCATCCAAAAAATATCAATAAATATCATTTAAAACCTCCATAAGCTCTCCGCAAAAAAAAAGAGTAAGGGTTGCATAGGTAAATTAGATGTCGCCCCATTCGACTTCCACCATGATAGTACTATAGTTTATATATACAAAGGAAATCTTTAGAACCTGTATCTCGATCTTTCTATTCTGACAGATAGATGGAATAATTCCCCTTCGGACTTCGACATTTACCAATGTTCGAAAAAGCTCATTCAAAGCTCATAGCAGGTTGTTTTAAATCGCAATGGTACTAGATGGCGCTGTCATCGCATTCGAGAATCGATGTAGTTCGAATGTAAAAGTCGTTATATTATGATTCAAAAGTAGTTAACTAATTTTCATTACATTGCCCCCCTCTTAGAATTGATCGTCCCGAACAATTTCATCACCTCTTTCACCGTTATATCGATGTAACCGGTCAGCGTGAACTACTTTTAGTTTGCCTCTTAGGCCTCTTTGTATACGGTAAACCACATCATTGATTCTTTTCACCACAGTATATGGGCCCTCCCAGTTTTGTTGGAGTTTTGGTGATAGCCCCTTTTGTCGATGAGGATTGTAAAACCACACAAGGTCTCCTTCTTGAAATCCCGTTGCTGTCGCTCTTGCGTCGTATCTTGTTTTCATCCGATCACTAGACAATTTTATATTTGTCCTTGTTTGTTGATGAATGTCAATAAGCCTTTTCTTGAGGTCATCCACATATTCGTCTGTTCCCTGTGACTCATTTGGATGACAACCAAATTTCACTTCACTTGGCAGCCGTATAGTTGATCCGAACAGGATTTCCGATGGTGTTTTTCCTGTCGAGCTATGGGTTGCACTTCGATATGCCATAAGGAACAATGGGATATGTCGGTCCCAGTCTCGTTGGTAGTCGCCGACAACCTTCGACAGATGTTCTTTAAGGGTTCTGTTGAATCGTTCAACCATCCCATCAGATTGTGGATGGAGCGGTGTTGTTCTTGTCTTTTTAATGCCAAGGAGCGAGCAAACTTCCTGAAAGACTTTTGATTCGAAGTTCCTTCCTTGGTCAGAATGAAGCTCCATGGGAACACCGAACCTGCTCACCCAATTGAAGACAATTTGATCCACAACTGTTTTGGTTTCTTGGTTTGGGATGGCAAATGCTTCAGGCCACTTGCTGAAATAGTCCATGACAACAAGGATGTATCGGTTTCCGTTGTTAGTTTGAGGAAAAGGACCCGCGACATCTATTGCGATTCTCTCAAAAGGTGTGCCCACATTATACTGCTGCATTCTACTTTGAATTTTTCTACCTGGTCCCTTGCTAGCAGTACAAGTATCACATTTTCGGCACCATCTTTCGACGTCATCTCTTGCGTGTAGCCAGTAGAATCGTTGTCGTACCTTTTCCAGCGTCTTATTCACTCCCAAATGACCTCCAGAAGTTCCATCATGCATCTCTTGAAGTACGTCGTTAACCTTTGACCGAGGTACGACTAGCTGCATCACATAAGATTTACCGTCTGCGGATTCCCACTTACGCCTTAATACCCCTTCTTGTACATGAAGCGAGTCCCATTGTGCCCAATATGCTTTGAGAGCCGGACTTCGGTAGGAGATATCACACCATTCTGGTTTCTCTTGGTGTTCTTTCCAGGCAAGAATGGGTTCGATATCCGGATCTTCTTGTTGGGCCGTTCTGAGTTCTTCGTTGTTCCAACCGTTAATGGGATCAGCTCTAGTTCGTTGGACGATGACCATTTCCTTTTCTTCTTGGCGTGTGCAATGCTTACAGTCTGGTTTACACGGTCGCCGGGATAGAGCGTCTGCGTTTGAATGCAGCTTTCCTCTTCGATGTTGAATCTCATAGTCATACGTCTGCAACCTCTCGATCCATCTTGCTACTTGACCTTCTGGATTTTTGAAGTTTAAAAGCCAATTGAGCGCACCATGATCTGTTCGAAGAAGGAACTTTTGTCCATAGATGTACTTATGGTAGTGCTTTGTTGCCAATATCAGAGCGAGAAGTTCCCTCCTTGTAACGCAATAATTCCTTTCTGGCTTCGAGAGTACCTTGCTGTAATAGGCGACAACTTTTTCCTCTCCGTCATGTACTTGCGATAGTACAGCTCCAATTCCAACGTTACTTGCATCAGCGTCGATGATGAAAGGTTTTCCTGGAGTTGGATAGGCCAGTACAGGTGCATTACATAAACGCAGTTTCAGTTCTTGAAAGCTTTTCTCGCACTCACCTGACCATTTGAACGGCTTCCCCTTTTCAGTAAGATGATGCAAGCTTTTGGCGATCTTAGCAAAATCCTTTACGAAACGCCGATAATATGTGGCCAGACCAAGAAAGCTCCGGAGTTGATGTTTGTCCTGAGGCGTTGGCCAATTCTTTACAGTGTCAACTTTCTCAGGATCAGTTTTTACTCCTTGGGATGAGATGATATGTCCCAAATATTTAACTTCGGTCTTGAAAAACGAACATTTCTTAGGATTTAACTTTAAATGTGCCTCTCGAAGCCTCTGGAATACGGCTTTAAGGTTTTTACAATGTTCGTCAAATGTTTTTCCGTACACGATGACATCGTCCAGGTAGACCAGGCAAGATTTCCAGGTTAGTCCATGTAGAACGCACTCCATCAAACGCTCAAAAGTTGCTGGAGCGTTGCATAGTCCGAATGGCATCACATTAAACTGCCACAGACCGTTTCCTGTGGAGAACGCCGTCTTTTCCCGATCTTCTGGGTGAATTTCCACTTGCCAATAACCGCTCTTCAAATCCAAAGTTGAAAACCATTGGGCTCCTTCCATCGCGTCTAAGGTGTCGCTGATTCTGGGTAGAGGGTAGCTATCTTTCTTTGTCACGTCGTTCAGTCTTCGGTAGTCTACACAAAATCGAGTGCTTCCATCCTTCTTTTTGACAAGAACGACTGGTGATGCCCAAGGGCTTTTGGAATTTTCGATTACCCCATCTTTCTTCATTGTCAATATCATTTCTTCAACTTCAGTTTGTTTTGCTAGAGGGAGACGTCTTGCTGGTTGGCGAATTGGTCTTGCATCTCCTGTATCAATTCGATGCCGTACTAGTTGTGTTCGACCATATTGTCCGTTGGGTGAAGAGAATATATCAGCATACTCATGAAGAAGATCTCCAGCAACATTAAACTGATGTTGACTCAGACTTGATGACTTCAGAATTTGGTCTTTTAATCTGTCAAAGCTCAGGGGCTTCTTTGTTTCCGCTTCGGTGATCTTAGTAATCGCAGATACAGGTTCACATTGCCCAACTACTTCTCCCTTCTTGAGCTTAATTTCGTACGGTTTGATGTTCAGTATCCGTACAGGCACCATGTTGTTCTTTGGTGCCACCAGAGTCTTCCCTACCATGATGTTTTGGGAACGTTGTTCCGCATCTGGTTCCACCATGAGGTATCGATGGCTTCCGAAGTCACCCTTTAGTTTCGTCCATACGAATACTTCCGAAGAAGCAGGCAAGCAAATGTCTTCTTTGATGACGGTCCTGATAGTTGTTGTGTTTTCGTTGCCATAGACCATCGGAATCTCCACATTTTGGTACTTAAGAACTTGTTTACCGATATCCAAAATTATTCCATGCTCCTTCATGAAGTCGATTCCAACGATGCACTCGTCACATATATTCGCTACCAGGAATAGGTGCGAAAACTCTAGTTCTGCCAAACGGATCATAAGACGAACCTCACCATACACTTTTGCTGCCTCTCCTGTGGCGGTCTTCAGCCGGTAGCTATTGGTGTTGTGTAGCCAAGACATCTTGACCAAGTCTCTTCGTACAATGGAGGCGGTGGCACCGGTGTCGATTGTAGCCACGTGTTTCTTATTGTTTATTATTGCCTCCACTGTCAGGCTTTTGTTGTCTCGTTTAGTCTGTGAGACCAGCTTCTGCCCCTCGAAGTTGGTTCTTACTCGTTTCCCAAGTTGAGCAGGAGTGTTGGTACTATTGCTTGGTTGTTTTCGAACGTTGGTTCTGCTTCCACAATGTTGGCATGCAGCTCTTCTCGGTGGTAATCTGCACTGCCGCTGAAGATGTCCGGTTTTGTTACAATTCCAGCATCGAGCAAGTCCTTCACGCTGGCTTCTTTGGAATGCGATTTTCTGGCAAAAGCATTCTTCAACTTCGACTTCTCTGACTCGATGAACTCCTTGGGAAGCTTGTTCTGCTGCTTCCATGGTCAGAGCAAACGCTAAAGCTTCAGGAAGCGTACGTTTTCCAGCAGTTCGAATTGCTCGCTGTAAGTTAATGTCAGATACAGCACGGATGAAGGCTTCTGTTGCAAGTTGGCTGACGATTTCATCCCCAGCAGCTGGATATGCGAGATGCGCCAACCGTTCAATGTCTGCTTGAAGTTGCTGCAGAGTTTCTCCTCTCTTCTGGGCTCTAGTATTCAGTTGGACGCGGAAGACTTCTTGCATATGACCAACTCCAAAGCGTTTGTCTATGGCCTGAACAAGAGCACTGAAGTTACCATTCTTATCTGCTGGAATGGTTTGCAGCAGTTCAGCAGCAGCTCCTCTGAGGGCAACCGTTAGAGCTATAAATTTGTCTTCTTCGTCCCAGCCGTTCGTCGCTGCGGCTGCCTCAAACTGTTTCTTGTAGATCGACCAAGAAGTTTGCCCGTCAAAAGTCGATGGATGTATTTCCTTCTTTCTTGGGTAATCGCCAACACTTTCTCTAATCTTAATTTTTCGAACTTTGTCTAATTCGTCGGCAATACTCTGTATTTTACCTTCGAATTTTTCTTGAACGCTCTCGAGTTTTGAAAATTGTTTTTCGAAGCAATCAAAGCGTCCATCAATAGTAACGAACTTGCTCTCAAAAGCATCAAGCTTACCTTCGATGAGAGTCTTCTGTTCTTCTAGAAGGTTCTTTTGTTGTTTTTCCATTCGTTCGAGAAGGTTCTCCTGTTCACACTTTTGTTGTTTTTCTATTTGTTCGAGAAGGTTCTTTTGTTCACACTTTTGTTGTTTTTCCATTTGTTCGAAAAGATTCTTTTGTTGTTCTTCGAGAAGATTCTTTTGTTTTTTTTCCATTTGTTCCAGTTGGTTCTTTTGTTCTGTACGTTGTTCTTCGAGAAGATTCTTTTGTTCTGTACGTTGTTCTTCGAGAAGATTCTTTTGTTCTGTACGTTGTTCTTCGAGCTTGCCAATGAGAAGTGCCATTATTGCCGACAAGTCGACACCAGTACTTACTTGTTCTTCAGGCATTTCTATTTCGAATAGGAATGTGTCTGGGTCTTCTCCGCGTTGACTTAAATCCTCTTGCAGACGAATTATGAGGTCAGCTTTTCTTCCAGCAGTAGGAAGGCCTCGTTTATTTAGCTCTGCCTTAAGTTCAATTCAATTCAATTACTGTCTTACCCATTTTTGCTTTTATTTTTTTCTTTAATCACAGTCACTTTTTGTCTTTGTTTTATCAAAACACACACACGTATATTTTTTTTTTTTTTTTTTATCACCACAAATTATCTGAATGCACAGACAACATAAGTTTTTATTCCACTTCTAACACCAATGTAATATTCTGCTAAGGGTTCGCAATAAAAAAAACTTATTTACTTTATTTCTTAACTTCTTCTTATTACATTTAAAATAAAACACACTTTACTTCAATTGCAATCACTTTTATTAATCACTGGCACAACACCTTACACGAACTTTATTTTTTCACTTTCAAAATTAAACTGTGTCCAATCGGTAGCGCCATCAACCTTATATAGGGAAATATCTGCAATAGAAATCTTTAGAACCTGTATCTCGATCTTTCTATTCTGACAGATAGATGGAATAATTCCCCTTCGGACTTCGACATTTACCAATGTTCGAAAAAGCTCATACAAAGCTCATAGCAGGTTGTTTTAAATCGCAATGGTACTAGATGGCGCTGTCATCGCATTCGAGAATCGATGTAGTTCGAATGTAAAAGTCGTTATATTATGATTCAAAAGTAGTTAACTAATTTTCAGTACAATATTTTGTCTTTCTTCGCTTAAGTTCTGTGAATACACTTGTTGCTGGCTCGGAGTTATAGCGTGAGGAACTAAAGCCCGACTTATTTTTATATAATAGATTATTAAATATTCTTTAAGTTTTAATGAATATTCATTAATAGCTTTTTTTCTTCTCTCTAAATTGAAGGTTTTTGTCAAAATTTTCTTTCAGAATGTATCTCTTGCTTTTTCAGAATTAACTTATTGTTAAAGCATGAAGATCTGGACAAGAATTGATTTATATATTTTCAATATAAATGAGTAGCGTACATAAGTTGGTTACAATAGTTATTAATATCGTAATATTCTACTCAGGGTTCACAATAAAAACTTATTTACTTTTTTTCTTGACTTATCCTTATTACATTTAAAATAAAATGCACTTTACTCATTGCACTTTACAATTGAAATCACTTTTATTATTCACTGGCACAACAGTATGCAACACTTTAAACGAACTTTATTCTTCCACTTTCAAAAATAAACTGTCCCCAATCGGTAGCGCCATCAAGCTTTGTATATATAAACTACAGTACTATCATGGCGAGTTTTTTTTAGGGTTGCACGGACCCTTGTGGTGGCGCTGCAAAACTTGAGCTGTAAAATCCGATTTGGGGAGTCTTTAAGCGTCGAAAAATGGTGGTAGGAGCAAAAGGAGACTATTTTTTGGATAATTGCATCCAAAAAATATCAATAAATATCATTAGAACCTCCATAAGCTCTCCGCAAAAAAAAGAGTAAGGGTTGCCGGCATACATTAGATGTCACCCCATTCGACTTCCACCATGAGAGTACTATAGTTTTCATATACAAAGATAAGATCAAGCTTATATAGGAAAATATCTGGTTCTGGTCTAATGTGGAAAGCAATAGAATGCTCTGGAACCTGTATCTCGATCTTTCTATTCTGACAGATAGATGGAATAATTCTTTGTATATGAAAACTATAGTACTATCTTTGTATATGAAAACTATAGTACTCTCATGGTGAAAAACGAACATAACGACATCTATTTATTTTGAATTTAATTTTCTCGTGGAGAGACTCTTTGAGGTTGGAGTCTAAGAAATGGAGACATTTCTTGAGATTGGAGACTAAAAATGGAAGAATTCCTTCATATTGGAGACTACGAAATGGACTATGAATAAGAACGAGAAAGGGCTATACTTTTGTGTGCTTTATTACTTTGTGCGAGCAAAAAATATATATCTATAGTTGAAGGTATATGTTTTGTGTGCTCGCATTGGCTTTGATTTCGTTTTGTATTTTGTGTTTATTTATAATGAGTTAATTTTGTTTTGCAAGATTTGATTGATTTGGCGGGGAATCGAAATGCTTCATTTTTTTATTGCGTTGTTTAAGTATTTGTTCGATATTTGAATTTTATTTTTTGAAAACCAAAATTATTAATTTCCTACCGAGGTACCTAGATACAATAAAAAAATGCAAGCTTCAATTCAATCACCTATCCAACACATAAACTCTTGTAAGAAATTTAACTCAAATACCTACGCATGGCATGGCCTTGACCAGCCTCAAAATCTTACAAGAATATCTTCAATTAATAAATACTATTAAATTAAAAAAAGCTATTTTTCACACAATAAAATAGTTTCCTACCCTAGGTTGCAGGTACCTATATAATTGCTTTTTTGTAGTTAAAATTAGAAATTAAAAAAAAAAATAAAAATTCTACCTACATAACTTTCTTGCAAGATTTTGAAAGTCAGTATTTATATTCAATTTTTCTTGTAATATTTAAACATTGACAAGGAAACTGATATATCCATCGGTTTTATTATTGTAGGTAGGTACCTATAGCTTTATAGGGTTGGGATAAAATTATATTTATCTAACTATGTCTGTGAATCGTATTATACGAGTAATTTGTTATAATAAAAAAAATAGAATTTTAAGTTTTGAACAACAAACAATAAAATGTGACTCGATTTCAAATAGGTATTCAATCTAAAATCTACTGATTTTGAATAAAATGTAATTTATTTTGTTTACATATCAAGGAAGGGTTCAATATACCAACTTACAATTATATGTAATTAAGATTTCGTTGGATAGCATAGATATAGAACCTTGGAATCGTTAAGTACGGCTAATGAAGGCACAAAACATGGACAATTTTTGGCAATTTTGTTAGAACTATCTACTCCAGAAAAATTAGACTTCAATTTCGAAAAAATTCCGAAGAAGTTGAATTTTAGTTTGGTGCTTAATTTTGAGGTCAAGTACGTCCTAAAAAGTACCCTAATTTTGGATTGTATCTTAAATTTTTAGGGGAGAACTTAAAGGGGCAAATTAATTTTATTGTAATTTACTCGAAAAATATAAGTTCTTTTGGAAAAAATTGAAGGCACCAATTCTTCCTCATTTTATACTCTATACGTACAAAAAAGATTTAGAGACCATCAATAGATTTTGAGAAAAATAGTTCCAGAGATGGGGGTGTAGCAAAAATAACGTTTTTCGATATGGCCAACATTTTTTTTATTGTTTATGTTAAGAAACATATTTTCTATACTGCCATATAATCGAAGGTCCTTTGACTTTAAGACCTAATTGCACCTGTTCCACCCATTTAATAGTTGGGTTCTTATTCAGCACACTCACTATTTGTAGATCCAAAATTAATTGTATTAATTTGAGATTTTTAGACCAACCCGACAAAAAAATAAAAATGAAAAAGTGTCGAAAATTGACTAAAAAATGTAAGTATGTATCCATAAAAAAATTGCATTAAAATTTTCTGAAACATAGCCAATTTTTTTGTTACTTTTCAAAAGACATAGTTTTCCAATTTTTGACTTTTTAAACAGTCATACCATTTTAAATATTTTTTTTAAAAATTTTCACATACATATAGTATACAATACTTACATTAAAAATCTATCGAATAAAAATATAAACTTTAAATAAGCTTTTTGACCCTTCCGTACATTTGCCCCATTTTGCCAACTTACTATTCGAATTTCAAAAAAATCCGTCTTAGTGCTCAACTTCAAAAAAATTCCAAACCGATGATATTTTTTACAACTTCCTATAGCTAGACACACCTACCTTCTCTTCCAAAACATATTTCAATCCAACCTACATACTCGTTTAGACATACATAGTAAGTACATACATGTGTACATACATTCAAAAATGCTTCCTGAAATCTTGCCGGAAAATTTCAACTCAAATAAATAAAGAATACCTACCTACCTGCCCCAATAATAAACTAAAATGTACCTATCTACATTTTTTAAACACATACACATACTTTTCTTTCTCGCACAAACCCAAGAAAAAAATGTATTCGTATGTAGGCAAGAAAAAAAAACAGAGCAAGCAAAAAATTCTGCCAATGAAGAAACTAGCAAAAAATGGATTTTCTCCCTTACTCTTTTGGAGCCATGCGCCACCAAACAACAACGTGTCCTCCTAAAAAATTTTCACCATGAGAGTACTATAGTTTTCATATACAAAGATAATAATAATCATATTTTAGAAAAATTAAAAATCGCAAAAAAAAAAAGAATTAAAGAATAATACTAACGAACAACTTCTTGAAAATGTCTGCATGTGCGCAACCAAACTGCTGCATTACGGAAAATAAAGTGACCAAGATCGATTGCAAAGGTATTTGCATTGGCTTGACCAGAAATGCGATAGCGCATCTCAATGAGTATTTAAACTCATTCTGGTACCTTTGCAAAGGATGCAAGACCATATCCTTATCCCATATCTTACTGGCCATCCGCTGCAACCTGCAACAATGATAAAATAACGTCACTTATTGATGCAGTATCAGCTTTGGAAGCTAAATTTGACCAGGAACATCGACAAGCAAGCACTCTCATCTCCGACCATTGTGACTATTTGTATAACTAATGCAATGTCTAGCTGCACTAATGATTTAAACTCAACCATTAAGCAAAAAATTATCTCATCGCCCCAACAATCCTCCACATCAACAGTCTATGATACATTCTCGCCCATTTATATGTATACTTTCATTTCCGCTACAAACGAAATTTCTTAAAAAAATTGATTCTACAATAACCAATTGCTCAGAGTCTTGGCAAAGTATCCATCACACATTTAACTATCTTCTGGAAGATTCTTTGTATATGAAAACTATAGTACTCTCATGGTGGAAGTCGAATGGGGCGACATCTAATGTATGCCTGCAACCCTTACTCTTTTTTTTTGCGGAGAGCTTATGCAGGTTTTAAATGATATTTATTGATATTTTTTGGATGCAATTATCCAAAAAATAGTCTCCTCTTGCTCCTACCACCAATTTTCGACGCTTAAAGACTCACCAAATCGAATTTTACACCTCACATTTTGCAGCGCCACCACCAGGATCCGGGCAACCCTAAAAAAAACTCGCCATGAGAGTACTATAGTTTTCATATACAAAGGAAGATTCTACAGATTCAAAAAGGAAAATTAACGATGTATTGGAAGAACAATAAAAGAAATAAGCTATGGCAAAAATATCTTAGGACAAAATCAAATCAAGATCTTTCCAACTATGTCTCCGCATTTTATGACTTTTCGTATTTATGTGATTCTCTTTACTCAAACCACCTAATTCAAATACAATCCGACCTCATCAAGAATCCAAAAAACTTTTTTCAGTTCATAAATTCCAAAAAAAAGTCAGATATGATATAATTATGTTTGTATGCATTTTTCATACCTTCTTGTTGTTTTTGTTGTTGTCCAGTAAACGGTGACTGGCTATAATTATCTGCTTCATTTTCCATTGGATAGTTCGTGTACTCCTGAGCCACTGGGTCTGATTCAAATGTTGAAGCAAAAGCAGATTCTGCCCCAATTAAGAAACGTTTGTAAGCTAAGAATGCACAGCCAGTCTGGAAACATTAAAAATTTATATTGGGTTATCTAATTCATAAAATACGTGGTGTCTCAAAAAAAAAAGTTTATATTTAGTTAGTTTTCTGTGTGAAATGAAATAGAGCCAAGTGAAATACGATCAACTTTCAAAAATTGGCCTTATTGCACTTTGCAAAAGTGAAATAAGGCCAATTATCAGTGGTTGCTCTTATTACACTTTGACAAAGTGAAATAAGGCCAAAATATTTTGAGAAATAAGACCAAATCGACCTTACATTATCAAACCGATAACTCTTTTACAACAGATTTACAGAATTTTTGTAAAAAAAGATTTCTTTGTTTGAAAGTACCTTGGGTGGCCCGCATCGCGGGTCCTCTGCATTTAACTCCCTTTTTCGGGGACACACCCACTTACGCGTCTTCGTTGCTCCACTTAGGGTATGTAAAGTTACCAGGCAAGCGCCAATGTCAACAATTTTTTTGTTCAAAAGTGCCTTGGGTGGGCTTGCTTTGTCAAAGTGCAATAAAACTAAATGTTGAAAGTGAAATAAAACCAATTTGGCCTTATTTCACTTTGTCTAAGTGAAATAAGACCAACTGCAGCAAATTGGCCTTGTTTCACTTTCGCAAAGTGCAATAAGGCCAATTTTTGAAAGTTGGCCTTATTTCACTTGGCTTTATTGCACGGTACGGTACCAGTTTTCTGCTAGAACGCAACGACTCCGAGACGCACCGGGGTTATGTCAATCGGTAGCCTGGCTGGCGAGTTTTACGTGTCAGAATTTTACAAAAACGATGATTTGGAGACTCGCGCTTAGAATATTCTGCAGTATTTCACGTTTCTGTTACTTAAATGATGCACCAAGCATTACTCTTATTCGAAAATGGGTCAAACATTTTGAAAAGACCGGTACATACATGGAAACCATAATACGGGCGCCCAGTTATCAAGAATGGTAGAAAAGGTAACACTCTTAACGTTTTCTATTGTTCTCTTCAAACTTGTTCACCCATTTTTGGTCTACTCGTAACGACTCAAAAGGCACAAGTGCTATAAATGTGCAGATTATCATTACACCACATTTTGTACAGATACCTAAAAAATCCAATTTTTGCAAGAATTAAAGCCCCGAGATGCCAGTAAGAGGATTGACTTTGTAAATCAGCAAAATTATGGCTTTTAAACATTTACCAACGTATTGTTTTCGGATGAAGCACTATGATTTAAGTTGCATACTAAAATCTTAATGGACACATAAATAAGCAGAATTGACGCTATTGGAGTGCAACGAATTTGAAACGCGAGCATCAGAAACCTCTTAATTCGTCTGGAGTGACCGTATGGGCTGCGATGTCTGTGCAAGGAATATCGGCCCTTACTTTTTTGAAGACCAAAGAAGGCATGTAGTTACAGTGAGTTCATAGCGTTATGTGGACTATAGACGATTTCTTGGTGCTTGTTTCCTGGCTATAACCGAAGAACATGGTTCCGAGAGGTCGGAGCAACATAGCAGACGTTATTCTTCAAAAAATGGAAGCCATTACTGAGTGCATTCGATGAGCCGTCATAAAGTTAAAGGTAAAGTTTTCTGTTCGATTTTGTAAATGAGTGCCGCGAAAGCGAAGGTCTACATTTGGACGATATTACTTTTTATATAAAAACTATTGTACTATCATGGCGAGTTTTTTTTAGGGTTACCAAGAGGAGACTATTTTTTTGGATTATTGCATCCAAAAAATATCAATAAATATCGATTAAAACCTCCATAAGCTCTCCGCAAAAAAAAGAGTAATGGTTGCCGGCATACTTTAGATGTCGCCCCATTCGACTTCCACCATGAGAGTACTACAGTTTATATATACAAAGGATATTATTTTTAAAAAACGATAATTTAACATTTGTTAGGTAAAGGACTCATTCTTTGTTTTAATCGATCCACTAAATATAAACTTTCTTTTGAGACACCTTGTATAATATTCAGAATACTTACCCATGTAAAGATCGAAAAGAAAGAAAATCCTATGATAGCATGAACTGAACCCACACCTTCCCCAGATGAGTGTGGTGTTGAAGAACTCCACTGAGACCACAAGTAAACAAACGCAATAAAGTAAAGAAATGCCCAGAAACCTTTTAAAGATTACAAAGAAACTTAAGAAACTATTTTCAAGAAAATAGTAAGAACACAATTTTTTCTTACCTGAAAATCCCAAATCCCCCAAAACAAAGTGTTTTCTGCTTTTAACGGATGACATTTGCTCGAAAAAATATTCTCCTCCAATAAATACCATGGAAGCTAGGAATCCAAAAATTCCGACTATCGAGCCATATTTACATGCCGCTGCATCGTTGTCAAAGAGACAAACATCTTTGCCATTTTCTTTACGCCATGCTCCCGAGGATACGCAACCGAAAACTATTATTGAAAATAGCTAAAAGCCAACAACTTATTAATTTTACGTAATAAATCCAGGTACAATAAATGTTTGTGTTGCTAAAAAAAGCATTTAAAAAAAATGAAAAGCTTGGGTAATAATAATAATTTCACATTACGTATGTATGTATGTGCAGTTGTGCACTACGAATTAAGTTGCATACTAAAATACTGTAAAGAACTACTATTGAATTATAATGTAACGACTTTTACATTCGAACTACTCGTATATCGATTCTCGAATGCGATGACAACGCCATCTACCATCGCCATTTAGAACAACCTTCTGTGAGCTTTGAATGAGCTTTTCAAACATTGGTAAATGTCAAAGCCCGAAGGGGAACTTTCTTTGTATATATAAACTATAGTACTATCATGGTGGAAGTCGAATAGGGCGACATCTAAGGTATGCCTGCAACCCTTACTCTTTTTTTATTGCGGAGAGCTTATGGAGGTTTTAATCGATATTTATTGATATTTTTTGGATGCAATAATCCAAAAAATAGTCTCCTCTTGCCCCTACCACCAATTTCCGACGCTTAAAGTCTCCCAAAATCGAATTTTACACCTCCCATTTTGCAGCGCCACCACAAGGGTCAGGACAACCCTAAAAAAACTCGCCATGATAGTACTATATAGTTTTCATATACCAAGGTTTTACTTAAGCCTGGGTTATTTCGTCAACGGTTGTTTCGCATTTGTCTCTAGCAAATGTATTTTTTTGGAATTCGATTTTTTTTGTTATCGGTTATTTAGTTTATAATTGATTGATTGGCAGTCGTCACGTGCGGTTCGCTTAAGAAGAATATTACCAATTAAATCTTAAATTATGGAATCTTATTCCATTTGCAGTACATTTAAATCAATGAGAAGCGATGAAAAGCTTAATTTTGAGGGATTTTACTATGATATATTTAAAGAAAAAAATGAAAAATATAATTGGTAATGTGAACTTAAGAAGAAAAAAAAGTTATGTTTGTAAAGTGCGCATTGTAACATTTAAACAAGAAGAAAAACATGTCAAAGAATCCATTTTCGGTGAACACAATCATGAACCAAGTGCTTTGCGAAAGCCCGTAGCAGATGATTTAACAAAAATTAAAGATTATGCTTAAAGAAGCGCTATAGTAAAAGTAGTAAAATAATTCAAGATAATGTCGCGAGTTGTAGTCACGAAGTTAGAGCAAACTTTCCATCTAAAATATATTTGCAACAACAAATAAAACGAGAAAGGAAGAAAACGACAGAGTTATTGGATGAACCAACATCAATAGATTTCATTTTGCCGGAGGAAATTAAAGGCCATTTGCTGAAACGAATCTTAAATATTTATGTTCAAACTAAGCACTTATGTTCTACTTTTTCCTCTGCGTAAACTGTCACATAAGAGTTTATGTGGAACATAAGTATTTATGTTTTGTATCAGCAAATCCAAGTTCCTAGACGAGAAAATTTTTATTGTAGATGACATTTTAAAAGATACATAAGCACAGAATAATTACATTTAATGACAAGTTTAGACAATTTAAAGCATTTGGAAAAAAGTCAGTTTTGGATGATGGATGGTACCTTCAAAATTGTACCAACATTGTTCTATCAACTCTACACCATCCACTGTAACGTTGACAGTAATTTTAAGCCATTTCCAATGGTTTATGAATGCGCAAGGCATATTTGATAGTTGTAAAAATAAATATGTTTTGTTTAGTTTGATTTCAATCATTTCGCCACTGTTTGTTTACTTTTGTTTTCATTTTTGTGCATGAAAAGAACCTAAAGGCGTTAAAATTCGTGTGAATTTTAACGCTTACACGCACAAAAGAGAAAACAAAAGTAAACAAACAGTGGCGAAATGATTGAAAACGAAATAAACGAAACAATCATAAGACGAACTAATTCCAAAGCGAAATGATCGAAAAAGAAAACAATAAAAACCGAAATGAAATTAAAACAAAATACTTAAAAAATAAAACAAAAATTGTCGAAACAAAAAAAAACCAAATAAATGAAAAGAGAAACAGTGAAATGCGAAAAAACAAAATGCGAAACGATTAAAACGAAACAATTAAAAAACGAGAGATAAAAGACGAAACGTACCATACTCGTTTGGTTTCTATCCTATTCAGGCTTGAATGCTTGATCAAATAGAACAGAACAAGCCTAACATGTTATAAACACATCGAATACACCGAATGCACCGAGCATAAAATCAAATACACAAGTTTTTTTTCTCTTCTAAGCTTTACTTCTTAAATGGTAAATGGTCGCAGCGACGAACCAAGAAAAAATTTCTGTTAATTCTAGTGTATTTATAATTCAAACTTATTTTATGATTGTGACGCTTTAATGGCACGCATTGTATATGAAATGGAATAGTACTGCTATGGAGAGGAACGAACAACGCGACCTCTGATGAGACGGACGGAAGCTTTTTCCAACCTGAAGTGTAGACTTGAAAGTGGGGAAGTCACAAAGAGAAAGAATAATAAATATGAGTGTTGAGGAAATAACAGAAGATAAAGAACGATGTATAAAATTGGAAGGTAAATTTATGGGAGTTGGAGGGAGTTAGGAATATTGCTGATTTTTCAATCTTTGTCTGTTTTACAAAGGGGAAATATATGAATTTTTTTCTATTTGGGTAGAGGAAATACGAAAATTGTATAGCACAAGGCCAGCAAAGGCATGTATGAACAAATGTGAAGGGTTGCCACTAGGTACATACCAAAATATTGTTATGAGGATTTATTTATTTTTTGATTTGTAATTGAAGTAAGAATGAAAGGAATTTATAAATATTTTATTAAATTTTTTCAAATTTCACGTAGATTTCCGATTACGTCATATTTTTAAATTTACTTTTAACTTTTGAAAATTCTTAAGAAATTTAAAGTTTATTTAAAACTTTTGAAAATTAACGTCAAATTTTTAGTTTATTTAAGAAACATGAAAATCACCGTGAAAATTTAAAATTATTAATTTCTTTTGAAAATTCACGTGGTATTTATAATTTGTTTAGGACTTAAAAATCCAAGAATTTTTAAAAATTCCCTTAAAATATTAAAACAGTGAATAGTAAAATGACGTGTTTTTGAAAAATTGACATGAAATTCATAAAATGTTATAATTCTTTGAAAATACACCTAGAATAGTAAAATTAAGTAAGTTTTTTGAAAAGTACGTGCTTTTTAAAGTTCCGTGTTTTTTTTTTTGAAAATTCACTTGAAATTTATAAAACCATGTAATTTCTTGATAATTAACCTGGAATATTAAAACTACCTACGTGTTTTTTTAAAGTTCGGTGTTATTTTTTTGAAAACTCACGTGAAATTTCTCGAAAATTCACAAGAAATTTTAAATTTCTTTGAGAACTTCGAAAAATCCACAGGAAAATTAAAAGAAAAAGGTTAAAACTCTGATTTTTTTTTTAAAATTAAAACGTTTGAAATTTCACGTGAAATTTTTGGAATTAAATATGTAGGTACTTAATTTACTAAAAAACTTTTTAAAATTTAAATTTCATTGAGAACTATCCACGTAAAATTTTTGACTTCGTTTGAGTTACAAAAATTCACGTGAAAATTATTTAAACTTTTGAATATTCAGGTGAAATTTTTCGATTTTCTTAAAATACTAAAATTAACGTGGTATCTCAAATTTACTTAAACATTTTGAATATTGAAGTGATATTTTAAATTTACTGAAAAATTAATATACAAATACATATGTGCGTTTATTTTTAAAAATATGTATTTGATTTTGTTCAAGAAATTTTCTTTCAAGTAAATATTTTTTTGTAAAAAAACTTTTTTTTATTTTACTGATGGAAATTCGCACGGAAACCTTTTTTTAAGCAGTAAAATTAAAGACAAAAAACTGTTGCATAAACTATTTTTAGTGATTTTAGGTACATCAATTTTGTTATCCTTTTAATTTTCAAATGGTCATTTCTTCAGATTTGAGAAATTAAAAGGATATCATGTACCTACCTATAAAAAAGAAAGATATCATACAAACATGACTGTAACCAAATGACAAATACCAAACAATTCTATCATTTGCAAGAAAAAAATATATAAATGTTTCTGTAAAACATGAAATTTGGCAAGGTACATAGTTCACAAAAACCAAATACGTATAATAAATTCTATCCCAAGCAAGAAAAAAAAAGTTTAAATGTATCTGTAAGACATGAAAATTTGCAACATAGCTCTCATAATATTTCAAATCTCACAAAATCAAATAAAATATACGAAATTATTTGAAAATTGAAAATAATGTAGCTATATCTATACTTCTACATATATGAAAAATGCAAAAAAACCGTTGAATAAATCCACAGCCCAATAAATTCTTTTCATTTTCCCCTTGTTGCCATAACACCCATCAGCTGGCTCACCTATCTCCCTTACCCTGCCTAATTGTTGTCAGCAATTGTCAGAATGAACATAATTAATTCTCTCACTCTATTACTTATTTTATATTCTTTCTGCCTACCTTCATTCCGAACTCTCCAATCTGCTTTTTAGGCAACACCAGCGCCACCAAAAGAGAGAGAAAGGTAACTTAAAATCGTGTTCCATAGTAGTACTATTAGGTTATATATACAATGTGGCACGTAAAATTAAAAATGAGATATCAAAAAATAGGATTTTTTACACAGATGCGATATATGAAAAAATTAACAAACTACATTCAAGGAATAAGGAGTTGTGCAGTTTTTAATCGATTCCATGCAAATGACGGTACTTGACGATTTTTATAATTTTAACTCGTTTTTTATTATTTTTTATAGAATAAAATACATGTTGTGTCAAAATTTCAGATTTTTATGTCAACACGTTTAGAAAATATTTAAAAAAAAACAGTTCAAAAACGTTAGAAAATTCAAGACGATTAGCTTTCAATAACGCCGCTTAACAGTAACATAGAGTTTGAAATTTTTACCAAAAGATTATAACTCCGGATTTTATGAGCTGTTCGAATTTCAGATTTTAAGTATAGCTATAAAAAATAAATAAAAAAAAACAACGAAAAAATTAATGAAAACATTTACAAATATATAAATTCAAATTAAATTACATACATACATATGTACATAATTTGTTGTATTTGATTCGATATGTTCGATATAAACTCCCTGTATTCGATGCATTTGAGAAAAAAATGGTGTATTCGTTTCAAGTAAATACACGACTCTATTGTTTTGGTTTGATTTGATGATTCATTTGATTTTTTTTGAAAGATGTGAATGCAGTGAATAGTGTATTTGAAATGTTTATGTACATATACATATATTATATTTATTAAGAACCGATACCGTTTACTTATCATGTTAGACTCATCGTTTATCGTCTCAAACAACCGATTGGGAGCCCAAGCACATTAGATAGTGACTAGAAATGTTAAGCTATAGATAGTCATTTCAGCTATCGATATAAATCTTTAAGCAATTGTTGCGAGCAAGTGGATTGGGAGGTGTAGGAAAAAGAGCAAGGCAGGATAAAGGAAGGGTTAGGAAAATAGGATAGGAAGTTTTTGAAAGGAAGGGATAGAATGCCAAGTTCCGGGGGACGCGGCCTGCTTGCGATGCACAGCTTGAACTCGTCGGACGGGGGGGATCTTTCCCCCGAAACTTAACCTCACCAACAACAAAAACATAAATCAGGCCAAGAGAACTCACTAGAAAATCGAAATGGACTAGCTTTAATGACAGCGGACGGACTATCATCACATCAAGGGCACTGCGGATGTAGTTGCAGTGTGGCCTTAACCCACCCAACCATGGAAATCTGCGGCCATGTTTAGATTTCCCCAAGATGGTGGATGATCGGTTTCGGATCATACCATCTTCACCGAAACTCAGCTATCTTAGGCACCCCTGAAAAATGGTCTTCAGCAGAACATTGTTTCACTCACGTGAAACATAAAAACAACTATTTTTTAAGTTTATTTCACATTAAAACAAAAAAGAAATTAACAAAATTGATCCAAAAAAAGAAACTAAAAAAAAGCAACTAAAAATCGTTCCTGTCCGTGCCGGGATATACAAAAAAAAAAAACTTGAATACCCTTTGAAAAATATGAATTTAAAGTTATTTTATATTTATAAAAATTGCAAACTTCAACGCCGTTAAATTTAACACAAAGATAGAATGAATAGAAAAAAATAAATAATAAACAATCACAAACACAAAATTTTTATATAGATGATATCTAATGTATATTATATATATATTTTTTTTTTACTTCTTATTAATTTATTAAGTTTTCCCTTCTCTTATCAATTTCTTCTTTCTATTTCTAGGACTCACAGACTTTTTGGGTTTACGTAGGATTACGTTCGGATGCTGTATTCAGCCCAGGAGATGGAGCTCCAATGTGATGAGGTGTCTTTTTTTTTCTTTTGCGGCTAACTTGCTCCGGGCAACAACCAGACCGCCCTTGACGTACTCTGGAGTCTGATGCCCAACAGATATTGGCCGAATATCAATAGTGTTTATTCCGGACAAGAAAAAACAAAACTAGCTGAGCAGCCGCAGCGTAGCACTACAAATCCGGAACGGTTGAATAGTCGTAATCACGGTGGAAAAATGTCCGCAAAATGTGAAGTCCAGAAATCGGGATCTCGTATAAACAGAAACCAGCGACGGCCCTTTACTGTGAAGATTTATTTAATTTAATTTAAATATTAATTTAATTTAATATTTAATTCGAGCCAAGATGAAAAATGAAAAATGTTCAAGCAAACGAAGCAAAATAACGGCACAGTTATCTAGAATATTGATTAATTTATTTAATAAAATATTAATTCATTTATTTTAATTTCACTTTGTTGTTACTTGGATTTTTTTTTGATTTTATTTTAAGAAATAATTTTTAAATTTGGGTATTATTGAAAAGATGAACCGAACAGCCGTTTTGCTTTCATATGAACTCCGATATGTCAAAAAGTACCTCCAACAAGAAATTCACCGGAGACGGTGAAGTACCTCCAACAAGGAGACGAACAGGAGAGAAAGAGATAGATCTTTACGGTGTCACAAAAATAATCATAACCAAAAAAAAAAAAACAGATCGTATGATCCTCCTCTAACAGGAAAATATCATCCGATACCCATCTCCGCATACAGCAACTCTTAACAAAAAAAAATAATAACAAAAAAAAACGAGGGTGTATTCATGGTTGTTACAGGGGTATTGGTAAAAAAAATATACGACCACTATACTCGTCTCTTTTTCTTTTTCCATTTAACATTTCTTCGAATTTTGGCCGGGGGTATGTTCAATAATAGCACCGTCGAGGAAAATTCCTCAACAGGTTGGGTTGTTTACGGCCTTGTAACTAGGTATTCACACGACAAAATTTTCGTGTTATTAATTTATTTTTATTGAGGAATTAGTTAAAATCCAAACGAAAGTTAAATAAAATAAAGGACCGGGCGTCCGTAACACAATATCTGAAATCTTGTTTTTTCTTTAAGTCTCAAGTGGAGTTCTTGAGATGAAAATTATAATATTATAAGTTATAACTAACCAATACTGAATTACAAAATCATTTTATAATACTTGAAATAAAATAACAAATTACAACAGTAATGTGTATTTCAAAAAGTTTTATAAAAAATTACATTAATAATTTCTAATCTAATTATTTATATTACAAACTATTATACTCTTATTAATTTGTAATGCAATTTATTAAAGTAAAAATTTCTCTACAAAAGTAATTTGTAATTTAATTTTTCGAATAACAAATTACTAATTTTATTTGTTCTGAAATTAATTGAAATAAAAATTGCTTTATTAATTTGTATTAATAAATAATTTCCAAAATTATAAGTTTTATACAAATTATTAGTACCTAATTTGTTATTCGAAAAATAAAATTACTAATTATTGAAGTAGCTTGTAATCTTATATCAATTATTACAAATTACTAAAGTAATTACAAATTACTATAGCAATTTTTTATTTAATTTAATTTTAATTAATAATTTGTATTTTTGCTCGTAATTATTACAAAAAGTTAGTAGTTAGAAAGATAAACGCAATTCAAGAAAAGTAAACAAAAAAGTCTTGCTTCAACAATAATTATTTAAAAAAAATTTTTTTTTCTATTTTTTATTTTTAATATTTGTTCGATAATTTTCTTGTTTTGTTTAAAAAATAAGTAGATGAATTTTATTCATCGACAAAAGAAATATAAAATTAGTTAAAACAATCCACAAACAAAACTTTTACTTCAATCAATGTTTTTTTTTTTTAATTCTTTTTTATTAAATTTCTTTATAAATGAGTTTGTTTTTACGATTAACAAATTAAGCAAAAAATAATGAAGGGATAAACGCAATTAAAACAAAAATAAAAAAGCAATTAAAACAAAAATAAAAAAACGTAACTAAAAAATTTAATTCAACCATTTTTTTTATTTTTTATTTTTATTTCTATGTTTATTTTTTCTTAAATATTTCATTTTATGTTAAATTTGTTTATACGTAAGTTCAAATCTGCGATTTTTTAGTGTTGCGAATGTGTCAACTACCTTATTTTTTAAATCTTTTGAGTGCATAAGCTCTTTTAATAGCTCTTTCTCGATTGAAAGTGTAATGTTCACAGGCTCGGCAACGAATGCATCCGCACAACACAAGCCCAGATCATCGACTGACTTTGCGTGTACATACATGCGCTCGAGATTATGACAACAGGTATGCCTCTCTAAACCGGTGTAGCGAGGATACCTGAATAATGTAAATTGTATACTTATTCAGTAAAGTAGTTCAGCTTAAGCATACACTACATCCGTCTCTTGTTTTAATAAAAACATTTCATTATTTGGTCTATTAAAATCAATAGCCTTAACTTAATTAAAGCTTACTTTCAATCTTCACAATCAGTTATTTTTTTATAATTTATTTTTTTTTATTTGTGTCAACAAAATACTCGTAATTTATTTTTTAGGAAATTAAACATTTACTGTTTGATTTGTTAATTGATTTATTAAATTAAATAGCCTTAACTTGATCAAGGCTACCTTTAATCTTAACATTTTTTTTTTTTTATTGAAGAATATAGAGCTTTGACGAAACAAAATTCAAATTTTCATTTTTTTTTTTTTACAAAATAATTTACCAAAAAATAAAAGGAATTCAAAACAGATAGAAAAACACTAGATACCAAAACAATTATTCTAATTCAGATTCGACCTCGTCTTCGTTATCTTGAACAGCTTTCCATACTCCTTCCACTTTTTTTAAATGAACTATGTTTCTTCTATATTTTTGTCCAGTTTCATCATTTCTCACTATTGCATCTCCGTCCTTGGAACTTTCAACAGTATGAGGCGTTGGATCAAAATTTGTGCTCAGTTTATTTGGTTTTTCCATTACTTTTATGTAGACTTTATCGCCTTGTGATATAGTGTTTTCCGTAGCTCTTCTTCTTTTATCGGCGTATTCTTTTCCCTTCTCTTTTTGTTCTTTGTCCCTAACTCTTACGTCTGAATCCTTATCCTGATAGCCTATCGCTTCTAATGAAGGAATTTTGTCCCTGTTCTGTCTGTTGAAGAAGAGCTCTGATGGTGTCTTACCAGTCGAGGAATGAGGTGTACTATTAAACATCATAAGATATTCCCATAAACTTTCTTTCATGTCTTTTTTTTCACTTTGACAAATTCTCAACCGTTTTAGTATGTCCCGATTCTGTCTTTCGACCTCTCCATTCTGTTGGGGCCAATATGGAATCGTGCTAAAAAGCCTGATGTTGCATTCCCTGCAAAAGGATTTAAATTCTTCGCTGACAAATTGCTTGCCATTATCAGCCGTGATGGATACTGGGAAACCTAATCTACTAAACATTTCTTTAAGCAACTTAATTATTTGGAAACTGGTTATAATTTTTGTAATTTTTATCTCTTTGTAACGACTATAGTAGTCGATTACAACAAATATATGTTCACCACTTGGAAGGGGGCCTGAGAGGTCCATTGCGATGTCAACCCAAGGAGCTGTAGGTAAATCTCTTCTTTTTAAGGGAAACGGAGGGTTTGGCATACTTACCAAGGTGCAACCTTTGCAGGATTTCACCATATTTTCGACATCCTTATCTATACGAGGCCACCAGACTTTTGCTCTTAAACGTCCTTTCATCGCCACCATACCCGGATGACCTTCATGGGCTGCCTTAAGTACGTCATTTCTGAGTTTTTTTGGAATAACTATTTTATTTCCTCTCAACAATATATTTTCGTAAAAACATAACTCGTTTTCAAAAAATTTGTATCCCTTCACTGATTGGTCCCATTCTTTATCATAAATCCCCTTTCGAACGAATTTTGTATCGGGATCATTTTCGGAGCTCATCATTATCTCTTCCAAAGAAATTGCGAGTGGTCGCGAATGCTCGACTATTTGGTGAATATGTGTATCTGCTCCAATTGGTGTTGAATCGGAGTAAACGCATAAGCGCGATAACGGATCGGCAATGTTCATCTTTCCGGGTTTATAAATAGCTTTGTATTTGTACGCCTGTAGTCTTAATACCCATCTCTCGATGCGAGCACAAGGTTTTGATTTGGGACCAAATATAATTTCTAGGGGCTTGTGGTCAGTGATGAGGTCAAACTCTTTTCCAAAAAGGTAGATGTCGAAATGTTCTACTGCCCACACAAGAGCAAGAGCTTCCTTTTCAGTTTGACTGTAGCGGCGTTCACAATCGGTCAATGTTCTATTTCCGTATGCGATGATTTTTGGACCTTTGGAGTTTATTTGCGTTAAAACAGCTCCCAAACCTACCGGGCTAGCATCGGCAACTACCTGCGTTCTATCGTTAACATCATAGTATCCCAATGACTGGATCTTCGTTAGAGTGGTTTTTAATTTTGAAAAGGCCAAATCTTGTTCCTTTGACCAAAACCTATCTAAGTTGGCATTTTTTCCTAATTTCTTCCTTAAAAGTTGTTTGAGAGGCTCAGTTGCAGTGGCAAGATTCGGTATCCATTTGCCAATAAAGTTTACCAGTCCTAGGAAACTCTGTAGTTCTTCGGGTGTTTTCGGAACTCTAAATTTTGTGATACTTTCAACATATTTCTGTAAGGGCCTTATGCCTTCCGGTGTAAGTTCGTGGCCCAAAAACTGAATAATTTTTACCTTATAGATGCATTTGTCTTCGTTTAAGAGAACGTTGTTTTCATTTAAGATTCTTAACACGTTTTTTAGTCTTATATCGTGTTCATTTTCATTTTTTGCGAAAATCAAAATATCATCTATAAAAATAATAACACCTTCACACCCTATCAATAATCTTTCAAGTATTTTTTGAAAAATTTCTGGGGCGCAATTAATACCAAACATTAATCTTTTGTAACGAAAAAGTCCTTTCATTGTAATGAATGTCGTAATGTGTCTCGAGTGAGGGTGAAGTTCAATTTGGTGGAACGCATTTTTGATGTCAAGTTTGCTAAACAAACAAGCTTCTCGAAATTTTGGCAGCATTTGGGTCATTATTGGCAAAGGATGATTTTCTCGCATAATAGCAGCATTTGCCCTTCTCATATCTACACAAAGACGCAGCTCACCGTTTTTTTTAAGGATTGGAACTATAGGAGATACCCACTTTGATGGTTCGTGTACTTCTTCGATGATATCATAATCCAATAGCTCTTGCAACTTTTTTTCAACGAGGGTTTCTAAAGGAATAGGTATTCTCCTGCATGGTTGTGAAACAGCGTGTACTAAATTGTCAATGGGGATTGTAACTAAAACATTTTTAAATTTCGGGAAAGGATTAATGTTATTAACAATTTGATTTATTTCGATTCCTATTTTTAAGACTCCTAAAGAAACTGCGGTATTTTTCCCTAGTAGGTCCTTTGTTCCACCAGTAATAACATAAAATGTAGCTTGTTGTTCTTTATCATGGACTTTTATGCTGGTTTCAAATGACCCTTTAACGTCTAATGGAGTGTGGCTACCATACGCAAGAAATATTTTTTTTGGATTTTTGACTTGGTTGTATACTTGTATCTTTTTAGTTTTTAAATATTCCCATGTTTTGTCTGTCAATAAATTTGGTCTACGTTATTATTATATTCCACCCACAAAACAATCAATAGAAGCATCATCGTCGATATGGAAAACATAATCGACCTCAGTTTTTTCGTCTTCAACGTAGTTCGTTTTGTCCTTTTTATCTCTCGTTCTTTTAAAACTTGGACCATCATCATGCCTGCGAGAACCCTGAAATTTTCGTTTTTGCCCAACCTGAGATTTGCAATATTGTCGAAAATGTCCAATGCGACCACAAGTGTGGCACTTCTTGTCCCTAGCAGGACATTTAAGATCTTGGGAAAAATGCCTCTTATTACCACATCTCCCACATGATCGTTCGTTATCTCTTCGCATTTTGTTTTCGTATTTTTCTCCTGCCTTCATTTCGTTTCTCTTATTTGTGATTACGTTTATCGGTTCTAATTTGGTTTTGTTCCCATAACATTCTAATTGGTGGCTTACAGCCTCCTGCGTATTTGCTTCTAATATAATTTTGTCTATTGTCATACTATCGCCAGTTGTCAATATTTTTTTCCTAAGATCGTCTGAGGTACATTTTTCGGTAATTTGGTCGATTAAGTTATCATCTAAATTTTGAAACCCACATTTGGTAGCCTGATTTCTTAATCGAAGCAAGAATTTCTCAAACTTCTCCCCTTCTTCCTGCCTAAGAAGTCTAAAAACGTGCCTCTCATATACTTTGCTCTGCTTTGGAGAAAAATATTCGTCTAACTTCTGTATAGCAATCGAGAATACGTCATTATCAGCAGTGCTGTCAATGTTAGCATCTGGAAGATTGTAAAAAACCTCTTGCAGGCCTAAGCCACCAAAGTGTAAAAGAGTAGCCCTCTTTTTTACAAAAGATTCAATTGTTGCCGCCTCCAAATAAATATTGAAAGCTCTCTTCCATTTCTCCCATCTCAACCCAACTGATGTACTATGACTATCTCCCTCCAAAGAGAAACCTTCCAATGTTGGTAAGGTGTTTGCCATTTCTAATAACAGTAGTGTAGTGGGAGACGTGCTGCAAAAAAAAAACACAATTTGTTTTTTTTTCAATCCATCACACGAATTCTATTTTCTATCATTTCTATGTTTTTATCTTTTTAGCTCATGCTGCATGCAAATTAGTTAACAAGGTTAGTTGAACATGAGTAGGAGCGCTGAACGAACGCTCTTTTTTTTTCATGTCATTTTTTATGCAAAATATATCAGTTTAAATAATGTACTCATTTACATCAATATCATTGTTATTTGGCTTTTATTTTTGTTTTTACAATCTAATGTAGGTTTTTAACCAAAATCTATTTTACTGTCTTCATTTAAGGAAGCTGGTGCATTCCAAACACAGATATGCAGGGAATTATCAAATCCCATTTTCCTTTTTATTTACAATTTAATGTGGGTAGATTTACCGTCAATTTCCCAATTTAATGGAGGAAATAAACAAAACCCAAGGTTTTTCCAATTTAATGGAGAGAATTATCAAATCCCAATTTTGTACAATTTAATGTATTTATGTAGGTATTTCTACCTTGTTTTATCCAATTTAATGGAGGAAACACATGTTTCCAATAAATTCTTTATTCTACATTATGTTTGTAACCATATTTCTTCATTTTATTATGTTATTATGTTTGTATTTTTTTTTCTTCTTTAGTTCTAATTCAATTATTTGGCAACAATTAATAAAACTCATAAACACTTATGTACATACATATTATCAAACAACCACGTGCACAAAAACACAAAAATCGACGTCACCAACAAGACAAAACTTGCACAAACAAAGATCAAACCATGCACTATTTTTTTTTTTATAAATTATTTTTGAATAATATTTTTAATAAATTTATTATTTATTTAGAAAATATCATCACTCACATAATTAAATAAATTCTCTTAATTTTAATTTTTTTTTCTATATGTATTATTTTTCTCTCGTCGCCAATGTAATGTTCACAGGCTCGGCAACGAATGCATCCGCACAACACAAGCCCAGCCCCAGATCATCGACTGACTTTGCGTGTACATACATGCGCTCGAGATTGTGACAACAGGTATGCCTCTCTAAACCGGTGTAGCGAGGATACCTGAATAATGTAAATTGTATACTTATTCAGTAAAGTAGTTCAGCTTACGTATACACTACAGAAAGAAATGCTAAATTAGAAAGTCTTGAATAGGCCATTCGGTTTCTTGAATAAGTCATAACTCTTTTTAATGCACTCATCGATCTCTCACTTGAGGCCGTTGAAAGAGGTATTGTGAAACACAAATCAATCAGAGAATAATTGAATAAATTTTATCCAAGTCATTTTGTTTAAAATATCTAAGGAGGTCTGGACCTAAAATGTTTAGATTCGTCATAATATCATCTGGAACTCATTTTTTAGTTTTTCGGGATCAAAAAAATTTGTTATATTTTTGAATTAGCTTTTCATAAGGAGCACTTGGAAACGTTCTATCATACGTGGAAAACCTTTTTTGATTCAGTAATTCTACGAAATCTATATCTTTCAGATCACCAAATCTTAGATCTATCTTTTCAAATTTTCGTCGTTTGCCCTTGAATATCTTTTTACCTTAAATGGTAATTCCATCTTGTTTCTGAAGAATGTGGCAAGGAAAACACTTCATCTTTAAGCAAAAGTTTTCGCGATGTAGAGCGAGAAAAAAAAGAATGGAACGCAGTCAAGTTATCTATGTACATGTAAATAACTTGACGTCTTTTATGTGTTTGGAACCATACAATAAAACTAAGTTAAGCTGATTTCCCCAACAATGTACAAACATTGTGTTTGGACAAATATCCTTAATTAGAATTTGCAATCCTCCTTTATACCTATCCCAGCCATGACACTAGCCCCGTCATAAGTCCGACTTATTAATTTGTCTTTAATTCGTCTTTCTTCAAGAACGTTTTCAATTATTTCGGCTATACCTTTAGCTGTTTTATACCTTGAAATATTAAAAAAAAACCGCTTATGGTAAACCTCAACATGATTCCAAGCTCGCTGCTGCAATAAACATCAGTTATTTCATCTGCTTGGATGGACACAAATTGACAAGTTTTCAATTCATTGTGTAAACCTTTTGTGAGAGCTTCGATCAAATCATTTTAAATGCTACAAGAGGTTCCCTTAAATAACATATATACATATGATACACAAAACACAACTTTCTTTATATATCATACTCATGTATGTGTAATGTGTATCTCCTCTTTGTTCACTTAGAGTATATGCTCTAAGTTTGTTCACTGTTTACATTTCAAATTTCACTATGCTCGATTTGAAATTTTGAATTTGGATACTTGGGTTTGGTCATTGTATATAAAACTATCCACGAAATTCACTATTGTCGAGGAAGATCAGGAAGGCAGTATTTGAGTGGAGATTTATCTATAAATAAAATCTACAGACTCTATGATGTGGAAGCAATATCATCTCCGGGATGTTTTTAACACTTTTTTTAACATTGGGTTTAAGACTACCGCTACAGATGTTTGCTCCACCTATACATCGTTTAAAGAACGTATGAAAATTGAACAAAATGCAAATGAAAAAAGCAACCTTATGATTGAGTCCACGGTCCATTAAAAGCGTGGAGCAGCATTTTATCAGTTGGCAAAAGAAGAAAATCCTGAACAATATCTTTCAATTGCCAAAAAAATATGCCAATGCCATAAATACCTGATGAAGCCGCTTACTATTCAAGACAATTGTATTTATATAACATAGGTGTTGTTGAGGGAAGTTCAAAGTCTAAATTGACAACATAAAACGTATTTCTGTATACTTGGACTGAAAACGATCGATCTGGACTTTACCGGTAAGACTATTGTCAGACTGATCTGTGACGGCTGTGGTGGCCAAAACAAGAACACTACTATGGTTGCGGCTTGTCTTTACTGGCTGAATAAACTCTCTCCAGCCAATGTTCACCAGCTAGAAATTGTTTACCGTGTTGTCGGACATTCTTTTATTCCACCAGGTAGGGTGTCTGGAAACATAGAAAAAGAAGTTAGATTAAAAGAAAATATAATTACTAAGGAAGATTACTTTGAAATCTTAAAAACACACGGAACCATTATCCATTTGGGAAGCTCCGAATGCCCTGTTTGGAACTGGAAAGAAGAATCTGCAAAATGTTTGAAAGCTCCTGGAAGCTGGCACTTCAAATTCAACCAGTCGAAACGCTTTTTATTGAACAAAACAAAATCAGTTCAAATAAATGTGCAGGGTGAAGTTTTTTATAAGTCGGATGTGGGAGTTGCAAAATCTGTGCTAAGAGTTGGGAAAAAATTTTCTGATATGAATATAAATGCTCTGCCTATGGGTGTTTTCATCAAAGATGAGAAGAAAAGGGATATCGCAAAGCTGCTTTCACTACATTTCGGCGTTGATTGGGAAAAATCCGAAAGGCTTTTATTTTACAATAACTTATGGATGAAAATTTTGATACCGAATCTGAAACAAGTCAAGTTTGTGAAGAGCAAGAAGAAGTTAAAGATTTTCGTATATAATAAAAATATATAATAATTATATACATATTATAATAATAATGTATGTCCTTAAATACTTTGGAGACTGAAACTTTAAAAGATTTTATTTTTTGTTAGTTCTTTTTTAATAATAATAATTTCAATGCTGTGAAGTTATTTTTTAGTTAACTTTTTAAATAATTAGTATTGTTTTTGTTTCTTTTATTTTAATGCTGTGAAATAATTTTTTAGTAATAATTAGTTGTTTGTGAGCTCTTTGAAGACTGAAATTTTGAAGTTTTCCTATATAAAAAAAAAAAAATAAGAAATCCTAAAAAAGTTTTTTTCCTGTCAAAACTCCTTTATTCCTAAAAAGGTTGAATCAAAAGTCTACTATTCCAATCGTTATTTTCAAAACTCTTCTTTTACAAATTTAAATGATTTTTTATAATTTTTAGGTTCGACTTAGAGGTTTAAAAGCATAGGAAATAGGTAATGATTATTACAATCTTAAAACTTTGCATTCAAACCAATAGCCAATACCATTTTAGCAACTTCTAACAGTGGAAAAGAAGAGTTTTGAAATTACACCCCTCAATTGTAAAAAACAAAGCCTTCTATTTTGACAATCACAACAATTTGATGTGTGAAGGAGAAAGCGTAAAATTGTTGTTACGTCAAATTATAGATGTCAGCTGTAATTGCCGCATTCAAGGTGAAGTAAGCATTTTGGGTACAACTGCCAGTAGTGCCAATAGTTCTCAAACTATTGGTGATCAAAGAAATATTAATGCTGTCTGCCATTTAAAATATTCCAAAAGTTTAAATGTTAAAAATGTTAATGTTGCAAATAATTCAAATAAATGTAAAATTTTGTCTTATAATATTTCAGGACTTAGTAATAAGGATTTATATACAAATTTTTTTGAATTTATAAATAATTTTGACCTTATATTTTTATATGGAACATTTATGAGCAAAACAACTTTATTAACTATGAAAACAAATTTCAAAAATACGATCTGAAAATTGTTCCTGCTATAAGACAGCATGCTAGAGGGAGAGCGAGTGGAGGTTGCGTATTCGGAGTCAAGAAAGAATTAAAAAGCTGCAGTTACGGTTTTACAACTTTCAATGATATAATCTGTTTAGATCAACTGCAACAATTGGGACGTAGATTTCAACAAGATAAAAGAAGCGATAATGTGTGGAACAGGTACAAATTTGCTAATAGTAGGAGATCTGAATGCAAGAGTGGGTACAACAGATGGTGAAAAGAACGACCCAAGTAACACTTTCGTAGCTTTGAGTTTTTAATATGTTCCAAGAAAGTGTTAAATGAGTGATCTCGGAGACTATTGCTCTATTTTATACTCCGTTGTAGCATCTGACATTTTTTTTAAGCAAATGCTCTATATTTGAGTTTTAGAACATCTTCAAGGTCTATAGGCTTTTAAAGCTTGTTGCTCTATTAATATGCTCTATTACAATTTATAACACAACCTTGAACGAGCTTTACTTAATATTTCAACCATTATGCTTTAAAAAGGCATTATTTGAGAAAAATAAATGTTCCTTAGAGCCACTCAGCAGCTTTTTGCTTTTAAACAAATGTCTTGTTGATCAAAAGACATATGTGTCAAAAAAATTTATTGAACAAAATAAATGGCTGTCAAGAGGTGAAAAAACCTTTAATCATTTCAAAAACAGCAAGGCTTATTGGGAAAAAGTGTGCCGCAACAAAAAATTTTAGGAAGATTATCAAAGATACGAAGAACTATGGTGTCGACCAAATTGGCCGTGGTGAAATATGCGCTAGTTTGAGTGTTGACAGTGTTGAGGATTTAAGGGAAGATAGCTTGGTTGAGCTCATCCCAACTGAATGCAGATGATTGATGAATTAATTGTAAATTTTTAAAATACAAAAATATGAAGAATTGTTGACGAAGTAAAAAAAAATTGCTCTTCTTGAAAGCTTCAGCTCCTACCCCTTCGAAAATATTTTATCATCTTTAAAAAAATTACTGCCCACTGTTTCCAATCCTCCTGCAAGCAGCAAACCGAATGAGCGAGCTGTCAAAACTCGAACGTTATCATGAACCCAAAATAATATATCCAGTTTTAAAAACCAAAACAGACACAGTTCACATAGTAAACACATATTTGAACTTTTTGTTCTCAGTAACGACATGCCAAACAAATGCTTTGAAAAATAAACATGACGAAATAAACACAATAATAGCGTTTTCAATTGGCATTCCGGAATTGGTTTTAGAGGAATTCTCTCCTTGTTCAAAATCAGAACTTTAACTTTTGCCCAGTTGAACGCATTCAGAATGCTTTTTTCCGCTTCCAGATTGCCAATCGAAAACGACATAAAACAAATTGACTGTCATAAGCTCATAAGTAGCCGTTTTAGAACATATTGCTCTGAAAGAGTTGTATATGTGTGTAAAAAATATAAAATGTCAGTAAGAAAAAATAATAATTAGACAGAAGAACTTGACCGAAATACACAATTTTGCACCAAATTGACTGTCATCAAATACCGTTTTAGAACATACTGCTTTAAGAGAAGTTATAATGCGTATACAAAACAGCGAAAGAGGAGCATCGGGTTCCAACACTAAAGTAATCAAAATCAGAAATAGGGTGATACCTTTCCATGGCTCCTATTTGTTTTTTCTGCTCGGGGTGCGCTCTTTAACTTTTTTATAAAAATAGCTTCTTTTTATGGTCTAAAAAAAAAATCACGTGACAGTTATAAAATTCACGTGGAATCATATTTTTATAACCTCACGTGTAAAAATCGTATTATGTATTCAAATTTTTACATGAAATTTATAAAATTCAAAAACATAACCCAAAAATATATTTCCACTTGAATTTTATGAATTTTACGTGAATTTTATAATTTTCAAGTGAATTTTATAAATTTCACGTGAAAATTCATACAATCAGAAAATTTCACATGAGTTAACAAAAATATAATTCGACTTAAATTTTATGAATTTCACGTGAATTTAAAATTCAAGTGGAATTTATGAAATTCACCTGAAATTTATAGAATTTATAAAATTCAAAAACACAACACAAACATATAATTCCACGTGAATTTTATGAATTTCCAACGAATTTTATAAATTCCACTTGAATTTTATTAATTGGTTTTTTGATTTTTTTCTTAAACCGAGGCACCCTATAGCGTAAATATAAAAGATGACTGATAACATTTCTATAAAAAAAAATTGCATTATAGAAGCTCTAAAAGAGATATTGTTGTGGTCCTATTAAAATGGCTGATTTGGGAGAAGTTATGAAATCTCTCTATACACTTTTTTCATTTAAATAGTAAAAAATTAATAATTTAAAGGCGCGTTGTACAACTTCGAGGTGCAACATCTACGTTTGTGATAAAAATAAAGTGGCACACAAAATCATTCCTAAGCATTGTCTTACTCATTAATTAAAGTACTACGATCATTTATCGTAAATATTTTGCTTAATATTGTTTTGAGTCAAATGGAGCTTATTATAGCTCCCAAAGTCGAAAACATACGTCTGTCAAGTTAGCACTACATTTTTGGAAATTACCTATAGTAAGTATGCAGTTAATTGTAGCTTTTTTGTAGTTAATTAGTTGTGGAAAAAATATGTGTAGCTCTGGTGGTTTTTAAGAACATGGGGTGTAGTGCTAGGTTTATATCAAGTTAGCACTACATCTTCAAAACTTTCAAGAACTGAGTATGCAGTTAATTGTAGCTTTTTTGTAGTAAATTAGTTGTGGAAACAAAAAAATTCCAAAAAAACAATTTCACCAAAAAAAAAAAAAATAGGGTATGTAGTGCTAAGTTGATATCAAGTTAGCACTACATCTTCGAAACTTTCAAGAACTGTGCCCTAATCACGTAACTTTGCTGACGACTATCGTCTACGCGATAGCTGTAAACGATATCATCAATAGTTTGGTTCATGTATCACTACTGCTCTCGTGTCGTGTATCGTTCTCGTTATTTTAAGTTTGAGAGCCACTGAACACAACATTATCTTATATGTCAAATATGACACATTGTGTTGTGATTGCAAACCTTCTTGCGTTTCACCATCCAAAGCCCAATTGTTTGGGTTTGCATATGTAATTACGTTTCAAGTCCATGAATGAACACGTGAAACAGAAAGACAAACAAAAGACAGCCATCTGACAAATTTATGGTTTTCAAAAAGTTTCCTTCGAAAGACGAAAGCGTTGAATAAAGCTGTAACACATTAAAATCTCTTAACAATAGAAAAAAAATAATTTGTAGATACTTCTTTGTATATGAAAACTATAGTACTATCATGGTGGAAGTCGAATGGGGCGACATCTAATTTACCTATGCAACCCTTACTCTTTTTTTTTTGCGGAGAGCTTATGGAGGTTTTAAATGATATTTATTGATAGTTTTTGGATGCAATAATCCAAAAAATAGTCTACTCTTGCCCCTACCACCAATTTTCGACGCTTAAAGACTCCCCAAATCGAATTTTACACCTCACATTTTGCAGCGCCACCACCAGGACCTCTACAACCCTAAAAAAAACTCGCCATGATAGTACTATAGTTTTCATATACAAAGGATACTTACATCTTTGGTGGAAGAGATAGGGGATCAGAGGCATCTCTAAGTTCCTTTCTTCTTCTTACTAAGCGATGTTTTTCCATTTCGTTAGCGTTCTGTACCATTAAAATATTGCGGCGAAACATTTTTTTTAAGATTTAGTTTTTGTTGACACTAAAAACAAACTAAACAACAAAGACGATAGCTAAATGGGTATCGCGCAGTGGATATCGACGAAACGATAGTGATAGTGCTTTCGTGAAGTAAAAACCAAATCGTCAGTTCGATATCGTTTGGACGATAGAGGTTTTCTGTGCTAACGTGAAGAATAGCTATCGATGTCGATATCGAAAACGATATCGCCACCCTTAAGTGATGAGGGCCCTGAGTATGAAGTTAATTGTAGCTTTTTTGTAGTAAATTAGTTGTGAAAAAAAATTTTTTTAAAAAAACCAAATAAATTTTATAGAGTCCTAACTTGAAATCGTCATATCAGACATCAGAAAGCGAAATTTGAAAATCTAATAATGCAATCAATTGTAGCTTGGGGCTTTAAAAATAGTTGTGAAAAGAAAAAAATTCTAATAATTTTTTTTCCATACTTTTTTGAACAAAAACAAAATGAAAAAAGCTCAATTTTTCAATATTGCCAAAACAGCCATTAAAAAGCTAAATTTGAAAATCCAAATATGCAATTAATTGTAGCTAGGGCTTTTAAAATTAGTTGTGAAAAGAAAAAAATTCTAAAAATTGTTTTGGCTAAGTTTTTTGAAAAAATTAAATTCGTAGTGAAGCGTTGTTGTTGTACGCAGCAGTGTGTGTGTGAGTGTGTGCAAAGAGAAAAACCCAATGAGCGTAGATGTCGATGGAATTACCACAGAGCCAGGCGACCAAGAAAATATGTTCAGCCTGTCTACTGTTTTGAAGAGTCAAAACAAATTCCAAAAGCGGCGTAACAGCAAAAAGAAGCAGAGCCAAGCGACCAAAAAAATGTTCAGCCTGTCTACTGTTTCGAAGAGCAAAAAGAATGTCCAACAGTGTCGTAGCAGCAAAAAGAAGCAGAGCCAAGCGACCAAAAAATATTCAGCCTGTCTACTGTTTCGACCAAAGCAAATTTGTTCAGAACAAGAAATTAGTAACTCCAACTAGGGTTGTATGTTTACTCATCAACTTTATTCGAACGAATGCTTAACTTTATAAATTTGCTTCACCCTTTTATACTATGAGCTGAAGTCTTTTACTGTTACAATTTTACTTTACAGTGTTGTGAAAAAAAAATATTCTACGTTACATACAGTATTGTGCAAAAAAATGATTATATACTTTATACATTATTTTCTTCTAATATTTTTATTAAGAAGGTGGGCGTTACAATCTCCCCCTCTGCCTCATGGATCGTCCCGAGAATGTGGCAGGATCAGGTGAACTAGTTATCCTTCTCTTATTGCATGGACTAGGGTTGCTCGTCTTTGGACTGGAAATAATCTTCTTGGCAGGTCTACCTCTTTTTCTGAAAGATATAATAGGATTAGGAGTAGGTAGTTCACTTGAACTACCCGAAAAACGTGTGAGCATTGATGCGTGGTAAGTACCCAATGGTACTGATGGATCATCTTCTTTTGCAATAGTATAAGTAGTGGAGCCCTTCTTTGCGGAAATTATATACGGCCCATCTCTTTTTGGAGCTAGCTTGGATGTAAAACCTTTTGATGAATTGCTTATAGGGTGTGTTTTAACGAGAACCTTATCGCCGATTTCAAATTTATCATGAGGTCTTCGCTTTTTATCAGCATAAACTTTGTTTTTATCTTGAGACTTTTCAGATGATTCGTTTGCTTCTTTTAAGGTATCGGCCAATTTAAGTAAGTGTGGAGTTATTTGTGGAACGAAGTTTTCTGATTGAATAATGTCTTTCAAATCATGGTTAACTTCATCAGGAGTACGTAACTCTCGTCCAAATGTTAAAAATGCTGGTGAGAAGCCAGAGCTTTCACACTTTGCGGTGTTCATCGCGAATCGTATGGCTGGAAGTTTAAGATTCCATGAAGTATGTTCATTTCCAACTAAAATAGATAGCTGTGCTTTCAGGTCTCTATTCTTCCTTTCGACGGGGTTTGCTTCTGGGTGATAAACAGGAGTAAAAGATTGTTTTATCCCCAAACAAAAGGTGAGTTTCTGCATAAGAGCAGATATGAATTGCGTTCCATTATCGCTATGGAGTCGTCGTGGAACACCATAACGTAAAAAAACTTCATTTAATAATGTAAGTGCACAGTTTGCGGCAGTTCCTTCTTTCAACGGAAATAGTTCCACCCAACGGCTGCATATATCCTCCACAATCAGGATCCATTGATGGCCACTGGCACTTGTATGTAGGTAGTGGTCCAAAAAGGTCAAATGCTATGATTTCGAATCTCTGACGGCTTGGTGTTGTTTGCAATAAACCTGCTGGTTTCAAATTTGACGATTTGTAACGTTGGCATTCAAGGCAAACTTTGACATGATTGGCTACGTCGGACCTCATTCCTGGCCAATAGTAACGGCTAGAGATACGAGCTAACGTTTTTTCAATGCCATAGTGTCCAGCTGTGGAGTCATCGTGGTATTTTTTCAACATCATTGCTATCAATGTTTTGGGAACAACTAGTTGTCCATTTTCGGAGTCTTCTTCTGAGCAATATCGATATAAGACACCATCAACTAAGATGTATCCACGATTGGTCCAACGAAGTAAATTTTCATCGTTATTTTCGAAGGAATCGATGATTGTTTTCAAATCTGAGTCGGCCAGTTGTTCGTCCCTTATCCCCTTCGATCCTCGTCTCGGTATATCTATCTCTATTGAACAGATAACACAATTCTTCTCTGTATGATCCTTGTCAGTACATGGTGGTCGGGAAAGAGTATCGGCAACGGCGTTATGTCTTCCTGGATTGTAACCAATTTCAATATTATATGGCTGTAGTTGAAGTGCCCATCTGGCGAGTCTTCCGGTAGGAGACTTTAAGGACATCAACCATTTTAAAGGCTGGTGGTCAGTTAATATTTTCACCTCAGAACCTTCGATGTATCCGCGGAACTTTTCAACTGCCCATACTACAGCAAGTGCTTCTCGTTCCGTCGTAGAGTAATTGCGTTCTGCAGGTAAAAGTAATCGGCTTGCATATTCAACTGGGTGTTCCATTTCATTCTCCCCCTGGAGTAACACAGCACCGATAGCATAGCTGCTGGCATCGGTCTTCAATATAAATGGAATATCTTCTTTGACCTGTTGTAGAATTGGAGAGGATGTCAAGAGGATTTTAAGCTTTTCGAGAGCATATTGTTCTTCTAGTTCCCACTTCCAGGCAAAGTTCTTTTTTGTTAAATTTGACAGAGGCTTTGAAACGTCAGCGAAATTTGGAATGAATCTTCTGTACCATGAACAGGTTTGTAAGAAAGATAACACTTGCTTCTGATTTTTGGGTGCAGGATGAATAAAATGGCATCTGTCTTGGCGGGATCAACTTTGAATCCATTTGGTGTCAGAACATGAACCAAATATTTAATTTCTGAGCAGCAAAATTTGCATTTTTCACGGTTAAGACGAAATCCGAATTGTTTTAAACGTTCGAAAACTTTTTCTAAGTCTTTCAGGTGTGCTATAAGGCTTTCTGAACAGATAATAATATCATCAAGGTAGGCAAGTATCAAGATTTGCGGCAGACCATTTCGAAATTTGTCAATTAACCGTTGAAATGTTGTTGGTGCGTTTCGCAATCCAAATGGCATTCGATTGAAGACATAACTTCCAAAGGGCGTGATAAAAGCGGTTTTGGGCTGATCTTCTTTTGCTACCTGTATCTGCCAGTATCCAGAACGAAGATCCAATGTTGACATAAATGGTGTACTTTTGGCTGCATGAAGAAGGTCATCAATTCGCGGCAGAGGATACCTATCCGGGATTGTTATAGCATTTAGCTTCCGATAGTCTTAGCTTCCGAAAGCCCAAGGCGATTCCTTCTCTTCGATAATGCCTTTTCGCAACATTTCTTCAATTTCGTTTTTAAGCTGGATTTTCCTAGCAGGTGAGATTCTATACGGGGCATTTGAAATTGGTTCGTGAGTCCCGGTGTTGATTTTGTGTTCAACAAATGGTATCGGGGATGTTATCTCACCAAATAAATCATTTTGCTCTTTGAGTATAGTTTCAAGTTTTAACTTTACTTGCGTATTTATGTTGTATCCTTCTTCCGGACGCAGTTTAATATTTATTGAATTCAATATGAACCAATCATCAACAATTGGGTTTACCTTTTTCGGTTCGCTAAAGAGGTCATTATTGCCTTTTCCTGGCGTTCTCATCTCTTTAGGAACAGCATCTGAGAAGATAGCTTGAATTCCGTGAGGAGAGTAATCATTATCCCTTTTTCGTTTTGGAGTATTACCAATAGGACTAAGAACATCATGGCTTTCAAACCAAGATAGGAATGCTGAAACCTTTTTTAGCTTGTCATCATTCTCCAGCGTTTTATGATAGCTTGGTTTTTGTTTTGACTGTGAAGGTTTAGAGTGGCTTTCAAATGCTTTATTTATTGGGAGTTTTGGTGAATAATATTTTGCAAGCTTAAAATCGAAAACTTTTTCTGGGTCATCGACGAAATAAAAAGCTCTCTGAGCGATGTTTAGAACTAAACCACATTGTTCCAGGAAGTCAATTCCAAGTAGAGTTCGATTTCCTTTGGCTTGTGGCAATGCAATGAAACGGATCTTTCGCAATCTTTTTCCAATTATGATATCCACCACTGTGGAATGAACAATCTGTCTTCTGGGAATTCCATCAGCCAAAGTAACTTCTGCGTTCACTTTTTGGAAGGGGCAACCTTTTTTAACGAGTTGTTCGTATAGACTTGCACCCGCGACGCTTGTTCTAGCTGCCGTGTCGATATAAGCTTCACCTTTCAGACCGTTTATGTTGATGTCAACAGTTGGAACATTTCTTCCGATCACTGTTGATTCAACTAGGTTGAAATCTAGCATAGCTGGGCTATTAGCATTTTAATTGCTGCAAGTAGGACAATTTGTTCTGCAGTATCCTGCTGCTCCGCAACCATAACAATTCAGGGTTGGCTTCTTAGCTTCATATTGATTGTGAGCTTTCTTGAAACACTGCTCCACTGAATGACCTTGCTTTCTGCAGAATGTGCAACGCTTTTTCTTAACGTCCTCAACAGCTTTATTTGTAAATTTTGTTTCCTTTCGTGCCAATTCAACTTCTCGGGCTTCCTTAAGGAGCTCCTGGAAAGTCTTAACAGAATTTCTGGGCACTTTTTCTCTTATAAACAAGAGCATTTGACCATAGACCATGTTTAACATAATCTCTTCAGTTAGATTATCGGTTAACTGAGAAAAAAGTGTTCGCTTCTTGCATATGAATTCGTCAATCGATTCGTTGGCTAATTGGTTTCCTGAATTCAGCTCAATATATATTCTCCATGCTGGCTTCGGTGGAGCAAATGACGAGCGTATTAGCCTTATTGCATCATCGAACGTTTTGGGTTCATTCTTAACACCTTGCCACCAGTTTGATGCAAAGCCTTCGAGTAAAAGCGGGAATCCAGTCAACGCATTAGCTTCGGAAATATTTTCTGATTGCTCTTTCTCATAGATTAACGGCTCTTCTTTAAAAGAAAATGTTTATGCTATCAAAGCAATCCAAAAATAATTCGAAACACTTAAAAGGGTTTAATTGTAGTGCGGTCGGTGCGGGGTTTTGTTTTTTTTTTTCAAAAAAAAAAAAAATATTTTTGCTATCAAAGCAATCAAAAAAAATTATCCACTTAAATGGGTTTTATTGTAATGCGGTCGGTGCAGGTTTCAGTTTTTTTTTTCAAAAAAAAAAAATTATTTATGCTAAAAGCAATCAAAAAAAAAATGTTTATCCACTTAAACGGGTTTGACTGTAGTGCACTTGATCGGTACAGGTTTTGGGTTTTTTTTTTCAAAAAAAAAATTATTTTTGCTAAATGCAATCAAAAAAAAAAAATTTGTCAACTTAAACGGGTTTGACTGTAGTGCACTTGATCGGGTTCTACTGTGCTGTCCACCAGAAATGTCCGATGTAACAGTTTAAGTAACCATAAGGTTGGGCGCCAATTGAAGCGTTGTTGTTGTACGCAGCAGTGTGTGTGTGAGTGTGTGCAAAGAGAAAAACCCAATGAGCGTAGATGTCGATGGAATTACCACAGAGCCAGGCGACCAAAAAAAATATGTTCAGCCTGTCTACTGTTTTGAAGAGTCAAAACAAATGTCCAAAAGCGGCGTAACAGCAAAAAGAAGCAGAGCCAAGCGACCAAAAAAATGTATAGCCTGTCTACTGTTTCGAAGAGCAAAAAGAATGTCCAACAGTGTCGTAGCAGCAAAAAGAAGCAGAGCCAAGCGACCAAAAAATATTCAGCATGTCTACTGTTTCGACCAAAGCAAATTTGTTCAGAACAAGAAATTAGTAACTCCAACTAGGGTTGTATGTTTACTCATCAACTTTATTCGAACGAATGCTTAACTTTATAAATTTGCTTCGCCCTTTTATACTATGAGCTGAAGTCTTTTACTGTTACAATTTTACTTTACAGTGTTGTGAAAAAAAAATATTCTACGTTACATACAGTATTGTGCAAAAAAATGATTATATACTTTATACATTATTTTCTTCTAATATTTTTATTAAGAAGGTGGGCGTTACAGTAGTAGTGCTAACTTGAAGCCAAACAACAAAAATAAAAATCTCACGAAAAAGTAATCAATAATTTTCAATTTTCTCGAAAACTAGTAGACATAAAACAATCTAGTTTTCAGTTTTTGATAAGGAATCAATAAGAGCACCGAATTCTATAAAAAAAATTATATTAAATCTTACGGTTTTGAGAAACGACACTTCAAACTTCTTTTTTTGTGTTTTTTTTCCCGAATTTTGTGTTTGAAACTCAATTTTTCGAAAATTGTGTATAAATTTTGCTTGATTTAAAAAGTGGCTTATAGTACTAAATAATGGCTGTAAAAAACAATATTAAACTTAACTGTAAGTATTACCGTTATTTTTAAATGATTTTTTTTTACTTTTAGTACACTTTTCATAAAATTGCCCCTCCCGCCCAAACGGGGCAAGATAGATATAGATAGATTTTGGGGAGAGTACGATAACTTGGGCGCCGAAAATTGATAACGGTTTTTTGTAGAGGGGTCCAAAACAAGCATTTTTTACTATGGGAGGGGGTCCCAACTTATCGTACTCTCCCCAAAATTCCACGTTAGTTCTATAGTTCCTTATAGTTTTTCAAAATTGCATTTTCATATCCAAAGAGTTCCTGATACCTAAAAAAGGGTTTAATTACATAACGGCATAAAAAAAGTTATATTAAAATCATTTTTTTAATAAAAAACCAAAGAGTTATATGAAACAGAAAAACATCTCGATTAGGTACAAACATTATACCTAATAAATTGAAACATAAAATCGACTGAATAGCATAAAATCGAGTATAGGTAATGTGTCCAATGTAAAATTAAAAGAAATTTAGTTTCTAACACTTTTCTAATAAAACTATGATTTTTTTTCTGTTATCAATTCATATAGTCACTTCCGTCATACAAAGACATTACTTTACTAACAATTATAAATACTCATGGCAAATAAATCAGACACCCATTCAACCCAAAATTTTTTTGAGAAAAAAAATGTAACCTGGGCCCATTGCACCAACAACTTATCACTTAGCAACTTATCAATTTAAAGAAATTCTGATAAGTTGCAGAAAACCATATTACATTTCACTCAATTAAAATTATCAACTTATCATATCTTTGCTAAGTGAAAATGATAAGTGTTTCACCAACTAAAAACCCAACTTATCAAAATCACTTCTTCGCTAAGCACTTATCACACAAATAAGTTTTTTTTTCTCTGCTTCGATCGTCTCTCAGTGAGGAATTTACCGTTTTGCACATTTTGTGAACAAAAAAAGTTGAAAAAATTGAACAAATTAAGAACTAATATCCATAACTTTTTTAAAAATAGTCCAATCTTCAAGGTTGAGGTCTTAAAATGATCGGAACACTTACAGCTACTTGGTGTAAAAAAATTCAGGGGGTGGGGCCACGCCTTCAATAAGAAACATATACATAAAGTCATTTTTCAACTGATTTTTATTCTTTTAATTGCAAAACATGATGAAAAATTTTACAATATCAAAAAACAATATTCTACAAATTTATTCCCCTAACCCTCTTCTACAAAAAAGTCAATGGTAGTGTATCGATAAATTCAACAGGCGTCTCGCCAGAAATACTTTAATTGAAATAATACAAAAAATGGATTTTAATGAAAAAAAATTTATAGAGATACCTAGGTTAATAAATGAATTTCTTAATTCCAAAATTCTCACCGGATTTTCAATATTAAGATCGCAAAATACTGTCATTAAGACAATCATGTATCTCATAAAAAAAATTCAAAATTATAAATGCCTACACTGAAAAAACTTAAAAATAAATTGCAGTAGTGTTTTTTATCCATTCAATTAATGAACTAATTAATTTAATTTGGTATAAAAAATTCAAAATATACAAAAATAAATATTTTTATATTATTACTAAATATAATATTTAAATATTGATAAAATATTTTAAAGATGTAAGTTCAACAGGGGACTTGATAAAATTAATTTTCCAATTTAATATTTTTTTGACTTAAATTTTTTTATACAAAGATCGGTTCAGATTATCATTAATAACTTTTGACAACACTTACGGATTTAGATAAAATGTGTTTCATTCGCTTAAAGACAAAAAAACGGCTTATTTTCATATTTAAAACATATGTAGGTGTACATGACCTAAAAACATAATTAAAAAAATTGAAAAAAAAATCATCGAATTTTGTTTTTATTTTTAAGTAGTCGTACAGGCAAGAAAATTTTAAAAATTATTAATTTTACTGCCCAAAATTATCCAAACAGTTGGACCATTCATTATGAGAAACCCTCTATATTTTTCAATGTACTTGATGACGGTTATAACGGGCTAGAGATCTTATTTCGAATTACTTTTACCTCTGTTTCTTTTAAAAATATAAGGGAGTACTATGTATGTAATAGGTACAATGGTACATATACATATTATGTATGCATAAATTGACTTTGCTTACATTACTTTTTAGCTTATTGATATACTGAACCTTATATAAGCAGTTTTTAATATTATTCACATGATCTTATACAATACGGTGGTCCTTATTAAAGTATTTTCCACTGTTGTTGAGAATTAAAAAAAATTTGAACTACAAAAAAAAATTTACCTAAACCAAGCAAAAACTGTATCGAATTTATTTTTAAATTTAAGCTTACAATAATAATCTACCCTCTTCTCTAATTTTTTTTTCTATTCCACTAAGCAATTTAACAGTTCATATCTACTTATGTACCTATTATTATTTATATGCATTATATGTAAATATGTATATACTATGTACTATTATGTTATACAGGGTGAGTCATGAGCAATGCGACAAAATGCTAGGGCGTGTAGGTTGGGTTGAGACAAGAAAAAAATCGTATGGGAGGGGGAGTCTATTCCCCTCCGTTTAGCCGGGAGGGGCAATTTTCGAAAAAAATTATTTAAAATCAACGGCTTCATTCACAATGCTGTGCGATACGTTTTTGAAAAGCCACTAACTTTTTATTTCATTCTGTGTTTAAATAAATCTGTTCTAAGAAATAGTTTTTGAAATATTAATTTTCAAAGTCAAAATTTTGAAAAAAAAATTGAAAAAAAATTTCAAATTCATTTTTTTCAAAATTTTACGTAATTAAGTGCTAATTTTAATTTCAAAATTCAATGCTGTTATTAATTTTAAGTCTAAATAAGAAAACCGGATGCAAACATTTTATGTCGTTCTCAAGAAATTAAAAAAAAACCAATATAAGAAATAGTTTTTGAAATATTAATTTTCAAACTCAAAATTTTGAAAAAAAAATTGAAAAAAAATTTCAAATTCATTTTTTTCAAAATTTTACGTAATTAAGTGCTAATTTTAACTTCAAAATTCAATGCTGTTATTAATTTTAAGTCTAAATAAGAAAACCGGATGCAAAAATTTTATGTCGTTCTCAAGAAATTAAAGAAAAACCAAAACCCCCTTTTTCTAAGAAAAACATTTATTTTTATTGTAACGAAGCAATTTAAGAAGCATTAATCTTAGTTTTTTTAGTTTTTTTTATTCCTTTTATTTTTACTATGTTTTTTATTGGAAGTACTTATAAAAAATTCTCGATATGATCTCCATTGTTTAGAAGGCATAGATTATATCTCCTTGTAATGGCTTCACATAAGTTTATGCTTGACAAATTTTCCTGCAATTTGACTCCAGCGACTTCAATTCGTTCCTTCAGTTGTTCCAATGATACTATTTCCACTTCGTAAACATAATTCTTCATAAATCCCCATGCATATAAATCTAGGGGAGTTAAATCTGGTGACCTAGGCGGCCATTCCATGGGGCCCCTACTTCCGATCCAACGGTCACTAAAATGATCATCCAGCCAGTTTCTCACCTGTAAGCTGTAGTGTGCTGGAGCACCATCTTGTTGGTAGATTAAAGTATCTGCTATAACCAATGGAACGCTGTCTAATAAATCGGGTAAAAGGTCTCGTATGAATTGCAGGTATGATTCTCCATTAATAATGGAATTCAAAAACCGGGGCCCGATCACAGTGTGTCCAACAATACCAAGCCAAACATTACAACTAAAGCGGTGTTGTGATTTGTTTTTTTTTTTTTGTGGATTGGCGCTACTCCAATAATGTAAATTGTGGAAGTTAGTAACCCCATCCCTAGTAAACTGTGCTTCATCCGTCCAGAATATTCTTCTAAAATAGTTTTGTTCGGTTTCATTTCTAAGTAGTAATGTTCTACAAAATTCGGTTCTCAATAACTTGTCGTTTGAGGTAAGTTCCTGAAAGTGGTACGGGTGTAAATTTTCCGCCCGAAGTACTCGACATGCTCTAGATTTGGGACACTCCAAGCATAGTGGATATCCTTCTTGTACTGATGGAGGGATTATTTCGGACTAAATCCAGAATTCTTTCATCTAAGATTCTTGACTCATCAGAAACTGGCCTTTCGCTTCTTCGATGCTCCAGCACTCCATGATCTCTTAGACGTCGATGGATTCTTGGAAACGTGCTATGATGGGGACACCTCCTATCGGGATATCTTTCAGCGTACAGTCTTTCGGCTTCACGACTTCGACCATTAGCTAAACCGTAGCAGAAATGCATGTCCGTTAATTCTTCTCGGGTGTATGAGCTTGACATCGTTACGTGTTAATGAGTTAATATTCAAATTGGAAATAATTACTAAGCAAAACTGCAATGCCTTTTATTTATCTTGCGTTGCAATTTTCTTTTTTTTTCATTAAAAAAATGCGGTTTTATTGTCCCTATTGTCCCCATAACAGGTAGAACCCATGGGCTGCGGGCAGGCCAAGGCAAAAATATTGACAGGTCAGTTTTCAGAAGTTATCAATGAAAATAATATTAATCCAGGGTTATTCCAATACTATTTAATTTTATTACGTTCTCATAAAACTCCAATTAAAAAAAAAAAGTAAAAAAACTAAGATTAATGCTAAATAAATAAATAAATTGCTTCGTTACAATAAAAATAAATGTTTTTCTTAGAAAAAGGTGGTTTTGGTTTTTTTTTAATTTCTTGAGAACGACATAAAATGTTTGCATCCGGTTTTCTTATTTAGACTTAAAATTTATAACAGCATTGAATTTTGAAATTAAAATTAGCACTTAATTACGTAAAATTTTTAAAAAAATGAATTTGAATTTTTTTTCAATTTTTTTTTTCAAAATTTTGACTTTGAAAGTTAATATTTCTAAAAATATTTCTTAGAATAGATTTATTTAAAAACAGAATGAAAGAAAAAGTTATTAGCTTCTTTAAAACGTATCGCACAGCATTGTGAATGAAGCCGTTGATTTTAAATAATTTTTTTCCCATTTTAAGTCAGTTTTTTTCGAAAATTGCCCCTCCTGGCTAAACGGAGGGGAATAGACCCCCCCTCCCATACGATTTTTTTCTTGTCTCAACGCAACCTACACGCCCTAGCATTTTGTCGCATTGCTCATGACTCACCCTACATAAATAAATAAATAGGAACTTTATTTATCCATTGTAATATAAGTATATTAATCCATCCTTAACAAGAATTCCTACCGAAATACAATTCTAAAAAAGAATTGATAAGTCCATTTTTTCTTAGCAAAATTTTGCTTAACTTATCATAATTTCCATCGATAAGTCCAAGAGACAGAATGTTAGTGCAACAGAAACTGATAATTTTAGTCATTTTTGATAAGCTTATCACTTATCAAATCGAAAATTTAGAACCACTCAATTCATGTTTGGTGCAACACTTATCTGATAAGTTGAGTACTTTTCACTTATCAAAACTCAAAAAAATATTTATCAAATCTCTTGTTGGCGCAACAAAAAATTATCAAAATTCATGATAAGTTGCTAAGTGATAAGTTGTTGGTGCAATAGGGCCCTGGTAACCTTAACAGAGAAAAAGTAAAAAAGAATTAGAAATACAACACTTTTTTTTAAGGACAAAAACATATTTATGCATACAAATCCACCCATAGGATTTTTCTGTTTACATGTTCTTGGAGATGCAAGCCAACGGTAAAAAAAACATTCAATACAAATATACACATAAAGACGAAAAACAAGCAAAAGTTGGTAGGCAGTGCTACCGCATTTCATTTAAATGTTGCCTTATTTTTATTTATAAATCTGAATGATAAGTTATTAACTCTGTAACTATTGTTATCCATATGTATGTACGTATATTATGAAATAAGAAAGCCTTCATTTAGAAACATAAATTCATGCTAACTATGTACCCACATAATATACATTTCATATTATTTGATCAACTCCTTTTCCACACAAAAAAGTGATTTGCTAATAATTTCGAATGGTAACTCTAGTAAATATAAAGACTCGTTTGATCCTTTAGATGGTCATGACTCTATAGGTATACATAGGGAGGTTTACGTGTTTCGTGCTTGTAATGTGCAATCACATTCGCTAGACAATGGCTGCGTTCGAATTAAAGGCCAATGCCGTGCGTTCTATAGTTAATCATTGTTGTTAAAGGTAGAACTATAATCGTCGAACGTCAGCTGAAGTGGTCGTAAGAAACGAAGCGAATACGAGGAATTTATATAACGCACCCATAATTGCGATTAGGTGGCTTTCGTTAGGCTTCGTTAACTTTCGCTATCGATAGCAAGAGCGCTCATCGACCGCTCCTGCGAAAGTGAATTGAGAGATAGATACAAAAATGAAAATGGTGGAAGCATATAATATGGCTGACTTCTCCATTTGAGTGTAGACGATTATAGTTCTACCTTTAAGGTAGAACTATAATCGTCGAACGTGGTAGGAAGCTAATGTCAAAACCGGACGAAAATTAGCTTTTCGAACACTCAAATGGAGAAGTCAGCCATATTATATGCTTCCACCATTTTCATTTTTGTATCTATCTCTCAATTCACTTTCGCAGGAGCGGTCGATGAGCGCTCTTGCTATCGATAGCGAAAGTTAACGAAGCCTAACGAAAGCCACCTAATCGCAATTATGGGTGCGTTATATAAATTCCTCGTATTCGCTTCGTTTCTTACGACCACTTCAGCTGACGTTCGACGATTATAGTTCTACCTTAAGTCAAAAAATATTGTTGGAGTTTGATTGTTTGGATTTTTTTTACACAAATCATTTTAGAAAGATTCGTTGTTAAATAAGTACCTACTGAGAATATTTCGATATTCATTATTATCTATGAATAATCCTTTTTCAAATGTCAAATTACAAAGAGAAAAGATCAATGAAAATCCTCGAAAATCCCTTCATTGAGATTGGTAAAGTTCAGAATTGTAATTTAATCTGTGAATAACATTGCGTTGTTGTTAAAATCTATTTTTCCTGCTTGTACAAGAGGTCCAACATTAATAATACATTTATATATTAATAATTATAATGCTCAAGTGTCGAACGTTCACTAGGAAGTGAGCGTTTTGCTTTTTTAATTCGGAACAGAGTATGAAATGGCAGACAGTATTTTTTTTTGTCCTTTTAATTCATTCATAGAACATAGAATTGTCTTTGTTTTAAGTGTCACTAGTGAGGCGTGTAAATTCAACAAATTTTTATAACCAAAAAAATCTTTAATTTTTGTTTTCTATTTTGTTAAATTTCATTCATCTCTTTATAATGTCACCAGACTTTTACAGTAAGAAATGTATTTCATTATTTTAATCATTTTTGTTTAACAAAAAAGATATTTTGTTGTTGTTATCGACTTTGTTAAACTGCATTCAGCTTTTTTTGTGATTTAAATGTCACAGTGGTGTTAATTCAACAGATTTTAAAAGCAAAAAAAAGATATTTCATTTTGTTTTAATATATAATGTTTGTTTGATTGGGCTTTAATGATCAATATTCTTGATGCAATTAATAAAAAACTAATTCATCTTCTGTTACTCGACGTTTCGCTGGCTATTTTCCAGCTTCTTCAAGGGATTTTTCAAATTTATTAGCTAAAGATTTATAATATATGTATATGTATGTTACAATGTGTGGAACTATTTCTATTGTTATTTTCTTACTTTTGAGTTAACTGTACTATTGCATTTTTTTTTGTTGTTATAAAAAGTTGAATAAATAAATAAATATTACAAATAAAAACATAAATAAATGAACAATTTTAAATAATGGAACAAAAAAACACAACAAAGTTAAAACTAATATCACAATTTATCACTTCTTATGGCAACACTATACAGCGAGCTTATGTTGTCGATGTCTTCTATATGGTTCATCGTCATATTAATTTTTTGCTGTATTCTCAAGCTTTCTAGAGTGTAGCGGGTGGTAGTGCGGTTCTCCTTGTCTAGTATAATAGCATTATCAAAATCAGCCATATGATCGTTGTCATTCATGTGTTGTGAGAGTGCTGTAGCTGTTCTCTTTTACAGCACCATCACAACACATGAATGACAACGATCATATGGCTGATTTTGATAATGCTACTATACTAGACAAGGAGAACCGCACTACCACCCGCTACACTCTAGAAAGCTTGAGAATACAGCAAAAAATGAATATGACGATGAACCATTAAGAAGACATCGACAACATAAGCTCGCTTGTTTTTTTAGCTAGCAAAGCTGGACTAGGACCCTGTATAGATTGGGATGGTTTATGTTTAAATATGATGAAATAATTAGAAGATTTTTGACTTTTCATATCCAGGCATGTCAATAGAAAAATTAGGATTCAATGATTTGGCCAGACGTGTTTATTTTTTTGAAGTGATGTTCTGTCAGGGCATGTTTATTTTTTAGTGGTTGGTTCGGTTGAGTAATTTCTTAGGGACCGATTTATCAATCCATGGTGGAACGTTCAGCTTACAAGTACTTTCTATTGAAGGGTTGACCCCTGGCTGCAATTACTGATATCTGAGTTATAATATGGAACTGAGTGAATCGGGCATGAGACTGGAACCCGCGGACGTTGTAAATAATATGTGGGCGGGTAATATAAAAACCCCTTATTCGCAAAACGCCCAAGAAATCCGATTATACTTCTTGAAGTTTTTCAGATTGTATGTTTAATACCCGGAAGAAAACAAAATCCACCAAGACTTAAGGAAACCGATGCGAAACCGTTGCGAAGATATCGTGACGCCGAAAAAAAGTCTATGATTGACTCGTTATTGTTGATGTTGTATCCGAATGTTTCGTATCGGTTTGGTTAAGCTTTAATCAGTCGGTGCAAAAGAGGAGAAAAATGGGGGCGGGAAATAAACTCAATCATTTCAAAGAGGAATTCCAAGAAGTGTCACGACTCGTAAGTCATCGTGAAATGGCAGACAATTAAACATATGGAAACATTCCGATATGACGATAATTGACAAAAACACGTTGTTGTTATTGATTTTTGTACCTTCATCACGACAGTTTTGCACCGGTTTCGCCATTGGTTTGGTTGACCCTTTAAGGCTTACCCAAACCGATGCAAAACATTCGGACACAATGATGAAACAACAATAACGAGTCAATCATATTGGTTTCGAAAAGCCTTTGAATGGTGTGACTGATAATAATTATTGTTTACCCTCTCTGACTAAAAATTGCTCAGACAGAGGACTCTCATTCATGATCTCACTCTCACTCATGATCGATAGCTCTACTTGAATGCACCATCTGTTTGACAATTTGTCTTGCAAATTTGTTCACAATTGCTGTTGTTAACATAAAAATGACGTCAAACGAAACGAAATGCATGTTCGATAATGTGTAAGTTGCTTAAATTACAAGTGCTCAATTACAGTGGTTTGTCAGGCAAAATTGTGCACAATAATTTTTGTTGACGCATGACTGACGTCAGTCAAAACTGTCACACATGAACGATAAAATGTACCTCACTTTATAGTACGTCCCTATTGACCCCGAAATTGAGCAAATTTGACATTATGATTACTCAAAGTGTTCTCACTTGCTTCCGTAATGCAAGAAATGCTATTTTTTTTGTACATTTTTGTATTTAATTATGCTACCGCATGGTTCGTATATGGGAAACGAAAAACTACTAAAATATATTTGTTAAGAAAATCCCAATAATTTGTGTGAAAAGGACATATAGAATTTCAAAAAAAAAAAAAACGCACCTAGACGAACAGATCTTTTTTTTTTTATGTCCTTGGGGCATATTCATAGTCTTCTGACAAGTTGTTTCTTTGTCTCTTCTAAGCTAACCTGGAGTTTATGTTATTCATAGACAATTTGGACCCGGGTCCAAAAGATAAACTGGAGCTCAACTTTAAAAACGGCTGATTCTTTGACTAAGTTGTTTTTTTCTATCTGTCTGTTCGATAGCTCGATAGGCAAACAATAGAAAAAATATTGATTAAATAAAAAAATCAAGAAAAATTAATGTAAAAAAAAATTAGTTTTATTGAATGCTATATTTAATGAGAATTAAAGAAAATGATCTGTTAGCGAGGCGGTATGCTGCAAAAGTGAAAGAAGGTAGAGAGAATAATTGACGTTTTAGATATTGATTTCTTGATAATAGGAGTAGGAACAAAATGAAAATAGAGTTACACTAGGAATTGCCAGTTATGCAATATTAAAGTTAAAAGATAATTTGTGTTTCGTATAAAAATGTAATAGATCTTAAACATACCGCCGGGGAAGAACTACTGTTCTTAAATAAAGATACAATTCATAATTCAAATTAAATAAATGAATAAAAGATACAAAATAGTGTTACATATATGAGCATTTCCTCTCATACATATAACATACGACGAATGTTGAATGTTGGAACAGGATTTCTAGCGCCTGATACTCGCTAACGTTGTAGAAAAGATAATGAATATTGTCAACATATTTTGATGATGTTTGAAGATGCGTTGATTTTGAAGATTGTTGTTGATGTTTATGTTGAAGTTTCGTAGTCGAATGATGATGTTGGTGTTTTGACATCGGGAAGTAGACATAACTTTGTTATGGGACGTTTGAACTGTTTCCCATTTGCATACACAGTAACGACTCTACATATGTCATCTGAACCTGGATGCACTTCGACCACTCGAGCCAGTGGCCACTTTGCGGGAGAATATCTTTCATTCATGATGATAACAATATCGTTGATTTGAAAATTCCTTTTTGATTTTGTCCACTTTGGACGTTGTTGTAGACAAGACGGATACTCTTTCTGCCATCTATCCTAAAAGTGTTGGAACATCTGTTGAAAATGTTGCCATCTATTCAGTCGATGGGTTTTGATGTCCAATAGTTACGGTTCTGGAACGATGTTGGTAGGCTCTCCTATGAGAAAATGCGCCGGAGTTAGCACGTTTAAGTCGGTTGGACCGTCAGTAAGTGGGCACAAAGGTCTGGAATTTAGTGAAGACTCAATTTGTACTAAAAGAGTATACATTTCTTCATACGTATAAATTTGATTTAAAAGAATGCGTTTAAGATGGTACTCAATTGATTTGACTCCTGCTTCCCATAATCCACCAAAGTGTGGCGAAGCAGGAGGGATGAAGCTCCAGGAGGTACCTTCGTTTTCCATCAGGGCACGGACATCAGGTGAAAGGAGCTGAAGAAATTGGCGATTCATCCTTATGAGCTCCTTGTTGGCTCCCACGAAGTTAGTCCCATTGTCACTGTACAAGTTACTACGGGCTCCTCTTCTTGCAGTGAACCGTCGGAACGCAGCCAAAAAACCTTCGGAAGTCATATCCGAGACTAGCTCAATATGAATAGCTTTCGTCACTAAGCAAATAAAGATACAGATGAAACCTTTGTAGGTCTTCGGCGATCTTCCTTTCGATAATTTAAGGTCAAAAGGACCAGCATAGTCCACACCACTGTTTCTAAATGCTCTGCTTTCATTTACTCTTGCCTTAGGTAATGAATTTGCGAAACGAAGACGACCACCAACGCGAAGTTGGTTATTTTTATCGATGAATGGATGTAAATCGAGAATTTTACTCTTAGAAGGGATTTCCTTTTTAGATTTAAGACATTTTATTTCGTCTGGAAATGATAAGGATTGTGAAAGTGTAATAAGATGCATTAATGATGTTTGCATTTCATTAGCTTTTAAGCAACCACTGTAAATTATCTTTCGGTTAGGGCAAAGTCTAAGAATATGAGATATGACTCGAATCAAACGGTTAAGTGAACTGAATCTACTTAACAGATTTGTAGAAAATTTGATTAACATATTAGAACAAATAAATATCTTCATTCTTTGTTCTAGATCAGTATGAAATCGAGATGTATCTTGGCTAGGCCACTCAGATTTAGGGCGAGGACCATTCCACCAAAGCGAATGATTGTCTAATTCTTGCGGTTCAACTCTTCGTGAAGCACAGTCAGCTGGATTGTGTTCAGAGCTGACATGAAACCACTGAGTAAGGTTTGTTGCTTCTTGTATTTCGCCTACACGATTGGCGACTAATGTTTTTCAACGAAAAGGTAGCGCATGTATCCAACCAAGGACGATAGTTGAATCTGTCCAAAAGTATGATTTTAATTGAGAAATATCAATTGAGTAGCAGATAAAAACTTTTTATAGAGTTTTGCCAACAAAACTGCACCACACAACTCAAGTTGTGGTAAGGAAATTTGTTTAATTGGTGCAACTTTAGTTTTTGCGGTAATGATATTAACAAAAATCTGACCGTCAGGCCTTTCAGTTCTACAGTACAAAACTGCAGAATAAGCATGATTAGAGGCATCGGAAAAGCCGTGAATTTCAATGGAAGAAGAATTTGTAATACCTAGCCATCTAGTTATTTTAATAGATTGTAAGAATGTTAGATTCTTTCTGTAATGTTCCCATTCGGAACTTAATTTAGGAGGAAGTGGTTCATCCCATCCAATACCTTCTAACCAAAGCTGTTGAAAATATATTTTAGCAAGAATAATTGTTGGTGCTAGTAACCTAAGTGGATCAAAGAGTTTCGATGCGTCGGAAAGTTATGTTCTTTTTGTATAAATATTACATGTGGGCATTGTATATAAAAGTTATAGTACTATCATCACGATGGTTTTTGTGTTGTGGGGTGTGGTCGTCTGAGGGCGCACTTGTATATACACAGAAACAGCAACCAGAAAATTAGTTAGGGGTGTGATCGCTAGGTGGCCGACGTGTGGAACGTGTTCATGAGAGTACTATGCAAATTTATATACAATGCATGTGGGTAGGTTTACTTTGAAGAAAAAATAATCATATTTTGGATTCCAAAATAAACCCAATGCTTTAACTGCTGAATTAGAATCATCGGAATCGAATGAAAACTCAAAATCTTCTGGTTGTAAATCAGAGAGGAGTTCGGGACAATTTGAAGTCCATTTTCGAAGATTAAAGCCTCCGGAACTTAAAAGATCCTTAGGCTCTTTTTGAATTATTTTAGCTGAACTAATATCGTCAGCACCAGATATAATATCATCTACATATGTAGATGTCTTTCTTAAGAACCTCTGTTCCGTGAGGAAAATTTTCTGCTTCATCATTAGCTAATTGTTGCAGCACTCTAATTGAAAGATATGGGGCACAAGTTGTACCATATGTAACGGTTTGTAGTTCATACAATTGTAATGGACTGGTCGCATTTGAACGCCATAAAATCCTCTGAAATTTTTTTTCTTCCGGATGTACAATGATTTGTCGGAACGTTTTTTCAATGTCCGATGTAAAAACGAAGAGAAATGTGCGCCATTTCAAAATCACTGAAGATAAATCATTTTGTAATGTAGGTCCGGGTAGAAGCTCTTGATTAAGAGAAGTTGAATTGAGTGGTTTCGAAGATCCATCGAAAACAACTCTTAATTTGGTGGTAGAACTACCTTCTTTCCATATGCCATGATGTGGTAATATGAAACCATTTTCAGTATAAGGAAGATCATGTAAATTGCATTTTAAGCTCATATGATTGAATCTTATATATTCATTTATGAATTTGGAATACTCATCTTTCAGAGTTTGATTATTTGGAAACACTTTTTGTTCTAAGTGAGTAAAACGTTTCTGAGCATTAAGCTGTATGTATTATGTATCTCCCAGTGGAGTCACGAGAAATTGTATTTTGAAAGTGTTCTTCACAAGCTATTTCTTCTGGAGAAGAAATTCTGGTAACGGAAACTTCTTCAAGTTCCCAGAACTTTCGAAGTAAATTGTCAATTGCATTGACTTGTGTATGTAAGGAACTCGTATTTTGAATAGAAATGTTGTTATCTGTGTTAATAGGACCAGATAATATCCAACCCAGTTCTGTTCGCTGGGCCAAAGGTCCATTTTTCGGTCTGATTATACCATCAAGAATAATTTCGTGGAAAATATCTGCAACTATGAGAATATCAATATTCCCAGGCTCAGAAAAGAACGGATTAGCAAGAGTAATATTTTCAAATTCTCTTGGTAAATTAGAAGAAATTGGATGTGTATTGACATAGTCACTAATGGATGACATTACTAGTGCTTTAACTAGTGTTTCGAAATTTGAATTTGAACAAGATTTTAAAAGAAACTCTACAAAACTATTGCAGACTGTTGAAATTGAAGATCCTATCCCACTGACTATGCAGTTGAAAGAATGTTTTTTAAGTTTTAGACGTTGAACACATCTTTCTGTTATAATTGAAGTTTGAGATCCTTGATCTACAAGAGCTCGAAGAATATGATCACCAGAATAAGTAGAAATTATGACTTTTGCTGTAGCGAGAAGAATTTGTGGAACAGCAATGGTTTTGGAATCAGTGCACAACAATGATTGTGTTAAAGGTTTTGTTGAAGAATTATTATTAAAAGTACTTGGAACATACGAAGAATTTTTATTTTCAATATGCATAAGAGTGTGGTGACGTTTGTTACATATTCGACATTTGTATTTAATTTTGCATTGAGAAACAGCATGTCCTTGAACAAGGCAATTAAGACAAAGATTATTGATTTTAGCAAAATCAATTTTCTTGTCAGATGAAAAAGCTTTGAACTGTGGACAATGATATAAAGAATGTGTATCTTGACAACAGATACATGATGGAGTTTTGAAATTATTTCGCTTTGTAGTGTGTAGAGATCTAGAATACACTTGAGTTTTGTTAAGAATTGGAGTTTTTTCTTTGCTATGTAAAGAAACCTTGGTCTCTACAGCTTCCAAGGAACGAAAAGAATCTTCGAGAGAAGTAAAAAAATCTTCGAGTTTCGGTAACTCATTTGTTTTGGTTTTGGCACCAGAGTTTTTCTGTACCAGAAAGTTTTCCCAATTTCGTCGAGAAGTTTTATCTAATTTTTCGGATATGAGAAAAATTATGAAGAGATCACAGGATTCGGTAGAAACACCGAAGTTACTTATTGAATCTAAACACTCTTTTGTTGTATACAACAGCTTGCGAATTGAAGAAGCTGATTCTTTTTGCATGTCTGGTTGTTCACAGAGATTTTTTAAATATCAATCGATAATAAAACGTTTATTATCGTAACGATCACAAAGCGTCTGCCATGCCGTAGTATAGTTTACTTTTGTGCACTTTAAAGAACGAATAAGTGATTCAGCATCACCTGTTAAACACTTTTTAAGAAAGTAAAGCTTTTGAGCATTGGAAATATTATTTTTAATATGAATCGAATGTCATTTTCATCGCGGAACGTTTGATCAAATATTGTTGTATTGGACGGACTGGCATTTGCTTCTTTCGAAACAGATGCTTCAACAAAAAGGATTTTATCTAAGATATCTCCTTTTGTGTCAAGAAATTTTTGTTCAAATTTTTCATATTCAGATTCTGAAAAGTAACTAAAATCTACTTTAGTTTTCTTGACACCTTTAAGAAGACCAAAGATTTTCAAATGGTTATTTTTATATGCTATCATATAAGCTTCGCACTGTTCTAGTCTACTACGTAAGTAGCCTAACTTTGAAAGATTGTGTGCACTAGCTTCAGAGAAACTTGTTTGAAAAGCATTGAAATCGGTATCACATAATCGTTGTTCTTCAATTACTGCTTTAATTTGTTCCATGCCCAAATAATTTTAAATGTGAATGAACAAAAAAAGCAAACCAAAATAAAAGTAACGAATGAAGGTAGTTAACCAAAAAAGTATAACTTGAATAAGTTTATATAATAAAAAATAAATGAAAGAAAATTAATTTAGCCAAAGCTAAAGTAAAGAATGAAAAAATTGTTTCAGTGAAGGTAGTAAACCAAAAGTGTCTATGGGAGTGTGTATGAAATTATAAAACATGCGATAATTATATTGAAAAAAAAACCAATAAACCAATTAATTTAATTAATTGTAAGAAAAAAAAATTATAATTCAATTTGTAATGATTTTGAAACAAAAAAAAAGTACTAAAAGTACTGTACCAGAAAAATATTACATTCGCACGACAGCACTGTATTCTGTGAGCACTGATCTGCCCAAAAAAACAATAAGAAACGAAAGAGAAAAAAAAATAACTTCTTCACACGATTAGGCGATGCACTGAGAAAAAAGTTTCTATATATTTTTTTAGAATGTCTGAAATCACAAAGGAATGATTAATTGAAATTGTATATAATTGAATATTTAATAAGCATCACGCGCTTAGTAATAAGCAGAAAATAATACCGCATAAAAAACTGGTAAGTAAATTGCAGCGGTTTATATGTGCCGTTAAACCGTTAAATGTTGAATTTACGGTTAATCGAATTAACATCACGCAATCACACAACGGATTATCACAAACCCAATCAATTATTAATTGATTAAATAATAAACTACATATATTTTTTTTTCACTCCGTGTAATTTCGAGTTGATGCCACTTAATTAATAGCAAAATAATGCACTTTATATGTATGTACATAAGTATGAATTAATGTTTTTTTTTGTATTATTTTATGGAGAATGAAGTGGATATGGAAAAAGCTGTGGAAGAATTTTAGGATAAGGATTATGATTATTTATTTAATTTGCCTAAGAATTAAAGAAATTTAAATTTAATTAATTTTATTTAATTTTCAACAAACCAAGTTTACCAAATTACCAATACCGCACGTTGAATTTTAAACCGTGTACTTGTGTACATAGATTATGCGCAAGGCAAAAAAAAACGCGGAAACTAATTTGATGTAAGAAAAAAAATTGAAAAAAAACTATTGTAAATTAATTGAAATTATTGAAATATAAATACGGATCTGAAGGACCAAAATGTTCGATAGCTCGATAGGCAAACAATAGAAAAAATATTGATTAAATAAAAAAATCAAGAAAAATTAATGTAAAAAAAAATTAGTTTTATTGAATGCTATATTTAATGAGAATTAAAGAAAACGATCTGTTAGCGAGGCGGTATGCTGCAAAAGTGAAAGAAGGTAGAGAGAATAATTGACGTTTTAGATATTGATTTCTTGATAATAGGAGTAGGAACAAAATGAAAATAGAGTTACTTACACTAGGAATTGCCAGTTATGCAATATTAAAGTTAAAAGATAATTTGTTTTTCGTATAAAAATGTTTCATAAACTACAAGTTTTATATAAAACCGGTCGAAAACTTGTGGAAACTCATAGATGAACTAAATCAAACACACCTATGGAATATTCAGCGCCCAAAAATTGACAAAAAAGAAATTGATGGAATGCTTTCTGTTCGGGTGCATTTTCACCGTCTACATCTTTAAGCGCGTTGTAGTCCGCGTTTCGCAAGCTCGGAGTTGTAGACGGCCTACTTGTACCCGAACAGGCCTTTTTACTCAGTCCTTTTGCCTCCACGATTGTAGACATTGCAAAATACTGGGTTTTTTTTGTCTTGCATCGTGGAGACAAATTGAACTTGCCGACGCCATTTTAAAAATGTATTACACATTCCATTCTTCGTTTACCATTTGGCCGGTCGGCATCTAAAATAAAATTTCTCAAACAACCAATTAAATAAAAAGGACAAGCTAATTGTATAAAAAAAAAATTAAAAAGGATAAATTAAAATTAAAAATAATTGAAAAAAATTATATATATGTTTTTTCTTGGGTTGCACAAGAGCAACGAAAAAACGAAACGCTGTTGGCTCAACTTGACATTCGTTGCACAAAGCGCATCGAATCATCGGGAAATTTTTAGTGATTTGCACAAGAGCAAAGAAAGAATCAACGTTGGAACTTTTCTTGATGAATTGTTGCACAAGCGCGACAATTCTAAATGCGGTAAGCAATATTCTCAGCATCCCCCTCCTTTGACCAAAAAGTGTGCCGAACATTTGGTCCCTACGAGCACGGATTTGTGCTACCACGCCACTTTTTTTCTTCGTGGAAAATTTCTTCGCTTGCCACGTGCCTACGTGACAATTTGCGTCGCTGCCAAAATTGTATGCTGTATTGCTTCCAAAACCGCTACTGCCGCCGGCCTCAAGAGAATCATCGCTGCCGAGAGCATCACGCCTAAAGGTGCCCGCCAGTTCATTTCCTCTTTCTGCTATATATAAAGCAAAAGTTGGAGCATTACCACCGCCTTATAGGCGCATTATATCGCTTATATTAAAGCATATAACCATAATTATTAAAGTCGACCATTGCCTCGATTGGTGCGACAGGAGTCCCACCATTGCATCGATTGGTGCGGAGGAAGAAGATAAGACGCCAGTGTTCCTGACCATTTGCTGATGTTCCTGAGTTCCAGAAAAATTTAAAGAAAATTGTACAGGTGAGTCTAAAGTTCTTTATTTTTGATTGGCATTTTTTTTTTATATATACATATTATCTTAAAATCATATCGGTGCATTTAAAAAAAAGAATTATTACAACGGCAAACTTGGCGTCTCGCTCCATCTCTCTCTTTCTTCTATAAAGTGTTTTTTGCGCTTTTGTTCGCGTTCTATCTAGATCATTTACATTGATATTTCTTTGCGATTTTTTGTAAGCCAATTTCATCAAGCAAAAAGATTCTTCTCGAATCATTTTTTTATTTTTGAATGTTATTTGGCTATTCATGCTTCCAAAAGCACAGTAATTGCTGAGTGGGTACAGTCTCTTTTTTTACCGTTCTTTTCAACGCGTGATTTTATACCGGTTCTTCCTTTTTGTAAAATCAAACGGTGTTTTTTTTATAACAGTTCCTCAGTTAACTGTTGTTTCGGTAAACTTTTCTTTTTTTTACCGTTCTTTTCAACGCGTGATTGAATACCGGTTCTTTTTTTTGTAAAATCAAACGGTGTTTTTATAACAGTTCCTCAGTTATCTGTTATTTTTTTTTTAAATCAAACAAATTAAGATATTGGAAAAAAAAAAAATTTCGAGCTATGGGAACTGGTCCCCAGTAAGACCAATTGATAGATTTAGTTTTTTTTTATTAAATCGCAATTCTTTTAATACCTTGTCGCTTTTGAAAATTGTTGTCGAGTTTTTCCAACATTTTCAAACTCAATTGAAAACTTTTTCGTTTTCAGTTATTATCTCTCTTTTGAGATTATTTATCAATTCTAAAAGTGTTTTTTCGCTTTTGAAAATTGTTGTCGAGTTTTTCCAACATTTTCAAACTCAATTGAAAACTTTTTCGTTTTCAGTTATTATCTCTCTTTTGAGATTACTTATCAATTCTTTAAGTGTTTTTTTCGCTTTTGAAAATTGTTGTCGAGTTTTTCCAACATTTTCAAACTCAATTGAAAACTTTTTCGTTTTCAGTTATTATCTCTCTTTTGAGATTATTTATCAATTCTAAAAGTGTTTTTTCGCTTTTGAAAATTGTTGTCGAGTTTTTCCAACATTTTCAAACTCAATTGAAAACTTTTTCGTTTTCAGTTATTATCTCTCTTTTGAGATTATTTATCAATTCTAAAAGTGTTTTTTCGCTTTTGAAAATTGTTGTCGAGTTTTTCCAACATTTTCAAACTCAATTGAAAACTTTTTCGTTTTCAGTTATTATCTCTCTTTTGAGATTACTTATCAATTCTTTAAGTGTTTTTTTCGCTTTTGAAAATTGTTGTCGAGTTTTTCCAACATTTTCAAACTCAATTGAAAACTTTTTCGTTTTCAGTTATTATCTCTCTTTTGAGATTATTTATCAATTCTAAAAGTGTTTTTTCGCTTTTGAAAATTGTTGTCGAGTTTTTCCAACATTTTCAAACTCAATTGAAAACTTTTTCGTTTTCAGTTATTATCTCTCTTTTGAGATTATTTATCAATTCTAAAAGTGTTTTTTCGCTTTTGAAAATTGTTGTCGAGTTTTTCCAACATTTTCAAATTCAATTGAAAACTTTTTTTGTTTTCAATTGATTCCTTATTCTCGCTGGGTTGTTTATTCCCCAAGTTGCCTTTCTCTCTGTACAAGGCTATTTTAGGCTTCCTTTGGATCTCAAGGATTTCTTTTTGGAATTCGCTCCTTAAATTCATTTACTTGTCTTGATTTTTTTTTTTCATACTATTCATTCTTGAATCCGATTCCTTTTGAGCTTTTTTGGCACTCTCCTGATTACGATTAACTTAATAATGTCTGTCTTAGACGATTTGATTATTGCCACGGATATGCTGGTAAAGTTTCACTCAGCTGCTAAAGAGGTCCCTGAACAGAACCACACACTCATGACTTTGGAAGCGAGGAAAATCGAGTTAAAAGATTTGTGGCAGGGAGTCAAGGACAAATATTCGGACTGTGCTCGCTTTCGACCTTCTAATAAGGGAGATATCTTGGATATGGATGTCATTGAATCCAAGTATAAAACTTGTAATGAAACTTACATAAGTTGCTTAGCTCTCTTTTTAGAGCTTCAAGACAAATTAAAACCTTCTGTTCATAAAGATTCCAAAGGCACTTCCGCTGTTGATATTCCTCCTCTTAATTCCTCCTCGTCTCACTGTATTAAACTACCTCCTTGTGATACCGATATATTTCATGGTGACTACCTTTCATGGCCGGCATTTCGAGATATGTTCGACGCTGTATACATACAGCACCCGAAGTTGGGTGAAGTCGAAAAGTTATTCCATCTCCGTTGCAAAACAAGAGGTGACGCGTCAAGGACTGTTAACCAGTTTCCTTTGACCAATTCAAGTTTTTCCCTCGCTTGGGAAGCTTTACGCAGTACTTATGAAAATACGCGTATACTTGTCAACAATCAAGTAAAAAATCTCTTTAACTTGCCTATGGCACAAGATGAATCCGCTAAATCTCTTCGAACCTTACAATGTAAAATCAATGATTCACTAACTGCCCTTAAAGTACACAATGTCAGCACTGAAAATTGGGACCCCATACTTGTCTTCGCTTGCGCAAATAAATTGCCCAGAAATACACTCGCCCTCTGGGAACAATCTTTAGAAGATCCCACCAAAGTTCCAACATGGAAACAATTAGACAAATTCTTAAGTTCTCGTTTCCAGACTCTAGAGTCTATCTCGGACACCACTTCCTCAAAGCCCTCGGTAACAAACCAACAAATATCTCGAAAAATATTTCAAAAACCTAATAAAGTGAACACTTTTCTGGCGAAGGCGGGAGGATCCAAGTGTAAGATCTGCTCAGCAGCCCATTCTATTTATGAATGTCCAAAGTTTTCTGCAATGCCTGTCTCTTCGAGAATCGAAGCAGTACGTCAGCACAAAATGTGCAATAATTGCTTAGGCACCAGTCACTCCAAACCCTCTTGCTCTAGCAAGTATTCTTGTAGTTATTGCAAGAAACGTCATCACACGTTACTCCACATTGCAACAAATCCTCCAGTTACAACTAGTTCAAGCAATTCTAAAGTACAGTCCACATCTCAACCTACATTTGCAAATGATTCACAGATGTCTGCCTCCTCGCAGCCATTTATACCTCAATCAACCGTTCAAAATTATATGGTGACTACTCATAAAAAAGTTTTGTTGGCCACTGCCCTTGTTGGTATTGTAGGAACGGAAACGGAACACGTAGTCAGAGCTCTTATCGATCCTGGTTCTGAAATTTCTTTCATTTCAGAATCTGTTCAAAAACGTTTGAACCTTCCCTTCGTCCAAACGAATACTTCTGTTTAATAATAATAATAATAATAATAATAATAAAGCGGAAATATGTCTATCTCTTCCAAAAAGCTTTGCTCATTCTCACTTACTTCCTTTGAAAGTCCTCAGATTAATTTATCAGCCCAAGCTATTGTGCTTAAAACCCTCACAAACAATCTTCCAAGTTCATCCTTTTCTATCGTAAAATCCAACTTCTTTGTTGGCCTCAAGCTTGCCGATCCTTCGTTCAATAAATCGGCTCAAATAGATCTTCTTATAGGCGCTGATCTCTATCCATTTATCATCCGCAACGGCCTTAAAATTATTTCCGACTCACTCGTTGCACAAAATACCATTTTCGGATGGATATTATCAGGCCCAGTTCCAAAATCCTTTCAGTCATTTACCACTTCGGTAATGTCCGATAACACAGCGTGCAATTTGGATAGTCAAATTCGAAAGTTCTGGGAGACAGAAGAATTGCCTTCTACCGCCCCGTTCGCTCACAAGAGGACAATTTTTGTGAAGATTTGTATGCAAAATCTACTTTCAGACGCGCAGATGGTAGGTTTGTAGTCCGCCTTCCATTCAAACCTCAAACTTCAAAAAACCTCTTAGGTTACTCCAGATTCATTGCCCTTAAGCAATTCTCTAGAACGGAAAAATCTTTAGCCTTAAAAGCAGATCTTAAAACTCAATACTCAAAGGTGATCTCAGAATACCTTTCTCTGAATCATATGAAAAAAGTCACTCCGGGAGATAAAGTCGAAAATGGCCAGGTTATGTCTTTTTATCTTCCGCATCACGCGGTTATAAAGCCTGAAAGTACTTCAACCAAAGTACGTGTAGTTTTCAATGCATCTAACTCTTCCTCAAACGGAAATAGCCTCAATGACTTATTATATCCTGGGCCAATTTTGCAACAAGACTTGTCTTCCTTAATTATACGTTGGAGATTTTATAAGTTTGTTTTTAATGCGGACATAGAGAAAATGTATCGCCAAATCTTGATCGACCCTCGTGACATTCCTTTTCAACGTATCCTCTTTCGCAGTTCTCCTCATTTAGAAATCGAAGATTTTGAGCTTCTGACGGTAACTTTCGGTGTTAATTGTGCCCCTTATTTGGCAATCCGTACTCTTCTCGAACTTGCAAGGCTTGGACAATCTGAATTTCCTCTTGCGTCAAAAATCCTCCTCTCTGAATTTTATGTCGATGACGTTTTGTCCGGCGCTCACTGTATCTCGTCTGCACAAAAGTCTCAATCCGAACTAATCAAACTCCTTGATTCGGCGGGGTTTCCACTTCGAAAGTGGACCTCCAATTCTCCGTGTCTACTCCAACACTTGCCTCGAGAGCATATTCTAAACGAAAACTTTTTGAAACTTGATGAGGACAGCAATACAAAAACCTTGGGAATACGGTGGAATGCAAAAAGTGATAATTTTTATTTTACCACCCAAGAAATCATTCTATCGAAAAGTCCCACCAAACGAGAAGTCTTTTCTCAGATTGCTCGCATTTTCGATCCTGCCGGTTGGTTAGCCCCCATTGTAATAGTTGCAAAAATGTTAATGCAACGAGTTTGGTCTGAACAAACGACTTGGGATGAACCAATCAAATGTGAAACTTTTAAAATTTGGAAACTTTTTGCAGAATCATTGCCTCAAATACAACTCATTGAAATACCTCGTTGGGTAGAGTACTCACCTTCGTCAGAAGTCCAATTTCATGGTTTCTGCGACTCCTCTGAAAAGGCATATGCTGCCGCGCTCTATATACGCATTTGTCAACGTGATGGAATTACTAGCTCTCATTTGCTTTGTGCAAAATCAAAAGTTGCCCCTATCAAGTCGGTATCTTTACCTCGCCTTGAATTGTGCGGAGCACTTTTACTTTCAAAATTAATCAAATCCTACATTCCAAATTTTCCAGTTCACTCTTACAATACTTTTTTATGGACGGACTCATCTATCGTCTTAGCGTGGCTTAAAAAACCACCATGTGTTTGGAAAACGTTCATAGCAAATCGCACAAGTGAAATCTTGGATAATGTGGGTAATGTTCCGTGGAGACATGTCAAATCGGCTGACAATCCCGCAGATTTAGCGACTCGTGGTGTAATGCCGTCTGATTTGAGACTTAACCCCCTTTGGTGGAATGGTCCCTCATGGCTTTGCCAACCAACCTCTCAGTGGCCAGAAACACCTCCAACCTCTCCACGCGTCGAAGATTTGGAACAAAAAACAGTCGTTTCCTTTGTTGCCCAACAAGTCCCAGAAGATATTCTTGACCGTTTTTCATCACTACCTCGCGCAATGCGGGTAATCTCTTATATATTTCGCTTTTTCTTCAAAACCTCAAAAAAGGAAATTCACCAATATACTTCCTACGACATTACCTCTCAGGAGATTAATTTTGTCCGAAATCGCTTAATACTTCTAGCACAAAAATCGTTCTATCCTAAAGAACATTCTCTCTTAATGGAAAGTAAATTTATCCCTCCGAAAAGTTCAATTATTTCATTTAACCCATTTCTAGACTCAAATCATCTCCTCAGAGTCAACGGCCGACTATCTCAGTCTGACCTCGCATATAATGAACGACACCCTCTTATTCTGCCTCATAACTCACGTCTTTCGTATCTCATTACCCAGTTTACTCATGAAATTTCCTTGCACGGAGGAAATTCTCTTATGCTTCGGCTCCTTAGACAAAGTTTTTGGATCCCAAAGCTTAAAAATCTTATTAGATTCTGCATTCGCCATTGTAAAACATGTACAATTTATAAAAAAGAGGTTATTAAGCAATTAATGGCTGCTTTACCTCCGGAGAGATGCACTTTTTCACCTCCTTTCACTGTTACAGGAATTGACTTCGCAGGTCCATTCGTAATAAAAAGTTTCAACGCACGAAATTGTCGCTTGACAAAAGGCTATGTTTGTGTATTTGTTTGTTTTTCAACAAAAGCCATTCACCTCGAAGCGGTAAGCGATTTATCTTCCGAAACCTTTTTAGCTTCATTTGCAAGATTCATTGCAAGACGAGGTTTACCAAGTGAAGTTTATTCTGATAATGGTACCAATTTCATTGGCGCTGATGCCATCTTACGTAAAGAATTCAAAAAATTCCTATCTTCTCTTCCTCAAGAAACCAATGCTGTATACAGCGTTCAAGGGTTCAAATGGAATTTCATTCCTCCTGGTGCACCTCATATGGGTGGCCTCTGGGAGGCAGGTGTGAAAAGTTTTAAAAGTCATTTGAGAAAACTGGGGGCCAGTTCAAAGTTCACTTTCGAAGAATTTTCCACAGTCCTAGCTCGCATCGAAGCATGTTTAAACTCCCGTCCAATTTCAGCGATGTCCAATAATCCCTCTGATTTATTGGCCTTAACGCCCGGTCATTTTTTACGTGGAGGTCCTCTCTTATCATTTCCGGAACCAAACTTGGTCGATGCCAATTTGTCCTTAATTAATCGGTGGGAAAAAGTTCGATGCCTACAACAGCAATTCTGTCGCCGCTGGAAAGATGAATATCTGAAAGAACTTCATCAACGTCAGAAATGGCAATCGCCCCAAGAAAACATCAAAATAGATGATTTAGTCGTGATTAAGAATGAAAATTTACCTTCTACAGAATGGCGATTAGGGCGTGTTATCAATGTTCACCCCGGCGCCGATGGTAGAGTAAGAGTTGCGACGTTAAGAACTCAAAATGGCGAGATTACTCGCCCAATTGTCAAACTTTGCCTTTTGCCATTAAAATAACTACGTTTTTTATCTTTACCTTAAATATTAACATTATATGCCTTTCAATTATAATAGAGCTTTAGACTTAGTTTTTTTTGCTTGTTTAATCACTTAGATTTTTTTTCATTAATTTAACTTTTTGAATTTACTTTCATAATTCTCAACCTAATAATTAATTTTCTCTTTATTCTCTCATAGCATTGGCGCATTGAATAAGAAGTACAGGAAGAGGCATATCGAGAAAAAAGTGAAGTAGTTTTCATAATTGTGTGAGTTTCACAAACACAAATGCATTGGCACAGGGTTGGAGTGAAGGTAGACGGCTATTTGCTGGGGCGCCGAAAGGAATATTTTGCTAAATTTTTTTTTGGGTGGTTTAATAAAAATATGTGTAGCTAGAAGTACTGGAATATGATTTCCATTTTCTCAGAAGTACTTATTCACATACAAAGGAGCATAGCTATTACTGTAAGCCTTAAAAGAAAAAAAACTTTTTGAATTTGGTTAAATTTATTCGATCAAATAAATAATTGAATGAGTTTTTTTTTGATTTATTTCTGGCTGGATTATAATATCGAATAAAGTACACTTGAAGTAATAAAATTAAACTTACCTCTTACAGGAACCTGAAAACTTTAAATGGATAAATGAAAATATAGTTTTTAGTTTTATGTATAATTTTAATGAAAAAAAAACATTATCACAAATATTTTCCTTAGTCAAATACATAATTTGAAATCACAATTTATTTAATACATACATAGTTACATTCCCCTGAAGTGAACTGTTTTTGTCAATTTAGTTCTAATTGATAACTTTTCGTTACTTCGTGATGCAATATAAAAATATCTTGTCTTTAGAAATATTATTAAAAATATGTTCAGATAAAATTGACATTGCAGAAGGAAAAAGTAATTTTTTTTTCCTGGAGCAGATTTTATGAAGTCACATTCACGGAAGTGACTTGAACAGACATGGTATGAATACTTGATTTCATCCAACTCAAGAATTTCCGTCCACTTTAGTGCTTTCCATTCATCTTTCGGAAATCTTGAAAATTATTAAAGTAGTAGAGCTTTTTTTACTTAATTAAAATCATCACAACTGGACACAAATACTTCTTGACGAAGATACAAAACCGACACGATAGACATGGACAATCGCAGCAATATTGAAAATACGTAGTATATTTCCAAAACTAAACCGCGGAAAAATAACTGCACTACGGGCGCTTAACGTTTCTTAGCGCCTTGCCATCACCAACAAAAACCTATCCGTCCCTGTACTAAAATTTATAATTTGACATTACAAGCTCATTTGTGCAACATGATTAAAGTATATTTTTATTTTGAACAATATTGCTATTTTTATCTTAAAATACCATGAAATAACAATATAAAAGTATTCTAAGATAACATATTTACCAAAATAACATCACTTTAAGTTACTTTTTGTGGAATATGAGCCAAGACTTACTTGTGAAATGAAAACTTTTTGTTTTTCCGGTTATACAAGTTTTTACAACTTTTCACGCAGCACCTCATTTTGATTTATATTTTAATAATAATATGATTTAATTTTCAACACAAATTGGTTTTTATTTCACTTTTTTATTAGTTTTGTAGTACGTTTTTCACTTTTTTAAAATCTTTCTACTTCACAACACTACTTCTCAGCAAGGCAAAATGACAGATAGGGTTCACTTTTTTTTTTTTTTTTTTAATTTTAATACTTCACTCACGTACACTGTATATGTGCTAAAAGCCTCTTCCTCTATTTCTTATTCAATGCATTGGCGCTTTTCGCCAAGGGGGGCCAGAATGTTCGGGTGCATTTTCACCGTCTACATCTTTAAGCGCGGTCAGCGCAGCGCGGACTTTATGTAGTCCGCGTTTCGCAAGCTCGGAGTTGTAGACGGCCTACTTGTACCCGAACAGGCCTTTTTACTCAGTCCTTTTGCCTCCACGATTGTAGACATTGCAAAATACTGGTTTTTTTTGTCTTGCATCGTGGAGACAAATTGAACTTGCCGACGCCATTTTAAAAATGTATTACACATTCCATTCTTCGTTTACCATTTGGCCGGTCGGCATCTAAAATAAAATTTCTCAAACAACCAATTAAATAAAAAGGACAAGCTAATTGTATAAAAAAAAAATTAAAAAGGATAAATTAAAATTAAAAATAATTGAAAAAAATTATATATATGTTTTTTCTTGGGTTGCACAAGAGCAACGAAAAAACGAAACGCTGTTGGCTCAACTTGACATTCGTTGCACAAAGCGCATCGAATCATCGGGAAATTTTTAGTGATTTGCACAAGAGCAAAGAAAGAATCAACGTTGGAACTTTTCTTGATGAATTGTTGCACAAGCGCGACAATTCTAAATGCGGTAAGCAATATTCTCAGCATCCCCCTCCTTTGGCCAAAAAGTGTGCCGAACACTTTCAAAAGAAATTAAAAACAGCTGACTGTAAATATTATTTGAGTTTCTGATTTGTTTTGTTGATAAACTTTTTGTGATAAGTAATTTCTTTCTTCTGATTCTCATGTTAGAGTTTTCAGATAAGAAAAAGAAGTTTAACAAAATATTCATGTTCTTCGATTTCACTAGTTTACAAAATTTTGGGTCACCGATGCTACCTAACAAAAAAAAACTTTTTTTTACTAATTTGGGGTCGCTGAAAACGAAAATGACATTAATTTTTTTTTCAAGGACCCGTTTTCGAGATATACGCAAAAAACGTTTTTTTTTTGTCTATTTTTCAAACACTGGATGATATCTCCTAAATGATCTTCTTATCGTAACGATCACAAAGCGTCTGCCATGCCGTAGTATAGTTTACTTTTGTGCACTTTAAAGAACGAATAAGTGATTCAGCATCACCTGTTAAACACTTTTTAAGAAAGTAAAGCTTTTGAGCATTGGAAATATTATTTTTAATATGAATCGAATGTCATTTTCATCGCGGAACGTTTGATCAAATATTGTTGTATTGGACGGACTGGCATTTGCTTCTTTCGAAACAGATGCTTCAACAAAAAGGATTTTATCTAAGATATCTCCTTTTGTGTCAAGAAATTTTTGTTCAAATTTTTCATATTCAGATTCTGAAAAGTAACTAAAATCTACTTTAGTTTTCTTGACACCTTTAAGAAGACCAAAGATTTTCAAATGGTTATTTTTATATGCTATCATATAAGCTTCGCACTGTTCTAGTCTACTACGTAAGTAGCCTAACTTTGAAAGATTGTGTGCACTAGCCTCAGAGAAACTTGTTTGAAAAGCATTGAAATCGGTATCACATAATCGTTGTTCTTCAATTACTGCTTTAATTTGTTCCATGTCCAAATAATTTTAAATGTGAATGAACAAAAAAAGCAAACCAAAATAAAAGTAACGAATGAAGGTAGTTAACCAAAAAAGTATAACTTGAATAAGTTTATATAATAAAAAATAAATGAAAGAAAATTAATTTAGCCAAAGCTAAAGTAAAGAATGAAAAAATTGTTTCAGCGAAGGTAGTAAACCAAAAGTGTCTATGGGAGTGTGTATGAAATTATAAAACATGCGATAATTATATTGAAAAAAAAAACCAATAAACCAATTAATTTAATTAATTGTAAGAAAAAAAAATTATAATTCAATTTGTAATGATTTTGAAACAAAAAAAAAGTACTAAAAGTACTGTACCAGAAAAATATTACATTCGCACGACAGCACTGTATTCTGTGAGCACTGATCTGCCCAAAAAAACAATAAGAAACGAAAGAGAAAAAAAAATAACTTCTTCACACGATTAGGCGATGCACTGAGAAAAAAGTTTCTATATATTTTTTAGAATGTCTGAAATCACAAAGGAATGATTAATTGAAATTATATATTTATAATTGAATATTTAATAAGCATCACGCGCTTAGTAATAAGCAGAAAATAATACCGCATAAAAAACTGGTAAGTAAATTGCAGCGGTTTATATGTGCCGTTAAACCGTTAAATGTTGAATTTACGGTTAATCGAATTAACATCACGCAATCACACAACGGATTATCACAAACCCAATCAATTATTAATTGATTAAATAATAAACTACATATATTTTTTTTTCACTCCGTGTAATTTCGAGTTGATGCCACTTAATTAATAGCAAAATAATGCACTTTATATGTATGTATGTACATAAGTATGAATTAATGTTTTTTTTTGTATTATTTTATGGAGAATGAAGTGGATATGGAAAAAGCTGTGGAAGAATTTTAGGATTAGGATTATGATTATTTATTTAATTTGCCTAAGAATTAAAGAAATTTAAATTTAATTAATTTTATTTAATTTTCAACAAACCAAGTTTACCAAATTACCAATACCGCACGCGGAATTTTAAACCGTGTACTTGTGTACATAGATTATGCGCAAGGCAAAAAAAAAAACGCGGAAACTAATTTGATGTAAGAAAAAAAATTGAAAAAAAAACTATTGTAAATTAATTGAAATTATTGAAATATAAATACGGATCTGAAGGACCAAAATGTTCGATAGCTCGATAGGCAAACAATAGAAAAAATATTGATTAAATAAAAAAATCAAGAAAAATTAATGTAAAAAAAAATTAGTTTTATTGAATGCTATATTTAATGAGAATTAAAGAAAACGATCTGTTAGCGAGGCGGTATGCTGCAAAAGTGAAAGAAGGTAGAGAGAATAATTGACGTTTTAGATATTGATTTCTTGATAATATTAGTAGGAACAAAATGAAAATAGAGTTACTTACACTAGGAATTGCCAGTTATGCAATATTAAAGTTAAAAGATAATTTGTTTTTCGTATAAAAATGTTTCATAAACTACAAGTTTTATATAAAACCGGTCGAAAACTTGTGGAAACTCATAGATGAACTAAATCAAACACACCTATGGAATATTCAGCGCCCAAAAATTGACAAAAAAGAAATTGATGGAATGCTTTCAAAAGAAATTAAAAACAGCTGACTGTAAATATTATTTGAGTTTTTGATTTGTTTTGTTGATAAACTTTTTGTGATAAGTAATTTCTTTCTTCTGATTCTCATGTAAGAGTTTTCAGATAAGAAAAAGAAGTTTAACAAAATATTCATGTTCTTCGATTTCACTAGTTTACAAAATTTTGGGTCACCGATGCTACCTAACAAAAAAAAACTTTTTTTTACTAATTTGGGGTCGCTGAAAACGAAAATGACATTAATTTTTTTTTCAAGGACCCGTTTTCGAGATATACGCAAAAAACGTTTTTTTTTGTCTATTTTTCAAACACTGGATGATATCTCCTAAATGATCTTCTTAATTTACATATAGTAAACATTTTTAGAAAGATTAAATTTTCAGCTTTCCAACAGTATCGGATTTGTTATAATCGTGTTATAATCGTTGTTATAATAATCATAGCTTCTACATTTATGGTTCAATTTTAACGAATTTGGTCTTCAAATTTTCGTTATAAAAATATATTTTTTTTGAGTCCAAAAAAATATTTTTATATTTTTTTTTCTATCCACACGGTTCAATTGAAAATGATAAATTTTCAAAAAAGCTGGAAAAAATCTATTTTTATAATTTTTGATCGCTTATTACTTAGCGAATTCGCATCCGATTATAACAAACAGTATACCGTTAGAAAGCTAAAAGTTATATCTTTACAAAAATATTTATTTTATGTAAATTAAAAATATTACTTAAGAGATATAAGCTAGTGTTGGAATTTTGAATTTATTTTAATTTTTTTTTTTAAAGCCAAGGCTGTAACACGAAAACTAGACCTGATGGAATCAAAATAAATACGGTGATAAAATGAGGGTAGGTAGGTAACTCAAAATTGGTAAGTACCTTTCTTGTTACAAAATTTTGTTGACCAGTGTTTTATTTTTTTTGTATATAAATTAGTTTAATTTGTTTAGCATTCATTTATTAAAACAAAGACAAAAAGTGACTGTGATTAAAGAAGAAATTTACATTGGTGTTAGAAGTGGAATAAAAACTTATGTTGTCTGTGCATTCAGATAATTTTTGGTGATAAAAAAAAAAAAATATACACGTGTGTGTGTTTTGATAAAACAAAGACAAAAAGTGACTGTGATTAAAGAAGAAAAATAAAAGCAAAATGGGTAAGACAGTAATTGAATTGAATTGTGTTGAACTTAAGGCAGAGCTGAATAAACGAGGCCTTCCTACTGCTGGAAGATTAGTTAACTACTTTTGAAGCATAATACTTTGTATATGAAAACTATAGTACTATCATGGCGAGTTTTTTTTAGGGTTGCAGAGGTCCTGGTGGTGGCGCTGCAAAATGTGAGGTGTAAAATTCGATTTGGGGAGTCTTTAAGCGTCGAAAATTGGTGGTAGGGGCAAGAGTAGACTATTTTTTGGATTATTGCATCCAAAAAATATCAATAAATATCATTTAAAACCTCCATAAGCTCACCGCAAAAAAAAAAAGAGTAAGGGTTGCATAGGTAAATTAGATGTCGCCCCATTCGACTTCCACCATGATAGTACTCTTTGTATATGAAAACTATAGTACTATGATAGTACTATAGTTTTCATATACAAAGTAGTACTATAGTTTTCATATACAAAGCTGCTATGAGCTTTGAATGAGCTTTTTCGAACATTGGTAAATGTCGAAGCCCGAAGGGGAATTATTCCATCTATCTATCAGAATTGAAAGATCGAGATACAGGTTCTAAAGATTTCTATTGCTTTCGAGATTAGACCAGAACCAGATATTTCCCTATATAAGGTTGATGGCGCTACCGATTGGACACAGTTTATTTTTGAAAGTGAAAGAATAAAGTTCGTGTAAAGTGTTGTGTCAGTGATTAATAAAAGTGATTTCAATTGAAGTAAAGTGTGTTTTATTTTATATGTAATAAGAAGAAGTTAAGAAATAAAGTAAATAAGTTTTTATTGCGAACCCTTAGCAGAATATTACAATATCATGTTTCAGTCGTTTTTGTTTCGTTTCTTTATGTGTACTGTGGAAGAAACACAACAAATGACTGTCACTTAAACTTCAGACCACCATTTCAGCCATCTTGGATTTCCTTCTGACACTTCTCGTTTGCGAAAACCTGCGCAAGATAATACCTTCTTTATGTGTACTGTGTATCGTGTTCACTACCTACATGAGATTTTTTGTGGTATGAGAAAAAAAAACGTTGCAACAACATCACAGTTTACATAGGCATTGTACCTATATAAATTTAGTTTTCATATGCAAAGTACATGGGTAGATTTCAATTTTTTTTGAAATCCATGGTTTGACAAGCAATCATTTTCGCGTTATTTTGTCGAACATTTGTAGAGGGGCATTAAGAATGCGTTTCATGCGTATTTGTTTTCTCTTGAAGAAATGTGAATTTGTGTGGGAAATGAGAGATTAACTAATTTGACCAAATGAAAAACTGCTAATATTGAATTTTTTCATTTTTCCTTGCAAAAAGAGGTAATATGAAAATAGAAAAAAATTTCTTTTCACAACTAATAATGACTGTTTTCAAAACGTCAAGTTGTCACTTTTATTGGCGAAACCGACCAAAAACCGATCTTCCTACCTCTGCCCCTTCGATACGTACTGCGAATTGCGTCTATTGAACAAGGTCTGGAGAAAATGGAGGCGGAAAAGATAGCATACTTTAAGGCACTTAAATGCTGTGACTCCAAATGCATTTGATCTCGACACGTAGTGTCAGTGGTCTAAAGTGGTGCAATATAAGAATGCTCTAGTTTCGTAAAACTGACATTCTAAAGTATGAATCTTTGTATGTGGAAAACATATACAGAGGTATGAATAATACAATAAAAATAATAATAATAACTTAATAGCTAGTCTGGTTCAAAACCGATCTTCCTACCTCTCCCCCTTCGATACTACTATGAATTGCAGTCTATCGAACAAGGCCTGGAGAAAATGGAGGTGCAACAATATAGCACACTTTGAGGCGTTTTTAAAAATGCTAAAGTTGTTGTTGTTGTTCACAATAAATGCAATATTTTGAAAAACTATCAGGATGTATGTATATTATAACTTACGTGTAATTTCTGTACAGGTCAGATGGGAACGAAAATGTACGAAATAATTAATTATTTTTTAAATAGTACTACTTAAGCCTATACATACATATTGTATTTACCTAAATTATGTATATAATTCGTGTTCGCTACATGAATTTTTTTTGTGTGGAATTTTTGGTTTTTTTTTAAAGAAAATAAATTTTTTGGAATTTATTTCTTTTGAAAACTAATTTTAAAGCCCCAAGCTACATATCAAAAATAACCCTGTGGGAAAATAATTAAACCGATTTCACCTAGTTCAAGAAAACAACCGATCTTTTCGGGTCTAAAACCTCGTGAAAACTATTTTATTTCAACTTATAGTCTTACAGTTTAGTACATAGTTTCATAACAGTTAAGCATACAAAAGCAAGAATGTAATTAAAGGAAAGTAAGAATAAATAGCAATTCAAAAAAATTATGTTATAGTATGTAACAATTAAAGCATCGGTAAATTCTACATCGATTATGTATTTAAAAGAAAATAGGGTAAATAAAGGCTAATAAAGTATTTTCAACATCCTCCGAGCGGGCCAGCTGGCGGATCTCCAGTGGGTACAAAAGTTGAATTGCGCGTCTAAATCTCCAGCCGTCAGCAAAACGAACTTCACACGATCGAATTTTATTGTCTCTTCCGGGGTCATTCATTCAGTCGTGAACTTTCGAAGTGTACAGACGTTTTTGGTAAGTGGTCCGCATTTAATTAGTAGTTTGCTCGGAGTGCAGAGAGAACAGTGTTGAGAGTGAGTGAACAGTGCAGTGTTAGTGCAGAGAGGACAGTGCTAGAGAGAGATCCAAATTCATGAAGGTAGAAGTAAAGAGAGTCGCTTCCACCAGAGGTAGAAAAGGTAAAGGAAAAGCAAAAGGAAGGAAAAATAGTGGTGCTCCGCTAACCTCGGCCTCTGATTCCATGGCGGATGATTCGGCCATGGAGACTGATGGTTCGATGGCAGAGAAGTCTCGGAAGCGGCAGGTCGAGAAGAATGCTCAGGCAGACTCTTCGTCCTCCGAGGGAGGAAAGATGCTCTTCCTAGAAGTGAATCCAGGTGATGATCTTGGTCAGGGTGCTTCTTTGGAAGCTAGTGAGGATGGACAGGGTGCTTCTTTGGGTGCTGGTTTGTCTGTGGCTGGTAGTGCTGGAGGTGTTCCAGGTGGTAGTGTTGGACAGGGTGCTTCTTTTGGAGCTTATGAGAATGGGCAGGGTGCTTCCTTGGGTGCTAGTTTGTTGGTGGCTGGTAGTGTTGGATGTGATCCAAGTTTTGTTGTTAGTCAGGGTGCTTCTTTGGGCGATTGTAAGGATAGACAGGGTGTTGTTTTGGTGGCTGGTGGTGCTAGTGGTGCCCCAGGTGGTGGTATTGGACAGGGTCCCTCTTTGGGTGCTGGCTTGGCTGGTGATGCTGGAGGTACTCCGAGTACAAATGTTGCTGATGAGGGTGCTCGTTTTGGAGCCGGCGTTAATAATGGTGGACAGGGTGCTCTTGTGGAGGCTGATCGTCTTTCTGGGGTTGGAGCTGCTGCCTTGACTGGTATAGCTACGTCGGGGGCTAGTTGTGGCAGTGGGGTGCCGAAGTTGGGGCCGTCTGATCGGGTTGCGCCCTTGGATGTTGTTCCACCGGTGATTCCACCGAGGTCTGAGGTTACGACTGCTGCCGGTGCTGCTGAAGAAGAAGCAGCCGACTGCTTCCTCTCTGAAGAAGCAGTCCTCTACTAGGGCTCTAGCGGCGGCAATTGCTGTCAATCAGGATGGCCCTGTTTTGGCTGATATTATTAAGAGAACAGCGGATATTAGTGGTGAGGTCGAGATCTTAATATCTGAACATCCTTTGGTTGCAGGTAGGGTTTTCTCTTTGACCTTTAAATATGAGGCACTTGTGTTAGAGCTTTCTGGGTTGAATGAAAGGTTGAGGGGGAAACTGGACAGTGGTGTTTGCTCTGTTGCTGCTGGGGTCCCGGCAGTGATTCGTCGTGGTCCTGAGGGATTTCCGCCTCTTGGGGCCATGGGTGTCCCTGTTGGAATCCGGGTAGCTGAGAGACCTTCTTACTCTCAAGTTGCGAACTCGACTGCTGTCTCGGATGGCTTGATTAACATGGCTCAGGTTTTGCAACCTGATATTGGGTTGGCTAAGCCCATTGAGACGTGGTCGGTCGTATTGAGGGGTGGAAAGGGAGCATCTACTGATGAGGTAAAGAAGAAGGTTGTGGAAGAACTTGTTCCTGCTGTGGGTGTTAGGATCCACTCGGTACATCCTGCTTAGGATGGCGGTGTGCTGATCCGCATCCCCTCTGGCGTGATGCCCTTATGGAGCACCAGAAGAGGGAAGAGATGGGCTTGTCTGCTGAAACCAGCAAGGGCATGTCCCTTATCGTTCGTGGAGTGGAGAAAAGGATTTCCTCTGATGAGTTCCGATGTGAGCTCTTCAAGCTTAACTTGAAGGAGCTCACTAAGAAGGAATTTGAAAGTGAGGTTCGGGTCGTCACTCCCTGGACGGTGGGGAGCGGACAGCTGAATGTTGTGCTTGAGTGTAGCCCCAGGTCCGGTGCTCTCCTTTTGAAGGGAGGCAGATATTATATAAAGCATCTATCCTTCCCGATAAGGGAAAAGCCTCTGGTTCCATGGTGCAACCGGTGCCTCAGCCTCGACCATTATATGTCGAAGTGCAGGCAGACACAGTCTGTATGTTGGCGTTGTGGCCAGTTTGGCCACAACAAGAGGGATTGTTACAATCCGATCCAATGTCGGGATTGTGAACTCTTGGGTGGTCGGGCTGGGCACTTCATGCTAACCATGGACTGTCCTGTCTATGCTGCGGCAGTGGCTAGAGTGGGTGCTAGGCATTAAAATGGCAGTAAAAATACTGCCAGAACTCACGTTCGGCAATGTATGACTTGGGGCAGTCGATGTGTGAAGCACGGTGTAGCTTTGCCCTCTTGCAGGAACCTTACCTTGTCGATGGACAGGTGAGGGGCCTGCCTGGTTGCATGCGGTCGTTTGCGGATGACGTGGCGGTGCCGCTGTTGTTGTGAACGACGTTAACACCGTGTGTTCACTCATTGACTCGAGTGAATGGGGAGTGTGTGGGTGTCGAGGGGTGCTTTGGTAGGCTATTTTTGTGTAGCCTTTACTTTAAGTTCTCCCTGGACATCGAACCATACTTGGTATATCTTGGTAGGTTACTTCAGCTCGTTGGGAATGTTCCGGTGATTTTCGGCATTGATGCTAATGCAACTTCCTCTGCTTGGTTCAGTAAGACGACGGAACGTGGTTCCGCGACTTACAGTGCTGGCAGGGGTGAGTTGCTAAGTGAATTTATTGCCGTTAATCATTTGGTGGTTCTCAATGAGCCTAGTGACCTCTTCACATTCGATGGGCCGAATGGTCAGAGTAACATTGACGTCACCCTGGCTAATATCTCGGCGCTTCGAAGCTTTGCGTTGGACTGGTCCATTCAGAGAGCCCACGGGACGAGTGATCACAGCCCATGTTAGTTGTGGTCTCTCCTCTTGGGGCGAATCTGGATGCCAGTCCGGTTTGGGATGAGAAGCGCTGGTTCCTCAACAATGTGGATTGGGTATTCTACCAAAATGAGGTGGCTAGGAGTGTGACGTCAATGTCATTGCAAGCCTTTCGGCTCCTGAGGACTGATGACAAGGTTGCCAAGTTGAATGAATGAGTGTGGGATGTCAACGACCAACTCTTCCAGAGAAGCCGTAAGGTTGATCGAACAAGAGTGAAGTGGTGGACATCCGAATTGTGCCATTGCTAGGCTTAAATCGAGGAAGTGACGAGGATTTGACGGGCTGACTGGCAGGATGGTAAAAGCCATCTGGGCAGCGGTCACCGAATACCTGTGTTGTTGATGATGCATGGCTCTGCGTGAAGGATGCAGTTGATGGGTGTGCCAGCAAATATTTGCTTGGCATATTCATTGACTTCAAAGGTGCCTTCAACTACCTCGAGTGGTCGAGTGTCTGTAGACGTCTGGCGGAGGTGGGGTGTCACGAGATCGGTCTTTGGAGAAGTTACTTCTCCAATAGAACCGCTCGCGTTGACTCCCCTACGGATTCTGTTTCTGTAAGTGTTCAGAGGGGTTGCCGGCAAAGCTCAGTTGGTGGACCTTACATCTGGAACCTCATGATGGATCCTCTTCTGCGGCGTCTTTCTTCCTGGCGTTTGTGCTACAGGTGCGTTGCCTATGCTGATGAACTCCTAGTCCTTGTCGAAGGCCAGTCTCGTGCTGTGCTGGAAACCAGGGGCACGGAGATCAAGGATGTGGTGGGTGCCTGGGGCTCTGACGTTGGGGTGGAGGTGGCTGCGCAGAAGACCAACATTATGCTGCTCAAGGGTAAATTATCCTTGAGTCGGCCTCCGGTTGTAAGGGCTGGCACACTGAGTCTGAGGTACTCGACGAAAGTCAAGTATCCTGGACTTACCATTGGTGAGAGGATGTCCTTTGTCCCTCATCTTAAACAGGTGAGGGGGAAGATCGTCTCTCTTGTGCCGGCGGTAAGTAGGTTGTTGAGGTGTAACTGGGGCCTGTCTATGCGTGCAGCTCGTACCATGTACAATGGGCTATTTGTTGCCTGTGCAACATTTGGTGCTTGTGCATGTTATGATGCTGTCAAGACTGTGACAGGAAGAAGCATGATTCTCAGTATGCAGAGGATCATGCTCCTTAGTTCGCTTCGGGTGTGTAAGACTGTGTCAACTGATGCTCTTCAGGTGTTGGCGGGTGTTCCTCCTCTGGACCTGGTAGTGATATCCAAGGGTATTGCTGGCAGGTTACGGAGGCAGCTTCAGCTGCCGGCATCTGATTGGAGCGAGTGTAGGTTGGCACAGGTCTTGGGTAGTTTGGAGAGGAAGGCACTCCTTAAGGAGTCTGTCTTCTCCAGATGGCAGACTCGCTGGTCTGAGAGTGAAAAGGGGAGGGCTACCTACCAGTTTCTCACTGATGTTGTAGGTGCTGCAGGTAGAGTGCTTCTTTATGTTGGGGGGTCTATGGACTTTTAGCTCTTCACGGGCTTTTTGCTGACCGGCCATGGTTCCTTAAATGCATTTTTGCACGAAAGGACCTTGGCCGTTTCGGCGGAATGTTCGTGTGGAGTGGTAAGAAAGGACTATAGGCATGTCTTGCTTGAGTGCCCACAGTACGTTCATTTCAGGGATCTTGCTGCAATGGGTGTGGTGTGGATAGATGGCGCGTGGGATTTCAGTCGTGCCCTTTTTTCAAGGGAGACGGCTGATAATTTAGCTATCTTTGCTGAACGGGTCTTCCAGGTTCGTTGATGATGATGGCTCCTGTTTGTCCTTGTTGTAGACACTGCTGGGTAGCTGGGGTTCACCCATTGCTGGTCAATGTTGTTGTGATCTTAATCCGTGTTCACACGGATTATAGTAATCGCTCTGGGATTGGCATGGGGCTTAGTGTGGGCTGCGGCTATGTATTTCTTGTCACTGTGCTGGGGGTGGTATGCGTGTCTGGAGAACAAGCTCACTTCCCGGCATAGATGGCGCATGGGGGATCAAGATCAAATCCGAAGAGGAGGCTAAAAGATCAAAAATCTGGGAAGAACTCCCCAAACTGAGACAGGCAAAACTCTTACTCGGGGAATATAACCGAGAGCGTTTCTTATCCTGCATCAGCCTAAGTAGGAACAATCTTAGGAGAGTAACGGGTCTCCTCTCCGGCCATTGCAAACTGAGAAGACACCTCAGTATCCTTGGTCTAGTGAGCAGCGCTTACTGCAGATTCTGCAACGCTCATGAGGAGACACCGGACCACATAATAGGAAAATGTGATGCACTAATGCATCATAGACATAAATATCTGGGCAAGTACCATATAGAAGAGAATGAATTACATTCTCTAAAAATACCCCAAATCATTAAATTCCTCAAAGGAACGAATTTGGAGGATGAATTGTAGATGAGAAACCTCATCCACATTAAAAGGGGGGCACAATAGATCATAAGGTCGCAGTGCAAATGTTTACCCAATACATTCATTCATTCATGGGGGTGCATGGTGTCTGCGGCTCGTGCGTGAACTTACCAGTTACAGCTAGCAGTAGTTGTTTGTGTGTCCTTGTCAATTAGCTGTCTCATCGAGCTCTCTGTGCCCGCGCCAGAGGTGAGCGCATGTGTCATGTGCCCATTCTCTCCCGCGGTAATTACCCTGTTGTGTGCTTAGTGGGTCTCTCCTGTAGGCCTTGCAGGTCTATGGTCGGTTCTTGTGTTTTTGTGTGCGTAGGTGTGTACAGTTGGCTACTTGTTTCTGCCTTGGCTGGTGGTTAGGTGTACACATCTGAGGTTGCTGGGCCTTGAGCCTTGTGGGGGCTCATCCAGAAGTGACCTTAACGGTTGCTAAGCTCCACCGGAAGCTTAATTCTGGTACCACGGGAGATGGTGCCCCCCCGGAGCATGGATGTGTAACTTCTTGCTTCGGGTCCATCTATGAGGTAGGCCCCCTTGTGGGAGGATCGTGGTGGCTGTGGTTAGTCAAGTCGTGGCAACGTATGGTATACAGTCCCCTTGTGGGTCCTGGATACAAGGGGTGTTAGATAGGCCCCGCTCCGCAGCAAGGAGTGTGGATATGCCCCAACATATTCACAAATTTGCTACTGGGGCAGCTAATGCTTCCTCAGGGTGGTGGTCAACACTAAATTTGACTCCGTTATTGTGGGTAGGCCCACCGTGGAATTAGGCCATAATAGGCAGGTGTCCACGTTAAACCAATTTTCGATTCTGTCTCTTCCGGGGTAACAGGTCTCGACAATTGGTAGTTTCCAGTGAATACGAGGAGTACTGGCATCATATACCAGCACAACGTCACCAAGCTGTATTTCTTTAGAAAAGGTATGAGCGGAGTGATGAGCTGAACGTAAAAGCTTCAAATATTCAGCTTTCCATCTCCTCCATACAAGAGATGTGTGCTGCAATCTTGATTTCCATTTACTTCGAAGATCAGAAGCAATCGCCTGGCCGGTGCTCTCGTTATCAGTTACCTTGGAGCAAGTGATAAGAAAACTTTCAGGTGTCAAAGGAGCCAAGTCCATAGGATCGTCGCTAATGTACGTAAGGGGTCTCATATTAATGATCCGTTCAGCTTCAGTTAGAAGGGTATAAAGCTCTTCATTGGTAATTTTCGACTTCCAAATTGTGATTTTGAGAACATCTTTCACACTCTTGACAAACCTCTCCCAAAATCCGCCCCACCAGGGCGCTCTTTCCACGCTAAATTTCCAGTTCATTCCACGATTACTAAGGAATCCATGGAAGATCTCGCTGTTGAAAACATCTCCCAAAAATTTTGAATCGGTTGCAGCTTTTTTAAATGTTTTCGCATTATCTGAGTATATGGTTTTCGGACAGCATTCCGTAGTCAAATTCAGTACAAGCTCCAAATGTACTGCACGAACAACTGCGCACGTAAATATCATTATGTACACCTTGCTTTGGGTCCCATCTGAATGTGTATATAGAGAGCCGGCAAAATCCACACCAACAGTCTCAAAAGGTCTAAATGTTTGAAGTCGATCTCTGGTAAAGGGGCAAAGGGTTGGGAAGCAGCCTTTCCCCTGAGCCTCTGACAAAGACGGCAAGATGCGATGACTTTTTTGATCAACTGCCGTCCACCTGGCAACCAAAACTTTTCACGCAACCGAGCTAGCACAGTATTAACTCCACAGTGCAAGGAACATTCATGACAATAAGTAGCGATCAATTTGCTCAAATAGCTACGCTTGGGAAGAATGACTGGACTTATAACATCTAGCGGCTCGTCTAGCTGCGTAAGTCTACTTCCTACACGAAGCAAACCTTGGTCGTCAACAAATGGATTAAGCGTGAGGAGGGTAGATGATCTAGAAATGCTTTTTCCCTCCTGTAAAGACAAAACTTCATTAGTAAAATAAGTAAATTGAAAATAACTTATCCAATGTATTTCTGCTTCCATCATTTCAGTTGCTTGAAGAAATCTCGAGGTATGGAAATTTCTATTTCTTTTGAGAGACCACTTAGGCCACCAATGGTTGAGCAGTGCATTTACACCTCGAACAATGTACGCCGTAATTCTGAGTAGCTTCTTCCAGTCATTTACGGTTTCAGGCAGCAACATCTTCTCTTTGAACAGGCAACAACATAACAGCAACATCTTCAGTGGCAACAACATTCACAGCAGGCCAACAACTTTGGTCCTCCATAGCGACGAAGAACAAAATTTATCTGCAGATATCCCTCTCGTTAACAAATCTGCAGGGTTTTCTCTCCCCGAACAATGACGCCAGTCGTTTACATCGGTAAGCTCTTGTATTTCCTTAACGCGGGTAAACACATACGGCTTCCATTTGCGAGCATCTCCTTGTATCCAATGTAGAGCGATCTGCGAGTCTGTCCACAAAAAAGTCGTTTAAATGGGATATTTGACTTCTTTAAATAAGAACCAAGTCTGGCGGCAACCAAGGCAGCTGTAGATAAGTTCTAATTTCGGCAAGCTGAGATCATCTATTTTGTTTTCTTTAAGCGGCGCAACTCGGGCTTTAGCACACACGAAATTCACATCAATTTCCAAGCTTGTATTCTGCAGTCTTAGAAACGCCACAGCACCAAAGGCTTTCTGGCTCGCATCGGCAAATATGTGCATTTCAATCGATGTCAAATCAGCTTTAGTTCCAAGCCATCTAGGCATTGAAAATTCGGGAACTAGTTCTAAGTCTTTTACGCACGCTAAATATTTTTGCCTGGATTCTGCGTCTAATGGGTCGTCTCAATTCAGCTTATCGCGCCACAAAGTCTGAAATAAAATTTTTAACTTTATTAAAATTGGGTTTAAAAAGCATAAAGGATCGAACACTCGCACTATAAGTTTTAATAAATTGCGCTTTGTAGGTAGTGCCGTCGTTTTTAAATAATCCAAATTAGGATTTATCATCAACTCGTCGCTGTGCACGTTCCATAGGACACCCAAAACAGAATGAACCAAATCGTCGGTTAATCCGAGAGACTTTTGAATATCAAAACTATTGCAACGCCATTTTCTTAAATTCATATATGCTCGAGTGAATGTTTCGCTTGCCTCTTTACAAAATTTCTCTGCATCGCTTTGACTATTCACGCTTGAAACAAGATCATCCATATAGAAAGACTTACTCAGTATGTCACACGTCTCCGGAAACTCCTTCGACTGCTCACTGATGTGAAGAGCTATTGTGGCAGATAGCAAAAACGGACTAGAGGAAACCCCGAAGGTGACACGAGTTGTGCGATACTCTGCTTCAGATGAGAAATCGGTAGTTAAGTCTTCGTTTTGAGAAAACCAAATAAAACGATGACTGTCCCTTTCACAATCTGCTAATGCCACTTGCAAAAACGCCTTTTCAATATCTGCCACTATTCCAATCTCATCAATCCGAAAACTCAACAGAATTTAGAGCATTTCTGGAAGTAAGTTCGAGCCTGTCCATAAACAATCATTTAGAAATAATTTACCTGGTAAATAAGACGAGGCATCGAATACAATTCGGATCTTAGTAGATGTCTTCTCCGGGCGATACACTGCGCTGTGTGGCATATAATACAGGTTCTTAGTATTCTGGTCACTCGAAACTACTCTCTCTGCATATCCTGCTGCAATAAATTGCCGCATTGCTATATCGTATTCGCGAAGTTTAGCTGGTTCTCTTTGAAGTCTTCTGAGAAGGGAATGCAGCCTTGCCAGAGCCATTTCTTTATTGTTTCCGAGCTGTCCATTTAAAGTTTTCCAGGGTAGGAGCGCTTCGTATCTTGTCTCCGTCTTTTTGATGCATTTAGTTTGGAGTTCTTTAGTGAATTCATTCATCTCAATCTCATCGCCTCGTATGCCTATGGTCTCTAGTTTCCACATTTCTTCAAAGGAAATCGAGCTGAAAAGAGTGGAGACACTTTCATTAGAGATTATATCACCTGCGGCACACGGACCCTGAAGCGTCCACCCGAAGATTGTGTCTACTGCTGTCAAAAGGCTTGTTATTAGCTTATATCTTCCAGTAACCCCTTCCAATAATAATCCGCTCCAACTAGGACACTCAATCCGTCACAGACAAATTAATTGTTGGATTAAGCATTGCCACAGACTTCGAATTTTCTTTTGATTTTAATTCCACCTCACTGACAGATGATGATTTATCGGAGTTGCACAATGAAGATGGATGCTTGTTCTTGCACTTTTTGCAATACAAACCTCTCGCTTTACAAAATCTTGCAGTGTGTCCCTTCATCGTGCATCGAAAACACCTACCATCCTCTTTCAGCATATGTTTTTTCTCATGCTCATGCTCAATGCTGGACAGACTTGCAAAAAAAACATATTTCTTTCGCCTGCGTGGAAGCGAAGAGGCCAGCTGCTGTCGATGGTTGTGCGTGAGAACGGTGTGCGCTCGCTCGCACTGAAGAATTGCTAACACCTGCCCTCTCAATCGACTCAACTTCGTGCTTGAGAAATCTAAGAATATTTTTTACATGTTTGTCTCCATCGAAAGAAAGAGTAGATCCGGTATCAGAAGCTGAATCATTGAAGTCTTCGCTTTTTGTCAAGCTTTCTTTCTGTATTCGGTGATAATCAATTCGGAGTTCATTTTGCATGCATTTTAGGAGAATTGTCTTAAGCATTATATAATAATGAGAAGAGGGAACACCTAGTGCTGTTAGAGACCGACTGCAAGAAATTACCGTATTGTATAAATTTCTTAATCCAGTTGCGTCAGTTTTGCTATGAACAGCTGGAAGCGCCATGAGTTGTTGCATCAACGTATCTACTAATTTTTCCGAATCTCCATACTCCTCCTGCAAAAGAGATATAGTCCCATCGTAGCAGGTATCAGTGGGGGTGAAACCTGATATAGTCTTCGCTGCGTTCCCAGTTAAAACAGACTGCAGATAATTGAATTTTTCTGCTCCACTCAAAGACTCATTCTCATGCACAGTCGTACGGAAATTTTCCCAAAAACGAATCCATTCTTGATGGTCTCCTGAAAACTTTTTCAGCTCTAATTTGGGAAGTTTCGTACAACGAGCCCTCTGCAATTGTGCTGCAGATTGACGACGCACATTATCATCATTTTGGTAGGGATTAATTTTAGCTTGTACCTTTGCTAAACGAACTTGTAACCTAGCCATCATACCTTCAGCAGAGTCTTCATATTCGGCTACCTTCTCTGGTTTAGAGTCCTCAATGTTTTTATTCTGAAAATCATTGTTGATTGTGCGAAGATTCTCATTGGTGGTAGTGAGACGCTGCAGATAAGATGCCAGATCTTCTTCAATGGTGTCTAATTTAGACATATCCTCCATGTCTCTTATTCCCGAAGTTTTCAAATATTCTGTAGCCTCGTTAACTATTTCAGTTATTTGACTGCGGTAGCCGGCGCTCGCTTGCAGTTCCATTTTTTTTTATATATACTTGCGATTAAAAAGAGCTATCACGTATACTAACTTTAAAACTAGGTTTTATTCTTCGTCCCGGGTTTCGGCACCATATCAAAAATAACCCTGTGGGAAAATAATTAAACCGATTTCACCTAGTTCAAGAAAACAACCGATCTTTTCGGGTCTAAAACCTCGTGACAACTATTTTATTTCAACTTATAGTCAAATTAATAAACGTGGAATAGCGAAGGTTTAGGCCTTATTCCGTGGACTAAGCGCAAAGTATTATGAATAAAACAAAATGTCTACTAAGTGACGTTTACTAAGCTAATCCACCGAAGAAGGTGGTTTAGCGAAGGAATAAAAAACCAGATGATTCAAAATTGTTTTGAAAATAAAAAAAATATAAGTGAAAGTAAAAGTTAAGTAAAGAAAATGTTTTGAATAAAATAATAACAATAATGGCAGATTTATTGCCACCCATTTCACCTAGACTATCTAACATAACTATCTTTTTCCATCTATATATTTCTCTATATATCTATCTTTCTAAAGGTACACATAACTATCTATGTATAGTATATATCTTCCTAATTTCCAACTATCAAAAAAATTTATAGGTACCTAGGTATACTGCATCTTCATTTATCTCCATGAACATCTATTTATTTCCAAACACAATTCATGAAAATAATTTCTTCTCACCTAAAAATAAAAATAAATAAAAGTCCTTAGGTGTGTTTGGTGACGTGAGTTTTTTTTCGACAAATTTTCATAATTTGCTCTCAAAACCCATACAAAAAAAAACAAGTTTGGGAAACTCGGTGAAAATTTCAAGTCACTAAACAAGCATATTACTTATTGTAGTAGATTTTCTCAAGAGATGTTTGGTAGACGTCACTTTACTATTCCACGAGCATTTTGTTTTAATTCATTGAACATTTTAATCCATAGCTTAACTCTTATTCTATCGTTTAGTAAAGTCGTGGAATAAAGGTAGAATAAGCGGTTTTTATTAATATGGCTGTTACAGTTAAGTACATAGTTTCATAACAGTTAAGCATACAAAAGCAAGAATGTAATTAAAGGAAAGTAAGAATAAATAGCAATTCAAAAAAATTATGTTATAGTATGTAACAATTAAAGCATCGGTAAATTCTACATCGATTATGTATTTAAAAGAAAATAGGGTAAATAAAGGCTAATAAAGTATTTTCAACATCCTCCGAGCGGGCCAGCTGGCGGATCTCCAGTTGGTACAAAAGTTGAATTGCGCGTCTAAATCTCCTGCCGTCAGCAAAACGAACTTCACACGATCGAATTTTATTGTCTCTTCCGGGGTCATTCATTCAGTCGTGAACTTTCGAAGTGTACAGACGTTTTTGGTAAGTGGTCCGCATTTAATTAGTAGTTTGCTCGGAGTGCAGGGAGAACAGTGTTGAGAGTGAGTGAACAGTGCAGTGTTAGTGCAGAGAGGACAGTGCTAGAGAGTGGAGTTAGAGAGTGTTGAGTTTGAGGAAACACTCATGTTCACCATGGATGCAATAACTGGGGATAAAGAGGAGGCTTTTGTTAAGCCTACCTCCGATAGATCCAAATTCATGAAGGTAGAAGTAAAGAGAGTCGCTTCCACCAGAGGTAGAAAAGGTAAAGGAAAAGCAAAAGGAAGGAAAAATAGTGGTGCTCCGCTAACCTCGGCTTCTGATTCCATGGCGGATGATTCGGCCATGGAGACTGATGGTTCGATGGCAGAGAAGTCTCGGAAGCGGCAGGTCGAGAAGAATGCTCAGGCAGACTCCTCGTCCTCCGAGGGAGGAAAGATGCTCTTCCTAGAAGTGAATCCAGGTGATGATCTTGGTCAGGGTGCTTCTTTGGAAGCTAGTGAGGATGGACAGGGTGCTTCTTTGGGTGCTGGTTTGTCTGTGGCTGGTAGTGCTGGAGGTGCTCCAGGTGGTAGTGTTGGACAGGGTGCTTCTTTTGGAGCTTATGAGAATGGGCAGGGTGCTTCCTTGGGTGCTAGTTTGTTGGTGGCTGGTAGTGTTGGATGTGATCCAAGTTTTGTTGTTGGTCAGGGTGCTTCTTTGGGCGATTGTAAGGATAGACAGGGTGTTGTTTTGGTGGCTGGTGGTGCTAGTGGTGCCCCAGGTGGTGGTATTGGACAGGGTCCCTCTTTGGGTGCTGGCTTGGCTGGTGATGCTGGAGGTACTCCGAGTACAAATGTTGCTGATGAGGGTGCTCGTTTTGGAGCCGGCGTTAATAATGGTGGACAGGGTGCTCTTGTGGAGGCTGATCGTCTTTCTGGGGTTGGAGCTGCTGCCTTGACTGGTATAGCTACGTCGGGGGCTAGTTGTGGCAGTGGGGTGCCGAAGTTGGGGCCGTCTGATCGGGTTGCGCCCTTGGATGTTGTTCCACCGGTGATTCCACCGATGTCTGAGGTTAAGACTGCTGCCGGTGCTGCTGAAGAAGAAGCAGCCGACTGGACAGTGGTGTTTGCTCTGTTGCTGCTGGGGTCCCGGCAGTGATTCGTCGTGGTCCTGAGGGATTTCCGCCTCTTGGGGCCATGGGTGTCCCTGTTGGAATCCGGGTAGCTGAGAGACCTTCTTACTCTCAAGTTGCGAACTCGACTGCTGTCTCGGATGGCTTGATTAACATGGCTCAGGTTTTGCAACCTGATATTGGATTGGCTAAGCCCATTGAGACGTGGTCGGTCGTATTGAGGGGTGGAAAGGGAGTATCTACTGATGAGGTAAAGAAGAAGGTTGTGGAAGAACTTGTTCCTGCTGTGGGTGTTAGGATCCACTCGGTACATCCTGCTAAGGATGGCGGTGTGCTGATCCGCATCCCCTCTGGCGTGATGCCCTTATGGAGCACCAGAAGAGGGAAGAGATGGGCTTGTCTGCTGAAACCAGCAAGGGCATGTCCCTTATCGTTCGTGGAGTGGAGAAAAGGATCTCCTCTGATGAGTTCCGATGTGAGCTCTTCAAGCTTAACTTGAAGGAGCTCACTAAGAAGGAATTTGAAAGGGAGGTTCGGGTCGTCACTCCCTGGACGGTGGGGAGCGGACAGCTGAATGTTGTGCTTGAGTGTAGCCCCAGGTCCGGTGCTCTCCTTTTGAAGGGAGGCAGATATTATATAAAGCATCTATCCTTTCCGATAAGGGAAAAGCCTCTGGTTCCATGGTGCAACCGGTGCCTCAGCCTCGGATTGCTACAATCCGATCCAATGTCGGGATTGTGAACTCTTGGGTGGTCGGGCTGGGCACTTCATGCTAACCATGGACTGTCCTGTCTATGCTGCGGCAGTGGCTAGAGTGGGTGCTAGGCATTAAAATGGCAGTAAAAATACTGCCAGAACTCACGTTCGGCAATGTATGACTTGGGGCAGTCGATGTGTGAAGCACGGTGTAGCTTTGCCCTCTTGCAGGAACCTTACCTTGTCGATGGACAGGTGAGGGGCCTGCCTGGTTGCATGCGGTCGTTTGCGGATGACAGTGGCGGTGCCGCTGTTGTTGTGAACGACGTTAACACCGTGTGTTCACTCATTGACTCGAGTGAATGGGGAGTGTGTGGGTGTCGAGGGGTGCTTTGGTAGGCTATTTTTGTGTAGCCTTTACTTTAAGTTCTCCCTGGACATCGAACCATACTTGGTATATCTTGGTAGGTTACTTCAGCTCGTTGGGAATGTTCCGGTGATTTTCGGCATTGATGCTAATGCAACTTCCTCTGCTTGGTTCAGTAAGACGACGGAACGTGGTTCCGCGACTTACAGTGCTGGCAGGGGTGAGTTGCTAAGTGAATTTATTGCCGTTAATCATTTGGTGGTTCTCAATGAGCCTAGTGACCTCTTCACGTTCGATGGGCCGAATGGTCAGAGTGACATTGACGTCACCCTGGCTAATATCTCGGCGCTTCGAAGCTTTGGGTTGGACTGGTCCATTCAGAGAGCCCACGGGACGAGTGATCACAGCCCATGTTAGTTGTGGTCTCTCCTCTTGGGGCGAATCTGGATGCCAGTCCGGTTTGGGATGAGAAGCGCTGGTTCCTCAACAATGTGGATTGGGTATTCTACCAAAATGAGGTGGCAAGGAGTGTGACGTCAATGTCATTGGAAGCCTTTCGGCTCCTGAGGACTGATGACAAGGTTGCCAAGTTGAATGAATGAGTGTGGGATGTCAACGACCAACTCTTCCAGAGAAGCCGTAAGGTTGATCGAACAAGAGTGAAGTGGTGGACATCCGAATTGTGCCATTGCTAGGCTTAAATCGAGGAAGTCACGAGGATTTGACGGGCTAACTGGCAGGATGGTAAAAGCCATCTGGGCAGCGGTCCCCGAATACCTGTGTTGTTGATGATGCATGGCTCTGCGTGAAGGATGCAGTTGATGGGTGTGCCAGCAAATATTTGCTTGGCATATTCATTGACTTCAAAGGTGCCTTCAACTACCTCGAGTGGTCGAGTGTCTGTAGACGTCTGGCGGAGGTGGGGTGTCACGAGATCGGTCTTTGGAGAAGTTACTTCTCCAATAGAACCGCTCGCGTTGACTCCCCTACGGATTCTGTTTCTGTAAGTGTTCAGAGGGCTTGCCGGCAAAGCTCAGTTGGTGGACCTTACATCTGGAACCTCATGATGGATCCTCTTCTGCGGCGTCTTTCTTCCTGGCGTTTGTGCTACAGGTGCGTTGCCTATGCTGATGAACTCCTAGTCCTTGTCGAAGGCCAGTCTCGTGCTGTGCTGGAAACCAGGGGCACGGAGATCAAGGATGTGGTGGGTGCCTGGGGCTCTGACGTTGGGGTGGAGGTGGCTGCGGAGAAGACCAACATTATGCTGCTCAAGGGTAAATTATCCTTGAGTCGTCCTCCGGTTGTAAGGGCTGGCACACTGAGTCTGAGGTACTCGACGAAAGTCAAGTATCTTGGACTTACCATTGGTGAGAGGATGTCCTTTGTCCCTCATCTTAAACAGGTGAGGGGGAAGATCGTCTCTCTTGTGCCGGCGGTAAGTAGGTTGTTGAGGTGTAACTGGGGCCTGTCTATGCGTGCAGCTCGTACCATGTATAATGGGCTATTTGTTGCCTGTGCAACATTTGGTGCTTGTGCATGGTATGATGCTGTCAAGACTGTGACAGGAAGAAGCATGATTCTCAGTATGCAGAGGATCATGCTCCTTAGTTCGCTTCGGGTGTGTAAGACTGTGTCAACTGATGCTCTTCAGGTGTTGGCGGGTGTTCCTCCTCTGGACCTGGTAGTGATATCCAAGGGTATTGCTGGCAGGTTACGGAGGCAGCTTCAGATACCGGCATCTGATTGGAGCGAGTGTAGGTTGGCACAGGTCTTGGGTAGTTTAGAGAGGAAGGCACTCCTTAAGGAGTGTGTCTTCTCCAGATGGCAGACTCGCTGGTCTGAGAGTGAAAAGGGGAGGGCTACCTACCAGTTTCTCCCTGATGTTGTAGGTGCTGCAGGTAGAGTGCTTCTTTATGTTGGGGGGTCTATGGACTTTTAGCTCTTCACGGGCTTTTTGCTGACCGGTCATGGTTCCTTAAATGCATTCTTGCACGAAAGGACCTTGGCCGATTCGGCGGAGTGTTCATGTGGAGCGGTAAGGGAGGACCATAGGCATGTCTTGCTTGAGTGCCCGCAGTATGCTCATTTCAGGGATCTTGCTGCAATGGGTGTGTTGTGGGTAGATGGCGCGTGGGATCTCAGTCGTGTCCTTTCTTCAAGGGAGACGGCTGATAACTTAGCTATCTTTGCTGAACAGGTTTTCCGGGTTCGTCGATGATGATAGCTCCTGTTTGTCCTTGTTGTAGACACTGCTGGGTAGCTGGGGTTCACCCATTGCTGGTCCCTGTTGGCGTGATTTAATCCGTGTTTGCACGGATTATGACTAATCGCTCTGGGATTAGCATGGGGCTTAGTGTGGGCTGCGGCTATGTACTTCTTGTCACTGTGCTGGGGGTGGTATGCGTGTCTGGCGAACAAGCTCACTTCCTGGCATAGATGGCGCATGGGGGTGCATGGTGTCTGCGGCTCGTGCGTGAATTTACCAGTTACATCTAGCAGTAGTTGTTTGTGTGTCCTTTGTCAATTAGCTGTCTCATCGAGCTCTCTGTGCCCGCGGCAGAGGTGAGCGCATTTGTCATGTGCCCATTCTCTCCCGCGGTAATTTCCCTGTTGTGTGCTGAGTGGGTCTCTCCTGTAGGGCTTGCTGGTTTATGGTCGGTTCTTGTGTTTTTTGTGTGCGTAGGTGTGTACAGTTGGCTACTTGTTTCTGCCTTGGCTAGTGGTTAGGTGTACACATCTGAGGTTGCTGGGCCTCGAGCCTTGTGGGGGCTCATCCAGAAGTGACCTTAACGGTTGCGAAGCTCCACTGGAAGCTTAATTCTGGTACCACGGGAGATGGTGCCCCCCGGAGCATGGATGTGTTAACTTCTTGCTTCGGGTCCATCTATGAGGTAGGCCCCCTTGTGGGAGTATCGTGGTGGCTGTGGTTAGTCAAGTCGTGGCAACGTATGGTATACAGTCCCCTTGTGGATTCTGGATACAAGGGGTGTTAGATAGGCCCCGCTCCGCAGCAAGGAGTGTGGATATGCCCCAACATATTCACAATTTTGCTACTGGGGCAGCTAATGCTTCCTCAGGGTGGTGGTCAACACTAAATTTGACTCCGTTATTGTGGGTAGGCCCACCGTGGAATTAGGCCATAATAGGCAGGTGTCCACGTTAAACCAATTTTCGATTCTGTCTCTTCCGGGGTAACAGGTCTCGACAATTGCTAGTTTCCAGTGAATACGAGGAGTACTGGCATCATATACCAGCACAACGTCACCAAGCTGTATTTCTTTAGAAAAGGTATGAGCGGACAGACTCGCAGATCGCTCTACATTGGATACAAGGAGATGCTCGCAAATGGAAGCCGTATGTGTTTACCCGCGTTAAGGAAATACAAGAGCTTACCGATGTAAACGACTGGCGTCATTGTTCGGGGAGAGAAAACCCTGCAGATTTGTTAACGAGAGGGATATCTGCAGATAAATTTTGTTCTTCGTCGCTATGGAGGACCAAAGTTGTTGGCCTGCTGTGAATGTTGTTGCCACTGAAGATGTTGCTGTTATGTTGTTGCCTGTTCAAAGAGAAGATGTTGCTGCTTCTACTAAATATTCGGAACCGTTGTTGCTGCCTGAAACCGTAAATGACTGGAAGAAGCTACTCAGAATTACGGCGTACATTGTTCGAGGTGTAAATGCGCTGCTCAACCATTGGTGGCCTAAGTGGTCTCTCAAAAGAAATAGAAATTTCCATACCTCGAGATTTCTTCAAGCAACTGAAGTGATGAAAGCAGAAATACATTGGATAAGTTATTTTCAATTTACTTATTTTACTAATGAAGTTTTGTCTTTACAGGAGGGAAAAAGCATTTCTAGATCATCTACCCTCCTCACGCTTAATCCATTTGTTGACGACCAAGGTTTGCTTCGTGTAGGAAGTAGACTTACGCAGCTAGACGAGCCGCTAGATGTTATAAGTCCAGTCATTCTTCCCAAGCGTAGCTATTTGAGCAAATTGATCGCTACTTATTGTCATGAATGTTCCTTGCACTGTGGAGTTAATACTGTGCTAGCTCGGTTGCGTGAAAAGTTTTGGTTGCCAGGTGGACGGCAGTTGATCAAAAAAGTCATCGCATCTTGCCGTCTTTGTCAGAGGCTCAGGGGAAAGGCTGCTTCCCAACCCTTTGCCCCTTTACCAGAGATCGACTTCAAACATCTAGACCTTTTGAGACTGTTGGTGTGGATTTCGCCGGCTCTCTATATACACATTCAGATGGGACCCAAAGCAAGGTGTACATAATGATATTTACGTGCGCAGTTGTTCGTGCAGTACATTTGGAGCTTGTACTGAATTTGACTACGGAATGCTGTCTTTTAGCCATATGACGTTTTATATCGAGGAGGGGCTGTCCGAAAACCATATACTCAGGTAATGCGAAAACATTTAAAAAAGCTGCAACCGATTCAAAATTTTTGGGAGATGTTTTCAACAGCGAGATCTTCCATGGATTCCTTAGTAATCGTGGAATAAACTGGAAATTTAGCGTGAAATGAGCGGCCTGGTGGGGCGGATTTTGAGAGAGGTTAGTCAAGAGTGTGAAAGATGTTCTCAAAATCACAATTTGGAAGGCGAAAATTACCAATGAAGAGCTTTATACCCTTCTAACTGAAGCTGAACGGATCATTAATATGAGACCCCATACGTACATTAGCGACGATCCTATGGACTTGGCTCCTTTGACACTTGAAAGTTTTCTTATCACTTGCTCCAAGGTAACTGATAACGAGAGCACCGGCCAAGCGATTGCTTCTGATCTTCGAAGTAAATGGAAATCAAGATTGCAGCACACATCTCTTGTATGGAGGAGATGGAAAGCTGAATATTTGAAGCTTTTACGTTCAGCTCATCACTCCGCTCATACCTTTTCTAACGAAATACAGCTTGGTGACGTTGTGCTGGTATATGATGCCAGTACTCCTCTTATTCACTGGAAACTAGCAATAGTCGAGACCTGTTACCCCGCAAGAGACAGAATCGAAAATTGGTTTAACGTGGACACCTGCCTATTATGGCCTAGTTCCACGGTGGGCCTACCCACAATAACGGAGTCAAATTTAGTGTTGACCACCACCCTGAGGAAGCATTAGCTGCCCCAGTAGCAAAATTGTGAATATATTGGGGCATATCCACACTCCTTGCTGCGGAGCGGGGCCTATCTAACACCCCTTGTATCCAGAACCCACAAGGGGACTGTATACCATACGTTGCCACGACTTGACTAACCACAGCCACCACGATACTCCCACAAGGGGGCCTACCTCATAGATGGACCCGAAGCAAGAAGCTAACACATCCATGCTCCGGAGGGCACCATCTCCCGTGGTACCAGAATTAAGCTTCCGGTGGAGCTTCGCAACCGTTAAGGTCACTTCTGGATGAGCCCCCACAAGGCTCGAGGCCCAGCAACCTCAGATGTGCACACCTAACCACTAGCCAAGGCAGAAACAAGTAGCCAACTGTACACACCTACGCACACAAAAAACACAAGAACCAACCATAGACCAGCAAGCCCTACAGGAGAGACCCACTCAGCACACAACAGGGAAATTACCGCGGGAGAGAATGGGCACATGACAAATGCGCTCACCTCTGCCGCGGGCACAGAAACGGCCAAGGTCCTTTCGTGCAAAAATGCATTTGAGGAACCATGGCCCAACATAAAGAAGCACTCTACCTGCAGCACCTACAACATCAGTGAGAAACTGGTAGGTAGCCCTCCCCTTTTCACTCTCAGACCAGCGAGTCTGCCATCTGGAGAAGACACACTCCTTAAGGAGTGCCTTCCTCTCCAAACTACCCAAGACCTGTGCCAACCTACACTCGCTCCAATCAGATGCCGGCAGCTGAAGCTGCCTCCGTAACCTGCCAGCAATACCCTTGGATATCACTACCAGGTCCAGAGGAGGAACACCCGCCAACACCTGAAGAGCATCAGTTGACACAGTCTTACACACCCGAAGCGAACTAAGGAGCATGATCCTCTGTATACTGAGAATAATGCTTCTTCCTGTCACAGTCTTGACAGCATCATACCATGCACAAGCACCAAATGTTGCACAGGCAACAAATAGCCCATTGTCCATGGTACGAGCTGCACGCATAGACAGGCCCCAGTTACACCTCAACAACCTACTTACCGCCGGCACAAGAGAGACGATCTTCCCCCTCACCTGTTTAAGATGAGGGACAAAGGACATCCTCTCACCAATGGTAAGTCCAAGATACTTGACTTTCGTCGAGTACCTCAGACTCAGTGTGCCAGCCCTTACAACCGGAGGCCGACTCAAGTATAATTTACCCTTGAGCAGCATAATGTTGGTCTTCTCCGCAGCCACCTCCACCCCAACGTCAGAGCCCCAGGCACCCACCACATCCTTGATCTCCATGCCCCTGGTTTCCAGCACAGCACGAGACTGGCCTTCGACAAGGACTAGGAGTTCATCAGCATAGGCAACGCACCTGTAGCACAAACGCCAGGAAGAAAGACGCTGCAGAAGAGGATCCATCATGAGGTTCCAGATGTAAGGTCCACCAACTGAGCCTTGCCGGCAACCCCTCTGAACACTTACAGAAACAGAATCCGTAGGGGAGTCAACGCGAGCGGTTCTATTGGAGAAGTAACTTCTCCAAAGACCGATCTCGTGACACCCCACCTCCGCCAGACGTCTACAGACACTCGACCACTCGAGGTAGTTGAAGGCACCTTTGAAGTCAATGAATATGCCAAGCAAATATTTGCTGGCACACCCATCAACTGCATCCATCACGCAGAGCCATGCATCATCAACAACACAGGTATTCGGGGACCGCTGCCCAGATGGCTTTTACCATCCTGCCAGTTAGCCCGTCAAATCCTCGTGACTTCCTCGATTTAAGCCTTGCAATGGCACAATTCGGATGTCCACCACTTCACTCTTGTTCGATCAACCTTACGGCTTCTCTGGAAGAGTTGGTCGTTGACATCCCACACTCATTCATTCAACTTGGCAACCTTGTCATCAGTCCTCAGGAGACGAAAGGCTTCCAATGACATTGACGTCACACTCCTAGCCACCTCATTTTGGTAGAATACCCAATCCACATTGTTGAGGAACCAGCGCTTCTCATCCCAAACCGGACTGGCATCCAGATTCGCCCCAAGAGGAGAGACCACAACTAACATGGGCTGTGATCACTCATCCCGTGGGCTCTCTGAATGGACCAGTCCAACCCAAAGCTTCGAAGCGCCGAGATATTAGCCAGGGTGACGTCAATGTCACTCTGACCATTCGGCCCATCGAACGTGAAGAGGTCACTAGGCTCATTGAGAACCACCAAATGATTAACGGCAATAAATTCACTTAGCAACTCACCCCTGCCAGCACTGTAAGTCGCGGAACCACGTTCCGTCGTCTTACTGAACCAAGCAGAGGAAGTTGCATTAGCATCAATGCCGAAAATCACCGGAACATTCCCAACGAGCTGAAGTAACCTACCAAGATATACCAAGTATGGTTCGATGTCCAGGGAGAACTTAAAGTAAAGGCTACACAAAAATAGCCTACCAAAGCACCCCTCGACACCCACACACTCCCCATTCACTCGAGTCAATGAGTGAACACACGGTGTTAACGTCGTTCACAACAACAGCGGCACCGCCACGTCATCCGCAAACGACGGTATGCAACCAGGCAGGCCCCTCACCTGTCCATCGACAAGGTAAGGTTCCTGCAAGAGGGCAAAGCTACACCGTGCTTCACACATCGACTGCCCCAAGTCATACATTGCCGAACGTGAGTTCTGGCAGTATTTTTACTGCCATTTTAATGCCTAGCACCCACTCTAGCCACTGCCGCAGCATAGACAGGACAGTCCATGGTTAGCATGAAGTGCCCAGCCCGACCACCCAAGAGTTCACAATCCCGACATTGGATCGGATTGTAACAATCCCTCTTGTTGTGGCCAAACTGGCCACAACGCCAACATACAGACTGTGTCTGCCTGCACTTCGACATATAATGGTCGAGGCTGAGGCACCGGTTGCACCATGGAACCAGAGGCTTTTCCCTTATCGGGAAGGATAGATGCTTTATATAATATCTACACTCAAGCACAACATTCAGCTGTCCGCTCCCCACCGTCCAGGGAGTGACGACCCGAACCTCCCTTTCAAATTCCTTCTTAGTGAGCTCCTTCAAGTTAAGCTTGAAGGGCTCACATCGGAACTCATCAGAGGAGATCCTTTTCTCCACTCCACGAACGATAAGGGACATGCCCTTGCTGGTTTCAGCAGACAAGCCCATCTCTTCCCTCTTCTGGTGCTCCTTAAGGGCATCACGCCAGAGGGGATGCGGATCAGCACACCGCCATCCTTAGCAGGATGTACCGAGTGGATCCTAACACCCACAGCAGGAACAAGTTCTTTCACAACCTTCTTCTTTACCTCATCAGTAGATGCTCCCTTTCCACCCCTCAATACGACCGACCAAGTCTCAATGGGCTTAGCCAACCCAATATCAGGTTGCAAAACCTGAGCCATGTTAATCAAGCCATCCGAGACAGCAGTCGAGTTCGCAACTTGAGAGTAAGAAGGTCTCTCAGCTACCCGGATTCCAACAGGGACACCCATGGCCCCAAGAGGCGGAAATCCCTCAGGACCACGACGAATCACTGCCGGGACCCCAGCAGCAACAGAGCAAACACCACTGTCCAGTTTCCCCCTCAACCTTTCATTCAACCCAGAAAGCTCTAACACAAGTGCCGCGTAGTGCCCCCATCTCCAACAATAAATATCATAAACCAATATACATATAAACAATAATATAAAAATAATAAATAATACAAAAAAAAAATAAGAATTTATAGTATAAAAAAAAAAATCATCGCCAATCTCGCAAAAAAAATAAAAATCATCAGTGCCGCAACAAAAGAAAAACAATAACAAATAATACCAACAAAAAAAAATGTACCCACAGAGCGCAGTGAGTATTCCTTCCCTTTCCTTCCCATAACCTACAGTTGTTTGGCTTAGCAAGTGCAAGAATTGTATTGGACTTATATAAGCTCTCTCAATTGATGCACTTGCTGAGCGAACAATTACAGATGCACAAAGAAATACTGTTTGACTGTTAGGGTTCGGATTGATTCACATCACTATTAAGGCATAACACTAGTAGTGTTGTGTATTGAAAAGTACTTTACAATCATATTCAGTTTTTCTTTCAGTTTTCGTCTGTTTTAGCCTTTTTTTTTCTTTTTTATCACAATGATGGGTAATTTTAGAGTTGACTATTGTAATATTCGTGGGCTTAGAGCAAATTTCCTTGCTTTGTACGCCCATTCTGTTAATAACAGGCCAGCTGTTTTGGCACTAAGTGAAACCCAAGTAGGTGAAACTACTGATCCTGCTGAATTTCAAATTCACGGGTATAATTTAGTGCCATTATTCCTTTCTCACCATGGTCTCGCCGTCTACGTAAGAAATGATGTTGCTTACCAATTTCAACCACAATACGGTCCTAGTACCAATCCCTTGTTTAACTTCCTGTGGTTTAAATTCTCGGTAAACAAGCTCATCATTCATTATTGTTTTCTCTATCGAAGCCCTAATTTGGACAGAGTTTCAACTTCTCGCGAATTTGATGCTCTGTCCGACTCCATCCAAACAATTGTATCCTTGCATCCTCACACTGAAATCGTTATTACGGGCGATTTCAATGTACACAATTCTTCTTGGCTTCAACATTCAGGCCAGACAACACCCGAAGGTATGTGTGCTGAGATCTTCGCTGAGTTTAACCACCTTACTCAGCTTGTCAACGAGCCTACTCGAATATCGGACGTTAATGGCCGAGCCGAAAATACTCTTGACTTGTTTCTAACCTCTGACCCCGATAAATACACAATTAGTGTATTACCGCCTCTAGGCACATCTGACCATAGTATCATTTCCGCAAATTTTTCGTGCCAACAAAATCCAGTTAGAGAAAGAGCTCCTGTGAGAACCGTTTGGCAATACGAGAAAGCCAACTGGGACGGCCTCAATAATTTTTTCAGGATCTTTAACTGGTCACTATGCTTCCTCGGTAGTGACGTAGACTCCAGCGCGGATATGATTACTAAAATGATTCTTTTGGGAATGAGAACTTTTATCCCGAATAGGGCTAAAAGCATCAGACCCAAAGAGAAATCATGGTTCGATGCGAGCTGCAAAGAGATTATTAGGGTCAAAGAGGTTAGCTTCCGTTGTTTTAGAGCCAACCCAACTGAGGAAAACCGGAAAAAGTTCAAACAAGCCAGGAAGGCCTGCAACGCCCATATTCGAAGGACCAAATTTTTGCATGACCAAAAAATAAGGCAAAAAATACTACAATGTCCCGCAGGTAGTAAAAATTTTTGGTCATTCGTAAAGAATATAAGGAATAAAACATCTTCCTCGGTCCCAACACTCGTTGACAATGACACTTCCTTCGTTAGCTCTCTTGAGAAAACTAACTTATTTGTTAGGCAGTTCGCCGCCAACTCTACGCTGTCTGATAGTGTCATAACTCCCCCAGTTCTTGAGCGCGTAAATGATTCTATGGGACAAATCTTCATTCGTACTCGAGCTGTAGCGAGAGTCCTAAAAGATCTTAACACACATAAATCCGCTGGTCCGGATGGTATCCCCGCTATTGTTCTGAAGAGGTGTTCTTCCACGCTGGCAAAACCCCTGCGTAAGCTTTTCCATCTATCCTATTCTTCTGGGCTTGTTCCGAGCAGTTGGAAAACAGCATTTGTCCAGCCTATCCCAAAAAAAGGCGAATCTTCTTCACCCTCCAATTACCGACCAATTGCACTTACGTCCCTTCTTTCCAAGGTCATGGAAACGCTGATAAATTATCAGCTCAAGAAATATCTTGAAGAACGAAAGCTTCTTAATGACCGGCAATACGGCTTTCGCAGCAATAGATCCACTGGTGACTTGATGGTTTATCTCACTGAACAGTGGATCAAATCTTTACATCGTTTTGGAGAAAGTAAGATCATTGCACTTGATATTTCTAAAGCATTTGATAAAGTTTGGCATCCTGCTCTTTTATCGAAAATGCGTGCTTTTGGTATCGATGAAACCTTTCTTCGTTGGATTAGTATTATTATTTATTTATTTAATAAGTAGCAATAACAGAGTTTCTTTTTACATTTGGTAGTTACAAGTTAGAGATTTAGGATAAATATTTTCCTTTTCAACTATAATTTAAACACATCCCTGCTCTTCGGACGTGGAACTGAAACGGCTAAATATGATAAGTACATTAAATTCTGACTTAGACAGCATTGTACAATGGGGATTAAAAAATCGCGTAGAATTTAATGCTTCGAAAACCCAATGCTGCCTTCTGTCGTTAAAGCGAGACGTTCCCCCCTTGCCATTATCTATGAATGGCACTTGCATCGAAGAAATCAGCTTGCGATTTTAGGTATGTGTATCACAAACCATCTTTTGTGGAATGATCACATACTTAGCGTCGCCAAAAATGCCGCAAGATGTTTAGGTTTCCTTTGGAGATGCAAGAAATTCTTTTCCCCTTCTGATCTGGCTATTATCTATAAAAGTTATGTACGTCCAAAACTCGAGTATAACTCGCATCTCTGGGCTGGTGCTCCAGCAAGTTACTTAAGTCTCTTGGACAGTATACAGAGACGAGCCTTCAGAATGATCGGAGACAGGAACATCATCGATACTTTTACGTCACTCGAACACCGACGCGACGTAACGTTTCCTGTCTCTCACTCTTTTATCGTTACTTTTACGGTAAGTGCTCTATTGAAATAGCCAGTTGCATTCCTCCCCTTAAACGATTCAACCGTAATACTCGCGCTTCCAGGAATGCTCATCAGTTTACTCTTGAACCCAATTTCGGCCGTACTGTCAAGTACAGGGATTCGTTCTTTAGCCGTACTACGCGAATGTGGAATTCCCTTCCACGCTCTGTCTTTCCCTCTCATTGTGATATACTGAAATTCATGACTAATGTTCACCGACATCTCCTTTCATATTCCCTCCTACTTACCTAAAGCTCGCACTGTGTTCCGATTCCGACATATAAAGGGTAGGTACTTAAATCCCCTTGTGTGCGTGCTCATTATAAAAAAAAAAAAAAAAAAAGTGCCTCATATTTAAAGGTCAAAGAGAAAACCCTACCTGCAACCAAAGGATGTTCAGATATTAAGATCTCGACCTCACCACTAATCTCCGCTGTTCTCTTAATAATATCAGCCAAAACAGGGCCATCCTGATTGACAGCAATTGCCGCCTGTTTCTTTTTTCCCTCATTGGCTAGAGCCCCAGTAGAGGACTGCTTCTTCAGAGAGGAAGCAGTCGGCTGCTTCTTCTTCAGCAGCACCGGCAGCAGTCGTAACCTCAGACCTCGGTGGAATCACCGGTGGAACAACATCCAAGGGCGCAACCCGATCAGACGGCCCCAACTTCGGCACCCCACTGCCACAACTAGCCCCCGACGTAGCTATACCAGTCAAGGCAGCAGCTCCAACCCCAGAAAGACGATCAGCCTCCACAAGAGCACCCTGTCCACCATTATTAACGCCGGCTCCAAAACGAGCACCCTCATCAGCAACATTTGTACTCGGAGTACCTCCAGCATCACCAGCCAAGCCAGCACCCAAAGAGGGACCCTGTCCAATACCACCACCTGGGGCACCACTAGCATCACCAGCCACCAAAACAACACCCTGTCTATCCTTACAATCGCCCAAAGAAGCACCCTGACCAACAACAAAACTTGGATCACATCCAACACTACCAGCCACCAACAAACTAGCACCCAAGGAAGCACCCTGCCCATTCTCATAAGCTCCAAAAGAAGCACCCTGTCCAACACTACCACCTGGAGCACCTCCAGCACTACCAGCCACAGACAAACCAGCACCCAAAGAAGCACCCTGTCCATCCTCACTAGCTTCCAAAGAAGCACCCTGACCAAGATCATCACCTGGATTCACTTCTAGGAAGAGCATCTTTCCTCCCTCGGAGGACGAAGAGTCTGCCTGAGCATTCTTCTCGACCTGCCGCTTCCGAGACTTCTCTGCCATCGAACCATCAGTCTCCATGGCCGAATCATCCGCCATGGAATCAGAAGCCGAGGTTAGCGGAGCACCACTATTTTTCCTTCCTTTTGCTTTTCCTTTACCTTTACCTTTTCTACCTCTGGTGGAAGCGACTCTCTTTACTTCTACCTTCATGAATTTGGATCTATCGGAGGTAGGCTTAACAAAAGCCTCCTCTTTATCCCCAGTTATTGCATCCATGGTGAACTGACTATCACCCCCCTTACCGGCCATGAGTGTTTCCTCAAACTCAACACTCTCTAACTAAACTCTCTAGCACTGTCCTCTCTGCACTAACACTGCACTGTTCACTCACTCTCAACACTGTTCTCTCTGCACTCCGAGCAAACTACTAATTAAATGCGGACCACTTACCAAAAACGTCTGTACACTTCGAAAGTTCACGACTGAATGAATGACCCCGGAAGAGACAATAAAATTCGATCGTGTGAAGTTCGTTTTGCTGACGGCAGGAGATTTAGACGCGCAATTCAGCTTTTGTACCCACTGGAGATCCGCCAGCTCGCCCGTTCGGAGGATGTTAAAAATTAAACGAAGTATGATTTACCCTTTTTTCTGTTAAATACATAATCGATATAGAATTTACCGATGCTTTAATTACTATACTATAACATAATTTTTTTGAATTGCTATTTATTCTTACTTTCCTTTAATTACATTCTTGCTTTTGTATGCTTAACTGTTATAAAACTATGTACTAAACTGTAAGACTATAAGTTGAAATAAAATATTTGTCACGAGGTTTTAGACCCGAAAAGATCGGTTGTTTTCTTGAACTAGGTGAAATCGGTTTAATTATTTTCCCACAGGGTTATTTTTGATAGATTGCATTATTAGATTTTCAAATTTGGCTTCCAAATGCCTTTTTTGAAAACGTCAAGTTAGCACTTAAGCACATTTTTCAGAATTTTTTTCTTTTCACAACTAATTTTAAAAGCCCAAGCTACAATTAATTGCATATTTGGATTTTCAAATTTCGCTTTTTAATGGCTGTTTTGGCAATATTGAAAAATTGAGCTTTTTTTTGCTTTGAAAAATCGATGGTCCATCTACAACACCGTATGGCATGCAATTGTATTCATAAATTGCCTCAGATGTGATAAATGCCGTATATTTCTTGCTTTCTTCTTCGATCTCTATCTGATGGTATCCTGATAGCAAATCGATGGTGGTGAAATATTTGTTATCCGCAAGTCGAGATCATATTTCTTCGACTACCGGCATCGGGAAGCTATGTTTGATGGTCATAGAATTCAGTTTCCAAAAATCGACACATAGACGATCGTCTCCGTTCTTTTTCGGAACCAAAAGCACTGGCGACAAATATGGGGAATCGCTATGTCGAATAATATTATACTTCAATACATAGCTCCGCAATGATTTTGCTGACAATTTCTCTTTTTGCAAACGGAATTCGATATGGTCGTAGCTGAAAAGGAACATCTGATGTCAACTCGATTTTCATTTTCATGAAATTACATCTTCTTAACTCAGCAATCGAATTAGCAAAACACATTGAGAAATCTGTCAAAATATTATTTAGCTGTTCGTATTGAAACTCATTTTGCTCGGAACAAATGTTTGCTTCAGAACGTTCAATTCGGCATTTGCCCTTCTCTATAACAATTGTGTTGTTATTTTGGCAAAGAATGTCGGTACCAAGAAGAACATCCTGCTCAAGCAAATTATCGTCTACCACATATTATAACTCCGCATCAAATTTGTGAGCATCCAGATTCATTTTGCATTTAATTTTATTTCAACACATAAACTCACCTCCAGCGAATCCTTTCAAGATATTCTCGGCACTGGATTGAATACTGGAAACCTCATCCGCTCTTGAACTGGTGATAAGTGAACAAACGCTACCAGGTTCAATGAGAGCCTTCATCTCATGACTGTTGTTGAGAGTTATCTTCTTGGTGATGATCTCCGGAACAGGTTCTTCTGGTACGAGTTGAATTTTGTTGACGTTGCCTTTTGTTGACTGTTCACAAGTTGCAGGGACATGTCCAGGACGATGGCACTTTTTGCAGCGGTCTTGTGGCTTCTTGCAATCGATCGAACGATGACTTACTTCATTGCAATTATAGAATCGCAGACCAAACTTTGTTGTACGTGTATTGTTGTCTGGCGGCTTCTCAGAAGCTACTTTACGTACTGGATTATCAACTTTCACAGTTGGAGTAGAATTTTTCAAATCGTATGCTCTAATTGATTTCTGTAGATTTGACAATGATGAAAAATGATGCCCGGACAGAGCATGTTGCATTTTAGTGTCTCGCAACCCTCTGATTATATAGGTAACAATTGCATTGTCCTTTAGTCCTGCTTTTCTACCGGCTCCTACCATTTCATAATAAAAATGCTCTGGGCTCTGATTTGGTTTGCGGAATGAGTTTGCCATACCAAGATGTACATCGGCATCATTTTTATAATTAGGAAAATCTTCATGTAGCTGATAAAAAAAATGATTCCAGCACGTGAATGCCATTTGCAAACCATCGAACCAAAGCTTAGCAGCACCCTTCATTTTGACAGGAAGTGCTAGAAGCAAAATCTTCTCCGGCCACTCATATGCTTCAAAAAGCATGTTGAAACGCTTAATGAACTGATTGGAGCTCAATGAAGTTCGGTCTAGTGGTTTGAAATCTGGTAGGACCTCTATCAGATCACGGAAAAGCATGCACTAGGCGGAGGCATACTTACTGTTGGACAGGTTAATGGTGGGCATCTGAGCAAAATCTCGATTCGTTGTTGCACCGGCGCAGTTGTTGTAACAGAATAGCCAGATGGCGCCGTCGTGAAAAGCGGCACAACATTGTCGCTACGTTGACTCCAATCGTTTTTGGAGACGATGCACACTGCGGTGGTTGTTCATCATGCTTCCTTCGATGTGAAATTTGCAAGTGCCTGTTCCAGAGCAATTAAATTGTTCGATAATTCCTGCACTTGAGAATTGTTTGTATTTTCCAAATGCCGACCAATTCTCTCCACCAGACTGGCTTTGGAGCCACTGCTAGGAATATTTAACTCTTCGCACTTTTGTCGGAGTTCACCGAGCTTAAGTTTGTTTAATTTATTCATATTAAGTTAGTGGATTAGAGAATTCCACTTCTGAGCTTTAAAACACAGTTTTAAAGTAAAGAAAAGGCAAAAGTAATTTTAAGAATTTATTGAATATCAAAAAGCGTTCTTGTCCAGACACGTTCGACTCCCTTCGCCAACGAACAAATTTAAATTAAAATTTTTCTCTCGCTGCCATCTGGTGGTTGATTAGGTTTACTTGGAGTGTGTTCAGCAACAATATTTCTTAATGGATGAGTTCAACTGTTTGAAGGGGAGGTTACACGAGTTGTAGGTAGGTATATATTTTTTTCTTGAATGATAAAAAAAACTTTGCTTTTTGTTTTGTTTTTACTTCTGGGGGTTGGCTGTGATTTGAAAATCACATTCATTCACATATTTATGTAAATATACTTAGGTCAAAAAAGATGAACCAATTAATTTGAGGATTTTTTGTTCTTAAATAAGTTCTTTTAGGTTTTTTTTTCGTTCGTTATCATTGAAGTTAGAAATGGATCATTTTGCTGAGGTAAATTTTACCACAACAAGTTTCGCTTCCTTTTCCAACATTCCTTTTTCCCGATCATATACATATATTATATATCATTGTATATGAAAACTATAGTACTACTATATCATGGTGGAAGTCGAATGAAGCGACATCTAATGCGTCTGGGCAACCCTTAATCAAATTCAAGGAGGGGATATTTCGTAGACATTTTTTTTTGCCAGCGTGGAGTGTAGATTAGATTATTTTAAGAAAGAGAAGGCATATTGAGTATTTAGGAGAGTAGGAGTGAATAAGGGAGAATAAGGAAATGAGAATAGTGAAAGAAAAAATAAATGGGAATAAAGGAAAATCTGTTTTGGTTTCGTTTGTTTACATTTTTTTTTGGTGGGTTTTGACAGTTGGTGTTTGTTTTGTTTACATTTTGCTATCGTTATTTAACCGTTACCTGGTTTTCAAAAGGATGGAGAAAATTGAAAACTGTGCTTTGGTTTTCTTTATTTTGATTGGTTTAAAAGTATGTTTTGCTGGCAAAACTTTCGGGATTTCGGCTGCAAGTGCAAATGATAATTTTTTTAGATTGAAAGATGCAGTGATCTGAGTGATTTTCATTGTTCGGTCGCTTTCGCTTCTAGAATACAATCTACTTTTAATTTAAAATTAATGCTTTTTAGATTGCAATATATTAAATAAATTTTGAAAAATTGTGTAAAAAAATAAACTATCCTTTTTCGCTTACGAACGAAAATTTTTTTTGCTTTTTTGGTGATTTTATTTGTGCTGTTGTGTGCAAAAATATAAATTTATATAGTGTATATTTAGTGATTTTGTTTTCAGTAAAGTTATTATAATATAACTTACGAAGTTACCTTTTTGTGTTTTTATTTGTGTTTTAAACCACCCACCCCTTTTTTACCAAAAAAAATAATTTTGCAGCCCTTTTCGGATATTTATTTTCTTTATATCACTACCCCATCTGAAGCTGTAAGTTTTTTTTTTGAATTTTTCTTATTCATATTATGTTCACAACACTTTTATTTTTATAACTAAATATTTTATTTCTGTGAAGCAAATTAATTAAGTTTTAAGTGAAAATACTTATTGTGATAAAATATAGTTCAGTGTTCATTTTAAGCTTTAAAACTTAAAGTGAAGAAAAACAATATTCCTATTTTAAAAAAGTGTTTTTTTCAAATTTAGTGTGAATATATCTGAGCTATTTGTGTTGTGTGCAATATTTAATTTTTTGTGTAATGAAAAAAAAAATTGTGTGGAATTAAATTTGTTTGTGTTAAATTACAGCGCGACAACGTCTTTTCTTCACCCCGAAGAAATTCCAGAAATGTCCAGAATATAATTTTAAAAAAAATTTAGATATTTAAATGAGCAGCTTTTTGGAAGAGTTGCGTACTTTTATTTTAGCGCAATTTTTTCATAAGAAGAAGGTACCTTGGAGAAATAAAGAAAAAGCACTTTTTGAAAAGATTTTCTTTGAATCCCCAGCGTGCTATTCTTTTATGATAAGCGTAGGTTTTAGGCTGCCATCGGTAAGTACTATTTACCGATGGCATTCTGAAACTAGGTTAAAAGCTGGATTCACCCAGAACATGAAGGACATGCTCACCGAAAAGGCCAAGGGAATGTCAGCAATGGACAAAAAGACTATTGTGCTTTTCGATGAAATGGCAATCCAGAGGGAACTCGAACATAATATCAACGATGATATTATATACGGTTTCACAGACTTTGGAGAGCTGGGAAGGAGTAATATTGTTGCGTGTAAAGCAATGGTTTTTACACTTTGAGGTCTCAATACCAATTGGAAGCAAACCATCGCTTACTACGTGGGATCCCCAAATGGATTTGCCTTGGCCGAAATGTTAAACACAATTATAACGGGAGTTTTAGGTTGGGGTTTAATAGTGGTTGACCAGGGAGCAAATAATGTGCTAGCGTACAAAACGCTAACACAGAATTCAGTAGAAGAACATAATAAAAGTACGTGGTCTTCTAGTTCCATAACTATTGCATTAGCAGTGGCCGACCTCAACGCAAACAGTAGTGGAAACTTGGTAAAGTAATCCACTGCTGTCAAGATATAAATAAAACCCCTACTCGACTTTGGAAGTGGACCTACCAAATCAACACATATCATTTCCCACGGTGAATTAATCCCTATCCTCTCCGTCATTAATCCAACTGGTTTCTCATTCACCGGCTTCACTTATTGGCAAACTTTACAATTCCTAACCTATTTAGTTATATCGGCCCTCATTTTTGGCCAGTAAAACTTTGCCCCAATTCTGGCAAAAGTTTTCCTAACACCCATGTGTCCCGCTAGAGGGCCATCATGGTACTCCTGTAAAATATCTAACCTAGCATTTTTCCCTAAAACTCTTCCATTCCTGATTATTCTGAAAAACTACTACATAATTTGCCTTGACGAGTTTGAACAACTGACCTAGCTCAACTCGCCCGGCTGGATATCTAAGGGGGTTTGCATTTTCTTTTGAAATCATTTTATTCACCCAAGGGTTCGAATCCTCGTCTGAGATACCACCCAACTGTGGCACTCCTCGAGAGAGCATATCTGGAACCACATGCTCTTTGCCCTTACGGTGAATTATTTCAAAGTCGAATTGTTGTATCCTAATTACCCATCGGGCCAACCTACCTTGAGGATCTTTAAGATTGCTTAACCATACCAAGGAATAATGATCTGTCACAACCGTAAACCGAACGCCTTCGATACACGGCCGCAACTTCTCAATAGCCCAGAGTATAGCTAAGCATTCTTTTACTGTAGTACTATAATTCCTCTCGTTCCTATTTAAAGACCTACTAAGGTAAAAGACAACTTTTTCTCTCTCATCGATACCAAAGTCTGAAGCTTCTGTTTGTACGACAAAAGGTCGTTTAACATCTGGGCAAGTAAGTATAGGTGCTGTCAGCAAACATTCCTTTGCCCTCCTAAAACTATCCTCACAGTCCTGAGTCCAAATGTCCGAAGTAATTCAGCAAAATTTGGTACAAAATGACGGTACCATGAAACTGTCCCTATAAAACTCCTAACTTCTTTTACATTCCTCGGTGCTGGAATCCTAACCATGCTTTCCACTTTCTCTGGATCTACGTGTAAACCATTTCGATCCACTATATACCCTAAAAATTTTAATGATGGTATGCAAAAATTCCATTTTTCCTTACTGACTTTTAACCCAGCTTCACTCAACCTTTTCATCACTTCATTGAGAATTTCTAGGTGTTTTTAGAAATTATCAGCAATGATGATGATGTCGTCTAAATAGACAAAAACGAATGGCTCAAGATCTGCACCCAAAACTGTGTCGATAAATCTTTGCCAAGTCGCAGGTGAATTATGAAGACCGGAAGGCATTCTTCTAAATTGAAAGAGACCCCTCCCTGGTACCGTAAAGGCAGTATAAGGCTTTGATTCCTCCTCCATCGGAATCTGCCAATATGCTGACTTTATGTCTAATGAGGACAAGAACCTTGCACCTCGAAGCCTATCTAAAACTGCGTTAATGTAAGGTAGTGGATAAGCATCTCTATCTGTAATTTTATTCAATTTCCTATAGTCTACACAAAATCTAAAAGACCCATCCTTCTTTTTAACTAATAGTATTGGAGATGACGAAGCAATTGTCGATCTCTCAATACCTCCTGCTTTTAACATTTCGTTTAATACCCTATCTATATGTTCTTGCATTGCCGGAAAAACCGGATAATACCATTGTTTAATCGGTTCCGCCGACGTTCTAATCTTGTGCCTTCAGGCTTAGATCCTCTAATAATTTTATTTCCCTTTCACTCAATTCAGAACGTTCTATAATGGAACAAATCGAAACCAGCTGTTCCAAAAAATTCCACTCACGCAATCTTAAATCCGGGACAATACCCGACAAGGCCCAAAAATCGACACCCAAAATCAACGTGAGTGGTAGGTTTGGTATAACAAGACAGTCAATCAATATTGCCTTGTCTTCTACAATAATTGGAAGAGAGAGAGTCCCTAAAACCTCAACACCTTTTCTGTCAGCTAAACGTACGCTTCGGACCATATCTGTCTTTACTGAAAGACCTAAATTCTGAAAAATGTTCCTACCTTTTATGGTTCTAGAGCTTCTAGAATCTACTAAACCTAAAAATTTTGATCCGTAAATACTGGCTGTTAAAAATCACTATCACTACCGTTTGCCTCCAAGGTAAAGCCTAAATGAACCTGATCACCCAACTGGTTACCAGCAGGTAACCTCTTCAATTCCGCCCTGCTGGCGCGAGAGTCCGTTGCCCATTTCCCGAACAGCGACGACAATTTTGTCTGCTGGCACCTACCTCACCACAACCGAAACAACACCTAGGAGCGGAACACCTATTTGCAAAATGACCTGTACGCGAATTGATCGCGAGTGTAAATTTTGATGGGGTACATTTAAAATTTTTTTAATTTAATTTTTTAATTTTTCAAATACATATTTCATATGGGGTAGTAGTAGTACATACATAGATACCTACTTTCATAATTTTTCTAGTTAATTTGTTAGCATTAACAAATATGATATATAGTAACTAGGTATTTACTTTCAATTATTACTTCTAGTAAGTAGGTACCTAACTACTTGGTTTTTATGCATATGTAGATAGGTTTGTATGCAAATAAAATCTTCAATTCATCGAAATGTACAAATAAGATAATAATAATTTATATAATAAAACATTATTGGAGAATATCAAAAAAGAGGTGATTTTTGCTAAATGCAAGAAAGCGAGCAGCTAATTTGATGATGTACCTCAACCTATCCCCACAGCCTACCTACACCTGTATTAAATTGATGATGATTTTTTGTCGTTAGCTTTGACTTTTTTTCTAAAGTTTTGTCTTACATGTATTTTCTACATTTTTGTTTTTATTCATGAATGGTTTTTGATTTGTAGTCATTTATTTAGCAAGAGAATTAAGAAAGAACATTTCTTTATTTTAATTCAGTCATTTATATAGGTTAGTCGACGAAAACAAAATTAATGTTAGGATTTTTGTTAATACCAACCTACCAACGTACTTGTAAATTTTTGTTCTCAAAACTCTATTTCAAGAGTAGTAGAGGCTAGCTAAGACCGGATTTTACGAAATTACTTAATTATATAAGTAAAAACAATTGTAACGAATCCTTTAGATTTCACCCTTCATCCTTTATTCTAACATTAGGAATTATAGCCTACAGGAAACTATAGTCCAGTCCTGTACGTTGGAGTGAAGAGTGTTCCGGTATCTCTTTGGCTGGCATGCTTGTAATTGACTTACCTCGTCAGAAATGGCTGGGTTCTTGCCAAGGGATACCAAAATGTGTGTTACTTAAAATCATGCCATGTTGGTTGTAAGTACAAGAGTAACTTAAAATTTCGGATCAAAAAAAAAATATTATATAAGAATTACTATTCGAATTTCAACAAATTGAATGGATCGATTGAGTAGTAAAATTCAAGTAACAAACTTAGAGAAGGAAGAACTAGATTTTATTTCTTAAGATGTAATCCAACTAACGTGGTACGACCTTGGCTACTGCTACCTCGATGTCGTATTGCAGTAACCCCCTAACTTTATAGTGGTGACTTACCGAAGGTTTACTGAAATGGTCACATTTACCCTATTATTTTTATACTAGTAATCCATGACAATTTCTAATTTATCAATTTAATCCTTTGATCAATTTCATAATGATAAGTCGTTAATTTCACTAAACGTTATAAATTCATTTTATTTTATAAAGAAAGCAAAAAAATATAAGTATATATAACAACAAAAGATAAAAAAATAAACTAATAAATGAAGAAGAAGTTCTATGGAAATAGGGTGAAATATGTATATAATTATATAAGTATGTCAAAATTTTTATATGTGTCTTATAATATTATTAATATAAATGTATTGTTTTTTTTTTTGTATTCGTTATAAGTTTTTTTTTAAAATTATTTCGTTATTGCCTTTTTGTTTTATTTTATTTTATTTTATTTTATTTTATTTTATTTTATTTTATTTTATTTTATTTTATTTTATTTTATTTTATTTTATTTTATTTTATTTTATTTTATTTTATTTTATTTTATTTTATTTTATTTTATTTTATTTTATTTTATTTTATTTTATTTTATTTTATTTTATTTTATTTTATTTTATTTTATTTTATTTTATTTTATTTTATTTTATTTTATTATTCAGGGTGAGTCATGAGCAATGCGACAAAATGCTAGGGCGTGTAGGTTGCGTTGAGACAAGAAAAAAATCGTATGGGAGGGGGGTCTATTCCCCTCCGTTTAGCCGGGAGGGGCAATTTTCGAAAAAACTGACTTAAAATGGGAAACAAATTATTTAAAATCAACGGCTTCATTCACAATGCTGTGCGATACGTTTTTGAAAAGCCAATAACTTTTTCTTTCATTCTGTGTTTAAATAAATCTATTCTAAGAAATAGTTTTTGAAATATTAATTTTCAAAGTCAAAATTTAAAAAAAGAATTGAAAAAAAAATTTCAAATTCATTTTTTTTTAATTTTTACGTAATTAAGTGCTGATTTTAATTTCAAAATTCAATGCTGTTATTAATTTTAAGTCTAAATAAGAAAACCGGATGCAAAAATTTTATGTCGTTCTCAAGAAATTAAAAAAAAACCAAAACCACCTTTTTCTAAGAAAAACATTTATTTTTATTGTAACGAAGCAATTTAAGAAGCATTACCTAATCTTAGTTTTTTTAGTTTTTTTTATTCCCTTTATTTTTACTATGTTTTTTTATTGGAAGTACTTATAAAAAATTCTCGATATGATCTCCATTGTTTAGAAGGCATAGATTATATCTCCTTGTAATGGCTTCACATAAGTTTATGCTTGACAAATTTTCCTGCAATTTGACTCCAGCGACTTCAATTCGTTCCTTCAGTTGTTCCAATGATACTATTTCCACTTCGTAAACATAATTCTTCATAAATCCCCATGCATAGAAATCTAGGGGAGTTAAATCTGGTGACCTAGGCGGCCATTCCGTGGGGCCCCTTCTTCCGATCCAACGGTCACTAAAATGATCATCCAGCCAGTTTCTCACCTGTAAGCTGTAGTGTGCTGGAGCACCATCTTGTTGGTAGATTAAAGTATCTGCTATAACCAATGGAACGCTGTCTAATAAATCGGGTTAAAGGTCTCGTATGAATTTGCAGGTATGATTCTCCATTAATAATGGTTTCATTTCTAAGTAGTAATGTTCTACAAAATTCGGTTCTCAATAACTTGTCGTTTGAGGTAAGTTCCTGAAAGTGGTACGGGTGTAAATTTTCCGCCCGAAGTACTCGACATGCTCTAGATTTGGGACACTCCAAGCATAGTGGATATCCTTCTTGTACTGATGGAGGGATTATTTCGGACTAAATCCAGAATTCTTTCATCTAAGATTCTTGACTCATCAGAAACTGGCCTTTCGCTTCTTCGATGCTCCAGCACTCCATGATCTCTTAGACGTCGATGGATTCTTGGAAACGTGCTATGATGGGGACACCTCCTATCGGGATATCTTTCAGCGTACAGTCTTTCGGCTTCACGACTTCGACCATTAGCTAAACCGTAGCAGAAATGCATGTCCGTTAATTCTTCTCGGGTGTATGAGCTTGACATCGTTACGTGTTAATGAGTTAATATTCAAATTGGAAATAATTACTAAGCAAAACTGCAATGCCTTTTATTTATCTTGCGTTGCAATTTTCTTTTTTTTTCATTAAAAAAATGCGGTTTTATTGTCCCTATTGTCCCCATAACAGGTAGAACCCATGGGCTGCGGGCAGGCCAAGGCAAAAATATTGACAGGTCAGTTTTCAGAAGTTATCAATGAAAATAATATTAATCCAGGGTTATTCCAATACTATTTAATTTTATTACGTTCTCATAAAACTCCAATTAAAAAAAAAGTAAAAAAACTAAGATTAATGCTAAATAAATAAATAAATTGCTTCGTTACAATAAAAATAAATGTTTTTCTTAGAAAAAGGTGGTTTTGGTTTTTTTTTAATTTCTTGAGAGCGACATAAAATTTTTGCATCCGGTTTTCTTATTTAGACTTAAAATTAATAACAGCATTGAATTTTGAAATTAAAATTAGCACTTAATTACGTAAAATTTTGAAAAAAATGAATTTGAAATTTTTTTTTCAATTTTTTTTTTCAAAATTTTGACTTTGAAAATTAATATTTCAAAAACTATTTCTTAGAATAGATTTATTTAAACACAGAATGAAAGAAAAAGTTATTGGCTTTTCAAAAACGTATCGCACAGCATTGTGAATGAAGCCGTTGATTTTAAATAATTTGTTTCCCATTTTAAGTCAGTTTTTTCGAAAATTGCCCCTCCCGGCTAAACGGAGGGGAATAGACCCCCCTCCCATACGATTTTTTTCTTGTCTCAACGCAACCTACACGCCCTAGCATTTTGTCGCATTGCTCATGACTCACCCTGTATAAGTATAATTTTAAAATTAAGTTAGGTGAATTAATATAAAAAAAGGTAGGTATTTCGTTTTATTAGCAATACTTGAAATAAACTTTTTTTTTTTAATTTTCAACGGTTGCAATTTGTTTATTTCCTTTAAGAATCGTTGCCTACTTTCAGTCAATATTTTTAATTTGCTTTTATTGCACTTTTTATGAATATTTTTAGAGTCAAAACAAATCATATACAAAGGTAAGTATTTGTAGCCTACTTTTAGGCAAATAGTACGAAATTTCTTTTTATTGCCTAATTTCCGTCGTACACGTGGATAGTTATGTGGTTGGATGTTCCTGCTGTTTTTGGTTTATGTGTGGATGTTTGTATGGATGTTGTATGTTATTTGGATGTGCATGGTTGTATGCTCTTGCTGTTAGAATAAAGTGTGCGTGTGGATGGTCGTATGTACTTGCTGTTTTGATGGTTTTGAATGAGGTGTGAGTATGGATGGTTGGACGTTTGGATGGTCCTGTTGAAGCGTGTGTGGATTTTCGGATGATCTTGCTGCTATGAATGGATGTAGTGTTGAATGGTTGTACTATTTGCTGTTTTTGGTGAGTATGCGGATTTTGGATGCGGATGATGGATGTGCTGTTGAATTTGGTGTCTATGGTTGGATGTTCTTGTTGTTAGATGTTACTAGTGGATCGTTGTATGATTTTGTTATGTTGTGAGCTTGGATAGTTGGACGTTTGGATGGCTTTTCTGTGTTTCGTTTGGGGAAATAGCCAAGGTAGTCCAAGAAAACCCGTCCGCTCTTAAAAAAATGAGTTGGTCCCTCGTGGTGACTAGACTTTAATGTCTTATTCGATGTCTTTTCTTAAAAATTAGAAAACAATGATTTTAAGTTCACATTTCTTTCACTTTTTTTTTCTTTCTTAGTTTTACGTACCTTTTTCGAAATTTTATTTCGTTGTCTTTATTATTTTTTAAAAACTTTATATTAACACCTTTTTTACAACTTTTTACTTATTATTTTTTTTTACGACTTATCTCTTCGCGCACCACGAACCAAGTGAAAAATTTGCCTTGGCTTTTTTTTTTTTTTTTGAGTTTCTCGACTTTTCCATTGTCGAAATTATTTGTTTTTGTTTTCTAAGGTTTTTGAGTTTGGGTTTTAACTTAAAAAATCCAATTTTATTGTTAAATTGAAAATTTTCTTTATATAAGTGTGATATGATGTTATAGTTTTGGTCAAAATTCTTGAAAATTAAGGAAAACACGTGAGTCCATACGCTTCCAATACTAATATCTTTCTTGGTATTAGTTACTTATGGCGTTTCCTTTTTTTTTACTTCTTTCTTTTATTTTTTTTTTTCATTCCTTAGTTTGCTTTTTCATGTGTTTTACTTTACTGTTTCATTTTTGTTTTCCCTTCGATGTCCTTGACCATGGTCTAGTGGCTTCGACGTTGGCTCATACCACCACCGTCACATCTCCCGGGTTCGAATCCCACTTCTTCCATTTATATATATATATTTTCTTATTGATTTTAGATTTTTATATATACTTTTATTAATCTTAATTTTATTTACCAATTTTTTTTGTTTTTATTTTTTTTTTAAACAAAACCCACTCCTTGTCCGTCACGCAAATGTCTTTCCATTTTTATTGTGAATTGTGTTCACTACTATCATTATCGTTATACGCCAATCTCCAACGACAAAACATAAAAGCATTCAAAAAAAAAAAAAAAACAAGTCCGAAAAGATTTCACCCTGAAAGTATGCATGCTCCAACCTACTAGCATCTACAAAAACCTTTTTATTCAAATTTCCTAACTCTTATATTCTCTCATACATTGGCTTAACGTCATTATACCAAGTGAAGCACAAATAATATTGGGACACGCTTGCGTATACACAATTTCAATTTCTTTCAAATTTGTTTAACTATCTATGTACATATTTAAGGATTTATTTTAGTTTTAAAAATGTCATTTCTCACACAATACTGCAATTAAATTTCAAGTCTAGATCTAAAAATACAATTCTATAAAGTGACCAGTGTTGAAAATTAAAGGCGCACCCTGTTTTCTTTTTATAATTTGTCTTTATATCTTATTCTACTTTTCATACATTTATGCTTTTCTGTAAATTTGAATACATTCATACTAAATTGATATATGTATATATATTATTAATTTACTTATACTTTCATTCTATATAATACTTTATATACTGTAAATACTGTAATACCTTTTTTTTGCATTTATCCATTTAAAATAAAATCAGTTGTCACGAGATCTTAGACCCGAATTAATCGGGTATTTCTTATTTTTCAAACAAGGCGTAGACAGTCAGTTTTCAGTTGATTTATCGTCCCACAGGGTTATTTTTGATATGGTGCCGAAACCCGGGACTTATTGAGACTGTATCCAGTTTGAATAAATATTAGTTTGATAACTCAAAGCGTAATTAAATGGAGCTTCAAGCGCGCGCCGGCTATCGCAGCCAGATAACAAAAATAATTAATCAAGCGACCGAGTTCTTAAAATCGTCAAAGGTCAGAGACATGGACGTTTTGTCTAAACTAGACTCCATGGAAGAAGATCTCGCATCATACCTCCAACGTCTCACTACGGCTAACGAGAACCTTAGAGCAATCAACAACGATGTGCAGGCTAAGAACATCGAAGCGAAGACTCGAAGCCAGAGAAGGTTGCTGAGTATGAAGACTCTGCTGTAGGTATGATGGCAAGAATGCAAGTTCGCTTGGCGAGGGTCCAATCGCAGAATAGTCAATAATAATGATGTCAATAATACTCGTACATCTTCAGCATCGAAGACTCACTACATAAAGCTGCCTAAATTAGAATTAAAAAAGTTTTCAGGTGACCACCAAGAGTGGATTCGTTTCTGGGAGAACTTTCGTACAACTGTACATGAAAATGAATCATTGAGTGGTGCCGAGAAATTCAACTATTTGCAGTCTGTTCTAACTGGTAATGCGGCAAAGACGATATCAGGTTTCACTCCCTCTGATACCTGCCACGATGGAGCTATCTCTCTCTTGCAAGAGGAATATGGTGACACCGAAAAATTTATAGACAAATTAATGCAACAGCTCATGGCACTTCCAATAGTTCCGGGTAAAATAGACGCAACGGGATTGAGAAATTTGTATAATACAGTGATAGCTTGCAATCGTTCTTTGGCAGCGCTAGGTGTAGGTGTTCCCTCGTCTCACTATTATATCATGCTCAAAACCATACTCTTGAAATGTATACCTAACGAACTCCGGATAGATTATCATCGGATACAAAAAGAATGTGTAAAGTACCTTCTTTTCTAATCGACGACGGTAATGTACCTTCTATTCTAATCGACGGGCAGGGCATAAAAATGCCATAGGTATTCTGCCAAAGAGAGAAACACTTTGTTTAACTAAATGAATCTGATTTTATTTTCAATTTCTATCTGCTTATAATATACATACTAGTTGTTTACAAATAGTTTATTGAAAAATAGTAATAATAAAACTTAATATTGTATCTTAATATCTAGTGTCATATGTTACACATTTGGGTGAACTACTTAGAGTTCAATACTGTTAGTCATTGTTTGTTTGTGTCAGCAGTTTAGGTTTTGGTGGTCAGTCATAGCCATCGTCGTAGTCATTGTGTGCATCGTGTGCAGGTTTCATTTTCGTTTGTTTTTGTTTTTATTTTATTTGTTTGTAATGTTTTTGTTTAGGTTGTTTTTGAGGTAGGTTAAGTAGATACACTACACCATCACCCTTAAGCGGAAAATTATTTGAAGAATAATTTTTCAAGAAAAATTTTAATTGGACTGGTCTCAAAAGCTGCAACATATGACGTGCTTATGTTATTATGGAAGTAATTTGTATATACACACATGTTAATATCTAATATTGTCTCAGATAACTATTTCTATTCTTTTATATAATATTATATTTCTTAAGGCTATTATTGTGGAGTTTCTTATGTTCTCCATTTATATTTATTACTGAATTGACATTGTTTGTTTCAATTATCTTATATGGTCCATGGTAAGGACTTTGCAATTTCTTTTTACTTTCTAATCTTACAAACATTAAATCTCCTAATTTAAAATTTGAAATATTCGTACTTTTGTCGTATTCTAATTTTCTTTTCTTTTTAACATTTTCAATAATTGTATTCGTTTTTGTTATTGCGTGCTTAAGTCTAATCTTGAGTCCATTTACATAGTTTTCTAGATTATACACTTTATTATTTGAATTTATTACATCATTTGGTAGGTAGGATAGTTTTCCAAAAAATAGTTCGTATGGTGTGTAATTAGTGTCAATATGTGGTGTTGTGTTATATGAAAATGTGTAATACGGAATCCAGGTGTCCCATTCATGATCTTCGGTAAAGTTTAAAAGAAATTCATTTAATATTCTATGGTTTCTTTCTAGAGAACCTATACTTTGATGATGATATGGAGCTGAATAGATTGGTTTGATTCTTAACATTTCACAAATATTTTGCATTAACTCATTTTTAAATTCAGTTCCGTTATCTGATTTGAGAATTTTAAAACAGCCATATTTCAGAATGAATTGTTCTACCAATGTTTTGGCTATGGTTTTCGCGTCTTTACTTTCTATAGGGTGTGCAACAACATATTTGGTTAGTTCACATTGCATTGTCAATATATATCTATATCCATTTGATGTCCTAAGAGGTCCTACTGTATCTATTTGCACAGTTTGGAAACTAGTCGTTGGTGTATCTGTTATGATCATTTCCTCTTTAATATGTCGTGTCTGTTTGTTTTTAGTACAAAGCTCACAAGCGTTGACAAATTTCTTAACCATTTGTCTCATATTTTTCCAAACGTATTTTTGCTTAATTTTAGTTATTAAATGTCCTCCATGATCTTAAGTTTTTCATGTTTCTGACATCAGAAATGGACGTACAATCCCACATATGAAGGTAGCTAGTCTTCTGTTGAGATGTGTAGTTCTCCTCTATAATATTATTATTCTTAGTGGCAATACTCTTTGCCATACCCCTTGTTATTGCCATGATCCGCTCCTTGGAGTCGCAATCACTTTGGCTCTTATTGTTATCATTGTTTACCAACATGGATTTTAAAATGTTACTGTCAAATTTTATTCTTGAGAGTGCATCGGCATTTGTATTTGATATTCCTTTTTTATAAACTACCTCAAAGTCGTAATCCGATAAATCTATTCTAATTCTTGTTAATTTTGACGATGGGTTTTTATGTGAAAATAATGAAACTAGTGGTCTGTGATCTGTTACAACTATGAATTTTCTTCCATAGAGGTAAGGTCTAAAAAAAAATTGATACCCCAATGGATAGCTAGTAATTCTTTTTCTATTATCGGTTTGTTTATATCATGTTTTTGTAAGGATTTTCTAGCGTATGATATTGGTAAATCATGACCTACTTCACCTTGTGATAGTACCGCACCTAATGCAAAATCTGATGCGTCGGTGGTAACGATAAATGGTTTATTAAAGTTTGGATATTGTAAAATTGGAGGGTTGACTAATTTCTTTTTTAAACATCTGAAAGTTAATTCACATTCGTTTGACCAAATGAAAGGTTGATTCTTTTTAAGGAGGGAGTTTAAACTTTTTACAATCTCAGCAAAATTAGGTATGAACCTTCTATAGTAGTAGCAGAAAGCTACAAATCGTCTTACCTCGTCTGCATTCGCAGGTATGGGATAATTTTCTATTGTTTTATATTTAGAGGGATCAGTTTGAATGCCCTTGTTTGTTATTAAATGCCCCAAGTATATGACTTCGGATTTAAGAAAATGACATTTGCTAGCATTTAGTTTTAGATTATATCTTCTTAATCTGTCAAAAACATGAATTAGATTTTGGTTGTGATGTTGTATGCTACAACCAAAGATAATTATATCGTCTACATACAGAAATGCTTCTGATTCTAAACCACTCAGTGCTATCGTTAACATTCTTTGGAAACTATTTGAAGATATTTTTAGTCCAAATGGTAGTCTTTTGAACTGATAATGTCCATCTGTTGAAAAAGCAGTCAAAGGTCTTGATTCCCCTTTTAATGGTATTTAGTGAAAAGAACTTGTCATGTCGAGTGTGGAAAAATACCTTGCTTTACCTAGTTTATTGAGGACATCGTCTATTCTTGTCAGTGGAAATTTATCATTAACAATCTTGTTGTTCAATTTTCGGAAATCTACTACTAAACGCCATTTTTTTACATTTTCATCACTTTTCTTTGGTACTAAAAGCAAAGGAGAGTTGTATGGACTAACTTAATGTTCAATAATATCATTATTCAAGAGTTCTTCCACTTGTTTTTTTTATTTCTAAATTTTGTGCCTGAGGGAGTCTGTAATTTTTGATGTATACTGGATTTTCATCTGTGATATTAAGTTTTTGACTGTAGAAATTGTTAGTGGTAAACGATTCATCTTTGAGATGAAAAATGTCTTGATATTTCTCACATATCTGTTGTATTGTTGTTTTCGTATTTGTATCTGTTTGTGCAATTTTAAGTTCTTTTAATAATTTTGGGAATCTGTCGGAACTATATTTAGTCTTTGTTTGTAGTATATTGTAATTGTCTAAACCCTCTATCTCTGGTTCTAAGTTTTTAATTTCAACTTCATAATCGTTTATATTTAGTATTTTTATGTGACATCTACCATTGGCTGGTATTATCGAATTGGCTATAAAGACTCCGTTTTCTATTTCTTTGTTCAGAATTACACTATCTTCGTTAACTATTAGGTTTATAGGATAAATTTGTTCTGTTCTGGGTGGTATTTTAAATGATTTGCTAAGTGATGTTAAAATAGGTGGGACTATTTCAATTTCTTCTATAATACTAGTTATTGTATATGTTTCATAATCTATTTTACACATGTATTTTGTAAGAAAAACTCTGACTAAAATACCATCAGTTGAGATAGGAAAATTACTTTCAACTATATGAAAATAATGAGATATCGTCTTGTTTGCAAATTTGAGACTTAGTTCTTTTGTACCTAATGATAGATTCTCTTCTTTGGATATACCTGTGAGTCTGCATCTCTCGTTAGTTAGGCTATCTATGTCTATATTATCTTCCTTATATATTGATATGTCTGCACACGTGTCTATTAGAAGTGTTTGGTTTTGATTAAGTTTTGTTAAGTATATACTAACAAAGTTTGTTGTCTTGCTTGAAAAGTTGAGAACTTTACATTTTGGTATCCCGGAGAATCGCCGTATGCAATTTCCGGACCATCCTCGTTTCCCTTATTGTTGAAAATGTTAACTCTGTTGTTTGTGAATCTATTTCTACTGTGATTTTGAGTGGCACCATAATTTGGTCCTTGTTGGTTATTGAAGTTATTATTCCGATAATTTCGTTGTTGGTAATTGTTTTGGTATCTATGACTGTCTTGTTGTCGTTGGTTTGAAAAATTATTTCTATAATGTGTTTGATTTGGTTGTTGGAAATTTTGTCTTTGAATGTTATAGTTTGTGCGTCCTCTACTATAGTTAAATCGGTTATTATACCCTTTTCTCACGAACATCATTTGATTTGAACTTATATCTTTCTCAAGCTCGAGGGATAGATTAATTGCTGTGGTTAATGTTTATGGTTGGGCGGCGAATAATGTAGGTTTTATGTTTTCATTAATGCCGTTCTTGAAAACAGTGAGTTCATAACTTTCGTTAATTTTTCCTATGACTTCTTTTTCTGCATTGGTTGCATTTGTGGCCAACTCTTCTAATTGCAAATTATTTAGATCTGATATCAGAGAGATTATTCTGCTTTTAGTAAGAGCGTCCAAGTTTTCAAATTTTGTTGTAAATCCTAACGCAGTTCTTATGTTTTGCGACAATTTTACATGAAATATGAAATTTATAAATTCAACTTTTGCAGTATCTTTCAGAGCATTATACATTATCTTTGCTAGTGTTAAAAATGCACCGAGCTCTTTGAAATTTCCCGTGAAAATTGGGACAATTTTCATGGCAGATTCAATGTTAAAATCCGATATTTTTGTTTGTTTATATTCGTTTCTATAATATTTTTTACTATTTGGTATTTTTGTGTAAATTTGTCTATAAGTAAATTCTGACTTGTATCTAATTTTTCTAATTTAGAACTTTCTATAAGAAATTCTTTCTTTAGTGTTTTTATTTCTTCTAGTTTATTTAACCAAGTGTTTTCTTTGTATCCTCTACCTACATTTTTTATGTTTAAGTGTATATTCTCTAGTGCTTCAATTATTTCTTCCATTGGTTTATTACAATTTTTAAATAGTTATGAACTAAAATATTACTACTGTTACTATCATTATGATTAGCATCAAAATTTGTTCTAAGTTTAAACCTTCTTTAATAATTTTTTTTTTTGATGTTTTCCAGATCATTTTAAAAACAATATTTCGATTTTAGACTGTATTTATATTATTTATTCTTACTTTGTTCTTAACATAGGTTTTGTAATAATTATTAATTTTGTTTGCCACGTATAAAATAAATATAATTATTGCTGCCGTATCAGCTGCGATTTTGAGGGAATCTTCTTTGTCATTAACTATGACCTTCTCCTTAACGTTATTATTTCCCATTATATAATTATTTAAAAATGTATTATTTATCTATTAAAATTTACTTCTTGTTTTTGTTTACGCTTTTTAAAATAATTTTACTATCTGTTTTTATTGTGATTATTTTGCATATTCGAAAATAATTTTTTTTTTATTTATTTATTTTTTTATTATTAGGATATTTTACGACACTCATTTTGAGCGTTTCTATTTACTGCCATATTCTGTTTGCTGAATCCCAAGGTAATGGACTGATTTCCTGGTCCTTTAAAAGATTTTTCAAATGGGCTAATTTTTTGCGGTCTCTGGTTATTTTACCGCCCCCTTTTTTTTTTCTTCTTCGTGTCTATTTTTTCAATTTGAGTTTTCCTTGCCTCTAGGTTGCTGACTTGTCTTCGGGCATACTCCTCAATAGTTAGTCGTTTTGGACCACTTATTTTTGGAGTAGGAGTGTATTGTGGTGCTCCCACAACTGGACCCGGTATGTATTCTTCAGACGACATTCAGATATTCGATCCTGGCAAGATCGCCATGTAAAGTACCTTCTTTTCTAATCGACGGGCAGGGCATAAAAATGCCATAGGTATTCTGCCAAAGAGAGAAACACTTTGTTTAACTAAATTAATCTGATTTTATTTTCAATTTCTATCTGCTTATATACTAATTGTTTACAAATAGTTTATTGAAAAATAGTAATAATAAAAAAAAAACTTAATATTGTATCTTAATATCAAGTATCATATGTTACACATTTGGGTGAACTACTTAGAGTTCAATACTGTTAGTCATTGTTTGTTTGTGTCAGCAGTTTAGGTTTTGGTGGTCAGTCATAGCCATCGTCGTAGTCATTGTGTGCATCGTGTGCAGGTTTCATTTTCGTTTGTTTTTGTTTTTATTTTATTTGTTTGTATTGTTTTTGTTTAGGTTGTTTTTGAGGTAGGTTAAGTAGATACACTACAAATGCACGATAAAAAGCGAAGAGGCCAATGATTCTGTTTCGGATAGTGGATCCACTCTTTCCTTCGATGGAGACAAACAGGTAAAAAATATTCTTAAATTCCTTAAGCAGGAAGTGGAATCGATAGAGAGAGCAGGTGTCAATAAATCATCAACTAGAGCGAGTGCACCTCACACACAACCATCGACGGCGGCAGGTCTTTTCACTCCCACGCAGCCAAATGCACCCTGCCTTATTTGCAAATCAATGGAGCATTCGACGAAAGAGTGCAACTGTACGAGAACCATCGATGAAAAGAAACAAATGTTGAAGGATGATGGCAGATGTTTTCGATGCACTATGAAGGGACACACGGCAAGAAGTTGCAAAGTGAGAAGCCTATATTGCAAAAAGTGCAAGCATAAGCATCCTACTTCGTTGTGCAATTTTGCAGTGAAGTGTCAAAATCTAAAGAAAATTCAACATCTGTTGCCATGCTCAATCCAACTTTGAATCTGTCTGTGCCAAATAATTCAACAAGGAATAATGTATTTTTACAAACAGCGCGTGCCCTCCTTGCAGCAAATAACTCCCTCGCGGCGATAAACAGTCTATTTGTGCGGCTAATTATTGATGGTGGAAGCCAACGCACGCAAGAGAAGCAATTGTAAACAAGCTTAATTTGCGAGTTACTGGGTTTGTTAATCTATCCATTATTCCTTTCGGCCAAGACAAGGTTTATGGTGGTAAAAAGATGAAAATTGTTAACGTTTATTTAAGATCCCAATTTAGCGACAAGTCAGTGGAAGTAGCTATGGTGGTGGTTCCCGAAATCTGCTTGGATGTTTTGGTGGCTCCTGCCAGTAGGGCCACTCCATTAGATGGTTTCTGCTTGGCTGACTCAAACTTTAGTGGACGTGAAGAAGAATGAGACTTAAGTATTCTAATTGGTGCGGATTATTATTGGAAGGTGGTTACAGGCAAATATAAACGAATTACTAACCTTTTGACAGCAGTAGACACAATTTTTGGATGGACACTTCAGGGTCCTTGTAACACCGAAAAATATAGTACTGAAAATGTTTCAACTCTTTTCAGCTGCTCCCTTGAAGATATGTGGAACTTAGAGAGCTTGGGAATACGTAGCGATAGAGCGGAGATGAAAGAATTCACCAAAGAACTCCAGTCAAATTGTATTCGGAAGACTGAAACAAGGTACGAAGCACTTCTATCTCGGAAAACCACCAATGGACAGCTGGGAAACAACAAAGCAATGGCTCTGTCAAGACTGCATTCCCTTCTCAGAAGACTTCGAATGGATCCCTCCAATGACGACAACGTGGATAACCTGTATTTCATGCCACACTGCGTAGTACATCGGCCTGAAAAAATAACAACCAAGATACGGATAGTTTTCGATGCTTCGTCTCATTTACCAGGTAAATTATCTTTAAATGAATGTTTATGGACAGGTTCGAACTTACTTCCCGACATATTACAAATCTTGTTGATGTTCCGTGTCGGGCGGATTGGACTAGTCGCAGATGTCGAGAAGGCGTTTCTGCAAATCGTCTTAGCCACAAAAGACAGAGACAGCCATCGTTTTGTATGGTTTCCACAAAACAAAGATTTAAGCACAGATTTTTCATCAGAAGCAGTATATCGTATGACTCGTGTCACCTTTGGAGTTTCCTCCAGCCCTTTTTTGCTCTCGGCCACAATTGCTTTTCATATTCGCACGCAAGCAAAAGAATTTCCAGAAACATGTGAATTGCCTAGTAAATCGTTCTACATGGATGACCTTGTATGTAGCGTCAGCAGTCAGGCGGAGGCAGCGAAATTTTATAAAGAATCAACTGAAGTCTTTAAGCGTGCTTATATGAATCTAAGAAAGTGGCGTTGCAATAATTCGGAAATCCAGAATTCTCTTGAGGTGACAGAAGATTTAGTTCATTCCGGTCTAGGTGTTCTATGGAACATGCACAGCGACGAGTTCATGTTTAAATTTGATTTAGATTCCATGAAATCGATGGCATCACCCACAAAGCGCAATTTATTGTAGGTTATTGCGCGAGTGTTCGATCCATTAGGATTCTAGAGCCCAATTGTAAAGCGACATTGTTCCGGAAAAGAAAACCCAGCCGATCTTGTAACCAGAGGAATTTCTGCAGACAAATTATCATCATCGTTACTTTGGAAGGAAGGTCCATCTTGGTTGAAAGAAGAAAAATGTCACTGGCCAAAGGGAAACGTGTTGCATGCTGATGATTGTATTGCGGTGTTGCTGCCTGTTTTTCAGAAGGAGGTTGCAGTGCTCCATCTAAATATTCGGAACAACTGCTGCTGTACGAAACAATTGGTGACTGGAAGAAGCTGCTAAGAATTACTGCACAAATTCTTCGAGGTGTCAATGTACTTCTTAATAAATGGTACCCCAATTGGGCCCAAAAAAGGGGCAGACAAATTCATACGGCAAGGTTTTTGCAAGTAGCTGAAATGAAGAAAGCGGAAACCTATTGGATAAGTTTTTTCAAAATACTTATTTTTCTAATGAAATCGTTTCTTTACAGGAGGGAAAAACTATTTCTCGATCTTCTACCCTCCTTACGCTCAAACCATTTTTGGACGACCAAGGTTTGCTTCGTGTGGGAAGTAGATTGACGCAACTAGACGAGCCACTCGATGTTATTAGACCAGTCATTTTACAACGAGGCTGTTATTTGAGCAAGTTAATAATTACTTACTTCCATGAATGTTGTTTACACAGAGGAGTGAACACTGTACTGACTGTACCAGACAAAACAAAGGCAGGCAAACAACTTTTTTTGAGGTTAAGCTCATGCGAATTATTTGGTCGCAGCTCTGTGGAATGCGTCTTGGTTTTGTGGACTGCGAATTCACATTTGTTAGTTCGCAGGTCGCAGTTGTTGGTAGCATGGAATACTCGTATATTGAAATGTGTTTTATTTGTAGTTTTAACTAATTATACGCATTATTTTTTATTTAAATTTGTAAATATATTCATTTATTCACTTAATCAAACAATTAAAATGAGAATAAGTTGATATTTGCTTTAGAAAAAGCTTTAAAAGAATTATTCGCAGACGCAGGTCGCAGCTCATATGAATGGCGCTTAAAAGTCTTTGGGTCTTTTATCTAATTTAAATGATATTTTATTAGTAACTTCTTTTTGTTTTTTCGATAGAGAAATTTTTAAAGTTGTATTTCATTCAAATTTTTATTAAATTTGTTTTTTTTACTGTCCATCAGAATATAAGAATTTTGCAAAAATTTTGATTTATTAAGTATATAAGTACAGATCTTTTAAGTTCTAATATGATTCAGATTTCTTTCACTATCAACTCTGTTAAACTAGTATTTATGTGTTTTTATAGATTTCATCATCTAAATGAAAATGTTTTTATTACTGAGTTCTCCTCTCTTTTGAATGCTACAAACAAATATTGATATCATAATAGAATCTTTGGCTGTAGATAACTACTTGTCGTTGATGTCATCAAATGGTCTATAATCTTGCATTTTACAATAATGTTTGTAGATGGTGTAGCTGTGAACGCTTTAATTGATACCGGTGCACAAATTTCTCTGATGCGCGAATCTTGCTTTAAGAAAATGAGGCAATATCCAAAAATGAGAAATGTAACCACCTGATTAGTGGGTATTACTTCAAATACATGCAAAACTTTAGGTGTATGTTGTTGCGGATAATGTTATCCGTGTAGACGCTATCAAAGGCAATGATGTTATTTCTAAAACAAAATATGTCTTCAGTAATGGTATTCCAACATTCCATGGCGAAGATGATGATGAGGAAAAGAATATTATGAACATTAGTTTAGAAGACATCGATGAACTAAATGCACCTCTTCATCTTGTATACCAAAAGTAGCTGAAATTGTTAAAAACTATAACCCTTCAAAAGTAAGTACCTGTCCAATAAGTATGTCTATAGTTCTTCACTCCATTTTTCTCCTCGACGACTTGTTGCCTGTCAGGCAATAAGTTAAACAATGGTTAAAGGAAGCATAATCCGTCCATCGTTGTTCCCTTTTGCAAGTCAGGTGGTTGTTGTGAAAAAAGGATGGTTCGCCTAGAATTTGCATTGATTGCAGACGACTCAATTCAAAAACAATCAAGGATCCTTTTCTTCTTATGACAATTGAAAGTGTTTTAGATAATTTTCAGAGTGGAAAAGTGTTCACGACTCTGGATCTCAAAAACACATACTTCCGTATTCCAATTGAAGAAAATAGTCGCAAATATAGAGCTTTTAGTACAGGAGATGGATTACATGAATTTAATTTCGTACCTTTTGGACTTTGCAACTCTCAGGCAGTATTTAACCGAAACACACGCATTATATACAGAGACTTGGTAAGTCAAAAAATCCTATCAATATATGTATGTAGATGACCTTATTATTCATGGCAAGACTGTTGAGGAATGTTTCCAAAATGTTCTAATTGTACTGAAAAGAACTGAAAGTCACGGGCTAAATTTTAATTGGAAAAAATGTATTTTTTTTTTCAAATAAAAGTGACCTTTTTCGGTCATGTAATTGAAGATGGTAAGTTGAGCCCATCAGAAGAGAAAATAAATTCAGTTGCTAAATTTACAGAACCTAAGAACCTCAAAAAGCTTCAAGAGTTTTTGGGCCTCAATGAATTTTTTAGAAGATTTATAAAATCATACTCTATTATTGCTACACCTTTAACTGACCTTACCAAAAATTATGCTAAGTTTATAATTCTAGGCCCACAAAGAAAAGCTTTCAACAAATTAAAAGAGTCTCCAACAAGCAGTCCAGTTGTACACATTTATTGCCAGGGCGTAGAAACAAAACTTCACGCCAGCCAGCAGGGAATAGCAGAGATTTTATTCCAAAAAAGTGACGATAACCAACTTCATCCAATATATTATTACAGCAAGAAGAATAGTCCAACAGAAGAAAAGTGGCATAGTTATGTATTAGAAGTTTATACTGTTTTCAGAGCATTTGAAAAATTTAGGGTTTATTTGCAAATTTAAGGTTGTCACGGACTGTGTAGCCTTTATTTATTTTTTTTTTTTTTTTACACTTCAGATTCTTTGCTGTAGTGAGCTTAGAGCAAGCTTCAACTACAGTAAGAGGCTTATCATAAGTGCATGTGTTGGTGGTTAGTAAATATAATGAAAACTAACACACGCAACACATAAAAATATCTAATTACAAAAATTAAAAGGTATAAAAATAAAACAAGATTAAACAAAAATATACAAAATATTAGACATTCACGATATCTATTGTTAAAAATAAAACAATATCACGACAGAGGAGCACTGGTTCGAAACGAAATTTTTAGTCTTAATTTACTCATGTTGAAGTCGATAGACAAATTGTTTAAATTAAAAAGCCTGCTCATACGGTTCTAAGGTTCATGCAAGCCATAGTTGGTTCTATGGAAATCAACGTGTAAAAGTTCAAATCTTCGCAGGTGGTGAGATCCTCCGCGGTAGTTAATGCCGATGCAAGCTAACAAATCGGAAGCATCGATTTGACCATTAATGAGTTGATGAATAAATATAAGGTCATTATTGACACGTCTTTGATATAAAGTTTGGATTTGCAGAAGTTGGATTCTATGTTCATAAGTTTGTTAATGTTAAGTTTGATAGTTTGATCAATAAACAGGAACTCCCGAATGCAGTAAGAAGTTGGATTCTTTACATGAAAGATTATGATGTTGAACATCGACGATGAACGAAAATGGCTCATGTTGATGCTCTCAGCCAATCACCGTTAGTTTACATTGTTCAACAAGAGCCTCTTGCTTCGATTATTATATTATTATTATTATTTCTCTATTTCAATTAAAAAAATTACAATTTTGAGAACAAAATAACATATGGACATGGCAAGATTGCTGTCTGCCAGAAAATAACATTTTAAACATATTTTTTTTTAGAAAATAGTAGAAACAGAAAACAATAGAATAGAAATAATAGAACCTGGTAAATTTACAGGGCGCAAAACTTCATATAAAAAAATTGTATTGACAAAATTTACAGGATTTTTTAACACTGTGCATATCTTTAGATTAACCCTATCGCATTGTCTCATTTTTTACAAAGATAAGATGTTAATACAAAAAAGGCTTATGTTCCATTAACACCAGCAAAATGTTACTCTACTATTATTTTTCCCCGAACCCTATTATAAGCTTATTTCTTGATAATGAAAAGCGTCGTCTGAAAACAAAATTTACGGTTATCTTTATTTTCCCCTAACACGATCGCAGTGTTGATTTTACGCTGTTAATAACGTAAATAATTTACCGTTATCTCTGTTTTCCCTTGGCCTTTTTCCAGTGTTGGTCCACTAAAACCCTGTTGCTACACAAATTTAGCCGCATATATTTGGCGTCACCTTCCTTTGTATATAAAAACTATAGTATTATCATGGCGAGTTTTTTTTCATGTTGCCGGGACCTGCTAGGTGGCGCTGCAAAATGTGAGGTGTAAAATTTGACTTGGGGAGTCTTTTTTAAGGGATAAGAGGAGACTGTTTTTTGGATTATTGCATCCAAAAAATATAAATAAATATCAATTAAAACCTCCATAAGCAAACCAAAAACAAAATAAGAGATACCTACACAGTGACAGTAAACCACACAGCCTACTTTCGTTTCCTTGTTGTTCTTGCATATTGTATTTGATTTCTTTATATGAAGCGGGTATAGAGAATGAGAGTCTTGTAAGTGTGTGTGTCATGTATTGGGTATTTTGTGTTTTTTTTTTTCATTCATAACTCATAAAAATAACCAGTTGGGCCACTTTTGATACTATATACAAAACAGGTTCCTTAGATGTATTGCAATGGGTTGGGTATAGGCTATCCCAAGACAACTTATCCCAAGACAACTTATCCCAGACAACTGGTCCCAAGCGACAACTGGTCCCACGACAACTGTTCCCGGGACACCTGATACCGGAAGTAGAACTCATCCCACAACGAAACTTTTGATAAAAATTTAAATTCAACGAAAACCAATACATGAACCAGTTCCTCAAGGGGAAATTCCTAAATTTCCCTCACAAAATGATAATAAAAGTGTTGCGTACTTTGGATTTTTTTTTTTGGAAATTTTTGAATTTATGAATGAAATCGAAAAGACAGACAAAAAATGTGTAATCTCTGGGGGTCAAGGACGCACAGTGTAGCCACCAATCGCGTTTAAGGATAAAATTGGGTTTTCGTTTCATGCGATACGTCGATTGAAACAAAATATGTCATATCAAAAAGAATATTCTCAGTGAAAATGACAAAGATTGAGAATGAAATATATACAACAATTCTCAAAGAAATAAAAATTGTTGTTGTGACGCCTTTTAAAAATACAAAAGCAAATAAAATTAAATTAATTTCAAAAGTCAAAGCTATTACTTTGTAAAATTGAGAAATCGAATCCAAAAATTTTCATTCTCAGAGTTTTGACAGTAGAATTGATAAATTTGTATGAGAATTTTTGTTTATATTTCTGAGAATACGAAGATCTCTGAGATCTTAGAAATATAAACTGGCCAAATGTCTAAAACGTGCCTGTGTCTAAAAATATTTTTGAGGAATGAGGAATGGAAATATTTTGGCCAAACGTTCAAAAACAATTGGGATTTCTATGAAACACGAAAAGAAATTTGTAAATTGAGGTTTGTGTCGTATTCCTAAATGAATATTGTAATATTTTGATAGAAAGCCAAAGGGAAATTTCCCTGACAAAAATGATGTAAAAGAGATTGCATATTTTTAGTCAAACTGCAAATACAAACTTTGTAAAATAGCTTTAGTTTTCAAGTTTATTATATTGTTTCTGAGCCAACAATTATTATATCTCTAGGTAGTAAGAGTGTTGGGTTCGCAACCCTGATGTACTATGTTCGGACCCACCGTGGTGCTTGTACTTTTTTTTTAAGTTTTTCTTTTTATTACTAAGTTACTTTATATTATGTACTATGTAAGTATTTACTTTTATCTTTGAAATTGTAAGTCCAAAAAACTATCCAGTTTTTAGTGTTTGGTAAAAAATTGATAAAGCATTAAATATTGAAAATAAAAATGGCACTTAATGACCTATAATTTTGAAAAAAATGGTTTTAACAAAATCAGTTTCTATTTTTCCAAAACTTACAACCTCGGTCATTGCAACCACCCTTGTTTTAATTTTTTAATTAGTTGCGATAATCGAGAATGTACTGTAGTTTGAAAGTATAAGGTATAACTGACACATTTACCAATCATTGACAAAAAGCAAAAAAAAATTTAAAAAATGAAAAAAGCAAAAAAAATTTAAAAAATGAAAAAACCAAAAAAAATTAAAAATGAAAAAACCAAAAAAAATTAAAAATGAAAAAAGCAAAAAAAAATTTAAAAATGAAAAAACCAAAAAAAAATTAAAATGAAAAAACCAAAAAAAATTAAAAAAATCAAAATCAAAGAAAAAAAAATGTAAGTTAAGTTCAATAGTATCAGAAAAAAATTTAAAAAAAACAAAAAAAAACGGAATCAAATAAAAAATCCAAAAAAAAATTCATTTAAAAAATGAAAATCAATG